>OY776108.1:10060418-11260418 GCA_963675205.1 Catocala nupta | reverse complement strand
CATAGTGGTGTCGATGTAATGGTAAGGATAGAGCGTCGCATCCGTTCAGCGTGAATGAGTCAAAATAACAAAAATATAACGCACTCTCTCGCACGATTCGCAGCGTTCAACTTCTAATAGTTCAAAGTCCAAACAGTCTAGGTTGATGCGTCGCTGTGTGTACTTAAGGCGTGAAAGCGTAACGAACAGACTCACATTCGCACGTATTATATTAGTTGGAATTAGGATTTACTAATGTATGACACTTTCAGTTTTAGCGTCTCGTCAAAATCTTTTTAACGTTCCACCGATGACTGCAACGCGTAGGCAACTGTTCGGCACGCTAGCGACGTTGAATACCAATCACTTCACAGCTTTCGTCATAACGACCAATAGGAGCGCGCAAGCGTCACAGCGACTCGCTCTGATTGGTCAGTAATAAGAATGGCGCGCGATGACCGGCTTGCTGAATGATTGTCTTCTTGATATTCGTTAATCTATGTTTGTTATATATTGTTCTTTCTCGTGCATCCGTCTTATAAGTTCATATGTATATTTGTACGTTTTCATACTTTTGATTATACACACCTATTATACAGGGTGTTTGGAAGATCGATGCAAAGCCGTAAATCGGAGCTAGTATAGACTATGTAGAACCATATTAACCATAATATTATTTCAAATATCAAATGCTTCTTACATAACATTACCAACTTTTCTTTATTTTAGAATTTAGTTTTATATGGACAGTGACATATGGCATAATGACTGCAACACCTGGTACATAAATGAGTTGTAAAATGCTGAAATTATAAGTTGATGGCGATTTAAAAGAGTGGCCTTGAGTTTGTTGCAGGTTTCTTCTCATAGGCTCAACCTATTGCCTGAACCTTGCAACTAACATAAATGTAAATTCAGTAAATATAATAAACTCACTAACCCCTTTATCGTTCATAAGTGTTACTTTGTCACCTAAGTGAATTAACTATTTTTGACTTTGACTTTGACATACTTCTCTTGGACGAAGCGTGAATTAATTTTAAAATATTCCTCTTCAAATGTCTGTAAAAAACTGTCTCATGACTCAGATGCCTTAATCATGATTCATTAGATTGTTTACAAATTACTTCAATAAAATAACATAAAAAATAAATGATTTATCTTTCAAACTGGCCATTATTTCCAAGTAACTGCAAAATTTTGGGTTTAATCACCAAAAATCATTAAATTATGCTAAAAAACATCAAATGGTTCTACGTAGTCTATACTAGCTCCGATTTACGGCTTTGCATCGATCTTCAAAACATCCTGTATTTATATTTTTATTAAATATGATGTCTCTCGCACTTGTAATAATGCCTATTTCGTGGTCCATTACAAAAATGCATACAACGACCACGAAGAAACACTCAAACAAAATGAGTGTGATCCACAAATTGTCTGTGTGTCCTTTGTGTCTGTTGTTTGAATGTTCGTAAAGTGTCCCGCAACATAGAAATCATTCCTAGTGCGGGCGATATCTTACTATAAATAAATAATAGTTTAAAAAACTAAAAATACGCATTCTAAAAAAAGCAAACTAATAAGTAGAAAATAATTTAATAATTAAGCGTGTTTTTTAGTTATTTTAAACTATTAATTATTTTTATATTTTTTTCTATATTATTGTATTGTCATCGGTACTTCATAAGTATGCCAAATTTCGAGTTAATCCGACGTTTTGAAGGGAGTCAAAGTCATATTCAATGTTGCCGTTACATACATACTAACATATGTAGGAAGTTAATAAAAGCGTGTTAAAAACATACGAACCTTTAGAACCATTCATCAGATTCAAATTAACAGTACTCTGTTGCATAGCGAACATGTTCTCATCCGGTATAAGTCCTCCTAGGCCACCCAGTCCACCGGCCAGTCCAGTACTGAGTCCAGCACCCAGTCCGCCTAGACCACCGAGGCCTGGGGCAGCGGATACCGGTGGTTTGGACACTGTAAATAAAAATATATATTATAATAATGTCTTGCAGACTAAATTTCAGTCTCAGCGGCGAATATTAACGGAGACTGACCATCAATATTTTATTCATTTTAATAATCGACTGTTGCGCTACCACGCAGAGGTCTCGAATTCGATCTCAACGTGCACATCTCGGACTTTTCGAAGTAATTTGCATTTTAAATAGTTAATTATTCTTTGCTATAACGGTGAAGCTAAATATCTTGAGGCAACCTGCGTGTCTGAGAGTTCTCCACAATGATGTCGAAGATATGAGAACTGCCAACTCGCATTGGGCCAGCGTGGTGGACTATGTCCTAACCCATCTCACATTGAGAAGAAGCCCGTGCCCAATAGTGGGACAGTTTAAAACAGGACTGATTATATAATTGCTTTAATTTAGTTTTACATATTAGCGAAACAATTAGCTACTTAAACATAAAAATTACAATAGGGTATTTTACTCTATATGAGAAAAATCTAATAATATATTATTGAGATAGCTTAGGCAAAAAGCAGTCGGAAAACGTTAGTTTTAGTTCATAAAATAGAAATATAAATTTTAAAATTCAATTCAAAGTTTTCAGCTTTTTTAATCTGTTTCATAACACCAGTATAGTAGTCGCCATGTTATTACGTCATACGGCTGTGTAAACTAAGAAGTGTCAACTGTCAACAGTGTCAACTGATCAGCGTACCTATAATCTCTATAGGCTATTTATTATTTTATTTTTGCATTCATGAACAGCACACCAACGATAAGTAGAATAATAACTCACTTTTAAAATATAAACAATTAACATAACATACAAAATATCGTTGCATTTGTTTACACTGCCAACTGACGTCATGACTACAGAGCAATAAGGCGTCCACTGCGTCCAGCGTTTTCGTCAAATTACGCGCGAAATTTGAAAATGCAAAATTAAAATGCATTTTTATGGCACTTAACGATTGAATAAAAATGTTGTGCATTTTTTTGTGCTTCGTTAGCACTATAGTATCTAACTGAGACACTTTTCAAAAATAAGTGTATTACCCTATTAAATTAGATATTATTAGATATTAGAGATACACTATTAGAAACTAAATACAATGCATTGCAGGTGTTATTATAGTGCACAAGTTTGTGCGCAGACAGCTAAACCTGGTGCTGGTACGGTCCATAGCCCCAGTTGCTATAGCCCAAGACATAACTGGGGCTTATCCCTTCAAAACCCAGCTATGCAGCTGTCTTCATAGACAACTGCTCTTATTTCATGACTTACCTATAGTGCTGACTGATGGTTCATAGCCGAAACCGGTAAAGTTCATGGAGAATATACCAGGCGTCTGCCCTAGCAGCGCTTGGCTGTATAGCTTCCTTTGCAGAGAACTGCTTCTATTTCACGAGTAAGCAGTAATACTAGTAGAATCCAGTTCCTACGGCACACTCCTGGTACATACCTGCCACTTGCTCCGAAGATGCTTCCGCAGAAAATACTCTTATACCATAAGCTACTCTTGGTAGTAGTATGGTCCATAGCCACAGTTCCCAGAGTCCAGACCTGATTTACCTGATGCCTGTCCTACAATACCTAACTGTGCAGCTGTCTACATAAACATTTGCTCCTATTTCAAGAGATAACAATGCCGCTGACACATGTTCCCCGGCCTAAAACCTTAAAGCAGACTCCTCGGAGAACATAGAACGCCTGATTGTATAGCTGCCTCTGCAGATAACTGCTCCTATTCCAAGAGTAACTCTTAGTGCTGTGGACCCCAATATTTATAGCACACTCCTAATACACACTTGGCACCAGTTCCTGCATCTTTATGTTGCGAAGCTGCTTCCGCAAACTACTACTTGGTGGTAGTATGGTCCACAGCTTCAAGACCTACCTGGGGGCAGTCCCTTTAAACCTAACTATGCAGCTGTCTCCATAAAAAAACTTCTCTCTTTACGAGGATTACCCTTGGCGCTGGCATATGGTCCAGCTGGACGAGCTGGTGGAGCTCGTATCTAGCGCCTGCCTCTAAAGCGCCCGGCACTGTCAAGCTGCGAAGCAGCTTTTGCAGTCAGTTACTTTTGTACCATATCTCTTAGTGGTAGAATGGTCCACAGCCCAAACTCTTGAAGCAGACTTCACGGAGTACATATCTGGATCTTGCCTTACCTAGTACCTGTCCCAGCAGCGCATTTAAGTAGGCCTTGTTGGTACTCTTGGTGGTAAAATAGTCCACAGCCCTGGTCCGTACAGCATAACTCGTGGTACATACCTGGCGCGTCCCCCTGCAGCGCCTGCCTCTGCAGCTGTCTCCTGACCACGTCGGGCACGTGCTCCTCCTCATCAGAATCGCTGAGCCCGTACTTGCTGAAGTGTTCCACACGGAACACCCAGCTGCCGGTCGCTGGGCGGTACTCGATGAACTTGGTGTCGTGTTTGTCGCAGACACGACGGAGTTTGCCTTCGTAGTCCATTTTCAGGATTCTATGGAAAGATTAGAATTGTAAACATCCTAACGATTAAAGATTTTTTCGTGTAAATGTAGGTTAGGTAAGGTTCCTAACAGTGTGGGCCTGCACGCCACCCAATCAGCACTGGGTCCGAGAGAGGGCGTGCGTGTTCCCACGTGCGCCTCTGTGTCGGGTGTGTCCGTCGCCCCCTTAAGGGGAGGACAGTAGGTCTTAAATGTAGTATTAGGCTTGTTGTGTAGTGGCCTGCCGTTTCATACGGCGGGCCAAAACCTTGACGGGATCGCGATTGCATGTAAAGGTGATTCGCGCGGCCCCGCCGATTGCAGTTTTGTCGAGGAACACAGTGGTAGGTTTAGTCGGTATTACCGGGATGTCGCCCCATCCCGATGAGTCCAACATAACCTGTCCGTCGCCCCACGGAGATACGCATTAATGCATACAACCAAGAAAACTACATTTTTCTGCATGAAAGGTAACCTATGTCCTTTTCTGTACCCCTACAAGTTGTGAGGGGTACAGAAAAGGAGAGGCAGATGGGTCACAAAAGACTTTTTGCGAAAGGGACATTCTGCGAAAGAGACATTTTCGCCCCGTAGAGATTTTGTGAAGTGGACATTCTGCGACTGAGCCATCTCTTCCAAAAATAACCAGATGCAATTTTGTGTTTCGATGTCTAAGAAATAAATAAATAAAATGTTTGATACAGTTATAAAATGTGAGTTTGTCTGTTTCTTACGGTTTTACGCCTTAACTACTCGACCGATCATCATGAAAATTTGTATACACGTTGTCAGGGATACAGAAGACGACATATGGTACCTTAACTTTTATCTAGAAAAGAACTGTTACTAACCTAACCTACATTTACGTGAGCCAAGCTACGTGCAAAATCTACTTTGAAATAATTTATTCATCAAGGGATAGTATGACCTATAATATGACCACATCTTTCTGTTACACGCTGTATATACATCTGGATAAAGGCCAGGTTAAGAGCACCTTAAACCGGCGAGCGTGTATGAACAATACAAGTGATGAAAGTGAATAAAGCCAGAGAAGTGTGTCAGGATCGTGGTCCTCGCAGATGTCAGCATGAATGTGCCGGCTCGACCGGAGAAGGACTACCCTCTCACAGAATATCGACGTGAAATAGCAGTATTCCTGCTGTTGTGTTTCGTTCGGTGAGTGAGAGTTCCGGAGGCCCAATCACCTTCTTCCCACCTAACCGCTCCTTTTCCTACCCACTTCCTCCTAAAGGGTCGGCACCGCGCAAGTGACGCCTCTGTTGTTGCAGGCGTCCATAGGCTACGGTGACCACTTACCATCAGGTGGGCCGAATGCTTGATTGCCAACAGTTGAATAAAAAAAAAAAAAAAAACCCTAGTTTGCTGGAAAAAAGCGTTAATCTATGTATGTATATACATATCTAAAGAGTGCTCACCTATCAGGCTCCGTAATAGGTCTCCTCTCGGTCTTGTCCCGGGGCCACACGCGGTCCAGCGTCACTATAGCGCGGCGGTTGAGGCCGCTACCTAGTGGAGGCTTCTCTGAATCTTCAGGGTATACTATCACCTCCTTGTTTAAGAAGTGCACTGGAAGATAAATGGGTATGATAAGATTTATATATACTACTATTTGTACTATTTTGATATGGGTATGCAAAAATGCATACCCATGTCAAAACTAAAATGGTATAAGCCAGTAATTGACGACATCTAACGGAAATACATTCTATGTATCGATGCTGCGCGCAAATGGACCTAGTGAGGTCCATTAGTTAATAGTAAGGTCACTTTCACCGAGTAGTAGACCCCTTAGCTACGCTTTTAACAAGATTTTGTTTTTTTTTTTTCTCTTCGTCATGGCCTCACCATCACTGCTTACCATCAGGCGGAGTGCCCTGATGGTAAGCAGTCGTGTGGTCTAAGAGCAGGGGCCTCCACATCGTCCTGCTTATTTTAAGTTTTTTTTTCCGGTTGTTTCTTTTCTAGGTACTAGATAACCAGTCATCCTCTATCCATAATAATTATGATTTTTTGTTTAAGACGCTTTCCTTGTAAATGTTCTTGGATTATAAAATGTTTTGAGACCCAAATAAGCTGGTAAAATAATCTATTAACAAGGCTTTTCTCGTTACCAATGGCTTCTATAAAAAGTTGATACTTACCTAACTTATCAAGGTCCATCCCAGTGACGTCGATCTCACAATCATAGTACACGTTTCCGTAATTCTTCCGACCGATAGTCAAGTGTGGGACTACGCAGGAACCGTCTGGACGAATGTAGCCTAAGGAATAAAAGGCATACAATTATACGTAAATATGTAAAGATAAAACAGTTCAAAACCTTTTTATTTATTTTTATTCTTATCGAAGTATACGCATTAAACATAAAATACTGTGAGCTCTACTTATCACTCTATAATCTTTGAAATGATTGTGCAACACGAATATATTCCAATTTTATATAATATTATCTATGACGTCAATCGAATATGCTAAGACAGCACATACTTTTTTTTTTTGTCTTCCAGTAAAAATGCTTTATGCACTGTCCGCCGGCTAGGGGACGGCACCGGCGGGGTGTGTGGGACTTCCAGCATGAAGTGCTGGTATACCCACTAAAAACCTGGTATGTTCCCTCTCTCACCCAATGGGACCAGTTGGGAGCTCTTAAAAGATCCATAGCAGGCCTCCCAAGACAGACAGCACATACTTAACCTAACTATATAATTTTATATAGTATTTTATTCAATATACGAGGACCCAAAATACAAGTATGTGTTTTAATTACAACTGAAACCACCAAATCGCACCATATTTCATTATATTTTAATTAAGACTGCGCCGAGCGAAATGTGCCAAAACAGGCGGTCACATTTAAGTTAATAAAATCAACACTTTTTGTTTAATACAAATATAAAATATATATTTACTATAACAATTAATGTGTTTACAATTACTCCGTGTAAAAAACTTAAAATAATTAATATTTTCGCCTACAAAATTACGTAAATTTGCACGAAGAATGCAAAAACGTAAGCTCGTGTTACGTGATTTTTAGATTATAACTGTAGCAATCTATCCTATTTTACAGCTTAAACGAAACATAAATAGTTATATTACAATTTGTCCGTTCCAAATATTTAAGTTATTGGTTGACAATAAAGATACATATTTATCAAAAAAGCACTTCAAATCCTCCATACAATGTTACTATGGCGGCCGCGCACCGATTTGAATATCGAGCTCTGTCATTCAGTCCAACCGCATCTTACGCTCGGCGCAATCTTAATATATCAGTTAATTGACGTATCCAAGAATTGTTTGCACATTTTTATAGAATATACGACTTTGACTTTTCTTCTCTGTTTGTCAAACGATTGCCTTTTCTTTGTTTCGTAGGTATCGACGACGTTAGTTATAAAAAATATTTGGAAGCAGTTCGTTTGTGGTTAGGTAAAAAAAAAAACCTTATTGCTCTGTTTGTCAACGATTTTTAATATTTATTTACATATATATAAAAGTAATATACACATTTATATATAAATAAATATTGAAAATGGTTGACAAACAATAAACGAAATAGATATACAATGAACGAATTTAAAAGAGTTGAAAAATATTGGAAAATGAAAATTGTTTTGGTCGCATTCCCCCGAAACGGCTCAACCGATTTAGATGTATATTTGGTAGGTATGAGAATAGGTCGTAAAGTATGTTTCATACCGCTAGGCGATAAGGTCCCTATGCAGGAAAATATTCACTAGAAATCATTTATATGGCGGAACAACGTTCGCCGGGCAAGTTAGTACACCTTATTAAAAAAATCCGGCTCTTAAGCAGCTATGGTTTAAATACAACTCTAGATTTAGAGCATACACCCTACACCCTGGGGTGGGTACCACAAAATTCTAGGTGAGCATTGCCAGCCGGGAACTAACAAGCAGAGAAAGAAGAAACACGCCTTAAGGCAGATAATGGAGAAACATTTTCTATTATATACCACAACTATTGTAATAACCTATTATCGCAATAAATGACATTGAATTGAATTGAAAAAGAAGAAGCAGAGTTGTATTTAAAAGGCACACTGTAGGCCCTAGGCAAAAAAAACGGTAGCTCCGAAAAATAAAAATATTTTCAGGTCATTCAAGTAGAATTATCCTCCTCGCTATAATAATAAGAATTCCGTTCCGACTTTGTACTGAAACAGTATATCAGGCAGACGCCCTATTTTATTCATAGTTTTCATTATACCAGCCAATCAAACACTCATTCCTATAGACCAGATTTATTAGGTTCCATATGTAGCAATAGTCTCCTACACCTGTCTCGGTAAGCGTCCTATCTCACTCTAAACTATAACTCTCGAAGGGCCTCTGCATATTGGACCCATGGAGTGTAAGCCTACCAAAGGGCCGTGTTTTCCCTAACGCATTAGGAAAATACTCGTGAAAGTGAAACACATAATAATAATCTTTATTTGCTAGAATATATGTATGTTTATCCATTGTCTAGTACCCATAGTACAAGCTCTGCTTAGTTTGGGCAAGATGGTGTTGTGTGTATGTGATAGAATATTATTATTATTTCACATTTATTCACTACTTACTGATAAAAATTTCAATTTTAAATATATAATTATGAGAAAACACATTTAAAATATAAAAATTATGGAGGCCTACCAGCATGGAGACAAGGTCCAAGCTGGCGGTGGTTAAGGGTCCAGAGAGAGGAACCTCCTCACTATGCGTGCCGTATCGAGGAGGACTGCCTTCTGCATCTGATCCTTGACCCAAGCATCTAACGGGAGCCTCTTAAGATGTTGGTCGAGGCTCTTGGCTATTAGACCGTTCACCGTAACGACTATCGGTACAATGATTGCCGAGTCCACATCTCACATATCGACGACCTCGTGTGCTAAGTCCAGGTATTTTAATTGTTTTTCCTTCTCAGCTTTCACGAGGTTGCCATCATGAGGGATAGTGATATCGACGATCATTGCACGGCGCTCTAAACGATCTATTACCACAATATCAGGCTTGTTGGCAACAACAGTCCTGTCTGTGAAAATAGATCGATCCCAGTACAATGTGATATGGTCCTTTTCGAGAACTGGTTCTGCTACATACCTGTAGTGAGGCACCTCGACCTCTACAAGTTTGTACTTCAGAGCGAGTTGCTATAGTATATATAGTTGTTGTTATTATTATTATTATTATATGGTGCAGTAACACAGGTGGTCTTCTTTTCCAAATTATACAGCATATTCTGCCACATGCTACTTAATGAATATAAAAGTGGTACTCACCGATCATCTCGTCCAAGCTGGGTATGGTGTAGTACCCGGGTCGTGTCAGCTTCACCCCCGTGGGGTGTGGAGCCGCCTCTCGAGGCGACACGTTCTCTTCCTCGGACACTGTACACACATACATACACATTGCATTATATATATAAATAAGATATCATATAATACATAGGCTATATACCAGTTGTCTCTCGTAGTTTCATCCACATTTATTATATTTATCTTACACTTATCTATTTACAATAAAGGGACTAGCTAATGATTTTATATCGAATTGTTTGCCGAGAATATTGTTTTTCTTTGGGGCTTCTATTGCGTTGTTTATTCAACACTTTATTACATAAATTTGAAACTGTTACACTACTACTTTAACTAAGCTTAAGCTAATTGAACTATTCAAATAATAAATGAAACGATTTGTAGTACTTCTACACATAATATACATATAAATTAACCATATAGTCCGCCAATCTGATGAGCGATTTTCTCACAGCGGGAACAATTCACTTGATCGCCCCAACGGTGTCGACAGAATTGTAGTCGCTCTAGGAAACACAAGGAAAGGAAATAGAGAGGAGATGGAAAAAATAAGGAGACCATGAAAGGATTTTGGCCGCCACGTCAAAAAAGCAAATGTGTACTCTCGGCGCCAAGCTACGATTTCATCCTTTAATTTATCATGTAGTCATGACCGTGGCGTGCTGGACACATTTTGCTTTGTCATGTATACATGACTATGGCGGACAAAAGGTTAAAGACTGGCAAGGATTATACCCTACGTTGCGGTAGACTTTACAAACATTCAAACAACAGACACAAAGAACTGGTGGTGGTGGGTCTCAGAACTATTGAATTATTTGTGGATCACAAATAATTTTTATGATCCTCAAATCGAGGAGGAGTGAGGATTGAACCATAACCCTAAATACACCAGCAGTGCAGTCATTTAAAGTCATATTAAAGAATAGGCAGGAATGAGATCATGGATTAGGATTTATTAACCTCTGAGTTTTCTTCGAAGAGGTTAATGAAAACACTATGTGGGTCTGTGTGTCTGTCTGATAGTGACGGGCATAGCTCCGGAACCACTGGACCGATTGACTTGTGACTTGGTGTGCAGACACATTGGGAACATACCTCAGTCGAGTTTGAATATGGCCTCCGAGATATAGGGGTCACAAGATCATAAGGTCAGGGGATATCCACCAACAGAGTGATTTGGAAGGGAGAGGCTTTTGCCCGGCAGTGGGACATTACAAAAAGATGATAAAAAATGAAAAATATGTCACATGAAGATGAAAAGGTTGAATCCTAACACCCATCTCGTTTTTATAGAGAAGTCTTTCAAACCGAATTTCGACCACGGCGACCACTATCCCAATTTCTTGGCACGAGCCTCTTTTCAGTGTACAAAGTGTTAGGACATAGTCCACCACGCTGGCCCAGTGCGGGTTGGGAGACTTCACATATGAGAACATTATGTCGAACGCAGACATACAGGTTTCCTCGAAATGTTTTTTTCTTTCACCGTTAAAGCGAGCGATAATTAACTGTTTAATACGCATATAACTTCGAGAAGTCAGAGGCGGGTGCCTTAGGAACTCAAGACCTCTGCGTGGCAGTCCAACGGTCTACCGCCAGACTATCGCTGCTGTCAATATAAGAAAATAGTAAAAAGATTATTTACCGAGGAATATTACTAACAATTTGGATAAAATTGCTAGTATTCCTGTTCACCCCTATAGGTAAGCATATGATTGTGTTAGGTGTGTAGGAAAATGAGTTGGATTTGAACCTTCGATCGCAAGTTATGTGCGTATTAAAAAGTTAATTATCGCTCGTTTCAACGGTGAAGGAAAACATCGTGAGGAAACCTGCACGTCTGTTAGTTCTACATAATGTTCTCGAAGATATGTGAAATCTGTTCGCACTGGACCAGCGTGGTGAACTATGGCGTTACCCTTCTCACACTGAGAAGGGGCGCGTGTCCAGCAGTGGGACAGTTAACACCTTCGGCGCCAGTGTATCATTTTTGCATACACTTGTTTATACAATGTGTATCAAAAATGATACACCGTGCCCATTGCATTGTGTATCACTAATGCAAACGATTTTTATCAAAACACTACTAAAAGCTAAAATATTATGTGTATCACAAATGATACACATGGTCCTGGACATATGAGAACACACAAAAGTATTTGGTAGGCCAGTGTATCATTTTTGATACACACACTGAAAAAGCTGAAAAATAGAAGGGACAGGAAGAGGGCAGTTTAACACACATTAATACAACAAATCAAACCAAATAAGAAACAAAAAAAATACAAAAAATGTGTGATTTTGGAAATCATGCTTGGCGTCGAACGTGTTAATATACAGGGGTGATATAATTATAAGTACTTACCAGACAGTGTGTCTACATTTTCTTTATCGTGTGACCGGTCTGCTCTCACACCAAGTTCCCTGACTGAGTTTTCTGCTGAGTCAGGATTGCTGACCAGCGGTTTTCGCAGCGGTTTTGTTGTTAACCTGCAATGAACACACATTGTAAATATAATGTATATTTGATTATATATCTTTATTTATATGATTATTCTTTATGTGTACATATGTAATTGAACTGCTCCTAAACGGTTGGACTGATTTTGACGATGTTTTCGTATTTTTACAAATTTCTTCTTTCCTGGTATAATTCCTGTGGCGCGGGGAACTTTACAAACATCAAACCAGACACAATGAACATCCAGACCCGGTACAACTAATTGTGAGTCACACAATTTTATTTTTTGACCACGTATTAAACACTACGCAAGTTACCAAATTTACCAAAAAAACAAGGCTGTATGAATCAAATTAAAATGTATCTTACTGCAATGCCGTAAGGTTGATATTCGTTCAAACTATTTGCAATTTTAATATACATTGTTATATATTAAAATTAAACTCATTTATACGGATTTTATGGCGTTGTTTATTTAACACTGTATTACATAATTTAGAAACTGTTACATACTACTACTATTGAACTTTATTAATTTTTAAGCTAATAAAATAATACTCCCCGTGACCATGGCTGCTGAAAAGCAACCGAAACGTCGGAGACAGTGTAAACTTTGTTTTGATACATAAATTATTAAAGTTCAATTTTTTTTTCTTTTTTTACGTCGGGGAAGGCAATGACGCATATACCTCCGCGGGGGCGGGCGGAGGGATTGTCGGAATCGCCGGGGGTAAAAGAAAGATGGAATAATAGTAAAGTATCTCCCGGAATACCGACTAAACCTACCACGGTGTTCCTCGACAAAACCACGGGGCCGCGCAAATCGCTTTCGCATGCGGTCGCGACCCCGCCGAGGTTACGGCCCGCCGTATATATATTCAATAATAGTAGTAATGTAACAATGTCAAAATTATGTAATACAGTGTTAAATAAACAACACAATAAAATCCGTATAAATGAGTTTAATTTCAATGAATAACATTCGCGTAAACAGAAAACAATATTAAGATTGATACTTATTTTGTAGCCCAATAATTTCAGTAGCCATTCCATTTCTAGATATTTCGATGACATCTCAACTAATATATATAAAAAAATATATATATTATAAATGCGAATGTCATATTGTCAGTTAATTTTAGATACTATCAGGGGAAACAGAATGGGACATTGAGTATTTTTCATCTAGAAAAAATACTGTTATCTACCTTTTTATTTTACTGAAATGTAATGCTTTCACGCATACCCCTCCCGGGGGCGGGTGGACGGGTTATGTCGGACTCACCAAGGTAAAAGAAAGACGATAATGATGATAATGGACCTCTCGGTAATACCGACTAAACCTACCACGGTGTTCCTCGATAAAACCGCAATCGGCGGGATTGCGGTTTTATCGAGGAGGCCGCGCGAATCACTTACACATGCAGTCGCGGCCCGATTAGGTATCGGCCCGCGCCGTATGAAACTGTAGGCCACTACATAACAAGACTACCCCTTGGGCACCACTATATTTAAGCCTTACTGCCCCCCTTAAGGGACTGTTACTAACCTAACCTACATTTACACGAGTAAAGCCGCGAGCAAAACCTTGTACTAAATAAATAAAATCTTACCAGCTAGCTCGCCTCTCAGACACTTGCTGTTGTATATCTTTGTCTGAAATAATAAAAAAACAGGTTTAACATCACATATGTCACACAGCGACACATCAACCCAGACTGTTTGGACTTTGAACTATTAGAAGTTGAACGCTGCGAATCGTGCGAAAGAGTGCGTTATATTTTTATTACGCTCTATCCTTACCATTACATCGACACCACTATGCACAGTCCCTTTCCGACAATTCTCTATTTTGTTTGTAGCGTAGTTATGCGTATATAGGGTGTCTAACTTGATGTGTAGCGGTGTGTACACCGTAATTCACAGATTGATTTTTTTATTTTATTTTGCACGTCAGAATGACCACACTCCGCCTGATGGTAAACTAATAGTGGTCCAAGAGCAGTGGCTTCCACACCATCCTCATAGTAGCCGAGGCGATGTTGAAGTCTCTACTTTGACAGCCTGAGAAAGTGTTTTCACGCCTCGCTTAAAGGACCCAGGATTGAACGAAGAAGGAAACACGTGCCATGGCAGAGTTCCTTTATCATTTCTTTTTCTAAACAAGATATTGTTCCCCTCCTATAGACAAAGGGCCCCAAAATAAAAAAATTAAGATTGTTTTTTCTGGATCACTATACCTACTCAATTGTTATACTTTCGAAAAATTTAGTAAAAATAGTAAACAAATATTTATGAAAAGGTTTATTACAGGGGCTAACTTTAACAAAAATGTTTTGTATTTTAATTGGCTCCAATATCTCTACTATAAGATGTTTCAGGATTATCCATTACTAGCTGCCCCGCGCAACTTCGTCTGCTTCATATAAGATAAGAGAATTTTCCTCGTTTTTGCAACATGTTTCATTGCTGCTCCGCTCCAATTGGTCGTAGCGTGATGTTATATAGCTTATAGCCTTCCTCAATAAACGGGCTATCCAACACTAAAATAATTTTTCAATTCGAACCACTAGTTCCTGAGATTAGCGCTTTCAAACAAACAAACTCATCAGCTTTATAATATTAGTAAAGGTTTATAAAACAACATATATATGTATATGCTATAAACATCACGTTAGCTTTTTAAATATTGAGAAAGACCACATAAACCACTACACCAAACTACTAATCCGTGCATTTAACGTTATTTATAAATACTTAATATAATGTTAGACAACGGGTCTTACTCGCGATAAAGTATTTAAAAGGTAATAAATAAATGTCTTGCATCGATCGTGGTCACGGGTTGACTGTTGTGAGCTCAGCGGCGCCATCGTGAAGTGCGGGTTTCGGCAACTACCCTCACTTGGGCACTATCTATACTTATATTATAAAGAGGTAAAGTTTGTAACTTTGATTGTTTGTTTGTAAGGGCTAATCTCAGGAACTACTGGTTCGATATGAAAAATATGTTAGTGTTGGATAGCCCATTTATCGAGGACGGGCATAGGCTATATAACATCACGCTACGATCAATTGGAGCGGAGCAGTAATGAAAAATCTTGCAAAAACGGAGTAAATTCTCTTATCTTATATGAAGCAGACGAAGTTGCGCGGGTTAGCTAGTTATTTATATTCGCACTGTCGGTATTTCGACACACAACACTAACGACGTCTACACACTGGCTACCTACGTCTTATTTATTACCTTTTAAATACTTTATCGCGAGTAAGACCCGTTGTCTAACATATAAAGTATGTATACAAATCGTTATAGTCTAAAAACTTTTGTTATTCATAAAGATAAAAATCTTACCAATATTAGGATACAGTCTTGGAGTTGATTCGGTTTCAATCTGCTTCTCTTTTTCCGTCCACGACACTTTTGACGCGCTCAGCCTGCGATTACAATAAAAAATGTTGTCAAAGCAAAAAATCTTATTTCCGTAAAAATATATTAACACTTCGTGGACAAATCAATTGAATTGTAAATAGCGCTAATAATAGTTATGGTGACGAAAAAATATTTTTAGTCCATGTTTAAGATGAGCATAAAATATTGGACACGTATTTTTCTTTGACTTATGTTTAACTTATCACCAGATATAGTAAAATATAACAGTAAAAATAGTAAATGATCATCAAAATTAAAACTGCAATATATTTAAAGAGATCAATATAAGTCAATTATTTTTGGGTGGGTTGGGAAGAAACCTAACATAACCTAAGCCTTCTGAGACGGAATGCAGTGATTTGAGGCGTATAAGTGCTCGTTATGATATATTTTAGTAAGCATATTTTGCTGCGCAGTTAGTTTTTTTGGTGGTCATTATATTAATATACTTATAGGTACTTTTTTATTGGTTTGTTAAAACAAATAATAGGTTTCCAATATTTTTTGCTAATCTAAAAGATTGACTCATTAGAATCACTTATTTTTAACTCTGTCATCATTCCTATTGTAATTAGTGCTAATAATTCCACTTGAAATATATTTAGTGTAAGAAGGTCTATAATTCCTGTAAAATAAAGTTATTGTAAGAAGTATATAGTAAATTTACGCCATGAACAGCGGGTTCGCGCGCCATGAACAGTGGGACCAGAGAACCCTGCTGAAGTTGATTATGCCGCTAACTACACTATGTTATATTATAATATCAGTTTTAGGTATAAGCCGTCCCACTGCTGAACTCAGGGCCCTTCTCAGTATTAGAAGTGTTAGGCCATAGTCCACTACGTTGGCCATGGATATGCAGATGCATGTCTGAGAGTTCTACATTATATGCTCGAAGATATGTGAAGTCTGCCAACCCGCGCTGGTGATAGAAAACATATTGAAGAAAGATTCCTTGATATTTCGCAACAAAATCTACTTCATCGAGCAACAAGATGATAAGATCATTTTATGATATAGCTGATGGAATCTAATCCATATTAATATTATAAATGCGAACGTTTGTTTTTTTGTGACGATCTCACGCCTGAATTACTCGACCGATCATCATGAAATTTCGCATACACGTTGTCAGGAAGAGCCCAGCGGTGGGACAGTTAATAATAAGTAATACAGGGCTTATTATTATATTTAGATCTAACGCTAACGAAGCCGGGTAAATATCTAGATATTAATATAAACTTGACGCTTATAATTGGATGTGATCTTGAAGTCTCGAATTTGACAAACTTCATTTATCCGAAAGAGTTACTCTACAACGCTGAGTATAGAGATATACAACTTTTTTAAACTTACCAACTGCCGTGTCTGTCTGAGCTCACATCAGCATCTGTGAACAAAATCATAATATTAAAATACATTCATAAATATATACCCCCGACCAGGAATTTCCCGTGGCTTCACTGGCGTAAAAGTAGGTTAGGTTGGATGTAACAATACATTTAAAAAAAAAACAGGTATTGTCTATGTTACTTGGTGATAATATAGCTTTATACAACGTGTCACAGATATAACGCACAACCTCAAACACTCCAATTAGATTATTAAATCGTAATAATAATATAATCATTAAAATGTTACTTTTATGTACTTAAATATTTTAATTTAACGAATTAGTTCTCCTTATTGTGCGCGGATAGTATGGGTATATTACAATAAATCCAACATGATTGCCTTTACTTTACGTTATTTGACAATTATCGCCTGCTCCGTGCCTCGGAGAGCACGTTTAGCCGTCGGTCCCGGCTGCCATGAACATCTATGGCAGTCGTTATTGGGAAGTCAGTGCCCTATAATATCCTGACACTGGTCTAGCCTTAGGGTATCGTTAGCCTTCGGGTTGCGGAGGTCAGGTGGCAGCCGCTCCGTATAAAAACTGATATCCAGTCAAATCCGGTTAGACCAGAAAAGCCGACCCTAAATGACTTGGGAATAATAAAAGCTAGGGAGAAGATTGCCTTTATTGCATCAAAAACCTTATTGCCTTGAATTATGATACATTTTTCGTTTATTTCTACTGTTCAAAGAAAAGGATGACTATAATTTGCCTTGTTTTAATTATTTTAGGACAAAAGAAAACGTATATTAAAATGTCAGAAGGATTCAGTAGCCGATTGTGAACAAAGTACTTTCAGGAAGAGCGTTTAATATGTTACACGTTGTATAAGTAAAATAATTTCTTATATCGGTTGTGTAGTATTTGAGTTAAATCAAAAAATCAAATCGTTCCTCTTCATAATATTAGTATACACTAACAGAACTATCCCCCGCGGTTTTACCCACGTTTATTGCTTCAATGTCTGGATATAGTAGCTTACGAAGGGCAAAATATTTTTTAAATCTCTCTAGAATTTTTAAGTTTATTCCTTACAAACAAATATCTAACAGATCTTTCATTTTATATTATTAGTAATAATAATAATAAATTATAAATATTGTTTATTTCCCTCAAAAAGGTACACACGGCTACTATAATGATTATCAGTACTTTGTGGCTATTCTTTCAATGTTTGTAAAGTCCCCGCAACACATAAAATTATTTCCAATGCGGCAGTCATTTCTTTATAGAAAAAGAAACACTTCTCGTCTAAATACAATTGAGAATTAGCTATAACATATTAAAAGCTAGGTAAAGTGGAGAATGTATTGTTCCAAAAGGCAGATCATCACAAAAAATTCTTCTGTATTCCATAGGAAGCAAAGAATTGTACACACCGCTACACATCAAGTTCGACACCCTATATACGCATAACTACGCTACATACAAAAAAGAGAATTGTCGGAAAGGGACAGTGCATAGTGGTGTCGATGTAATGGTAAGGATAGAGCATAACAAAAATATATCGCACTCTCTCGCACGATTCGCAGCGTTCAACTTCTAATAGTACAAAGTCCAAACAGTCTGGGTTGATGCGTCGCTCACCCTCATGCTTTAAGATTTCTCTGGCTCTATAATAATATTATAAATAGGAAAGATTTGATTTTTTGTTTGTTCGTGTGTAATAATTTAAATCCAAAACGACTTCACCGATTTTAAAAATTCTTTCACTATTAGAAAGCATATATTATCACTGAGTAACATATGCTTTATTTTATTTGAAATATAAGTACTGTTACTAACATACTACATTTACGCAAACGAAGCCACGAGCAAAAGCCAGTTTAAAATATAACTTACTATTATCATTAAAGTTGACTTGTCGTCTCGCTCTATCCACTTCGTCAGTGTTCGCTATCTCAACCGGAGCTTCCTTCTCCCTCACTCGTTCGCTGTGCAAGTGAGACGGACCGTTTGACTGCAGTGGTTCTTCTATAGATCTGTAAATAAACATGTATATAAGACTAGATTATGTGTTAACGCCAGTACATTATGAGTAGTAGAGCCTCCCTGATTTCAGCATGAATGTGTCGGCACGACCGGAGAAGGACTACCCTCTCACAGAATATCGACGTGAAATAGCAGTATTCCTACTGTTGTGTTTCGTTCGGTGAGTGAGAATGCCGGAGGCCCAATCACACATTTTCCCACTACGCGTTCATTCTCCTTCCCACTTCCTTTCCTAAAGCGTCGGTAACGCGCAAGTGACGCCTCTGGTGTTGCAGGCGTCCATAGGCTACGGTGACCACTTACCATCAGGTGGGCCGAATGGTCGTTTGACACAACCACCTTAGAGGTATATTAAAAAAAAACGCCAATAGGCTCTTGTCATAATTGTAACTACTATTATAAAAGCGAAAGTGAGTTTGTTTGTTTATTCATTACGTTTTCACGCCTCAACTACTCGACCGATCATCATGAAATTTCGCATACACGTTGTCAGGGAAACAGAATTAGACATAGGGTGGATGACAGGCATCCAGGCGATATCTAAATCCTCAATTTTGTCCGATGTTTAAATGTTCTCTTCTTTTACAGTTCGACAAAACTCTTATACAACAGTTTTGTCCGTCTGTCTGTTATACAACTTTCAACTCAAGAACCGTAAGAGCTAGAGAATCGCGGTCAACGCCATTCGACATGCCCCGAAATTACTATGACCTTTGACATCTGACCTCGACCTCTGGTCACGAGATTAAAAAAAAATCGAATTCTGAGATTTACGGCGATTCATTGCCGCTTCTCACTTTTTTCTGGATAGTAGGTACAATATGTCCTTTTTCGTTTCCCAGACAACGTGTTATCGAAGTTTCATGATGATCGGTCGAGTAGTTTAGGCGTGAAAGCGTAACAAACAAACTCACATTCGCATTTATTCAAGGTCACGTGATACAATTTTTTCGAACTCAGAGATTTACGGCAATTCATTGCCGTTTCTCACTTGTTAGAAGTTGTCGTACCGAATTAAGAATAATTCCTGTACCACGGTGATTTTACAAACATTTGAACAAATCCGTTGTTCAAATGTTTGTAAAATCACGAAAAGAACATCCACATTCGGAACAACCATTTGTAGATCATACTCATTTTTGTCCCGTGTGGGGTTCGAACCCACAACACTCGACACGATGCCATCCGTGCAGTAAAATTATTCCTGTGTCGCTGGGGACTTTATAAACAACTTACCTCTCTGCTTCATTGGTGTGTTCAATCGAGTCGTGATGATCATTTATCTGGTTGGGGCGCAGAACCAACCGCTTTCGGCTCGGCTTCAAACATAACTTATCTTCTAAACTCGCGTCAGATTCCTCCAAGCCGTCGAATAGAGATTTCTGTAAAAGATTACAATAATATAAGAATTATTTTGTGTACTGAAACACCATTGCCATAGACCGTTAACACGTTCCCTGTCCAATGACTCCAAAGGAGTCACGTTTGTACCAAATTCATATAATATATGTCCATGGTTGGAGTCATAATCCAAATTTGATGCTTTTTATTTCACTAGACGTATGAATAAGAGCAAAAAGATTGTCATCGACGAATGGTTAGATAACAAGGCTAAAGAAAATTTTTTTTTTTAAATAGCTTTTTATATTTTATTGTCACGTAATATATTTTATTTAAACTTTACGCCATATAATTTTATTTTAACTTTTGTTCTGGTACAGGGAACATGTTAATAGCTTGAGTTCTGTGACAGATGTCATCCGTATACTTCTATCAACCATCAATCTATCAATTTTGCAACATTGGCGTCACTGACAGTTTCTTTTGTTTCCTTTTTTAAAAGACAACTCTACCGCACTAGGGTCACGTCCCATAAGATACAAAGGACTTTACAAATATTCAAACAACGGACACAATGAACATCCAGACTCGGAACTACCATTTGTGGATAACAAAAATGTTTGTCCCGGGTGGGATTCGAACCCGCAACGCTCTGCGCAGTGGCTGTGGCGAAGCGACCACTTAAACCATTAAGCCATCAGAGCAATCAAACTTGTGGAGGGTGACGTCACGCGGTAGGCGCTGATACTGCTGCTGTCCAGCACGGCCTGCACCGCTAGCGGGTTGGTTGTATGACAGGTTACCTTATCTTGTGTGAGGGTAGGTTTGGGCTGCAGTTTGAGCGCGAGCGCGGAGGGTGACGTCACGCGGTAGGCGCTGATACTGCTGCTGTCCAGCACGGCCTGCACCGCTAGCGGGTTGGTTGTATGACAGGTTACCTTATCTTGTGTGAGGGTAGGTTTGGGCTGCAGTTTGAGCGCGAGCGCGGAGGGTGACGTCACGCGGTAGGCGCTGATACTGCTGCTGTCCAGCACGGCCTGCACCGCTAGCGGGTTGGTTGTATGACAGGTTACCTTATCTTGTGTGAGGGTAGGTTTGGGCTGCAGTTTGAGCGCGAGCGCGGAGGGTGACGTCACGCGGTAGGCGCTGATACTGCTGCTGTCCAGCACGGCCTGCACCGCTAGCGGGTTGGTTGTATGACAGGTTACCTTATCTTGTGTGAGGGTAGGTTTGGGCTGCAGTTTGAGCGCGAGCGCGGAGGGTGACGTCACGCGGTAGGCGCTGATACTGCTGCTGTCCAGCACGGCCTGCACCGCTAGCGGGTTGGTTGTATGACAGGTTACCTTATCTTGTGTGAGGGTAGGTTTGGGCTGCAGTTTGAGCGCGAGCGCGGAGGGTGACGTCACGCGGTAGGCGCTGATACTGCTGCTGTCCAGCACGGCCTGCACCGCTAGCGGGTTGGTTGTATGACAGGTTACCTTATCTTGTGTGAGGGTAGGTTTGGGCTGCAGTTTGAGCGCGAGCGCGGAGGGTGACGTCACGCGGTAGGCGCTGATACTGCTGCTGTCCAGCACGGCCTGCACCGCTAGCGGGTTGGTTGTATGACAGGTTACCTTATCTTGTGTGAGGGTAGGTTTGGGCTGCAGTTTGAGCGCGAGCGCGGAGGGTGACGTCACGCGGTAGGCGCTGATACTGCTGCTGTCCAGCACGGCCTGCACCGCTAGCGGGTTGGTTGTATGACAGGTTACCTTATCTTGTGTGAGGGTAGGTTTGGGCTGCAGTTTGAGCGCGAGCGCGGAGGGTGACGTCACGCGGTAGGCGCTGATACTGCTGCTGTCCAGCACGGCCTGCACCGCTAGCGGGTTGGTTGTATGACAGGTTACCTTATCTTGTGTGAGGGTAGGTTTGGGCTGCAGTTTGAGCGCGAGCGCGGAGGGTGACGTCACGCGGTAGGCGCTGATACTGCTGCTGTCCAGCACGGCCTGCACCGCTAGCGGGTTGGTTGTATGACAGGTTACCTTATCTTGTGTGAGGGTAGGTTTGGGCTGCAGTTTGAGCGCGAGCGCGGAGGGTGACGTCACGCGGTAGGCGCTGATACTGCTGCTGTCCAGCACGGCCTGCACCGCTAGCGGGTTGGTTGTATGACAGGTTACCTTATCTTGTGTGAGGGTAGGTTTGGGCTGCAGTTTGAGCGCGAGCGCGGAGGGTGACGTCACGCGGTAGGCGCTGATACTGCTGCTGTCCAGCACGGCCTGCACCGCTAGCGGGTTGGTTGTATGACAGGTTACCTTATCTTGTGTGAGGGTAGGTTTGGGCTGCAGTTTGAGCGCGAGCGCGGAGGGTGACGTCACGCGGTAGGCGCTGATACTGCTGCTGTCCAGCACGGCCTGCACCGCTAGCGGGTTGGTTGGCCTCAGTACATCTTCTGCAGTCATAGCTACGGGCAAACATACATGTTAAAATACAATACTAAAGTATGTATATCGACTATGAACTGGTTATAAATCAAAATGTTAGGTTAAAAGTGTTGTAACTTTTACTTTCGTCCATAAACATAAATTGAATATAAAAATCTCATAATATGAGTTGCCACTCGGAAGAGGCCGCCACAAGGCGTATCCATTTATTTCTGCTTTGTTTTAAAAAGTTTTATATGCACTGTATAGACTAGTGTAAAAGTGTAATATAGATGGAATAATATGCAGTGGCGTGCGGTTCATAAAGACAAAAAGTCACTGCCTTTTTTTTTAAATTTTTTTTTTTACTTGGGGTATGCAATGACGCATATCCCTCCGCGGGGGCGGGCGGAGGGATTATGTCGGACTCGCCGGGGTAAAAGAAAGACGGAATAATAATAAAGTACCTCCCGGACTACCGACTAAACCTACCACGATGTTCCTCGACAAAACCACTATCGGCGGGGCCGCGCGAATCGCTTTCGCATGCGGTCGCGACCCCGCCGAGGTTACGGCCCGCCGTATGAAACGGCAGGCCCCTACGCAATAAGACCTACCCAAGATAGGCACTACTCAAAATAAGAGCCCTACTGTCTCCCCCTAAAGGGGGAGACGGACACGACACAAGAGGCGCGCGTGGGAACACGCACGTCGCCTCACGGACCTGGTGCTGAACGGATGGCGGGCAGGCCCACAAAGCCCGCCACCCCCAGGTCAAACCTCAGGGTGGCTGGAGGTCATCGCGCGCCCTCCGGCGCCCGGCTCTGCGGTTGGGGAGAGGGTTTAAACGCTCCCTCTCCCGCTTCGCCGCCTCCTTGATGGAGATCACTTCCTCGCTAAAGGAGGCGACGGCGTTCCACGACCTCTCACTCCGGACCATAGACTGAACTACGGCCGGGAGCGAGAGGGCAACCGATCCGACTGCCGCGATCAATTCACGGCGCTGCGATGCCCAGGCGGGGCAAACCGCCAAAGTGTGCAGCGCCGTGTCCTCTACAACGTCGCGGCAGTCGCCGCAGTGGTGACAATCGGGCGTCTCTTGCCGGCGTATACGACACAGGAACTGGCCAAAACAACCGTGGCCATTCAGAACCTGTGTCAGCCGGAAGGTGAAGGCGCCATGCCGCCTCTCCAGCCACTCCTCAAACACGGGACTTACCGCCACGATCGTGGCGTGCCCGAAACTGCCATTTTTTTTTTTATACCCAGGAAAAAATGCTTGTTGCACTACCCGCCGGCTAGGGGACGGCACCGGCGGGGCGTGTGGGACTCACTAGCCGAGTGCTGGTATACCCACTAAAAAAACCTGGGGTGTTCCCTCTCTCACCCAATGGGGGGGAGGCCAGTTGGGAGTCTGAAAAGATTCATCCATAGCAGGCCCCCCCGTGTGGGTCCTCTCGTCCCCGGTGGAGAGCAATTCACTGCTCTCCCCTTTCGACGTTAGAAGGCGCGCGGGAACACCGCGCGCGCCCTCTATGGGTTCTTACTCACGGATGGCAGGGTCCCCTGAGGCCTTGCCACCCAGAACCCTTAGGTGGGGGGCAGGAGAGCGACATAAGCGCGTCTCCTGCGCCCCCTCCTCCGGCGGACGTCCGGGGCGTAAGGATCTTCCTCACGCCCCCGCTCCGCCGCCTCCTTCTGCGAGATGACAGCCTCGCAGAAGGACCTCATTGCACCCCAGCACCTGTCGTCGCCGACCATCATGGATACGACGGTCGGCAACGAGAGGTCGGGGCCAATCACGGCGACCAGGGCACAGCGCTCCTCGGCCCACGCCGGACACTCCTCCAGCGTGTGCTGCGCCGTGTCCCGGTCGCACTCCTCGCAGTGGTGACACCTGGTTGTCGGCTCCCTACCGGCTATCTTGCACAGGTACTCTCCGAAACAGCCGTGTCCGGAGAGCACCTGAGCAAGCCGGTAGGTGAGCGGTCCGCGCCGTCTGTCCGTCCATTGCCTTAGCACCGGACGGGCAGCCTCGACTGTCCTCACCGCGTAGCGGGGCTGGGCCAGTCTCTCCTCCCATTTCGCCTCAAGGACCAGTCGAGCCTGGGACCTTCGCGTCTCCACCGCCCTGTCAGTAGGTTCCTTACCATGGAGCCGGAGGTCCGCGCGCCAGTGATACACCGACGCTTGGACCTCCGCCTCCAAATCCCAGGGCGGCGATGCCGCCAAAACGCACGCCGCCTCATAAGAGACGGTGCGGTACGCCCGCGACACCCTGATCGCCATCACCCTCTGTGGTTTCCTCAGGAGGGTGATGTTTCGGCGATCGAGGGCGTCGGCCCAGATGGGCGACCCGTACAGGGCCATCGACCGCACCACCCCCAGATAGAGGCGGCGGCAGACGACACTCGGCCCCCCGATATTCGGCAGCAGAGAGCTAAGCGCTCCCGCCGCCGACATCAACCGGGGAGCCAGGCGGCTAAAATGGACGCGAAAGTTCCAGCGGCCGTCGAGGTGGAGCCCCAAGTATTTCATACTCGGCTCCACCCCGATGCGGACCCCTCCAACTATGATGTGGGCATCTGGTGGCGGCGCCCACCGAGGCCCATGAAATAACAGGGCCTCGGACTTTTCCAGCGCCACCTCTAGTCCCAACATCCTAATTCTACCGACAACCAGGGCCACCCCTGCGTGCCCGAAACTGCCTTTTTTTTTTTTTTTTTTTTTTTTTTTTTTTTTTTTTTTTTTATTCCCAGGAAAAAATGCTTGATGCACTACCCGCCGGCTAGGGGACGGCACCGGCGGGGCGTGTGGGACTCACCAGCCGACTGCTGGTATACCCACTAAAAAAACCTGGGGTGTTCCCTCTCTCACCCAATGGGGGGGGCCTGTTGGGAGTCTAAAAAGATTCATCCATAGCAGGCCCCCCCGTGTGGGTGCCGGCCGGGTCAATAGGACCCGACCTCCTCTCGTCCCCGGGGGAGAGCAATTTCACCGCTCTCCCCTTTCGACGTTAGAGGGCGCGCGGGAACACCGCGCGCGCCCTCTGTGGGTTCTTACTCACGGGTGGCAGGGTCCCCTGAGGCCTTGCCACCCAGAACCCTTAGGTGGGGGGCAGGAGAGCGACATAAGCGCGTCTCCTGCGCCCCCTCCTCCGGCGGCGGATGTCCGGGGCGTAAGGATCTTCCTCACGCCCCCGCTCCGCCGCCTCCTTCTGCGAGATGACAGCCTCGCAGAAGGACCTCATTGCGCCCCAGCACCTGTCGTCGCCGACCATCATGGATACGACGGTCGGCAACGAGAGGTCGGGGCCAATCACGGCGACCAGGGCACAGCGCTCCTCGGCCCACGCTGGACATTCCTCCAGCGTGTGCTGCGCCGTGTCCCGGTCGCACTCCTCGCAGTGGTGACACCTGGTTGTCGGCTCCCTACCGGCTATCTTGCACAGGTACTCTCCGAAACAGCCGTGTCCGGAGAGCACCTGAGTAAGCCGGTAGGTGAGCGGTCCGCGCCGTCTGTCCATCCACTGCCTTAGCACCGGACGGACAGCCTCGACGGTCCTCACCCCGTAGCGGGGCTGGGCCAGCCTTTCCTCCCACTTGGCCTCGAGGACCAGTCGAGCCTGGGACCTTCGCGTCTCCACCGCCCCGTGAGTGGGTTCCTCACCATGGAGCCGGAGGTCCACGCGCCAGTGATACACCGACGCTTGGACCTCCGCCTCCAAATCCCAGGGCGGCGATGCCGCCAGGATGCACGCCGCCTCAAAGGAGACGGTGCGGTACGCCCGCGACACCCTGATCGCCATCGCCCTCTGAGGTTTCCTCAAGAGGGCGATGTTTCGGCGATCGAGGGCGCCGGCCCAAATGGGCGACCCGTAAAGGGCCATCGACCGCACCACCCCCAAATAGAGGCGGCGGCAGACGACACTCGGCCCCCCGATATTCGGCAGCAGAGAGCTAAGCGCTCCCGCCGCCGACATCAGCCGGGGGGCCAGGCGGCTAAAATGGACGCGAAAGTTCCAGCGGCCGTCGAGGTGGAGCCCCAAGTATTTCATACTCGGCTCCACCCCGATGCGGACCCCTCCAACTATGATGTGGGCATCTGGTGGCGGCGCCCGCCGAGGCCCATGAAATAACAGGGCCTCGGACTTTTCCAGCGCCACCTCCAGTCCCAACATCCTAATTCTACCGACAACCAGGGCCACCCCTGCCGTGGCAAGACGGGCAGCTGCCCCGTAATCCTCTCCCCGGGCCGTGACCAGCGTGTCGTCGGCGTAACAAGTTACGCCGACGCCCGGGGGCAGGGCGCCCCGCAGAACCCAGTCGTAGCCGATGTTCCACAGGATCGGTCCAAGAACGGAACCCTGCGGAACACCGCACGACACCTCCCTCCGGAACGTCTCTCCGTTCCGCCCCACACAGAATACGCTCCTCTGGTGCAGGTAGTCCCCGACTATTCGGCGCAGGTAGGGAGGCACTCCATGAAATCGGAGCGCCTCCCTAATAGTCGCCCACGGCAGGGTGTTGAACGCGTTGGCGATGTCCAAGGACACCGCCAACACCACCCCGCGCGAGGCGACCGCCTCATCCGAGAGGGCCTTGACGCGACTGATCGCGTCAATCGTCGATCGGCCCTCTCGGAATCCGAACTGCAGTTCGGACAAGTCGGGGCCCACCCGCACCAGGTGCCTGGAGAGGCGAGCAACTACTACACGCTCAAAGAGCTTGCCCACCTCATCCAACAGCACTATGGGGCGGTACGCGGAGGGAGAGTCCGCAGGGCGGCCCTCCTTTCTCAGGAGGACCAGCTTACCCGTCTTCCACATGGCAGGGAACCGTCCCGACTCCAAACAGGCGCTAAACAGCCTGAGGAGCCGGTCCCCTAGGGCGTCGTAGGCCAAAACCCAGGCGCGGCCAGGAATTCCGTCCGGCCCCGGGGCGGTGTTTTTGCCCCGGAGCCGAACCATTGCCGCGCCGAGCTCCGCCATTGTAACCTCTGGCGCCCCGGCATCGGCACCGCCCTCCTCAATATCGGGCGGCGCCATTTCGGGAGGCGTGTGCTCCGCTCTCGAAGGAAAGAGAGCGGAGACCACCTCCTCTAATTGCCGGGGCTGGAGACTCTCGGTGACCGGTGGGGCCCAGGGGCGCAACTTGCCCCTGACCGCCTTGTACGGGCGGCCCCACGGATCTGCCTCGAGAGTCCCCAGGAACTCTTCCCATCTTTGGGTTTTGGCCTCACTGATGGCGGACTGCAGGGCGTGCTTCCGCTGTACGTAGTCGCCCCGCAGCCGTGCCTCCACGGTCGGGTCACGGTACCGCCTGCGTCGGCGGTACCTAGTGTACTGGCGACGCGCCGCAATGCAAGCGGCGCGTTTCTGACTAATGTCGTCAGACCACCAGTACACCTGACGCCTAGGAGGTCGAGCACTGGCCCGGGGCATCGACGCGTCGCAAATCCGCGTCATCGCGCCCCGGAACCACTCCGCCTCTAGCTCAACCTCCACAGGCCCTTCGCCCATTGGGGTCCAGGCCTGGACGATGGAGGCTTCCACCAGCACGTCTACGTTGAGACGTTTCAACGCCCATCGTGGGGACGACGGGGTGTGCACTCTCCTCGGGCGATCGTCCGGGATCGCCGGCGAGGCGGAGATGTCGAACCGCACGTAACGGTGGTCCGACAGTGACTCCGCCTCGACCAGCACTTGCCAGTCCCGGACGCGGCGCGCTACGGCAGGGCTTGCGAACGTGAGACGCGAAGGTCCCAGGCTCGACTGGTCCTCGAGGCCAAGTGGGGGGAAAGGCTGGCCCAGCCCCGCTACGGGGTGAGGACTGTCGAGGCTGTCCGTCCGGTGCTAAGGCAATGGACGGACAGACGGCGCGGACCGCTCACCTACCGGCTTACTCAGGTGCTCTCCGGACACGGCTGTTTCGGAGAGTACCTGTGCAAGATAGCCGGTAGGGAGCCGACAACCAGGTGTCACCACTGCGAGGAGTGCGACCGGGACACGGCGCAGCACACGCTGGAGGAGTGTCCGGCGTGGGCCGAGGAGCGCTGTGCCCTGGTCGCCGTGATTGGCCCCGACCTCTCGTTGCCGACCGTCGTATCCATGATGGTCGGCGACGACAGGTGCTGGGGTGCAATGAGGTCCTTCTGCGAGGCTGTCATCTCGCAGAAGGAGGCGGCGGAGCGGGGGCGTGAGGAAGATCCTTACGCCCCGGACATCCGCCGCCGGAGGAAGGGGCGCAGGAGACGCGCTTATGTCGCTCTCCTGCCCCCCACCTAAGGGTTCTGGGTGGCAAGGCCTCAGGGGACCCTGCCACCCGTGAGTAAGAACCCACAGAGGGCGCGCGCGGTGTTCCCGCGCGCCTTCTAACGTCGAAAGGGGAGAGCGGTGAAATTGCTCTCCCCCGGGGACGAGAGGAGGTCGGGTCCGATGGACCCGGCCGGCACCCACACGGGGGGGCCTGCTATGGATGAATCTCTTCAGACTCCCAACTGGCCCCCCCCCATTGGGTGAGAGAGGGAACACCCCAGGTTTTTTTAGTGGGTATACCAGCAGTAGGCTGGTGAGTCCCACACGCCCCGCCGGTGCCGTCCCCTAGCCGGCGGGTAGTGCATCAAGCATTTTTTCCTGGGTATCAAAAAAAAAAAAAAAAAAAAAAAGGGCTTGCGAACGAAATGTCCACAATGGACTCGCCCTGCCAGCGCACGCACGTGGCGACCGATCCCCGGTTAAGGACCACGAGACCGGTCGCAATCGCCCACTCCTCCAGCGCGTCGCCGCGAGCGTCGGTGACAGGGGATCCCCAAGCCGTTGATTTGGCATTGAAGTCCCCCGCCACCACGATCGGACGCGATGGGTACCGGTTAATAACGGCCCCCACCGCGCCCAAAAATTGCTCAAACTCGGCGAGGCGCCGGTTCGGAGAAAAGTACACCCCGATCAGGACGGTTCCCTCCCAATCAACACATATATAACCCTCGCCCCTGTCTGTCATCACCAGGAGCGAGGGTCCGGACGAAACAATGGCCGCCGAGCCTCCGAGGTCCCCAAACCAGTTGTGTCGGCTGGGGACGCAGTAAGGCTCGGCGACCACGGCGATGTCTATTGACCACTCCGCCATGTGCTGCAGCAAGATATCCTGCGCCCTGGCGGAGTGGTTAATATTCGCCTGTAGGAGGCGATGGGCCATAATTAATTATGTGTCCATCGCCTCCGTACTGCTCCCTGCTTGGGACGGGGCCGGGGCGGCCGGAGTCCCGGCGACCGCCCCTCTGGCCCTACGTCGTTTCGGTGGGGAGCAAGATTTGCTCCCCATCCAGTGCTCCGCCGGCTTTCCTGCAGCAGAACAGAGGCTGCAGGAAGGTTTTGCGGCGGAGCAGGCGGCGGCCTTGTGGCCGGGCTGACCGCAGCGATAGCAGAGATCGCTGCGGTCAGTTTCGGCGGTGCATTGCTGCCTCACGTGCCCCGGTTCGAGGCAGCGGTAGCACCGCCTAGGCCTCGGCTCCAGGAGATTCACCTGAGCCGAGACCATCCCGACCAGCAAACGGCCGGCCGCCACCTTTTTCGCCGCGGCGATGGGGCAGCGCACCACCACCGTGCACAGGCCACTATCGCCGCGGCGCATCTCCCCCACCCTGACCTGCACCAGGGGGCAGGCTCCGGCTTGTGCCACCGCAGCGGCGACATCCTCAGAGGAGGCCGAGTCGTCCAGCCCGGTTATCCGCATTTCTGCGGACTTCACCGGGCGGGAGATCTTGACCTCCTCAGGCGAGAACAGGGAGCGGAGTTTATCCGCTACCCTGTCCGCCTTGTCGCCGGAGGTGGCACCTGGGACCTCCAGAATTCTGGCCCCAGTGGCGGCAACCTTGAATTGGACGCCTCCGGCGAGGCCCATCTCGGCGAGATTGTCTCTCATAGCCTGAGTGGCCTGCCGGAGGACGCCCGCATAGCTGCCGCCCTGCCGGAGCCCCTCCTCTGTCAGCTCCACCACAATGGCGGTGGAGCGCGGGGGGCGCAGGTCAGCTGGGCGGAGGCCCTTCTTCTTGCTCACTGGGGGAGCCTGGGAGGCCTTCTTCTTCTTCCTCCTCTTCTTCCCGACGACCTCTGTCCACGGCTGCTCAGCCGAAGTAGAGGCCACCGGGGCGGGTTGGGGCTGGGAGGCGGGGCGCCGCGGCGCCACAGCGGCGGTCGCCCTCCCCTTGCCCTTCCCCTTCCCCTTAGAAGAGGAGGCCGATGGTGTGGGGGCAGATGCCTGCCGCGTAACCGGTGGGTCGGAGGGCGCCGGGCCAGCCGGCGTGCCTCCGGTCATCCGGGGGCGGCCCCCGAGCGGAGGGCCCAGGGTGGGGACGGGCGTGAGGCCATAGTTGGCCAGGCACGCATCAACTACGTTGCGCGCCTGAGCCACCGTGGCCCGCATCAGTTCGTCCGCCCAGTGCCCGAAACTGCCTACCCTAACCCCTTCTACTCCTTTCTAACTCAGATAAATATTTATTATATTATATTATTTTATTTTGAAGTCCAATATTTATATTTATCGACGAATAATTAATTTCCATAAACAAAATTTCTTAAAACCTATATCATAATATCAGCGCCAACTGTCGCGTACCGGCTGCACTAGCGCTGCATTGGAATGCTCCTAATTCGACGGAACAGACATGAACTAAAATTGTCTAATTCTTTGCATGTGTGCATCGAGACGGACACAAAAATATCTATGTGCATTCCTATAAATTTTTGTCACATAATGTTTTAAATTTACGCACACAAACGCAAAAAAAAGACAGAGTCTTTATTAGGTATATGACGTGTTCAGTGGCCTTCGCACATGACGAAAGTTCACGAGAGTTGCCAAAGTATGACGAATGTTATGCAACTGATTTAAAAAGTAGCATGATTTATTTGATTAGCATTATTTATAAGACTATTATTTTTTATCGTAGTTATTTTGTTTAATTTCATGTGAGTTCTAAGAAGTCGCTGTTTGTTTTGTGGTTACGCAGTTCATTTAACATTTTAACGTTTTTATAGAGTGAAAATGGAAATTCTTCACTGTGAAAGTTGTTCAGATGGTGTGTGTATACAGGAAATAAAAAGTGACGCGTTTTTAAAACTATATTTCAGTGATAAAAAGCAAGTTATTGCGAAAGGCCGTAGTACACCAGATTTGCAATTAATACAAATGAAAGGTAAAGTCAATCATAAATTTAATATAAAACAATATGTCAAAGTCAAAGTCAAAGTCAAAAATCATTTATTCATTTAGGTCACAAAGTAACACTTATGAACGTCAAAATATATGGGTTAGTGAGTTTAATAAGTTACTGAAGCTACATTTAGGTTAGTTGCTAGGTTCAGGCGAAGGGTTGAGCCTATGAGAAGAAACCTGCAAGAAACTCACGGCCACTCTTTCAAATCGCCAATTAAATATAATTTCAGTATTTTACAACTCAGATTAACAAGGTGTTGCAGCCATTATGCCATATACTACAGACTATAAAAAAACTAAAGATAAAAACAGTAATAACTTAATAATATTAGAGATTAAATAATTTGGGCTAAGGTATATGTTTTAATATAAATCTAAAATAGGCAGTAAGATGGCATGTTGGCGCATACACTTACACTTTGTGACAATGCAAAGGCAGTCCATGACTAAATGCGGTTGTGCATTTATATTCTTCAATAATAATCAAATCAAGAAACAAGTTACTTGTTAACATCACAAATAATCACGAGGTACCTCTACATTACTAAGTTGACTTAAAAGTAATACAGATCTTTAAATCCTGTATGCAACAAGCAACTAGTTCCATGAGTTTTTGTCATTTAAGTAGTCTTTGACTGAATAATAACCCTTCCGAATAAGTTGTATTTTAACGGCGCTTTTAAATTTAAGTAATGGTAAATTTATTATATTAATAGGTAGTTTATTAAAAAAACGTATACCGAGTCCCGCAAATGTATTGTGAACTTTATGTAAACGATGATATGGGCCTACTAACTTATGCTTATTTCTAGTGTTTACGTTATGGATATCACTATTCTTATTATATAAGTGAATATTATGTTTAATAAACATAATGTTAGCAAATATATATTGCGACGCAACAGTAAGTATGCCTATTTCTTTAAATCGATCTTTCAGGGAAACTCGTGGTCCTAAATTATAAATGCTACGTACTGCACGCTTTTGAAGAATAAAAATTGTCTCGATATCAGCTGCCTTGCCCCACAATAATATACCATAGGACATGACACTGTGAAAGTAACTGAAGTATACTAGTCTCGCGGTATCTACATCAGTAAGCTGTCTTACTTTCCGAACTGCATATGCGGCTGAGCTAAGTTTCCCTGCAAGACACGATATATGAGCGCCTCACTGAACTTTATGATCTAAAGTCAAACCTAGAAAAACTGTTGATTGTACGAAAGCAATAATTTCATTATTTAAATTTATATTTATGTTAGGACTCTTTACATTTGGCAATGGAAACTTGATACATTTTGTTTTTTTAGAGTTTAGTAGTAAATTATTCGACGTAAACCAGTTCAGGATGTGCGCGAGCGAATCATTAACACTATTTAAATTTGTTGCTCTTCTGTCTACTTTAAAAATAAGAGATGTGTCATCTTCAAATAAAACAATGTCACACAAATCCTGCACGAAGAACGGCAAATCATTCACGTACACTAAAAACAGAAAGGGTCCTAAAATTGAGCCCTGTGGCACGCCCATTGTGACTGGTAATCCAGAAGATCTACTTCCGTTGATATCAACGTATTGTAGTCTATTGCTTAGGTAGGAACCAACTAAGTCAAGTGCAGAATCTCTGATGCCATAATGCTCGAGTTTTCGCAACAGCGTATGATGGTCAACGCAGTCAAAGGCTTTAGAGAGATCACAGAATACGCCAATGACATCTTGCGAATTTTCCCAGGCACTGAATATATGTCTTAAAAGCGTAACACCCGCATATATCGTAGAACGGCCTTTTCTAAAACCATATTGATCTGCATGAAATAAATTATTTACACTAAAGTGGCTCTCTAATTGCTGTAATATAATCTTCTCAAATATTTTACTAATAGCAGGTAATATTGAAATTGGCCTAAAATTACTAGGGTCACTTTTGCATCCATTTTTAAATAAAGGTATAATTTAACTACATTTCATTAAATTTGGAAAAATGCCCACATCAATGCATCCGTTGAATATTGCGGCTAGGTGTGGCGCTATATTAACAATAATACTTGCAACTAATTTTACAGAAATACCCCAGAAGTCGGCTGATTTTTTTGAATTGAGCGACTTAAATACTTTTATTATATCGGATGTACACATTCAAAACTAAATTGTGTCTTGCACTCTTCCACGCTGCCCCTAACCAAGTATTCTGCTCGAGTTGGGCAAGACCTAAGGGTACTAGTTGTATTTAAAGGTATTTTTGTGAAGTAGTTATTGAATGTATCGGCTACTTCCAAATTATTTGAAATTACGCTATTATTTACATTCAGTTCAAATTTATTATCACGCGCATGATTCATTAATTGGCTCACGGGTTGCATACATAGTAATCGGCTATTCTGCTTTCATTGTTTATTATTTTCAAACAATAAAACCGTCTGGAACGAAGCCGGTTATAACGATATACATAATTTCCTTACTGCGGCAAAAAAACACGAGCAATCTGAAAAACATTTAGAGGCTTCCCTTAAATATAACACCTTTTGGAAAAAATCGCATTGAGACGCGTTTAAATTCTCAAATTCAAATCGATATTGATAGACATAACGCAAAAGTCGATCGGAACCGAAATATTTTTCAACGACTAATTGACATCGTTTGCTTTTTGGGGAACCAAGAAATCGCTTTTCGAGGACATGTCGAATCTACTTCGTCATCAAATAAGGGTAATTATTTAGAAATAGTTAACTTGCTCGCGAAATACGATGGAGTTTTGGAAAATCTTTTGAAAATTGTACTAGTTCATTTACGGGTTTATCAAATCGGATTCAAAATGACCTTATCTCTAGCGTAGCGTCGTTAATGATTGAAGCAATAAAAGAACAAATCGCTGCCACTAATTTCGTTGCTGTAATGGTCGATGAAACACCAGACGTAAGCGGTAAAGAGCAACCAGTAGTCATATTAAGGTATTTTAATGAGTCAGAAGTGTACGATCGTTTTATTAAATATTTTGACGTAAGTTCCAATTGCACCGCGCAAATTTTAAGTACCATCATACTGGACATTTTATCTGAATTTAACTGTTAGTCGAAATTAATAGCTCAGACATACGACGGTGCTGCTGTGCTGTCATCTGAACTTAACGGCGTTCAGTCGTTGGTTCGCCAGCAATGTCCTCTTGCTTCATACGTTTGGTGTTCCGCCCATGTCCTCAATTTAGTACTTTCGAAATCGTGCGAACGTATTCCAGAAACTAAAAGTTTTTCCATCACATAAAAACATTAGCCAATTTCTTTAATAATAGTACTAAAAGGCAAAACCAATACAATAAAATGGCTGATATAAAAAAATTACCTCGCGGTGCTGCCACTCGGTGGACTTACAATTCGCGTACTGTAAATGTGATTTTCAATTCTTTTACTAATTTAATTGAGTTATTTGAGGATATCGTGGCAAATGTAGGCGCCTGGGATGGCGAGACTTTAAGTCAGGCTTCGTTATTGTTATACAATTTAAAAGACTTTGTATTCCAATTTTTACTACATGTGTTTAATGAAATATTCGCGGAAACTGATATCCTTTACGAAATTATGCAAAAAAAGACGTCGGATATAATTTATTGCGTAAAAAAATTAAAGAATTTGAATTGTTTTTTGATACATTCAGATCTAAGTTTGAAATAATTTTTGAACGCGTAAAAGGTATAACAGGACCGCCATAACCGAAACGTAATGTTGTAGACGCCAAAATTTATTTTAAGCGGTTTGTCATTGAAATTGTAGACAATATATCTAACGAATGTAGCGACCGTTATAAAAACCTAAAAAAATTAAAGTTTTTTGTATTACTGTCGTGCGAAAATTTCAATAATTATAATGTCAATTTTCCAGTTGAATTAGTAACGCAATTCGTAGATGTTTATAAATCATTCAACTTTAACTTAGACCGCCTTATCAATGAGCTCAAATGTGTTTATAAAACCGCCGAATTCAAAAGCCTTAGTATTTATAAAATTATAGAAATTTTTTACGAAAATAACTTAAATACAGTCTTTCCCGAAGTACTGCGTTTGGCAAAATTAATTGTTACGGTTCCCGCGAGCAGTGCTTCAACCGAAAGATCCTTTTCGTCGCTAAAACGTATACATACTTATTTAAGGAATACACAAGGCCAGGAACGACTTACAGATCTTTCCATGATATCAATAGAAAAGAACCTTCTTACTACAATAAAACGCGTTCCTAACTTTTACGATTTCGTATTGCAAAAATTCTTACTGAAACAGAGACGTGTAGATTTAATTTATAAATAAAAAAATAATAAGTATAATCTTTATAGTTCCGTACACGCACAACATACGTCCGACTTTTTTTTGTTAGATATTATTTATTTTGCAAATACAGAACATCAGACAAATGCGCCGAAAGGCCACTTCGAATATCCGCAAATTGACATGTTCATAAATTCAGTCAATTTATGTATATTTGAGGTGGTAAATCACACACATCATAATTTATTCGATACGACGACGAACCTAAACCAAAATGCAGTGAAAATTTTTGGTAAGTGACCTTTTAAAATTTTCTGCTTACCCTGTCTTAAAATCCTGTGCACGCCACTGATAATATGCAATTATATAAGTAATACTTTTACAATGTAAACCTTCTTCTCCCTAGCCTTTTTTATTCCCAAGTCACTTGGGGTCGGCTTTTCTAGTCTTACCGGATTTGACTGGATATCAGTTTTTACACAGAGCGGCTGCCACCTGACCTCTGCGGAGGTCTAACTCGAAGACTAACGATAACCTAAGGCCAAGTCCAAGACCATGGTCTGGGTACTTCTATGTATAATATGTACGTATTTACAAAAAAAAAGTATATATGTATGTTTATCCATTATCTAGTACTCATAGTACAAGCTCTGGTTAGTTTGGGTTAGATGGTGTTGTGTGTATGTGGTAGAATATTATTATTATATATTATTATTATTTGTCCTGTAAGGATTCCGAACCCACCTACCTGGATACCGGGTGCCTAGTACGAGAGCTATCTTTTTGAAGTGAAAACTTCTTTAGGCGCGTTGAGCACTTTTTGGGTGAACAAAAATCATGGAACTCTCGCGTCATCGTCACCGAACACTTTCCATGAACTATATGTATACTGTGTATATATGTGTACTTTTTGAGTGAACATCTATCGGGCAAGACTGCTCTGTATGCTTTTTTTTAAAGAACGGAACGTGAAGAAATATTTTGACAACACCATTTTTATGAGACTGTATGGATTGCACAATCTTATAAACTATACTTACACGAATCAGGCAACAGATCTTTGAACAGTGGCGAGTCTCCATAAGGTCTAGCCGCCAGAGTCAGTATCTGTTCATGAACGTTCCCAGCTGCCGAAGAGCCGGACAAACTGTTACTGGAAACAAACAAAATAATTGAATACAAAGTCCTCCAGACCGAATTCCGTTCACGACGGCCAGTGGTTAAGACTGCGTCGAGCGTAAGACGCGGTTGGACTGAATGACAGAGCTCGATATTCAAATCGGCGCGCGGCCGCCATAGTCAAATTGTATGGAGGATTTGAAGTGCTTTTTTGATAAATATTTATCTTTATTGTCAACCAATAACTTAAATATTTGGGACGGACAAATTGTAATATAACTATTTATGTTTCGTTTAAGCTGTAAAATAGGATAGATTACTACTGTTATAATCTAAAAATCACGTAAAACGAGCTTACGTTTTTGCATTTTCGTGCAAATTTCCGTAATTTTGTAGTCGAAAATATTAATTATTTAAAGTTTTTTACACGGAGTAACTGTAAACACATTCATTGTTATGGTAAATGTATATTTTATATTTGTATTAAACAAAAAGTGTTGATTATATCAACTTAAATGTGACCGCCTGTTTTGGCACATTTCGCTCGGCGCAGTCTTAACGAAGAGTGGTTTACAGGAGATGTAATTATATTTGAAAAGAAATCGCACTGTATAACAACTTATAATACTACTAAATATAGACCGCGGCTTCGCCTGCGTTACGTAGATGTTTGGCGTTGAATTTCAATTCCTCGGGAATAGTACCTTTTTCTGGGTAAAAGGTACCCATGCCTATTTTCTGTTCCGCTGACAACATGTAAACGAAACTTCATGGAGAACAGTTGAGTAGTTAAGGCTTTCACGCCTTAACTACTCAACTGATCTCCATGAAGTTTCGTTCTTTCTTCTCCCTAGCCTTTATTATTCCCAAATCACTTGGGGTCGGCTTTTCTGGTCTAACCGGATTTGACTGGAAATCAGTTTTTACACGGAGCGGCTGCCACGTGACCTCCGCAACCCGAAGGTTAATTATACCCTAAGGCTAGACCAGTGTCAGGATATTATAGGGCACTGACTTCCCAATAACGAGTGCCATAGATGTTCGTGGCAGCCGGGACCGACGGCTTAACGTGCTCTCCGAGGCGTGAAAGCGTAACAAACAATAAAACACACATTCCCATTTATAATATTAGTTAGTATACAGTCATGAGATTCATCGTAACTATAATATTATAAATGCAAATGTTAGTTTGTTTGTTAGGCTATCATGCCTTAACTACTCGACCATCATCATGAAACTTCGGTAACACGTTGTCTTGGAAACGAAGAAGGACATGTTGTACCTACCATCCAGAAAACAAGTGAGAAACGGCAAAGAATTGCCGTAAATCGTAAGGGTTCGGAAAATGGTATCTTGTGACCTTGAAGTCAGAGGTCAAAGGCCATAGTCATTTCGGGGTATATCGACTATGCTGAGTCGAATGGCGCTGACCGCGAGTCTCTAGCTCTTACGGTTCTTGAGTTGAAAATTGTATAACAGACAGACGGACAAAGCTGTTGTATAAGAGTTTACTCAAACTCTAAAATATTGTTATTAATCTTCATTTTGGCTACGCTCGCGTATATGTAAATAAGATTAACCTAATCTACATTTATGCAAGCAAAGCCGCGGGCAAAGACTAGTACTATAAATTATGTAAAATTCGTTAAGATATAATATACTTACTTGGCCAAAGGATTGGTGTTAGCGTTGAGTGCGCCCATCCCGAGAGCCGAACCCCCGAGCCCAGAGGTATTGCCGAACATACCACCACCGAGCCCACTGTCTAAACCTGAAACAAACAATATACAAATTTAATTCTTATTTACATTATTTTTTTGTCATAAAAGACAAGGTCACTAGGAATAATGCCTGTATCGCGGGGGACTTTACAAACATTCAAACAACGGACACAAAGAACACGCAGTCTCTGGGCAACCATTTGTGGATCACAATTTTTTTTGTCCCGTGTGGGAATCGAATCCACAGCACGCGGCACGGCAGCAGTGGCGAGTAAACCACTTGAACCACTACGTGCAAACAGTATTGTTTTTACATAAGGTAGTAATTAATAAATGGTATAGATAGTTGGAATATCACTCTATCTCCCTCGCACAGCTGCATTTAAATAGCGATTACGTCACAGTATGTATCGTGCATCTTTTTTCTGGCACGACTAGATCACTGATACAAAGAGATTAGGCGCAAGACCAACGGCTTTCTGAGCGACGGAGGCAATATCGCTAACTTCCTGACTACGGCTGTTCTGAGAATTTTTAGCAGAATACCTCATTTACTTGATTTTTATTGGCCTGTCTCTGTTTTCGAATCCGAAACCGTTTGCAACTGTTGTTGTTGCAGAGGTGGGAGTGGTGAGCGGCTGTATTGTGCCGGCACCTATCTGGACAATAGGTCATGCCATTAGGCACGAGGTAGCTCGTTATAACGAGAACCGGATCTCTGATTTGAGGACCAGTCCTGTCTATAACTGGTCCCGGGAGATGCTGTCGAGCACTGGAAGGTACAGCTGCTCTCACTATATACCGAAAGGTGATGAGTCGGAACGCTATATCATAAACTTGAGTAGTCGTAGATGAGTGGGTCTGTTATTGTTGCATTCATACAGCTACCATTGAGGCAGATAAACCAACAAATGATATATAGGTTAATACTAGATATGCCCGCGGTTTCACCCGCATTTATGGTTACTGCGCCGCCCCCGTGGGCCGTAGCGTAATGTTATATAGCCTTCCTCGATAAATGAGCTATCCGAAACTAAAAGATTTTTTCAATTCGGATCAGTAGTTCCTGAGATTAGCGCGTTCAAGCAAACAAACAAACAAACTCTTCAGCTTTATCATATTAGTATAGATTACCAGTTTTAAAGTTGGTTGCCGGTGCAGTCTGTGGTTGTCCGAACATGTTAGTTGTGCCGAGAGCTCCGAAGGTCGGCGCAGCTGGCTTCGGCTGGAAGCTGTTGGCTGCCAGACCTGTGTTTAGACCCGTACCTAGAGACGTAGGATATATAACAATTGTATTAGAACTGTATCGGCTAACGATGCTTAGAACTAGTTAAAAAGTAACGAAAATACTGTTACGTGCTGGGTTCGACGGATAAGAATATAAACCAATATTACCGACTAAAACGTTTTATTCTATCACACAATTAAATTTAAAGCACAACAAACACTATACTACACTTTTCCACTGTAACTGCTTCAAACTCCGTAGTATATTCGCTTCCGTTCGCTTCGATAAATATTTGACCGCTTACGATTGTAAACTGCCTCGGTGGTACGCGTGCGCTCTATTTATACGCAGATAAAGCGTTTCTGGGGTTTTCTACAAAAGCCATACCCGGTATGTAACCGTACGATGATTCGAGAATGTGCCAGCGTTTTCTCTACTGTACTCGTACCGACAATTACGTAGTTCCGTAAGATGTCAATAGATGGTGCTGTAATAAATTATTAGAAGGGACTGCGAGTCTTCCCCACAGTGCCGACAGAGGGCACTAGCCGTAACAGTATTGCGGCCCAAAATATTAATAATGTCTTTAACAATACTTTCGATAATTTGATACTTGTTAATTTGAAATATTTTCCGAACCCAAAATACTCGATAAATTGAACAAAATCAATATTAATTAGTCCCTTCGGTAATTTAAAGTTCAAGAAATAGTATCTTGCTCACCGACATGTAATGATTTGAAATCCTACTCTCTATAATTCCAATCGACAAGACACACGACTTCACCACGACAATGAAAGATTCTTCTTCTTTTCGTGTGGTCAGTGGCCTACCTGTTGTCAAGAGTTGTTCAAGCCGCCCGTAGGCCTCTGACATGGCTTAACGACTGCTGACAACTTGGCAACAACCGGGACCGACTTTACACGTGCCCTCCGAAGCACGCAAACGCTCAGATGAAATACCACTAAGCGGTCACCCATCTATAGACTGACCGCACCCAACGTTGCTTAACCTCGCTAATCGTTTACCGATCAGTGAGTGCAACTGGCTAAGTCGCTCACAGGGTTCAATATATATTATGTAACCACGAGAGGGGATCGGAGGGATCTTTTGTTTTGCTTAGTTTTGATGACATGGGAGATGGATGGTGATTACGTCAGCAGTATTTAGTTTTTTACTTTTTCAGATGTTCTACAAAATTTATTTAAGCACCAAGAACTTTGCTTACTTTTGCTGACAAGCACATGGAGCGGTTAATAATTGCAAAAATACTTAATACTCGAACGGCCCCAAATGTTTAAAATAATCAATCACGAATTGTGATCAAACTCTTGTTTACTCAATTTTACCTCCCATCCCTCTTAGTTATTTAAACTTCTTTTATTTTGAAATGCTTGGTAATTTGAATTTTTCCTCGGTCCCTTGAGTTTCAAATTATCGAGTTTACTATTTCTATAAATCGCCTTGGCTTATTGTTAAACATATTACACTTTAAGCCTCGTATTCAGTAGGCGACATGTGGCGCACGACATGTTGCACAACATGTTGCTCAACGTGTTGCAAGACAGCGCGGAACTTTTGTTTAGCAACGTTGTCGTACAGTCGTCAACAACATGTCGCCAGAGGAACTAGTGTTGATTTCAGCGGCGGTGGTTATAATTTTATCGAAAAATGCCTCATAAAGAAAAAAGCTACATTGGCGGGTTAGAAATTACTTACAAAATAAAGAAAATGTATTCAGTGATCTCCGTGTCATTTATAGATCTTTAACAAATTTTACCCGAATGAGCAAAACAGACTTCGAGATACTGTTACACACAATACATTTACATTAAAATTAATTTGAGCACTCGTTCGTTACACCACACGGACATTTCTGCGCGTCACGTCTCCACTCGACAACATTTGATGCTCAACTGCATGTTGCACCGAAACAAACAACAAGCCGCGCGTCACGTTGCGCGCCAGCTGGCAACGTCGCGCGATGTTGTGCAACGCTACCGAACATGTTGAGCGTCACGTGTTGCGCGTCAAATGTTGCCAAGTGGATACGAGGCTTTATAAAAACTTACCAAGAGTAGGTTGCGCATTGAAACCAAACGTTGGTTGCGTGGTTGCTGGTTTGCCGAAGGTATTATTTGCACCGAACAGTCCACCGGACGTTGAAGTAGTAGTGCCGAAACTACCGCCACCCAGCGTTCCGAATGCTGGGGGAAGAAAAAAACAGTTAATACATACATGCATAGTCTCACGCTTGTATACTGGGTGTAAGGGACGGCGTAACGAAAACTTTACTAACACGTCATTCTATAGGTACTTATCTCGACAAAAACTTCTATTAATAAAAAGCGCAAGATGAAAGATTTTATATTGATTAATGTAATTACGCGGTACGCAATGGATTGCTACTGATACAACGCAACGCTCATGCATTAAATCACGCCAATTTAATTACATTGCTGTATTTTAGTAAAATGTGGTATTAATTGATTTTTATTTAATAAAATGTTGTGATATACAGACAGAAAAATTAAAAAATTCAGATATAAATTGGGATTTTTCTGACGAAAATTCCAACGATTGTAACTCAGAACAATGGTCTGAATCTACTATTTCAGTTTTCGGTACACCGTCCCTTACACCCAGTATATAGTTTAACTACACTTTTCACAGAAAAATTCATAATGCCAAAAAAAACCCAAATTTTTCGATAATTCTCAACCATTTTTTCAAGTTACGGCCAGCTTGAAAAAATGGTAGGACAGCAAATAAAAAAAAGTCTACTGTAGCTCCCAAGTGGAACTCAAAGACAATTTCTTTTTTTATTGGTTTTGGATGAAAAATGATCATTTTGCTTGATTATCAATATCTCAGTAACCTATGATCAAGATAGACAAGCTTTCACGCCTTAAATACTCAACCGATCATCTTGTGGTTTCGCATACCATTCTCATCTAGAAAAATGTACTGAAACTAACCCACATTTAGGCGAGCGAAACTGCGGGGAAAATCTAGTGTTACATGATTTTGAAATATTAAACTACGTAAGTCCCTTTTCCGTCGGAATATCGGGATAAAAAGTAGCCTATGTGAATCCAGGTCTCCAGCTAACTACATACCAAGTTTTATCGCAATTGGTCCAGTAGTTTTTGCGTGAAAGAGTAACAAACATCCATACATCCTCACAAACTTTCACATTTATAATATTATAGTGTGGAAATTATGATTTCGATTCAATTTTACACTTTCCCCGAAGATTCGGTTGCTTTTCGCAGTCATGTTGGGAGACTAAAATCCGTAGTCTGTATAAAGTGGGATCGAACCTGGTGCTGCAGTGCCGAAGGTGGGTGCCGCACTTTTAGCTCCGAACAAGCCACCCCCAGTTCCAGTGCCGAAGCCACCGAATCCCATACTAGCGGGGGTCGTGCCGAACCCAGTAGTCGCTGGTTTAGCGCCGAAAAGACCGCCCGTCTGCTGTGATAGAACAAAAGACCATAAAATAACATATGAATAAATGTAGGAAAAAATTAAAAAGAGAGATTCATAATCAGTGTAGGTACCAGAAACCAATATATTTTTAAAAAAGATAACTCCCGCCTTAGTAATCCCTGTATCGCGACGAACTTTACAAACATTCAAACACTGGACACAAATAAACATCTAAACTCTGCACAACATCACACACATTTTTGTCCCGTGTGGAAATCGAACCCGCAACACTCCGCGCAGTGACGAGACGTCCACGGAGAACTTTCTTAAAACAGAAACATCCAATAATCCTGTTGTTTTCAAATGAACCAATAATGATGGTGGAGTGTGAGCTCAGGGCGCGGCGCCGGCTAGTCCCGGCTCGCACGTGCCCTACACTCCATGCTCTGATCGTTAAGCAATCAAGTGTTGACTTATTTTTTAATCGAACGTATCAATTTCTAAAGTATAGCTATGAATTTTTAAATAAATAGTTTTATTTCATGAATACTTTTTCTTATTCATATTGTAATTTTATCCTTAATTTGATAATTAACTACAATTAATTACGATGTATTATATTATCATTAAAATTGAAATTTTCAATAATATGTCTTCTAATTATTTATTAGTATATTTATTGTTTTCATAATAGTCTTCTGTTTACGCTAATGTTATTCATTCGAATTAAACTACGATATACTATAAACAACGCGATAAAATCCGTATATAGTAGATTAATTTTATTGATTTTGTTATTACTAAGAATTGGATATATTTGATATTCAATTGAATGTATCTGTCGGCGTCGTCATCGTGCCTAGTACACGGAGAAAAACCACGTGCTAAGCGTCAGTGGAACGTGCATCGAGCGGCCGAGCTGCGCGTGACTCACCGAACGCGCCCACCACTACTCTATATAAGCCGGTCCGCCCGGCGCCGAGGGACAGTGCTTGTTGAGCTCGCTCGGTGCACGGATCACTGTTTTTGTCCGTGTAACCTTTAATTAAATTCATCAACTACTTGTCGTAGTTAATTAAGTTATTTAATTATTAATAAAAGTGAATTTAATTTCTTATCCATGTAACAAAGTGTAATTTTAACCTGACTCTCTGCTTATGTTGGGAAAGCAACCTGTTACTATAGAGAGTATCTTATCTTATCATGTGTGGGGACCAGTCAGTACGGACCGGCGACATTTCGACCCAGTGGGATATTTTATGTCGACTTCCCAATAACAAGTGCCATAGATGTTCATGGCAGCCGGGACCGACGGCTTAACGTGCTCTCCGAGGCACGGAGCAGGCGATAATTGTCAATCAATACGCACATAATTTCGAAAAGTCATATAACTTCCGAAATTCAGAGGTGCGCGACGTGGGTTCAAACCCGAGACCCTCTGCATTGCAGTCTGTTGGTCTCCTCACTGAGCTATCGTTGCTCTAGGGATCTGGATACAGTAACTTTCTACTGAAGATATAATTTAAAAAATCGGATCAGTAGTTGTTGTGCAGAGAATAACTATTATAAAATAAATAAATAACCCTTCTCAAAATGGGCAGAGACCCGTGCCCAGTAGTAGAACAGTTAATATACAAGGTCGATATAATTATACCTGTTGTTGTGTAGTGGCACCGAACCCAAACGCCGGAGTGGTCGTCCCAAACGATGTAGCTCCCGCCTGCGTCGTTGTAGCGCCGAATAGACCGGTGCCTGTCAAACATAATACAGTATTACAATACATTCTATATTAAAAACCAAATACACATCGTGTAAAAACGAGATGGGTGTAAAAATCCACGATTCAACCTCTTCGTCTTAAATGTAAAAGTAATGAAAAGAAATGACCTCTATATCTCGGGGGTCTTCTGACCCACAGGGCCCATATTCAAATTCGACCGAGGTATGACTCCAAGGTGTCTGCACACTAAGTTACAAGGCCTTAAATGTAAAAGAATTTAAAATACATGTGACCTTGTGACCCCTATATCTCGGGGGTCTTTTGACCCACAGGGCCCATATTCAAACTCGACCGAGGGATTACCCCAAGGTGTCTGCACACCAAGTTACAAGTCAATCGGTCCAGTGGTTCCAGAGTTATGGCGGTCACTAACAGACAGACACACAGACCCACATAGTGTTTTCATTAATCTCTTCGAAGAAGATTCAGAGGTTAATAAAGAGATGACATGTTTGTCCTTAAGACCCTGTGACCATCCTAACGAATATTATATGCTAGCTTTTGCACACGGCTTCACTTGCGTGAACGTAGGTTAAGTTACGTTAGTAGCAGTAGTTTTTAAAATAAAATATAGCCTATGCTACTCGTTGATAATATATAGCTTTCCAAAGGACAAATAAATAATTTTTAAAATCGTTTAAATAGTTTTTAATCTCCGGCTTAAAAGGTGAAGGAAAACATGGTAAGGAAACCTGCTAAGAGTTCTCCATAATATTCTACACTAGATGTGCCCGCGGTTTCACCCGCGTTTATGATTACTGCGCCGCCCCCGTGGGTCGTAGCGTAATGTTATATAGCCTATAGCCTTCCTCGATAAATGAGCTACCCAACACAAAGAATTTTCAATTCGGGCAACAGTTCCTGAGATTAGCGCGTTCAACCAAACAAACAAACTCTTCAGCTTTATAATATTAGTATAGATGATATGTGAAGTCTGTCAATTCACACTGGGGCAACATCGTTGTTATGGCTTAGCTCTTCTCACACTGAGAAGAGATCCTCGCCTAGCAGTGGTACAGTTTAATACAGGACTGGTATTATATATTATATTAGCGTAGACAAAATGATCACCCATCTATTTCCACACCGCATCTACATCTCTTAACTCACCTGTAGTAGGTGTAGCACCAAAGGCAGGTTTGGTAGCCCCAAACAAGCCACCAGCTGTACTGGTATTGTTCTGTGTATTACTGCCGAAATTGAAGGAGCCGCTCTGACCGAAGCCCGTGGAAGTTAGGCCTCCGCCCCCGAACACACTGGAGGCGCTCGTCGTGGCGGGCTGAGCGAATGCTGAAACAAAACATACATATAACAGGCGCCGAGTGTTGTGGGTTCATCGGCCGAAAGACGTCCACTTCTGAACAGACCTCCTAAGCCTGGGCCTATCCAAAGATAAAGATTTCCACACAGGTTGGTTCCCAACTTAAGATGGTATACTACGCTTTAGTAGAATCCAAGCTTAAATATATTATCCAGTTTTGGGACTATAGCTACAAGTATAACGTAAGCGCAGCATTTATTTTACAAAAACGGGTTATCAGAACGATGCTTCAATAGGGTATTACACCCATTTTTGAAAAGTGTCTCAATTAGATTCTATAGTGCTAACGAAGCACTAAAAAATTCTATTCAATCGATAAGTGCCATAAAAATGCTTTTCAAATTTGCGTTTTCAAATTTCGCGCGTGATTTGAGGAAAACGCTGGACGCAGTGGACGCCTTATTGCTCTGTAGTCATGACGTCAGTTGGCAGTGTAAACAAATGCAATGATATTTTGTATGTTATGTTAATTGTTTATATTTTAAAAATGAGTTATTTTCCTACTTATCGTTGGTATGCTGTTCATGAATGCAAAAATAAAATAATAAAAAGCCTATAGAGATTAAAGGTACGCTGATCAGTTGACACTGTTGACAGTTGACAATTCTTAGTTTACACAGCCGTATGACGTAATAACATGGTGGACTATAATACTGGTGTTATGAAACAGATTAAACAAGCTGAATACATTGAATTGAGTATTAAAATTTATTTTGCTATTTTATGAACTAACGTTTTCCGACTGCTTTTTGCCTAAGCTATCTCAATAATATATATTTAGATTTTCTCTTAAATAGTAAAATACCCTATTAGAACAAACCGAGTCATGTATAGCCCACTTTTTGAAACTGGGAATATTAACGGCACCATATCCTTATATTTTAGTATTATTGAGGAACTTTATCAAATAGGTACCTTCATAGTTTTGAAACAGCAACACAGAGAGAAAATATATCAACAACTTGCTGAAAAGACCTTCCTACAATAATACAACGTAAACTAAATATAGTTCATCATAGCACTAGTTATCAAACTGTATTGTTGTTCAACAAATTACCATACATACATAAATTCACGCCTGTTTCCCAGAGGGGTAGGCAGAGACTACGGATTTCCATTACCATAACAAATTACCAACAGAACTAAAAATATGCCAAATTAAATTCTATTAAAAAAATTAATTAAAAACATATTAACTAAAAAAATGCTATTATAGTATCAATAAATTTTTAAATGATAAAGATCATATTGGCTCAGATCAGCTTGGCTATCCAGAGAGCTGTCAGATTGGGAGACTTGCCAATTGTTATCAGACTGAGCCGCAAGGAAGCATGGCTGGTATGAATATAAAACTTACATGTGGTACCACCAAACAGGGGTTTAGTTTCCGTTTGTTGTTGGAAACCACCGAAGACTCCACTGGTGTTACCCTTTCTGCCTCCAACATAGTCTTCTAAACGAAGTTCCTCTAGTGACTTATTCTCATATTCCTGTAAAAGAAGATTGGTAATGTCAAAATAACAGCTTTTCACTCAATTCATATGAAAGTATATAAGGAACATTTAAAAAAATAAAGCTGTCTGTTTGTTCCGGCTAATCTCTGAAACGGTTAGACCGATTTTGACGGGGCTTACACAGGCAGATAGCTGATGTTATAAGGAGAAAATGGCTTCTTTTACTTTAGATAAAATTAACGTTAGGATAGTCCATTTATCGAGGAAGGCTATGCTATATAACATCACGCTACGACCAATAGGAGCAGAGCATAAATGAAAACTCGCGATACGTACCTTCATACAAGTGATGCAATGATGTTTAATGTTGACATTCTGCGAGGTGCCAGACTTGACGATCACGTCCGTCCCCACCACGGGATTGTACTTTACGTGGGCTGTCCCGCTGGCTGTCTGCTGTGGCTGGCCGAAAGCACCTGTGGCAAATAAGTAATAATATTATATAATATTATAGTGTAGGCGCTCATAGCCAGTTGCACTCACTGATCGGTAAACAATTAGCTAGGTTAAGCAACGTTGGGTGCGGTCAGTCTATAGATGGGTGACCGCTTAGTGGTATTTCATCTAAGCGCCTCCTTGCTTCGGAGGGCACGTAAAAAGTCAGTCCCGGTTGTTGCCAAATTGCGAGCAGTCGTTAAGCCATGTCAGAGGCCTACGGGCTTGAACAACTCTTGACAACAGGTTGGCCACTAACCACACGATAAGAGGAAAGAAGAAGATATTATAGTAATATTAATCTCTCGAGTTTATGATTACTGCTGTGGCCCGCAACGTGATCTTATATAGCCTAGAACTACCGTCAAAACTTGGGCAAATGAAAGCAAAATAATATATCTCATAGTTCCAGAGAATAACGCCTTGTCCAAATAGAATTTATCTATAAGATAAAAGCCTCACCATCTCTCTTCTTTAACCTAACATGAGTGAGACAGCATGCGATTTATCTTCCGGATAATTTTTACTTGTAAGTTGTAACACGTTAAAATAAAATAAACTCTTCAACTACCGATTTGTATTTTTGTTTGTAATGTATAAAGTCAACAACTAATGATCCGATTTTTAAATTATATCTTCATTAAAAAGTTACTGTATCCAGATCCCTAGAGCAGCGATAGCTCAGTGGGGAGACCAACAGACTGCAATGCAGAGGGTCTGGGGTTCGAACCCACGTCGCACACCTCTGACTTTCGGAAGTTATATGACTTTTCGAAATGATGTGCGTATTGATTGACAATTATCGCCTGCTCCGTGCCTCGGAGAGCACGTTAAGCCGTCGGTCCCGGCTGCCATAAACATCTATGGCACTCGTTATTGGGGAAGTCGACACAAAAGATCCCACTGGGTCGAAGTGTCACCGGTCCGTACTGATTGGCCCCCGCACAAGATAAGATAAGATACAGTATTCAGGAGTAACATAAGCTATACGATATCATGCGAAGAGCCAAGGGAGCGCAGTAATTATTATTATAAACGTGGATGAAACCTCAGGACACAGCAATAGGTAAAGGACAGTATAAAGATTGATAATTTAGAATAGTGGGCGTGTTTGAATTAGGTTTTCTTTTAATTATTTTATTGTGTCTAATTTTCATTCATTTAAACGCCATAATTATATAGAATTAGCCTTATATAGATTCATTGCTGCGGGAGAGCTCTGGTGATTTGTAATTACAGGTTTTTTTAAAACCTACACCAGTCCTTCACAAAGTTACCTGATTTTTATGGCATTTCTGTAAACTAGCATAAGAAACCTTTGTGAAAAAGAATAATTGGATATATTATTATTCTTGTTTATATGCGTTGCTTTGTGAAATAAATTAATTTTAAAAATCATAAGTTTTACTTAGTGACAAAAGGAATAAAATAATTTTATTCATAAGTGTAACTTTGTGACCTATATGAATAAATTATTTTTGTCTTTGACACTTACTAGCATTGTTGGAAAAGAGTCCACCTCCTCCTAATGTGTTGGTCTGCTGTCCAAAGAGCCCGGTGCCAGTTGTCTGCGGGGCACCGAACAGGCTACCCGCCGTCGCCCCAGTGGTACTTGTGGCGCCGAACCCAAAACCTATTACAGAAAAACAATAAGATTATAAATAACGTTAAAAACGTCAGTCCGACTGCACGGATGGCGTTGAGGTTTCAATGGTCGCTACCAATGCACAAGTGGAACAAATATCAAGTCAATTTAGTTATGTGAAGGTACTTCGTGTTTATTTTGTGATGTTAAAGTATCTTTCTTTTCTTTTAAACAAACGTTATAAGTATTAACCACTGACGTAAAAAAGAATGGACTTCGGATCCGCGCTCATAAGTGTCCGAACCAAAAGAGTATCAAAACGCAAAAAGAGTATGAATTTCGCGCCAGTCTTCATTCAGTCGCCCAACTGACTACGCGTCCAAAATGGCGTACTGCATAATAAAAACGTGCAAAAACTACTTCACTAAAGTGAGAAAAGACGACGGTGTGTCATATTTCCAGTAAGTAAACTAATGTTTTATAATTTTAAAGTATTACTTTGCTTAGAAACACAGTATTTTATTTAAATGTGAATTAATTCTAAAAACACATCACGAAGCTAATCAAAATGAACAAATGATATATATCTGCCCTCGTCTCACACGTTGCGCGCCATAGACAAAAAGAGACCAACGATACGTTAATTAATTTGGTCAGATTTCAATGAGCGATTGACTGATTTGGAACAAAGATTGTATAGAGTAGAGTGGGATAAAATTAATTTTATTAAAAAAAATGCGATTTTTAATATTTTTTTCTATTGTTATATTTATGGTATATTATGATTATTTCAGTTTTCCTCGAGATCCTATACGTTGCTCATTATGGAAAAACATTATAGCCCAATCGCGTCGAGAGGAACATTTTAATCCGAAAGATTCCCACCGTGTTTGCTCGGATCATTTTACAAAATCGGATATATACATAACTAGCAAAGGCTTAAAAAGACTAAAAAAGACAGCTGTGCCAACATTACTAGTAAGTAGCGTTGTAATAAGCTTTTATTTAACTTAACTTGTTAGTTCGTTCGTTCACATCAAATCTTGCGACTGAATTTTAAATCAGTTCCACCCCACCGATTGAGCTGAAATTTTGCATACTTATGTAACTTCGGTGACTGTGATGATGTAGTACCACAGAGTTGTTCTGATGATGGAGCCAAGAGGTGGCCGTAGCAACTCTTTGACTACACAATATAACCCCATCGTGTTTGGGCTCGTTGGATTTGTCTCGACAAGTACTATAGCTCTAGGTGATGTCCAAAGTCTGATGATGGAGTCAGGAGGATGCCATAGCAACTCTTTGACTCCACAACATAACCCCATCGTGTTTGGGCTCGTTGGATTTGCCTTGACAAGTACTATAGCCCTAGGTGATGTCCAAGGTCTGATGATGGAGCCAGCAGGTGACCATAACATAACCTACTGTATTTTCTATTGATTTAAAAACTCATATTTGTGTTTCTTTGTAGTTAAATAATGATGTAAGTTTATCAGAAAACAACGACTTTCAAGAAATTCCAGATCCAAGTATTTTAAATACAAATGATACGGTAAGATGACAGAAAAGATTTTAATACTTATTATGTAAAATTCTAATTTATAACTTTCACTTATTTTTGTATATTCTTTTTTATTTTTAGATTGAAACCAATACTGACATATTTGAAACTAGTGAAATTGCAATAACAAGTGTTTCAGCACATGATGATATTATGGTAAGATAACTACTTAATATTTAAAACTAAAGCTATTTCACAACTACAAGTTTATAATATGAATTAATAAGGTATTTTATTTTCAGATCTCCTTAGATGTAAAACAGCAATCAGAAAATCCTTCAAAAAATTTATTTTTTCATAAACAAGACGTAACGACTCTGAAATCTCCCGCTTCTTCATTAAGCATTGGATCCATATTGGACACCCCAAGAAAAGTTAAATTAAAAAAAGATCTCTGGTCATGTAAAAAGCAAATACTAACAAAGAATAGAAAAATAAATAATTTACAAAAGGTGAACAAACGGCTTAAAAAAAGAAATATTACTTTAAAGAATGCTTTAACCTTATTAGGAAAACATAAAGGTGTTGATGAGTCGTTACTACAAGATTTATCCCAGTATTTAGAGGTAACTGATACTTTCAATGCTATTTATCTAAAAAACGTAAAAAACAAGAAAAGACCTTTTGCTAAATATCCTCCTGGAGCAAGAAAGTTTGCAATTACTTTACATTTTTACTCACCAGCCGCTTACAAGTATCTACGAAGAATGTTTAACTCATGTTTACCTCATCCAAGCACTTTATACGATTGGTATAGAAGTGTAGAATCTGAACCAGGCTTTACGGCTGAAACACTGGATAGATTAAAAGAAAAATCTAAAAACACAGACAAAAAAATAATATGTGCTATGATTCTAGATGAAATGTCTATAAGACAGCAAAAGATTTGGAATGGTAACAAATATGAAGGACTCGTTGATTTGGGTATGGAGACTGCTGATTTAAATGAAACTGCAAACCAAGCATTTGTTATCATTTTGGTCTCAGTAAATGATTCGTGGAAAATACCACTAGCATATTTTTTTATTACGAGTTTGACAGCGGAAATGAAAACGAATATAATTAAACTTGCACTAACAAAATGCCATATGTCTGGGGTGAAGATCGTATCATTGACATTTGATGGATGCAAGAGTAATATTGCAACAATGAAATTACTGGGTTGTGATATAGCTAATTGTAAATCTCTTAAAACCCATTTCAAGCATCCTACCGCCGACTATGAAGTGACAATTTTTTTAGACGCTTGTCATATGATGAAACTTATGCGTAATACACTTGAAGCAAAAAAGATTATTTACACTGCTGAAAATAAAACAATTAAATGGAATCTTTTTACAGATCTTCATCAATTACAGGAAAAAAATAATTTGCATCTTGCCAACAAACTCACACACAGACATATTGCTTTTAGAAACCAAATCATGAAGGTGAAGCTGGCCACTCAACTTTTTAGTAAAAGTGTGGCGAAATCCATTAAATTCTGTGACACTGAACTTCAATTACCCGAATTTAAGGATTCTACTGCCACTACTGAGTTCATAGAGGTATTAAATGATGTATTTGATATTTTGAATTCGCGGAATTTCAATAACTATGGATTCAAGCAACCGTTCCATCCCAAAAACGCCGAAAAAATCATTACACGTTTGGAGCAAGCTAAAGAATATTTGTCATCGTTGAGTGTCAACATTCAAAGGAAAAGAACCGTAAAAAAAAAAGATGGAACTAGAGTTATATTTCAAAATGAAAAACTACCGTTGACAAAATGTCAATCTAGTACAGGTGTTATTGGATTATTAGTATGCATACAAAGTGTTCAATATTTGTATACAACATTGGTGCTAACCAACGAACTTTCCTTCTTGATGACATACAAGTTTTCCCAAGACCACGTGGAGCTATTTTTCGGGAGTATCCGAAGTCAGGGAGGTTTCAATAACAACCCAAACTCGCGGCAATTCAAGTCAGCGTACAAAAAGCTCTTAATGCACCTTGAGTTAGGCTCTAAATTTTAACCTGCGGTAATACAGTCGCAAACATAAATAATTCTTCAATCGGCTATAGATATGACCTTGAACAAGAAATCACATCCAACGAAAACAACAGAGACGAGATGGAAGACAAGCAGCTTCAAAGGACCTGTGATCAGTTGTCATCAGCTATAGAAGAGTCAGACACGGCAAGTAATTATATTGATCAAATTGTGGGATATATTTCCGGATTCGTTGTGAGACACCTACAAAAAAGAATTAAGTGTTCCGATTGCAAAAAAGCGTTACTGGCGACAAACCACTCGTGGTTTCACAAATTGGTCGATATAAAAACAATGGGTGGACTTTTTTATGCGGCGGAAGATGTTTTCAAGATTTGCAAAAAAACAGAAGAGAACATACGTCGATTTTCGCGTATGAAATGTGCAATGGTTAAGGCAGAAATTACTAAAACTGTAATGAAAACTTTCATACGAAATAATATTTTCCAAGAAATCCACCTTCATTCATTAGAACAACCAGCTATGTTTAATCATAGAATAAGTTTGTTGAAAGCCGTAACTGAAAAATATATTGATGTGAGACTGCATTATATCGGCAAAAAGGAAACGTCTGACAAGAAAAGCAAATCCAAACGTCAACTGTATAATAAATTAAACTTGTTCCAAGGCAATTGAAAAATACGAATGTTCAAATATAGGGTTGTAAGCTGCTTTGCTTAGCTAAGCTGCTTTCCGAAAACTGAAAGGCCATAACCAGTCAACGTAACTGAACAACTTTCTCAAAGAGACATTTTTATTGAATGAAAAGAAGCGATATCTCCATGCAAACTGTCCAATTAAAATAAAATTATAATGTATGGGAATGAATGACGTTTGGGAGAGTGTTTAGTTAGGTTGACCGATTAAGAGATTTCAGTTTTCAAAAATCTCTCTCATCCCAGCTGTATACTTAATAAATAATAAATGGTAAATTATAATAGGTTTATATTTGAAAGCCCACTTCATGACACTCTTAAAATAAAATCCATAATAAATGCGAAAGTTACTCTATCTGTTTGATACCTTCTCACGCCTAAACCCTGAACACTACCTACAAACTCTATATAAGGTGATTTTTTATTCACCATAAAAAAATTATATGGTTGTGTTCAGACCATCAAACTGAACAATTTTCACTCTGAAATCGCGAAAAAAAAACAGCTGTTTAATGCCTACTCGACCGAAATGTATGAAACAGCTATTTTTTGTTTCGCGATTTCAGAGTTTGTCCCATAGTGAAAGTTGTTCAGTTTGATGGTCTGAACATACATACAATTTATTTGTGGTGAATAAAAAGTCACGTTATATGTGTATACCCATGAATCTGAACAACTTTCCCGCAAGACATGGGATGAAAAAGAAAAAAATAATGGACTTCCCATACAAAATATGTATCGCGATCTGTAGACTTACTATGGGAATTTGTTTTCTTTTTCGTTTTTCGATCCATGTTTCTTAGGGAAAGTTGTTATGTCTATGCCATATATACTTATGCAAATATTTTGTCAAACTAGGATAAGCTGTTGGACCTCCATAAATAAATAAATAAATAAATAATTGAATAAAATATCAGTGTCATACTAATATTTTTACTCTTTATATAGACAAAAAAATGAAAATAAAAGCTACTCCATTCATTCCGTCACTGTTGTGAGCGCCGCTTGAAGCTACGTAAGGTGATAATAGTGCGCCACCCAGTCGAAGCTGCGTAAGGTGATAAATTGTTGCAAGCAAAAATCAGCAGTAATGTAATGACATACGATTTAATTTAAAATGTTTTATTTTCATATAAATCTATACTTCTACTTATGTGTATATAGTCTAACTCAGGACACTTTTCTTCGTTCATTTTGTATGAGACCCGAGGTCCATTCTTTTTTACGTCAGTGGTATTAACGTAAATTTTGTTTATATACATTTAGTCACAAACTACCTTTTCATGTCACAAAGTGGAAGTGTATGCGTCCTCATGCCATACTACTGTCTATTACAAATGGTTACCTACTGATAAATATTATTTCAAACCTCAAATGATTCTTACATATTAAAAGGTGACGATGAATGAATGATGAAATGAAGCTAAAAAGCTCACTGGCCCGGTGCAGGTCAGACTTCACATATCTTTGAGAACATTACGTAGAACCTTTACTCCATTTGGTTAGGTACTTAACTAAAGGTAAACAATCTTGATGTGACTTTTTACAAAAACACATATTAAACAGATAAACTACTGCTTAAACTAACGGTTCAATTGATTTAGTAATCGTTATTGTTGTATTTACATTGATCTTCAGCAGCATTTTATTTCTAAACTCAGTTTTAGATAAAAAGACACATCAAGATTGTTTACCTTTAGTAAAATACTTAACTAAATGGAGTATAGCAACTAACATAAATGTAGTTTCAGTAACTTTGTAAACTTATAAACATCAAATTTTTATAAATGACCTCAAGAATAAATCGCTCCCCTAGTGGAATAAAGGAGACCAAAAATACTGTTTAATCTGATATATCTGTATATATAAAACTCCTTCGTTACTGAGTGACTGACAGACAACGCACAGCCGAAACTACTGAACGCAAGAAGCTGAAATTTGGCATGTATGTTCCTTGGAGAGTGTAGGGAAGCAATAAGAGAGGATTTTTGGAAATTCCACCCCGAAGTGCGTGAAAGAGATGAAAGGGAGCGATATAGCCAAATTCCACGCGGGCAAAGCCGCGGGCGGAAAGCTAGTTTATTAGCCCTGTATTAAACTGTCCCACTGCTGGGCACGGGCCTCTTCTCAGTGTGAGAGGTTAGACCATAGTCCACCACGCTGGTCCAGACTGGCAGACTTCACATATCTTTGTGAACACTATTGAGAAATCTTAGACATGCAGGTTTCCTCACGATGTTTTCCTTCACCATTAAAGCGAGCGAAAATTGACTATTTAATACGCACATAACTTCGAAAAGTCAGAGATGCGCGCCTTGGGATCGAACTCGAGACCTCTGCATGGTAGTCCAACGGATAGCCACTAGACTATCGCTACTATATATGTATTGTTACACCCAGTGCTATCTCTCGACATTGTGTGGAAGACTCGGCAGTTCCGTCTAATAATTTATTACAGCGCCATCTATTGAATACTTACGGAACTACATAGATTCGGTAGTACGAGTAGAGTAGAGAGAACGCTGGCACATTATCGAATCTTTGTATTGTTACATACCAGGTATGACGTTTCTAGAAAACTCCGGAAGCGCTAAGGGGAAGGCCAGCGCTCGGGAGTCAGTTTACAATCGTAAGCGGTCAAGTATTTATCGAAGCGAACGGAAGCGAAAATACTACGGAGTTTGAAGCAGTTACAGTGGAAAAGTGTAGTATAGTGTTTGTTGTTTTAAATTTAATTGTGTGCTTGAATAAAACGTTTTAGTCGGTAATATTGTTTTACATTCTTATCCTTCGAACCCAGCATGTAACAATATTTATGACAGAAAGTACTTTTATAATCTTTTGTTTAATATAATGAAACAAAGACATAAATAAGATTAAGTGTACTTTCTATCAAACTTTAAGTAAAGTAGTATTTTAGACTTTTATGATATTTTTATTGTATATAGGCTTTTTTTTCTCAAATCACAACGGAAATAATTGATTTAGTGTATTTTTAATTGCAGTATTCGAACCTGTAATAAAATTGACGTAATTGTACTTACGCCTTTATTGCACTGGAGGTGCATTAATGATGTTTGACTTTAGTCTTTGGAAACTTCCTTCATCATGTTATAGTCTTAGACTCACCTGATGGTTTAGCACCAAACGCCGATTGATTCTGTGTATTTCCGAAGAGTCCTGTTGAAGTGTTGCCTCCGAACAGACCACCAGTCGACGTACTGGCTCCGAAACCGAATCCTGGACAAGACAAACTCTTTAACATTGAGCCAAAAAACTATTAACCTTCGAATATTATATTTATAAATATTACTGTTTGGATTTTGTTAAGATGCTTTTAAACAGGCGTTTACTGTAAAGGGCAATTTCATGATTTTTGACCGCGCCCGGGTCCTTGACACAGCTGGTCATATTTATGAGACTCCCCCCTCCCTAGTGCGACGACACATATTGTGCAAATAGAAATTAAACTAAATCAGCAGTTCAAAAATAAGTTTTATTTCCGTTTAGGAATTCCCAGTTGCCCTCGCGTAATGCGGGGTATACTGCACTTATATATATTAGATTTTGAAATGTGACGTCACAAAATTCAGGATCCTTCCTACCGCTTGTCACACTTTGTCGACCTCCTCCCTCCCCCTTAACGTGTGACGTACATTATAGATTGCCTCTACAGTGTAATTCTGACCACAAGCCTGTCCTTTGCCAGCGGTTCGCATACGAGCCGCTACATTGTGTACCACTATTTACCAGCGGCTCGCATACGAACCACTAAGGGCACGCCACTTTAAACCTTATTTTATTATCGTTAATGCATAATACTGATTGTTTTCCGGCTACGAATTGATTTTTTGGTAAAAGGATATATTATTGTAAACAATAGTATCAATTTATATTACCTGATGTACTGGCCCCAAAACCACTCGTAGAAGTTGATGCAGCGGTGTTGCCGAAAAGACCCCCAGTAGTATTCGTGGCTCCGAAAAGACCTGCGACAAAAGACCAATTTTATTCATATACATCTCACGCCTATTTTCCTGAAGGGGTAGGCGTGGTGTATTACTAACACATAATTAGGCAAAACCTAATAAAAAAAATATGTTGATATCTTCTGGAAGAATATTTTTGACGAGCTTTGATGGAGTGTTCGCTAGAATGAATGATCGTGAAAATGTTTGCAGCGATGTTTGGCTCTGTTCGTTGTTCAATTCGAAAATGTAAAAACGGCAAAGACTCGATGTTGCTACAAGTGAATGCTCAAATCTATCAGCACCTTTACGCATAGTACAAACAATCTATTTATTTGCGATGTCTCTAGTACAGTCAACAACATAAGTAGCACAATATTTATTTGCGATGTCTCTAGTACAGTCAACAACATAAGTAACACAATATTTATTTGCGATGTCTCTAGTACAGTCGACAACATAAGTAACACAATATTTATTTGCGATGTCTCTAGTACAGTCGACAACATAAGTAACACAATATTTATTTGCGATGTCTCTAGTACAGTCAACAACATAAGTAACACAATATTTATTTGCGATGTCTCTAGTACAGTCAACAACATAAGTAACACAATATTTATTTGCGATGTCTCTAGTACAGTCGACAACATAAGTAACACAATATTTATTTGCGATGTCTCTAGTACAGTCGACAACATAAGTAACACAATATTTATTTGCGATGTCTCTAGTACAGTCAACAATATAAGTAACACAATATTTATTTGCGATGTCTCTAGTACAGTCAACAACATAAGTAACACAATATTTATTTGCGATGTCTCTAGTACAGTCAACAACATAAGTAACACAATATTTATTTGCGATGTCTCTAGTACAGTCAACAATATAAGTAACACAATATTTATTTGCGATGTCTCTAGTACAGTCAACAACATAAGTAACACAATATTTATTTGCGATGTCTCTAGTACAGTCAACAACATAAGTAACACAATATTTATTTGCGATGTCTCTAGTACAGTCAACAATATAAGTAACACAATATTTAAAGAAAACTGTAACAGTATTTTACGAATTATATTTTACTTAAATTATATTTGTTATATAGTAAGATATTGTGATTAATAGGGCCCGGATTATTATGTAAATACATATTATAATTTACACGATGTTCGGTCTCGAATGTATTTTCTACATTTATCGTAGGTATATAGATAGTGAAAAACAATTTTTATTTTTCATATTTTCCACATTTCATGTTTAAGTCCATATTTTACAAAAAAAATATCAGTCATCCATATTTTCGATTTTATATCATAGAACATGAATTAGTTCACAAAAATTGATATAATTTTACGTGTTTGCATTCTCGCCACCACACGGCCGCGCGTGTTTCATTTCAGTCGTAATTTAATTTTTGATTCTCTAACTTCATTTATTCCACATTATCTGCCCCCGCGCCGCCGCGCCGCGGTACTAGCGGCTAGCGAGCGCGCGCGGCGCGGCGGCGCCGAGAGGCCAACGCGGGCGGCGCGCGGGCGGACGGGCGCCACACTGACACTGACAGTAAGCCGGCGATCACCAACGACGAGCGACGTTCTTGCCGTGTTGCTTGCGCGTCTTTTTACTTTTACGTACTCAATTCACCTACTACTATCTAGGTACCTATCAGTTTAATTTCAAAATGCTTGTTCAGAATGCTTGTTTATTTGAACATGATGAGAGTATTTATATTATAATATTAAACATGTGTGAGCATACACATATACACACACAGAAACAGAAATATATGACTTAGTAAAATATTGAATTATAATTCAGCACAATTGAACTACATGCCCAAGGATAAACAACCTTTGCGTTTCATATTGGAAAAATACATCGAAAATTTCCCAATCCAATCGCTAAGTACAGACGGAAAAGTACTATGTTGTCATGCCTGTGAAAAATCTATTTCTTCTGGGCAGCGTTTTTTTTAATATCGCAACATGTATCTGCTGCAAAACATACGGCAAATATTGCGAGGAAGAATAAATTCAAGCAACAATTTTTCCTGATGCAATGGCAAGTGCTTCTCAAAGTTGTACTTTCTCAAGGGAATTGTGTTATGCTATGAAATGTGCAGGCATACCTTTATGGAAATTAAACAATCCGACTTATAAACATTTCCTAGAGAAATACTCAGGCAAAAGAATTACCGAAGAAGCCACTCTAAAAAAAAAACCGCAAGGTGTATTTATGAAGATTGTTTAGTAAAGATGATGATTTTAAATCCAAAAAAACGATTCCACATCCGTTTCTCCAAGAAAAAAAATCCTTAATTATAAACTATATACCACCGCACTGGCAAACGTGAGTGAAATAAGGGATCTTGGGGTGATAGTCGCCGATAAATTAAGCTTTAAGTCGCACATCAATGACATTGTCAAAAAGTGTGCTCAGACTTTGGGTTTTCTCAAACGAAATACTCGACGATTCCAACTACCAACCACATAAATACTTTTAATACCTTGGTGCGAAGTCGGCTAGAATACGCTAGTACAGCCTGGAATGCATTTTACGCAGTTAATTCTCATAGAGTAGAGAGTATCCAAAGGGCATTCACAAAACATCTGGCATTTATGTCCAAAGATATCAGTCACCGTTCTCCATATCAATAGCGCTTACAGGACTTTAAAATAAAAACCCTACGAGAACGTCGTTTATCCCGAGATTTAATTCCCCTATATAAAACTACAAAACAAAATGCAGTGACTTAGTTGAACGTGTCACGTAATCATTCCCTTCGAAACATCCCAGACATCCAAACACCAGAATGTTTTACATACCATTCCGCAAAACCAATCTCGGTCGCAATAGACCCTGCTCAGAATATGTAGGGAATACAATGAACTTTCCAAAAGGTCTAATATAGATATTCATGGTCTGTCATTGAACAAATGAAATTGTCAAACTGCTGTATTTGTTTGCTGTATTTATTTTGCTGTTTTATCATATATATTTTTTTTTATTATTGCTTCTACTTGTTTAGGTATGTGTTAGTATACAACTAGGAAAAGACTGTTGCCTTAACATGATTGCTGTGTATACCTGTAATAGGCATGCACGTCAGAACTGACTCAATATTGTAAGTAGTATGTATTAGATGTAACATGTAATGCTGTTGGGGTACCAACGAATAAATAAGTAAATAAAAATAAGATATAAAAGATGGCCCTATATGGGTTGCAATTGAAACTACAGACACTCAAGATTCGTTGCATTGGCAACGTGATTATCGGACGTCTATTTGAAGACAGACCTAGCAAATCCCATTTCTTGGCGTGTGAAGAACTTCCTAAATGTAACCACCAGACAGCAAAGCTATTCAACGATGCTATGAGTGTTTTGTGGCCTGGTGGGGTTAAACATGAACAAGTTTTCATAATACTTACTGATGCAGCTAGCTCCTTAGGGTCCGTTCACACAGACCGGCTCGGAGAGGAGAGCAAATTTTTATCACGTTCGAAACAGAGTTTTGAGTAATTGTAGTAAGGTTTATTTTTGCATGTGCACTTCTTTTGTCATTAAGAATGCTTGAACGCGCTTCGTGTGAAATAATAAGAGGAGCCGACCGGCTCCGATTGCGTGCTCTTTCTCGCTTGCGCAGCCGATCGGCTCTCATGGATCTCTTCCAGCCGGTCTATCTGAAATAGTTGGCGGCTCCGCTCTGACTAATTCCAAGCTTATACGATCCGGTCTGTGTGAATAGAAAAAAGCGGGCCGATGCTCTCCGAGCCGGTCTGTGTGAAAGTACCCTTATATGGCGAAAGCTGCAGATGCACTTAAAGTGTTATATACGAAAATGATACATGTAACATGCTTGGCACATGGTGTAAATAGGTTAGCCGAATGCATAAGGTTCCAGTTTAAAAATGTTGACAATTTGGTATCAAAGGTGAACAAAATCTTTCTGAAAGCACCGAATAGGATCTCAAAATTTAAAGAGCTATATCCCGGTATACCTTGTCCACAGAGCAGTGCTGACGCGCTGGGGTACATAGCTGACGGCGATTAAATACTACGCCGAGTATTTTAATGAAATCAGAACAATTATTTCTCGATTCTACGATTCTGCAAGTATTTTAGCCTCAAAAGAACTTCTTGACTCTCTTCTTTTTCTTCTTCTTCTCTTTTTAATGATTTGGCCTATATAAAAAGCAATTATTGCTTTTTATCTCACAAGATACAAGCACTAAAAAATCCTTCAACATCGCTAAATGAAAACCTGAAGATTATTGAAGAAATAGAAAAAAGAGTTTCTGAAGCGGAAGGCCCTGTTGCTGAAATAGCTAAACAAAAACTAAAGTATATTTTAGACAAAAATAAAGGATTTGATAACCTAAAAACAATTAATAAAGTTCTGTGTGGAAGTTTTGAGGGTACTGCAGACGTGCCTTGCACAATTACGGAACTAGACGTCTTTAAGTACGCTGCCATTACATCATGTGACGTGGAAAGATCTTTCAGCCAATATAAGGCTATATTTAGACCAAATCGACAGTTTAATTCCGATAATTTAAAAAAGCATGTGGTTATGCACTGCAATCAATTAAATAAGACAGATTTAGTGGATGAATAAAGCTTCTTTTTTTATTTGAATTACTTAAACATTTCGCTATACTTTTATAATTTTTTTATGTAACTGTTACTGTAATAGTTTTTAACAATAAACAAAGTTTAATATGAAAGATATTCTTATTTTATACTCCATATTTTTTTCCATGTTTTACATTTTTTGGTCCATATTATATGTACATATTTTGAATCTTTTAATACATATTTATCCGTGCCCTAATAATTAACAATCCATTAAATATTACTCCAGTAAAAAATTAGGAGGATCATTTTTGTGTGTGATAACTTGATAAGCCAATTCGTTCGTGGTGTATTCTGTAGGTAACCCAATATTCAAGTATTTAATAGTTTATTGTATTTATATATTTACACTGCATACAAGCCATAATAATTTTAATTCATATTTATTTACGTAATATTTCATATTCGAGCACATATTACTCACACGCATCAAGCACTCATACATTCAACAGAAAAAGCCTACACAATAAAATAAATATTAATTTACACAATCATCGGCGCGCGATATCCGTAGTATGCGCCGACCGAGCCGGCCGAGCTTCGTGAATGTTGTTGTTGCGAATTCGGGCGTCATCGGCTCCGCTCGCTAATCGACCGCTGTAGCCAGTCTCATATTGTTGATGGCGCGCATGTTATAATATTGTCTATATCTACATATCTAATTATATGCATTATATTATCATAATCAACCTACGCACAAGTTTTATTTAATAGTGGATACGAACCCTGCACTGCCTCCGCTAAATATTCCTATATTTCGACACAAATGTATTTTTGTTTCTGAAATAAGTAACTGAAACTAAAATTCAAAATGTCGCGAATGTTTATCGGTTTATGTCAGTGACTGTACAAACAATCTATTTGCGATGTCACCTCTAGTACAGTCAGCGACATAAGTCGACAAGCATTCGCAATTTTTAAATTGCTTTATAATAACATACAATAATAGTATTTCTCTCAACTTTTACAGTAGTAATAATCAAAGAATAGTAAAGTAGTTATAATAACAATTTCTTACTATAGAACAATCAAACGTACATTTTTATTCATCAAATATTTTTACATATTTGTTTAATGCTCATTTACTTATGTTGGTGACTGTACCTAGCACATAATTATGAACTCTATGGGTTATAGATAAATTTTAGTCCAAACAGGCAATTCTTACCTCCACCAGTGGCTGGCTGGGGTGTCGCCGCAGCGCCGAAGGCAGGTGGAGCACCAAACGCGCTAGTACCAGTGTTCGGCTTAAAACTACCGAACGGAGACGCCGCTGTGGTGCCGGAATTGAAAGAGCCTGGAGAATAGAATAAAAACATGTTTAGAACAACTCTATAATAAGTTATGGGGTAAGCAGAGATATTTGACTGCACATATGGCATAGGAATTCCTATATTCAATAAACGAGTCGTTTTACTTGCGGACAGTATATTTTTGACACATATTGTATGACAAACATGTCAAAATCACTATTTTCTTACTTATATATTATAAATGCGAAAGTAACTCTGTCTGTCTGTCTGTTACGCTTTTACGCCTAAACCACTGAACTGATTTTGATGAAATTTGGTACAGAGATAGACTAGATCTTGGGCAAGGACTTAGGTTACCTTCTGCTGTAAAAAAGGACATAAAGGGGTTGAAATAAGGGATGAAAGTTTGTATGAGAGTTCGTCATTATCGAAGATAAAACCATGAAGCTTTGAATTTAAGCATTTTATGAAGAAGTAGAAGTAAAGAAAAATTGTTCCAGTGTTTTAGAAATTTCGGCCTACGTGGCATGAAATAGTAGATAAAAGTTCGTATGGAAGTCCAAATAAATCTGTGTTTACTATACGGATATTTATCGGAAACATGTGTATAAATAGATAAAATGCCGCCAGTAGTTTGTATGTGTATTATTTGGAAAAAAAGGATAATAAAAAAATTATATATTTCCCAAAGCGAAAAAAGTTTGTTTGGTTGAACGCGCTAATCTCAGAAACTACAAGTTGGAATTGGAAAATTTTTAAGTGTTGGATAGTCCATTCATCAAGGAAGGCTATAAGCTATATAACATCACGCTACGACTAATAGGAGCGGCGAATCAACGAAAAATGTTGCAAGAACGGGGAAAATTCTCTCCTGTGACGCAAACGAAGTTGCGCGGTTCAGCTAGTTCAATATAAATTTAACTGTACGTAGTTAAAACGCCTCGTTTCTTGAATTAGGAACCGGGCCTTAATCTACTACATTATTATTTATATATCTACGGTCAGTTTATTTTTGACACATATTCTATGAAACATATATTAAAAGGATGATGACCAAATTTGTATGAGACCCGTCCCCCCTCCAACAGATATTTTGTATGTGTTAGTAGGTTCCTAAGGATCTATAAACAGACTAGCAACCAGTTTTAACTTAAAAATCCATGGGGTTTAGAAATGAAATAAAATTAAAAGATCAACAGCTATGTCATTTCTGTGAGCAACTGTGAGTTAAAATGACCCGTTTACTTGACCCATAGTCAAGTTGACAGCATCAAGCAACTCCTCCCATTCCAAATGCATCAAATGTTCTTCACACAGTCAGGCATTCAGTGGAACATATATGTAATAAGTACATACGACGTACAATTTTATTGTGTACTAGCTGACTCGTGCATTTATGTCAGCAATATTTATTTGTATACATTTTATAAAATTCAATAGATGCTAAATTAAATATATGTGGCAACCCTATTTATCTATGGTCAAAACCGGAAAAGATGTAAGGGGATTTCCCGACATTTTATGAAATTATACTAATGTTTAGTTTAGCATGGGAGGTAAAAATTTTGCTAACTTTTGTCGACAAGTGGGAGGAATTTTCAAACGGCCTCTTTATTAGACAATATCGTCATTCAACTACTTTTCAAGTTTTACAGACATAAACAAACGGAAGCTTAATATTATGTGTACTAGTGGACCCTGCCTGAACAGACTGATCGCAACGCCACCTATCGAATCCAGTCCTATAGTGAATCTAAATTATACTACTACTCAAACACACAAAACTTCGTAAAATCGGTTCAGCCGTTTAAAGAGTCCAGTGACAAGAAAAGAGTATCACTACATATTATTAAACAAAGTTCCTCGCCGAGTTTGTCTATCTATTCGCGATGAACTCAAAAACTACTAAACGGATTTTCATGCGGTTTTCACCAATACACAGAATTATTGATGAGGAAGGTTTAGGTGTATAATTTGTTAAGGATTTGTACTACCCGTGCGAAGCCAGCGGGGGTATATAAAGGAGACTGATAGAAGAGTATTAGATATAAGACAGACTTACCAAAATTGGCTGTAGTTGATCCAAACGCTGGTTTCTGGAACATGTTGTGGATATTGGTACTGGTTGCACTTATTCACGATACACTGTTCACTTAAATGTCCAAACTTCTTATCAAATATGTTTCATGTTGATCTTCTGTAACAAAATAATTATGATATCAGCCCTGCATACATACTGTCCCATGGAGCACGGGCTTCTTCTCACTATGAGAAGGGTTAACCTGCCCTTTGACAGAAGGTCGCAAACGAGTCGCTAAGTTTGTTACCAGCTCGGATACGAGCCACCAAGTGCGTGCCACTTTAAACCTTATTTTACTAGCTTTAAGAAACTGATTTTTTATCGGCTATGAATGGATTTTTTTCTGGTAAAGGACATATCTATACTAATGTTATAAAGCTGAAGAGTTTGTTTGTTTGTTTGCTTGAACGCGCTAATCTCAGGAACTACTGGTCCGAAATGAATAATTATTTCAGTGTTGGATAGCCCATTTATCGAGGTAGGCTATAGGCTATATAACATCACGCTACGACCAATAGAAGCAGAGCATTAATGGAAAATGTTGCAAAAACGGGGCAAAGTCTCTTATGTGAAGCAGACGAAGTTGTTAGGGTCAGCTAGTGTATAATAATATCAGCCCTGTATTAAACTGTTCCATTGCTGGGCACGGGCCTTTCTCACTGTGAGAAGGGTTAAGCCATAGTCCACCACGCTGGTCTAGTGCGGGATGGCAGACTTCACATATATTTGAGAACATTATGGAGAACTCTCGGACAAGCAGGTTTCCTCAGGATGTTTTCCTTCACCGTTAAAGCAAGCGATAATTAACTATTTAATACGCATATAAATTCGAAAAGTCAGAGATGCGCGCCTTGGGTTCGAACTCGAGACCTCTGCATAGCAGTCCAATAGTTGCCCACTAGACTATCGCTACTATTAAGAGAGCAGCGATAGCTCAGAGGGGAGACCAACAGACTGCAATGCAGAGGGTCTCGGGTTCGAACCCACGTCGCGCACCTCTGAATTTCGGAAGTTATATGACTATTCGAAATTATGTGCGTATTGATTGACAATTATCGCCTGCTCCGTGTCTCGGAGAGCACGTTAAGCCGTCGGCCCCGGCTGCCATTAACATCTATGGCAGTCGTTATTGGGGAAGTCGACACAAAAGATCCCACTGGGTCGAAGTGTAGCCGCTCTGTACTGACTGGATATACACAAGATAAGAAGATAAGTAGACTGCTGTAAAGGAGATATCATAAAGTATTTTACGAAGTATAAACATATGATAAGTTAAGCGATAGTTTATTCTGCTGGCCTAATGCAAGTTGCCAGATTTCTGATATATTCAAGAACATTAAGAAGAACTTTCAGACACACAAATTTGGGCAGGTTTTCTTACATGTTTTCCATTATTGTTAAAGTGAATGATAAATAAATAAATAAATAAATAAATAATACATACGCACATAAGTACTAAAAGTCAGATGTACACATATAGATTCACGCCTGTTTCCCAGAGGGGTAGGCAGAGACTACGGATTTCCATTTGCTACGAACCTGACACACTTCTTTGCCTTCATTCGCTTTCAAAACATTCCTCATTTACAATCGCCGGTTTATTTATTATTTATTTTATTTATTTTAGGAAAGCTTACAGTCTAATAAGTACATTTGATCAGTTACAATTAAGATACACATGTTGCTAATTACAAGCTTAAGGTGCTCTTAACCTGGCCTTTATCCAGAATGTCTCCGATCTGATCAAGAAATGTTCCTCTTGCGACTGTTCCATTCACACTAGCCTTATAAACTTTCTTAGTCAGTCTTTTCTCGTCCATTCTTTCTACATGCTAACCAGCTTAACATACCCTTTTCTATTCTCGTCATTATATCCACTTTTATGCCGCAACTCTCTCTAATCAGACTATTCCTTATTCTATCTTTCAGAGTCATACCACATATATATCTCAGCACTCTCATTTCTACAGCATTTATTCTGCTCTCATGCTTCTTTAGTCAGATGTGTGTGCATTTATTTAATATACATATAATTATGTATAATAAGGGATCTTATTGTAATATTTGGATTTGTGTGAGAAGAATGCACAATAGGTTGTCCTACACTTACTAAGTAAAATATTATTGCCAAGATGTACTGCACTCAGTTCTTATAGCAATTACAAACCATGATATAAAAAAAATATATATACGTAGATTATCTGTGTAATAGATAACATAAATGTTTGTCAACAACGGTCTTCTACTACCTTTTTAGACAACAGCCGAGGTGGTATGAGTACACCAATGGCCCAATTGTGCGGCTAAGTGCAGATAGTACATGTCCAACTAACTATCTAATTGTTAGTTAAAGCAATTATACATTACACATTCCATACATTTATTGAAATTAAACTACTTTAGAAGGATTTTATTGTAATACTTATATTTATATGACTATTCCATTAAGTTCCTAATATTCTAACAACTTACTGTTCTGCAATATCTCGTCTATAATCGCAAGTTGAAGTGAGACAGAGACAGCTCTTGTGTTGACTGAGGTGCGGTGCGTGCACCACAGTTGAGTGAAATGTTAATATTATTCTGGGTAGCAGTTCTTGCGGTAAAATATAGTACAATAATATAACAAAGTTTAATTTCAGTTATTTCTAAGCAGTAGCCCTTTTAATCATGTTCTTGAGGAGAATCTTAAATAACATAGTGAAAAGCTTGTTTACTAAATTATGTCATTGTCTTCAACTGTGTAGACTACAAGTAGATTGAACATAGATAGATAGATATTTATGCAAATAATACTATGCAGTATAGCTATACGTCTACTGAACATAGCTTAACATATCATAATGTTAACTATTATATTAATTCTATACAATATGTCCTTAACCAAAAAAAAACAATTTGTAGCCAAAAAACAATAAGTTTTAAGCATTAAGGTTAGTTAAATAATGTTTATAGTGGCGTGGCACTCGGTGGCTCGTATTCAAGCCTCTGGTAAACAGAGGTTCAGAATGTGGTAAACGACAGGTTAACACAATTAGTAGTAGCTGCGCACCGGCAGCTAGACACAATAGGTTTTTATTTATCTCTGGTATTCCAAGACTAAGGGGGTAACATTTTAAACTGAATCTCAAGCTAACAAACTGAGATAACTGCATCTAAATCTGTTTAACAGTTTTTATGTAAAACAAATGTTTGTTTTCAGATTAAGATTCAGAAGATATTATAGTACACAAGCATGTGCACACTATAAACAGATAATTGAAGCGAGGACAGCCTAAAAGCTTTTTATGCATTTTGAGGCACAAGAAAGTCATAAACCCGACTTAGACTAAATGAGTTAGTGTGTGCTCTAATGCATATTGCAAAGAAACTATTTGAAGAGACTTCTCTGGTACATAGGATATAAATAACTCAATAGTTTAAAAAGGAAAAAAATACTTATTCTCTACAAACTAGTCCAAATTGCACTTGAGCTTTTGCCTACATAACTTTTTAACATATTTCTCTAGTTCGATCTTCAAATTGAGGCGTAACTAGTTTACGAATACTCGATAACAAAAAGGTTTGACGACAAAAAGTGACTCATTGCAATAATATGCAAAGAAACCGTATTTCAAAACAAGGTTGTAACTCTTGCACAATATTTACAAACATACGCGCAAGTTTTTTGTGTATTGATAAGTAATCTGTGTAAACAATTATAAAGTATATACACAATGTTTTAAACTTTACAGAAAATACGCGCCATTTTAGGAAAAAAATAATAATAAATGCACCATGGATTCTAACCTCACAATTTAGTATTTACTTTTAAAGTTTTATGTAAATTGTACGTTAGTTCAGAAATAAACTAGAATAAATGGTTTAGGTTAAATTATTTTCAGTTTTTGGAAATCAAACAACGTAATAATTTATCAATCGAAAAGTGACATATAATTCGGCCAAGTAAAACGGGGGAGGTCGTCTGAAAAATTAGTAAAAGTATTGAAGGACGCATATTTAGGGTACTTTTGACAAATTTAATAATTAAGGTTATTATCTTAATGTTGTAATATGCGAACAGTGTAACAATATATATCCTCATACTTAAATAACAACGTAAAAATAATAAAAATCATGACAAGAATTGGATAATATTGAAAAGCGGTTACACCGTTCAAATCAGCAGGGTAATACAAATAGACGTAAAATGATGTAAAATATTATACTTACATAAAATAGAATGCAGAACCCAGTGAAATCGGCTAATGCCGACACACTTTTTTGGTTAATATTAAAGAAGCACACTTATTTAACACTTTTTACATGAATTCAGCGAATAAACAACATGTAAAACCACTCACGCAATGAGTTGAGTGACCAACGGATCACAGAGTCCACAGACCGCACAGACTGTTGTCGTTTATTTGTTGAGATTTGAGAAAAGCACTTACCATATTATATAAATTTACTCGTTAGTTGATGCACTCGACTATTTAACTAATAAATATATTAATATTTATTACGATTATACATAAATATCAATGATTTTATCACTTCTATGGATAGTTTAGGTTGAATATCTCTATCTAGTCTGGTTATTTTAAACTTAGTTCATAAAAGAGATTTAAATATCACTTTATATTTGTTCATATTTCTACTTTAGTAAATACATTTTTCATTTAGCATAATAATAATTAGCTCACAGATAATAAGATCTAAAACATTACTATCTACCCATAATAATTATTTATTATTAATTTAAATTTGCTGAAACTGTGTTGTAACTATTTCTGAGAATTTTAATTCTCGGAAATAATTGCATCACAATTTCTAATATTGTGTAATGAGTAAGAAATACAAGGATTCCTTGTTTATTACGCAGTATACTTATATATTTATATGAAAGCAGTGTTAGCCTAGTGTGACTGTTAGACTGCCATGCAGAAGTTTCGAGTTAGATCCCAAAGCTCGCATCTCTGACTTTTTAAAGTTATGTGCACATTAAAAATCACTCGCGTTAACGGTGAAGGAAAAACATCGCGAGGAGACCTGCATGTCTGAGAGATCTCCATAATAATCTCAAAGATATACGAAGTCTGCCAATCCACATTGGGCCAGTGTGGTGGACTATAGTCTAACTCTAGTATCTTAAGCATTTTGTATATTAGGTTAGGGTGTGTGTATGAGTTAGAGTAAGAGATAAATATAGAGAGAGATTTAATAGGACATAGATAGTCAGTTTGTAACTATTTTGATTTAAATTGTCTTTGGGAAGGAACTGACTCCCAACATACACCTCACGCTAGATTTAGTATTTTTAGTTTAGAATAAGATGGGACACTTACCGAAATAGCCGCGGCAAGTGTAGCAAGCTATTGCTACTTAGGGAACCTAATAAATCTGGGCTATAGGGATGGGTGTTTGATGGGCTGGTACAACGAAAGTTCTAAATAAAAAACGACGTCTGCCAGATATAATGTTTCAATGCAAAGTCAGAATGGCAGACGGTGACTCGCCGAATCTCTAGATGGGCCCCCTGAATAGCCACCATAGGCATACCTGCCAGCAGCAAGCAACACCGTTGTCGAGTGGTACGGTACCGCTTTCACCATTACAGGCCTCGTGACAACGAAGACCCGGAGCGGATTTCCACGTAGTTATGCCCTTGAAAATGACATTTCCACCCCCGAACATATATGTAGCTCTAGCGGCCTCCTTCTGACAGGCCGAACAAGGCAAGCCAGAGTTGAGAGTTCTACGGGCGCTCTTGAAGTTCCACCCCAGCCAGTCAATAAATGCAAATGAGGGACGAGGCCCTAACTGACTCTCGGAGGTATTCAAGACCGCAGTGTCGCCACTTACATTCAGCTCACCACATTCTTATATATATTTTTATTAATTGTAAGCATGACAGAAAATATATACTTAATAATAAAAAAATTCTCTTGGTCAAAATGGCCAACGCCTTTAAGGAGCAACAGAGAACTGAAACAGGTCAAGCTGGTAAAAAGCAGGTATAAAGGAGAATTATCAAGACTACTGTGTAGTCACGAGTTTCTCATTCTGCTTATAAGGATGAGGAGTAAAAGCTAGGATTGTGTAGAAAGAAAGAGTAAATGGTTTAGGTTACAGTTATAGTTAAAGTGAAACTGCACTTTATAACGTTAGTGTATTCTGTATACATACTATTTAAATTCTTATCCTTCTTCTCCATCGTATCGTTATGTTCAGTCGTGGCTGAGAATTATGACCACCAAGAGTATCGTTGCTGGTCAGAGCTGTCTAGGTTTTGTTATTGTTGTTGCAGTTTATAGAGTATGTAGATAGAGGGAAACCAATTTTTTTTATTTTTCTTTTATTTTTTATTCATTTGTTAAGCAGTACAAAATTTACAGTGATGTCAACACATCGTTTGCATGCATATGTTTACAAAAATTATATTATGTATATTAATAAATTTATTTACAACATTAAACATTTCAAATAACATTAAACAAGGAATATAACAATTGAGCTTACCTTATTGACATTATTTACATTTATTACAGTTTTATAGATAATACTTATATTTATTTTTGGACATTGATATTAAATACTATTGAATATGCTTACATTATTCTTTTATTGCACTACACCTTATACTCTAATGTCATAGGTTATTGATATGTCACATAATATTAGTAGCAACTACAGTTGGTTTATCAAAAAATATGTCTGTATCTGGACTATTGTAGAAAATTATTAATGTGCATTATTGCCCTAGCCGTAGGACTATTATATGCTTGAGAAGAGCGCTTCGATGTTGGGTAGGCGGACAGTTGATGCTGTCGCCGACCACAGGCACGCAAGTATCTATCAGGTACATAAAATTGCACATGTGATCACGCCTTACAAATACGCACAGGCTTTAAATTAAATTTAAAAGTATCATTGGGATACAAGCCGTGGATGCGTTTAATAATTAATATTGTTACCAGTTAACTGTTTAGTTACTTGTTAGTCACGTGGCATAAGTTTTGGTTTACCATATTGGTCCTAGTTTCATCCATTTCATTGGCCAAAGTAGTATTGGAAACTAGCTCTCGAGTGCATGGGACTCAAAACATAGCTTAAATATGGCTGAAATAAAAGCTCTCTCAGGGATTTAGGATGTATGTATAATAAGCCATTTCCTAAAAAATAACTACATCAGAATTCTAACATTGTCATAAACTTGAAGTTGAACTTTCTGCTAAGTATACGGCATATAGATCTGAAAACGTTTGTTTTGAAATACTGATGTAGCGTCATCAGTGTCATCACAAAACAATATAAAGTTGTATGACGCCATTCTTGCACTTAATGTAATGCGTAGAAGAAAATTTTCCTTATAGAGGTAAACAATATAAGCAATTAGCAAAAGTAGACTAATAGCATTTTCAAACTGTCCACCTCTAACTTTGTATATGGTATCACCAAAGGAAACAGGTATCACTGATAATGGCGGAAAAGCGGTAATCGTTGTCGTTGTCAGTGTTTTACTAAAATATATGGAGAACTATCCAATATGGATCGAATGCTGAATTCTAAAAGGGAGAAGGAGTCGATATATGAAATATACCGAGCATGTCGGCTTTGTGGCGGTGGAGCTGGCTACAAAATGCCGATTATTCAAAACATAGTTGATCTGGATGAGGCCGATGTGGAACTCAAACAAAAAATACGCGATTGCGTGCAAATAGAGGTAATTATAATGAAAAACGCTACTTATTTACCATATAAAATATATTAAGCGCAATTACTAACCTAATTTAAGTTATTTGAAACATATTAATAGGTAATTATATGTGTTTTAAAAATATCATATTTGTTGTCAAACAAATCAGAGAAAGTAAGAAATATATTGTTGTTTTACTATTCCAAACCGATGTATATATAATACATAGGAAACAATCCCGCAAACTTAAGCTTAATACAACTTTCACAAATACTATGTATTGAATAATATATATACTTATTTTTTAAATGAGGTTACAATTTAGGCTTTAATCTGCTACAATTGTAGTAGTAATAATTATTGCTTAAACTGTAATATTAGATGACTAATATACTATTATGAGTGCCACTGAATATAGAGAAAAACAACAATAATCTTTTATATATCTTTTACAATAACTATGATCTATAATATTTAAAAAAAAAGGTTACCACTATCATTGGCCTAGTAAATTAGACTTGTCGGTCAGAGTGTGGCAAAGGGTGTGCAACTTTTTGGGACTTAAAGTGGACAAAAAGTTCCAAGATGACTGTCGGCTTATTTTTAGTTGTTTTATAGGATAGAATAAAGAAAACAACGACTTACGAGAATTTTTTGATTTTTATGAAAAAAATGTTCATCCCCAAAAAGATACACACCCTTTGCTACACTCCAAACGACTTGTCAGGGGTAAAATTTTTTTACTATTGAGTAGTATTATTTGAGATTTTGTAATAAACATGTTAAGAAAAGTTCTCCCTTCAACCTGTTAAATTTTGGAATGATTTAAAAACCTATTGTGCCGCTTCTGTGCTGTTGTATCTCAATAGTTTAATTATAACTATGATCAGTATAATGGATACTTACTTAAATTTATTTAACACTAACTTATGCCTATGTCTTTACTTGGGTAAAAGTAAGTTAGGTTATGTTAGCAACAGTACTTCTTTTTTAAAATATTGTCTATGTTACTGAAAATATGTCTCTCCGAAGGTGGAAAATTTTAAAAAATCAGTTTTCTCCTTTTTTAATTTAAATTATTACAAACAAACAAAACAAAAATCATATTTTTTTCTCTATCTTCTTATATATAAAATTCTCATGTCACAATGTTAGTTACCATACTCCTCCGAAAGGGCTTGACCGATTTTTATGAAATTTTATATGCATATTTAGTAAGTCTGAGAATCGGCTACTATCTATTTTTCATACCCCTTAGTGAAAAGGGTTGTCCACCGCTAATATATTTTTTAAATCTTTTGGTCAAAACATTTTTTTTATGGCAAAACAACATTTGCCGGGTCAGCTAGTAATATATAATAGATATAAATAGGTTACATTTTCATCTCTAATTAATATGTAGTGTTGATTGTAAAAAAACTTTATTGTCAAAGTCAAAGTCAAAAATAATTTATTTATTTAGGTCACAAAGTAACACTTATGAACGTCAAAGGGGTTAGTGAGTTTATTATATTTACTAAATTTACATTTATGTTAGTTGCAAGGTTCAGGCAACAGGTTGAGCCTATGAGAAGATACCTGCAAGAAACTCAAGGCCACTCTTTTAAATCGCCATCAACTTATAATTTCAGTATTTTACAACTCATTTATGTACCAGGTGTTGCAGTCATTATGCCATATGTCACTGACCATATAAAACTAAATTCTAAAATAAAGAAAAGTTGGTAATATTATGTAAAAAGCATTTGAGATTTGAAATAATATTTATCAGTAGGTAGCCATTTGTAATAGACAGTAGTATGGCATGAGGACGCATACACTTACACTTTGTGACATGAAAAGGTAGTTCGTGACTAAATGTAGTTAAAAAGAAAATTACATTAATACTTATAAAGTTTGTTTAAAAGAAAAGAAAGATACTTTAACACCACAAAATAAACACGAAGTACCTTCACATAACTAAATTGACTTATATAATACATACATTGTTTGAATCCTGTATGAAACAAGCAACTAGTTCCATGAGTTTTTGTCATTTAAGTAATCATTGATTGAATTGGAACATATAACCTTAAATGAGTGTTTATAAATAGTATAATATCTTAAGCAGTTCAACAATTTATGGTTAACAGTTACTTTCCCATTTATTTTGTAATTACGTTTTGCCTGGCATTGGTCCCATGGTCCTTAGGCTGAAACCAATAGGAATCATGTATTTTTATTAGATAAAAAGTGGATAATAATTTGTCCACAAACTATCTCTATACAGAAATTTTTGCTGTTTGGTAACTAATGAGAAGTAATTTTTAATATTAAAATTGCATGGTAATTTATATATGATTAGGTATTACTGTTATTACTTTTTGTTAATAGTATATTCACATAAATTCATAACTGGCCTATTTGACTTATTTCCTGAGTAGCTTTTTGTTTAAATTATTTTTATATTGTGCACATGTTTTTGTGTGGCACTCCAGGATTGAAACATATTATGCTATTATATTGTCTTCTGTTTACGCGAATGTTATTCATTGAAATTAAACTACTATATACAGATTTTATCGCATTGTTTATTTATCACTGTATTGAAATCAAAAAACATCCCAATTTCAATAGAGAAGATGGTTGGAATGTACCACCAGCTTGGGATCCAGTACTTCAAATAGTCAAACCCAAGAAGAAACAAACCACAGCTAGACTTCATGATACTTTGAGCTCATTCTGCGTAAATAGAAACATCCATGATTAAATTATGTTCGGGTACTTTGAAATAACTACACTGGAACATTGAGACAACTACCATCTTAGTCTCCCCGTGACCATGGCTGCTGAAAAGCAACCGAAACGTCGGGGAAAGTGTAAACCAAAAATAAATAGATTTAATGGTTTAAATAATTTTATTAGCTTATAAATTAGTAAAATAAAATCAATAGTAGTAGTAGTGTAATCTTTTCAAAATTTTGTAATACAGTGATAAATAAACAACGCGATAAAATCCGTATATAGTAGTTTAATTTCAATGAATATTATGCTATTGTATATATATATCTTTAATTTTTATTGTAAATACGTATATATCTATGATATTTTGTAAATTGAATTGTGCGTATGGAGACACAATAAGGAATTGAATGACAACTACTTCAGAAATATTTTTAATTTTCATTTCATATACTTTTTGTTACACTCAGTAAATTCTGATTGAACCTACATAATATTTGTGGCAACCCTATTTGTTTATGCTTAAAAGCAGAAATAATTTTAGGGGCTTTCCCAAAATCTATACCAATGCTTATGAAGCATTGAGGGGTAGAGAGGAGGGGGTGAGGTTACTTTTCTTGATAATGTGGAGGAGAGGGTAAAGTTTAATTAAAATACTGCTTACTCAAACAACACTTTGCTGTGCAAATGATTCAAACTCACTATCATATTTCTATTCTTTGTGGGGTTGTATGAATAATTGATAAGCATTTAAAAAAAACTAGATTGACAGACAACCTTATCTTGATACTCATTAACTGTATATAAAACAATCTTCTAACAATATAATGGTGTGATCAGTTTAAGTTCAAAAGAGTGGCCATGAGTTTCTTGCCTGCTGCTTGTCATGTAAGCTCTACTCGCAGAATAGGCAATTGAAAGTAATATTATAAATGCAAGAGAGCTTTTTTTTTGTCACATTTTACGCATTAACTACTCAACCGAACATCATGCAATTTGACATACACATTGTCAGGGGTACAGAATAGGATTTAGGGTACCATTCATCCAAACAAAGTACTGTAGAATACTTTGAATAGCGGGGTGACTTTGATAAAAACTTCGCTTTAGTTTTAAACTTAAATTGTGCGAATTCTCAACGCATCCTTTCAGTCTTTCTTTTACGGCTGTCCGCATTATATGTCATTGTCATTGTGTGTTCAATCGTGGATGGATCTGTGCCGATTTGCGAAAAATATTTAAGTACCATTTTTGTGTAAATTTTGTTCCTGTACTTTTGATCGCCGTAATAAAAAGAGGTATCAAAGTACCTCATATTTTATAGTTGATCACTGACATTTTATTTACTTAGCATTGTTCTAACAGCCCTTTTTTGCATGATAAATGTCGAGCTTAAATTATATTTATAACTATTCCCCCAAGATATAATGCTATATCTGAGCTTACATTCAACCAAAGCAAAGTATACCATCCTAAGATGACCCATCGTAAGTTCTTCCCTCAGACTTCTGATTGCATAGCACGCAGAACTAATAGACTTAGTTATGGCTATGGCGTCTGGTGTCTCTTGCTTCCAAATGTAAATATACATTGTATTGGTTCCAGGTCCATCAAGACGACAAGATGCCTCCATTGATATGCGAGTTGTGTGTCGATAAGGTGAATGATTTCTACGAGTTCCTCGAGATGTGCCGTCAGACCAACAAACGGACCCGGCTGAGGCTTGGACTGCCTCCGCAGTCACTGCCGAGAGGAGCTGTAAGTAATAATAATATCAGCCCTGTATTAAACTGTCTTAGTGCTGGACCTGGCCTCTTAAATGTGAGAAGGGTTAGCACATAGTCCACCATGCTGGCCCAGTCCGAGTAGGAAGCTTCGAGAACACGTAGAATTCTCACACATGCGGGTTTCCTCACGATGTTTACCTAAACGATAATTGAATATTTAATTTGTACACACAGCGACGCATCAACTTAGACTGTTTGGACTTTGAACTATTAGACGTTGAACGCTGCGAATTGTGCGAGAGAGTGCGTTATATTTTTGTTACGATCTATCCTTACCATTATATCGACCCCACTATGCACTGTCCCTTGCCGACAATTCTCTATTTTGTATGTAGCATAGTTATGCGTATATCGGGTGTCTAACTTGATGTGTAGCCGTGTGTAGCTTTGAAAATTCAGAGGTCTAACCACGGTCTGTTCCCTTACTCTCATGATCCGATGGGACGTCACCGTTACGACTGGAGATAGATCAGACGATCAGCTTTCCGAGGCACGAGGAGTCTAACACCGCCAACTTCCTAAGTCCGGGCTGGTATTGAAGTTTCTTAAAAAAATCCAATAGCTTTATGTGTGTCCCATTCGGGATTCAAAGTTGGGATGGGCAGTCCGAGGGTGTGTGGCAGGTTCCTTCCTCTCTTCCCAATAAATTATTTAGAATCTACTGGTTTAGATGGTTGCTTGACCACTCGCCACGAGCCTATCGGGTTAGATTCACACCTTAGTCAAAAAATTGTGTGATTCTCAAAATTTGATATATATTTCAGCCCGACGCCGGTGACTGTATTCTTGGTTTGACTGAACCGGTGTTCGTAAACGAAGATTCTGATGGGGAGCCGCTGTCCAAACACAAGAAACTGAACAAAACCAAAGTTAAAAAGGAGCCTGTTGTCAGGATTAAGGTGAATTGTTATTCTATTAGAGTGTTTCTTAAGGTGGTTGTGGCTTATTTGTGGGTGTGGCATAATAGGCTTATAATGGATGGTAAATCTATATATATTACTAGCTTTTGCCCACGGCTACGCTCGCGTAAAAGTAGGTAAGGTTATGATAGTAACAATGCTTTTTTATGGGTAGTATTTAACCGTTTCTGAATTTTTTGCCTTTGTTCCAGCAAAAATACTAATTGCACAGCAAAATATGCTTAATATTGTTTTCTGTTTACGCGAATGTTATTCATTGAAATTAAACTACTATATACGGATTTTATCGCGTTGTTTATTTAACACTCTATTACATAATTTAGAAACTGTTACACTACTATACTATACTATTAAACTTTACTAATTTTAAGCTAATTAAATTATTAATCCCGAAGGCGTGGAACAGAGGTGTAGTGGCATTGTTTTTCAAGAAAGGAGACAAAACGCTCCTTAAAAACTATAGGCCGATCACGCTTCTGAGCCACGTCTATAAGCTGTTCTCGAGAGTCGTCACGAATCGTCTGGCATCAAGATTTGACGCCTTTCAGCCACCGGAACAGGCTGGGTTTCGTAAAGGCTATAGCACCGTAGATCACATCCATACTGTTCGGCAGGTTATACAGAAGTCCGAAGAGTATAACCAACCGCTGTGTCTGGCGTTTGTGGACTACGAGAAGGCCTTCGACTCCATCGAAACCTGGGCTGTTCTGGAGTCTTTGCAGCGATGCCAAGTCGACAGGCGGTACGTGGAGGTGCTGAGAAATCTCCACCAAATGGCGACGATGTCCATCCAAGTGCAGAACCACCAAACAAGACCCATCCAGTTGCTCAGAGGTGTAAGACAGGGTAACGTTATTTCCCCGAAACTCTTCACCAATGCTCTGGAGGATGTCTTCAAGACCCTGCGGTGGAATGGAATGGGCATCAATGTCAATGGTGAATATCTCACACACCTCCGCTTTGCTGACGACATAGTTGTAATGGCAGAATCGCTGCAAGACCTGCAGACAATGCTGTCCGGTCTTAATGCTGCCTCGAGACGCGTTGGGCTCGGGATGAACTTGGACAAGACTAAGGTCATGTTCAACGAGCACATCGTCCCTGAGCCCGTTTTCGTCGAAGGTGTAACCCTTGAAGTTGTCCAGGGGTACGTCTACCTAGGACAAAAGTTACAGCTGGGTAGAGACAACTTTGAGGGTGAAATCACCAGAAGAGTGCAGCTTGGCTGGGCAGCGTTTGGAAAGTTGCGTCACATCTTCGAGTCACCCTTGCCACAATGCCTGAAGACCAAGGTATTCAATCAATGCGTCCTGCCGGTCATGACATACGGAGCCGAGACGTGGAACCTAACAGTGAAACTAGCCCACCGATTGCATGTCACTCAGCGAGCTATGGAAAGGTGTATGCTCGGAATCTCGTTAAGGGACAAAGTCCGGAACGAGATTATCCGACAAAAAACCAAAGCTACTGACGTAGTTCAGAAGTGTAGCAGGCTGAAGTGGCAGTGGGCCGGTCACATCTGTCGCAGAACCGATGAGCGTTGGAGCAGACGGGTTCTCGAGTGGAGACCACGACTCGGCAAGCGTAGTGTAGGACGCCCTCCGGCCAGATGGACCGACGACCTGAAAAAAGTGGCTGGTGGTGACTGGATGGCGAAAACGGGAGATCGGGCCTTGTGGCGCACCCTGGGGGAGGCTTATGTCCAGCAGTGGACTGCAATAGGCTGAAGTGATGATGAAAATGATGAAATTATTAAAACTATCAAATCTATTTGTTTTTAAGTTTACACTTTCCCCGGCGATTCGGTTGCTTTTCAGCAGCCATGGTCACGGGGAGACTAAAATATGCTTACCAAAAATACTAATTGCTCAGCAAAATATATTTAAAGAGATAAAACTAAGTAGACGGAGCCCTCGGATGGGCTCCTATTTTTGGGTGGGTTTAAGAAGGAACCTATTTTAGTAAGCATATTTTGTTTTGCAATTAGTATTTTTGATAGTCATTATATTTAATCTCTTTTTTTATTGTATTAAAATTATAGCCTATGTTACTTGGTGATAACCAAGTTTTATATTATAGTATATAGAAGTATTTTAGTATTACAATATTCCAATGGTGAAAGAATTTTTAATATCAGTCGAGTAGTTTTTGAGGTAAATATTAAAAAATAAACATAATACTGGGTGTTTCTTAGTATAGAGAAAACCTTTCAGGGGGTGATTATACTTGTTATTATGAACAACTTTAATTTTTTATTATTCCCAAGTCACTTGGGGTCGGCTTTTCTAGTCTAACCGGATTTAATAGATGTTCATGGCAGCCGGGACCGACAGCTTAACGTGCACTCCGAGGCACGGAGCAGGCGATAATTGTCAATCAATACGCACATCATTTCGAAAAGTCATATAACTGCCGAAAGTCAGAAATGCGCGACGTGGGTTCGAACCCGAGACCCTCTGCATTGCAGTCTGTTGGTCTCCCCACTGAGCTATCGCTGCTTATCGTTATTGCTTATATAATTTAAAATTATATTACTTATCTCATTTATTTTTACAGGTCGAGAACTTACAAGACGAACGTCTAAGCCGGCACAAGACTAAGAGACCGCCGACGCCCCCCCGCGTCACTCGGCACAGCAGAAGCAAAGATGATGACGTCACACTTAGTCTGCAGGTACAAATATTTAACATTAATAATATTCACCCCATGGTCGAAATTAGACATAATGTAGGTTAGGTTAGTAACAGTGATGACGTCACATTTAGTCTGCAGGTACATTTATTGTTACTAAGGTTAGACCATAGGGTTCACCTTAAATTAGACTGTGGCGACTCCGCACAGACGAAGAAGTTCCGCTTACATCTAACAGATGGCGCTACATACAACAAACGCTCAAATGACGTCATACTATTCTGCATCGCGCAAGTGGAGTTTACACAGCGACTAAGTATATATATAAGCTTCCGATATTAATCGTCGGGCCACGGTCTGCCAAGCACGATCAACAAGCCTGGTCGGAGGATCCTCCCTTTGTGTTGGAGGGACATCACACCCTGTTCCTCCACAAGACCATCATCATAATTCTAACTAATATTTTAAACTAGTGACCCGCCCCGGCTTCGTACGAGTAGCAAAAATCCTTTACAAATTATACACCTAAGCCTTCCTCATGAATCACTTTGTCTATTGGTGAAAACTGCATGAAAATCCGTTCAGTAGTTTTTGAGTTTATCGCGATCAGACAGACGCGACGGGGGACTTTGTTTTAAAATAAGTAGCGACTATATTTTGCCTGCGGTTTCGCTCGCGTAAATGTGGTTAGGTTAGGTTAGTAACAGCGATGACGTCACACTCAGTCTGCAGGTACAAATATTTAACATTAAGACTGCGCCGAGCGAAATGTGCCAAAACAGGCGGTCACAGTTAAGTTGATAAAATCAACACTTTTTGTTTAATACAAATATAAAATATACATTTACCACAACAATGAATGTGTTTACAATTACTTATTTTCGCCTACAAAATTACGTAACTTTGCACGAAGAATACAAAAACGTAAGCTCGTGTTACGTGATTTAGATTATCACAGTAGAAATCTATCCTATTTTACAGCTTAAACGAAACATAAATATACAAGTAATATATATATTACAATTTATCCGTTCCAAATATTTAAGTTATTGGTTGACAATAAAGATACATATTTATCAAAAAAGCACTTCAAATCCTCCATACAATTTGACTATGGCGGCCGCGCGCCGATTTGAATATCGAGCTCTGTCATTCAGTCCAACCGCGTCTTATGCTCGGCACAGTCTTAATAATGTTCACTCCATGGTCAAAATTAGACGATCATCATTATAATACTAACTAATATTATAAATTAGAGACTGCCTCAGCTTCATTCGCGAAAATGTAGGTCAGGATAGTAACAGTACTTTTATCTACCTGAAAGGTACCCTATGTCCTGTTCTGGAACCTTCGACAATGTGTATTTTGTATTTGCATCCTAACTTTACTACATATTATAAAAGAAAATCCTCCGCCGCATCGGTCTGCCTGTTCGCGATAAACTTAAGAACTACTGGAGGGATTTTCATGCGGATTTCGTCAATAAACAGTTTGATTTATGATGAGGTTTAGGTGTATAATTTGATAAGGTTTTTTACTACCCGTGCGAAGGCAGGGCGCGTCGCTAGTATATTATAGATGAGAATGTGAGTTTGTTTGTTACGCTTTCACGTCTTAACTACTTAAAATTTCGCATACACGTTGTCAGGGGAACAGAAAAGGACGAATGGTATTTTCCTTCAGATAAAAGTACTAATTCCGAGGAAATACATTATACGTATAGACATATTATTAAAACTGATATTTTTATCCTTACTAGTAATATTATAAATTCGAATGTAACTCTGTCTGTCTGTTTGTTGCCTTTTCACGTCTTAATCACTCAACCGATTTTGATGAATTTGGTACAGATATAGTTTAAAACCTGGGGAAGACATAGGCTACTTTTTATTGATGTAGGTACCACGCGGGCGGTGCCGCGCGCTAAAGCTAGTTTTATATCTATAGGGCTGATACATATTATTATATAATAAGACTAGATTAACTAGAGTAGTCTAATAGTATTATATTTTCTGTTTTAGGATAAACCCAAACCATCCAAGATGGCGCCCAAATCTATATTAAAAAAGGAAAATGTTAAGGTACTAAAAACTTTATGAATATTATGGTACTAGGAGTCGTTTAGTTAATTTATACTAGTGTATGCCTAGTAGTAGAAATTAGACTATGATCATTATTGAAAATTTCTGGGAAGCATATTGACAGTAAAAAGGCCATTTGACTTAAGCGCCATTTTGTGCGATATTTTGTTGATATAAGCAATTTTTTCTGATCTATATAAATAAAAATTAATTGCCATATGTATGACGGAGCATCATAAAGAATGGCTCGACCGATTTGGCTGTTTATTTTTTGTTGTTTGTAATTGTCAGGACAAGGTTTGTATGAACGAACATTTGCGAAAAAATGGCGCGAATTTGTACGAAATCTAACATCGCATTGGAAAAACAGAAAAAAATAATTTAAAAAGAAACTTGATTGACGTTTTGATATTGAATTGAATAACGTGAAATATATTTTTGTATAGTTTGACAGGACAACGACTGTCGAGTCAGCTAGTTTCAAATAAATATAAGTCTTCTTCCTAGCCTTTATTATTCCCAAGTCACTTGGGGTCGGCTTTTCTGGTCTAACCGGATTTGACTGGATATCAGTTTTTACACGGAGCGGCTGCCACCTGACCTCCGCAACCCGAAGGCTAACGATACCCTAAGGCTAGACCAGTGTCAGGATATTATAGGGCACTGACTGCCTAATTATGACTGCCATAGATGTTCATGGCAGTCGGGACCGACGGCTTAACGTGCTCTCCGAGGCACGGTGCAGGCGATCATTGTCAATCAATACGCATATAATTTCGAAAAGTCATATAACTTCCAAAAGTCAGAGGTGCGCGACGTGGGTTCGAACCCGAGAGAATCCGTAATTATCAGTACAGAAAGAGTCTTCCGTCCTTTCTTTCGATACGACACCCTCTGCATTGCAGTCTGTTGGTCTCCTCACTGAGCTAGGTCAGCTAGTCATTATGGCAAAAATGATTTAAGTCAAATAGCCTTTCAACCTTCAATATATAGACTTACATTTTAATTTAAGATACAGGAGACAAAGGTAGTGAAATGTATACGCCGAGGGTTGTGGGTTCAAATCCCACTTGGGATAAAAATATGTGTGATTCACAAATAGTTGTTCCCAGTCCGTTATTTGTGTCCACTGTTTAAGTTTTACAAGTAATCTTTGGAAAATCTAGTGGTATATTTTTAATATATTCGTTAAGTATTCAATGTATACCCCCAATGTACTACAGTATGTTTTTAATACATAAATATTTCGGGAATGAGCAGTGTCAAAACTTATATACAAATTTTTTATTTATTTGCTAAACGTTGGGCTGTTTATTTTTATTTTTTTATACAACTTATGTGGCAAACAAGTGTAAGGCCCACCTGATGGTAAGTGGTCACCGTAGCCTATGGACGCCTGCAATACCAGAGGTATCACTTGCGCGTTGCCGACCCTTTAGGAAAGGAGGAGTGGGAAGGGGTAGAGGGTGATTGGGCCTCCGGCTCTCTCACTCACCGAACGAACCACAACAGTAGGAATACTGGTATTTCACGTCGATGTTCTGTGAGAGGGTAGTCCTTCCCCTGTCGAGCCGGCACATTCATGCTGACATCAACGAGGCTCTACTACTCTGTGGTTTACGACTGAAAGTCGGCCTCGATGGCGTAGTGGTCAGTGTAACCGACTGCCACGCCTGAGGTCGCGGGTTCGATTCCCGCACAAGTCAAACATTTGTGCGCATGAACATGGATGTTTGTCTTGGTCTGGGTGTTTCTATGTATAATATGTATGTATTTACAAAAAAGGAAGTATATATGTATGTTTATCTATTGTCTAGTACCCATAGTACAAGCTCTGCTTAGTTTGGGCTAGATAGTGTTGTGTGTATGTGTTAGAATAGAATATTATTATTATTATACAGACAGTGTGATACAAGATTGGATACAACGCATTTTCTATCAAAGGCTTATGGCATGCAAATTTATAATTAGGTCCTTAAATTTCTTACATTTTCAACATTATATCTATATATTAATACGTGAAGCAAAAACTTTGTACCCCTTTTTACGAAAATTGCGCGGACGGAAGTGTATGAAATTTGGCACAGCTAAAGTTTATATGGAGAAGGAGTGACGAATCCTAACATTTATATAAAATATGCATTAGAAATACATGAAATTAATGAAAAAACACTACAGGCACACAACCATGAATTTGACGCACGCAGTCGAAACGCGTAACTATGGTTACATATATCAATTATAATGACATATATCAGCAATATCTTACAGGCAAACTTTGGTCGAATTTCGAGCACTAGGCGACCGCTAGTATACCTATTTAATTTCTTGTTATATTTTCCAGATTGATTCGTCATCTAACCTATCCCCTCGGCTGAAACGTTCTCGTGACAAAGAACCTGTAAAATTGGATACACCTACTAAGAAAGTCAAGTAAGTTTTCTTTTACACAGCCTGCCTGGTGGTTAACGGTCCTCCAGACCGAATTTCGGTCACGGCAGCCAATTTTAACAGAGACTGGCTTGTCAGAGATGTAATAGTGCACGCTTGTGTGCGTAACAATTGCACTCTCTGTTCCTTCACTCTCATAGAGCGATGAGATGTCAACGACACGAAGGTGTGTAACACCGCCATCTTCTTAACTCCGGATTGCTACTACATTTTAAAAACCAAAATTATATAAGGTACAAGGTTTTTAAATCTGGTAATAGGGGCAAACTTCAAATAACAGAAAAAGTATGCACGATACAAACTGTGACGTATAAATTACTCCCTTATATTGTAACCAATTTAGATACTGTTTGTTAAAAATTTCATTTGATTGCTGTTAGTTCTTGTGTGTAAAATAATGTACAAAATCAATCATAGACAACTACCCTATACTACTAATATTATAAATGTGTAAGTTTGTGGATTGATGGATGGATAGATGGATAGATAAATGGATAGATGGATAGATGGATAGATGGATGGATAGATAGATAGATGGATGGATGGATGCGTGGGTGGATGGTTCTTGTCTTGTGTGGGGGCCAGTCAGTACAGACCGGCGACACTTCGACCCAGTGGGATCTTTTGTGTCGACTTCCCCAATAACGACTGTCAGACAATGTTCATGGCAGCCGGGACCGACGGCTTAACGTGCTCTCCGAGGCACGGAGCAGGCGATAATTGTCGATCAATACGCACATCATTTCGAAAAGTCATATAACTTCCGAAAGTCAGAGGTGCGCGACGTGGGTTCGAATTCGAGACCCTCTGCATTGCAGTCTGTTTGTCTCCCCACTGAGCTATCGCTGCTCTCCTACCGTGTGGATAGATAGATGGATGGATAGATGGGTGGTTAGTTAGATGGATGGACGGAGGGACAGACGGACGGACGGATGGATGTATGGGTGGATAGATGGATGGATGTTTGTTACTCTTTCATGCAAAAACTACTGAACCGATTGCAATGATACTTGGTGTCATATTTGGAGATCCGTAACACATAGATAGGCTTTTCATTCTGGCATGACTTACGCGAGTAAAACCGCAGGGCGCAGCTAGTTATATATAAAGCAATTTTCTATCACCAGAATCACAATCAAGTCGCCACCACCACCACCACCACCACCATCAAGACCGAAGTTATCACCGAAGGCATCACCAAGACTATCACCGAAGTCTTCACCCCGTCTGAACCCCAAGACTAACTCACTCCGGTCGACAAGGTCCCCCCCTGCGGTGGTACCACCGAAGAGACCTCCATCACCACCGAGAGAGACCTTCATTTGTACCATCTGTGGACAGCAGAACAAGACCTCGCAGGCTCGAGGGAACCATATGAGGAGTCATACTGTTAGCTTCACCAGTGTCAGGTAAGTTATTCTTTACTAATCCCTAATCTAGGGATGATTCTTGTATCTAGGAGCATCCGTCTGCCATTGTAGGGATAATCCCTGTACAGAATTACCGTGAATTCTAACTTTCATTATAGGTATTGTTATTGTAACTAGGAGGCTCAATATGCTATTGTGGGGATAATTTCTGTGTTGCGGTGATTTTAGCTCTCGCTGAATTAATAATCCCTATGTCGCAGTGATTCTAGCTCTCACTGTAGGGATAAACCCTGTGTCGCAGTGATTCTAGCTCGCTTTATAGATATAATCCCTGTGTCGCAGAGGTATTAACTCCCGTTGTAGGGATACTCTCTGTGTCGCGGTGATTTTAACTGTCATTGTAGGGATAATCCTTGTGTCGCGGAGATTTTAACTGTCATTGTAGGGATAATCCCTGTGTCGCGGTGATTTTAACTGTCATTGTGAGGATAATCCCTGTGTCGCGATGATTTTAACTTTCATTGTAGGGATAATCCCTGTGTCGCGGTGATTCTAGCTTTCGTTGTAGAGATAAACCCTGTGTCGCGAGGGTATCAACTGCTGTTGTACTGTGAATCCCTGTGTGGCACGGTTAAATTCAGTACTACGGATCTTTTTATTGCGGTAGGTTCTAATTTGATATAATCCCTATGTCGCGGGAGGTTATGAATTACTCCACTAGGAAATATTCCTGTTGCGGGCACGTTACTTCGGCGCTAGGGATAAAGATTGAACTGTAGGTGTTATTCTTAAATCAAGGTAGTTTGGTCTCCCATTGTAGGATTACTCTCATTGCTGTTGTAGGGTGAATCCTTATGTGGCAGGGATTCTCAATCTGGTACTAGGGTGTCTTATATTCCAGTTGGTTTAGCTACCTGCGTTAGAGGTAATCCCTATGTCGCAGAGGCATCAACTCCAACTGTAGGGATAATTCTTATATCTGAGAAGCTTGGCCTCTTATTGAAGGTAATCCATACGTCGCAGAGGTATTAACTGCTGTTGTAGGGCAAATGTCTGTGTGGCAGGGAATCTAAATCCAGTGCTTGAGTGCCTTATATTCCAGTTGGTTATTATTTATATATGTATTTTGATTAAAACTTCTATATTTCTTGTGTCTGCTATCAAAATGATCACTAAAACAACCATAGCTGCCTTCTAAACTAAAAAGAAAAATAATTGTTTCAGGCTAGCATGTAACCCTTGCGGAGAATGGTTCTCCACATGGGACGAGGCAGTCTCTCACCAGAAGAGTCACAGAAGTAAAAGCATACCATACAACTGTAGGAGATGCCAGGCAGACTTCAAACGGATGGGGGAATTTGACGAGTAAGTGTACTTCTCTCTCTCACCAGTAGTTCTCTATGTTCTATACTCTATCAACGGTTACTAATATCAGCCCTGTATATAAACTGTTTCACTGCTGGGACGGGCTTCTTCTCAGTGTAGGAAGAAGAAGAAAGAAAAAAAGAAAAAAATTTATTTGGCACACAAGGGCACACGCAAAACATGAAGAAATAAAAAAAATTAAGAATAGAAACTAAAAGTATAGAAAATAAAAATAAAATCAGAACAATAATAAAAATGGAAGAAAAAAACAACTACCAATACTATAAATTAAATTTCTGCTCACTGGCAACACCACACCTTCCGCTTAACTAAACGGAAACTGCCTCCATTCAGGTCAAGGCTAGTATTGTCAATTTGTCAGTGTGCAGCGATACAAACAATAATAAAGTACCTATTAAATTATATAAGCTTAACATAAATTTGAGAAATAATGTAAAAGTGTGTGTCCCGTCAGTGCCAAAATTTAGACATCGCTCAGCGTACGTTGCGATTGTAAAATCGCAACACTGGTATTCTGCGAAAACCAATTTGGTGACGCCGGCGCCTAGTGTCTAAACATATAAAAAATATATATACTTATATATGTAAATATACGTGTAAATAAGATATAAACATAATTACTAAAGGGTTAGGCCATATCTGCAATTGTGCGTTAAGATTGGCCGCCGTGACCGAAATTCGGTCTGGAAAATTACTATACATTATACATCCAATCTTGCCGTCCAATATTTACTAAGGACTACAAACATATTTCATCTATGATATGCTTATTATAGTCCATCGCAAAGCCACCAAGTATGAATCTGAACCATCCTCAACACAAACACACACTAAAACAAGTTCGAAAAAATAGTTCAAGTAATATGCAAAGGTGACGTGATACCACGTGACCTTGAGGTCAGAGGTCAAAGGTCATAGTAATTTCGGAGGTATATCGACTATAATGAGTCGAATAACGTTGACTGCGAGTCTCTAGCTCTTACGGTTCTTGAGTTGAAAGTTGTATAACAAACGGACGGTCGGTCACAGCTGTTGTATAAGAGTTTTATCGAACTCTAAAATTACCATCGGAGTCGGTCCAACCATTTAGAAGGAGATCAGTGACATAAATACGAACAAAATTATTATATAAGATATCAGCCATTTATATAAACTGTCCCACTGCTGGGCACGGATCTGTTGATGAAATTTTTCAGGCATTTGATTGGTTACCTGGATGGTATAGATTCAGAATTAGATCCGATAGATGGCACCACGATCGGTTCATTCAAATAAGACAAGGTATATCAGTATCATTAGTTATATGTATATTATTTTTATTTTCAGACATTTAGAAAAGGACGAATGTTTACCGTCCACTGAAGTCCCTGATGTGAAGTGTGAAGTTTGTTGGCTTTTCTTCCCAACTAATAATCTTCTGGACCAACACAAGTGTCTGGGAGAGGACTATAGGCCTGGTGGTAAGTACTTTTTGATATAACTCAGTTACAAATAAAACTTTCGAAATGTGGTTGTAATTCACCTGTGGAGGAGCATGGTGTGATGTTCCTCCGACATCAAGGGATGATCCTCCGACCAGGCTGGGTGATCCACGAAAACCGCGGCCCTACTTTTGATTTCGGGCACTTGTATATATTGTAGCTTGTAATGTAAACTTTACTTGCGCGATTCAGGTTTATATGGGGTGTGTAACTGTATACAGCGCCATCTCTTGGCGTGTCATTGCAACTTCTTGTCATGTGTGGCGTCGTTAGACATCCTTACCATTACTTTTGAGGATATAGGCGTCAGTCTATATATGCATAAATATCTCCGTATTTTTAGGGTTCTGTAACCAAAGGGTAAAACGGAACCCTTTGGTTAAGACTCCGCTGTCCGTCCGTCTGTCCGTCTGTCGCCAAGCTGTATATCATGAACCGTGATAGTTAGACAGTTGAAATTTTCACAGATGATGCATTTCTGTTACCGCTCTAACAAAAAATACTAAAAAACAGAATAAAATAAATATACATGGTGATTTTTTTTCGGTCTTAATAACGATAATAAGTAGAAACTTGAAATATTTACAAAATATTTAATTTTTAATTCATATAAAAGATATAATCGACAGCACTGGGACTGCTTTTTGTAGTAGGTACAACTGTTACACTTGATACGCTATATGTATACAGTCGACAGTCAAGCGAAATTTGACATTGAGAATAAGAATGCACCTTTAAAAAAATATATTGCCCATATTGGTTTAAGACTGCGTCGAGTGTAAGACGCGGTTGGACTGAATGACAGAGCTCGATTTTCAAATCGGTGCGCGGCCGCCATAGTCAAATTGTAAAGAGGATTTGAAGTGCTTTTTTGATAAATATATATCTTTATTGTCAACCAAAAACTTAAATATTTGGGACAGACAAGTTGTAATATAACTATTTATGTTTCGTTTAAGCTGTAAAATAGGATAGATTTCTACTGTTATAATCTAAAATCACGTAACACGAGCTTACGTTTTTGCATTTTTCGTGCAAATTTACGTAATTTTGTAGGCGAAAATATTAATTATTTTAAATTTTTACACGGAGTAATTGTAAACACATTAATTGTTATGGTAAATGTATGTTTTATATTTGTATTAAATAAAAAGTGTTGATTTTATCAACTTAACTTGGACCGCCTGTTTCGGCACATTTCGCTCGGCGCAGTCTTAAAGTCAAAACTTCCTCGTGTTGTTACCACAACGGGTTATACTCAAATAGATAATGTGTTTAGCAATATTGACTTGAATGCTGGCACATACTGTGCACTCTTTAGTTACCATTGCCCTTTATGGATACAATTTCGAATTAAGCAATAGATTTTATCAAAACTATCCGAAAAGTCAGAATAGAATTTCACAGATGATGTATTTCTGTTGCCGCTTTAACAACAAATACTAAAACGGAATAAAAAAATATTTAAGGGGGGCTCCCATGCAACAGACATGATTTTTTTGCCGTTTTTATAGATAATGGTACGGAACCCTTCGTGCGCGAGTCCGACTCGCACTTGGCCGGTTTTTTAATAACGCATACGAGCTATTATGGGGTCACTCTCCGAGATCGTTTTATAAAAAAGAAATGATAACGAACGTCAGTGAACGCGGAACGCAGAACTCGTAACTCTGACCGCTAGACCGCCTGCAGTGGGACCGGCGCCTAAAAAACATTAATAATTGTATAATTATTTTATTGCCTTCCTCTAATAATAAATGTTAAACAAACAAACGAGCTCAAAAAAATTACACAGAACTAAAAAAGATTTTTCTTAATTTAAGGCAACTTTTAAACTTTAAACGAAATGAACTATGGATGCCATTGTTGGATCATGAACTCCATATAGACCCAAACGATCGAAACACATTAGAACAAGGCAAATCAGGCGAACCCTATAGTTTCGCATATGAATTGACAACAATCAAAATAGAAAGTGGAGCAATCTGAATAAATAAATTTCAAAAATAGCTCCAAGAAAGGAAAAAATCTTTTATGTTTAAATAATTTTTAATGATAAAGTGTCCGAAGTAGCTTTGGCTTGCGCAAGCCAGAGTACCCGTTTTCGTCCGTATTTTCATCCCTCTTGGAAAATTATTAATATTGGTCCTACAATTCTGGGAGTCGAGACGATTTTTATGAAATTTCCTCCTATTTTTGAATCCTTTTTTAGATTTGAGAATCTCAATTAATTCTTGAGATATTTGCAATAAACTAAACCCCCTTTTTTAGTTAATTGTTTTGACTTAACGAACTTTTGCAATTTTTGCAAGCGGGTACTGATTGTTTTCAAAAATCATCTACATGCCATTCCAAATCGAATGACACATCGTTCATATTTTGCCGAGACTGCTAAAAATAGATTATCAAAAAAGCACTTGTTGACTAGACTAATACATCATTATACAAATTACATAATTAAATTACACAATATATTGAACATACACCACCTATTTACATAATTTTGAAACTTACACTAGTTCTATTAAACTTTGCAACATTTTAAACCTATTAAATAGTTTATATTTTACATTTTAAGAAAACTAATAATAGCTGTAATAAACTAATAGCTGTACTATTAAAGTAATAAATAGAACAATGTGAAAAGGAGTTTACATTACAAGTTTTCACTTATAGATACTTATATGACTAAAAAATTATAACATTGGTAAACATTAAAACTACTTACATAATAAACGAAAATCATCTATAAACTAGACAGTAGACACATTATTAATATTTACACTTAATAGTAAATACGTCTTTAGGTGCTGATTCCAAAGTAGGTACACACAGCAACACATCAACCTAGACTGTTTGGACTTTGAACTATTAGAAGTTGAACGCTGCGAATCGTGCGAGAGTGCGTTATATTTTTGTTACGCCCTATCCTTACCATTACAGCGACATCACTATGCACTGTCCCTTTCCGACAATTCTCTATTTTGTATGTAGCGTAGTTATGCGTATATAGGCTGTCTAACTTGATGTGTAGCGGTGTGTACCAATTGCACAATATTTTTTCAATTTAGAGATGCTGGTATTAAAACTATTTATGTGTATTTAAATTTACACTTTCGGTTGCTTTTCAGCAGCCAATTTCAATGAATAACATTCGCGTAAACGTAAGACCATATTAGGTATATAAATGAGATAGTTAGTATGCAATTATGTTCACAGGTAAATGCAGCAAATGTCATCGAACTTATACCATACTGAAGAATCTAAAGAAGCATGAAAGCGTATGCCCTGCTAAGAAAAAAGGTAAATATTATTCAGTAGAAGTCCCCTGCAATAGGAACAATTCCTGTGTCACGGGGGACTTTACAAACATTCAAATAACGGACACAAACAAAATCCAGAATCGGTAAAATCATTTAAATAAATATATAAATATTCTATCACAAACACACAACACCATTTAGCCCAAACTAAGCTGAGCTTGTACTATGGGTACTAGACAATGGATAAACATACATATATACTTTTTTTTTTTTTGTAAATACATACATATTATACATAGAAACACCCAGACCAAGACAAACATCCATGTTCATGCACACAAATGTTTGACTTGTGCGGGAATCGAACCCGCGACCTCAGGCGTAGCAGTCGGTTACACTAACCACTACGCCATCCAGGCCGACGATTTGTAGAATATACACATATTTTTGTTATGCTGTTATCTGTAATATTACACGCATACAATTAGTTTGAAATTCTCAAAATATGACACTCATATGCGACGTCACCGAGAGAAGGCACGCTGCCAGGAGGAGCAGGCACGCTGCCAGGAGTTGCAGGCACGCTGCCAAGAAGCGCACGCACGCCACCTCAAGGAATAGCTGCAACGCGATAAGGAAGAGGGTATCCGCCTCCAGTAGCAGCTGATGATGCTAAAAGTCCTCAGCGCAACGGTTGGCAAGGAGATTAAGGAAGTGAAAGAGCAAGTCCAACGCCACGAAAGTCGCATCGCCGAGGTGGAGAAAACGATACGTGGGCTCAAGGTTGGAGATAGGATCGTTACATCTACGGTTGTGGCGCCCTCACCACGAGGCTTTAAAGTCCCACCATTCGATGGCTCATAGTCATGGTCAGCCTATAAGATCCAGTTCGAGGCCGTCATGAAATCGAATGAGTGAACGCAAGAACAGGTCCTGACTGCTCTCACATTGGGGCTTTACGACCAGGCCTTGACCGTGTTAGAGGCGCTTGGTCAAGACGTCACGTACGAGAAGCTATTGGAGGCATTGGAAGCGGGATATGGCGACGCACACCTGGGACACGTGTTTCGCGACCAGCTGAAAGACCGATCGCAACGTGTTGGTGAAACCTTGCAGCAAAGGGCTCTGGAGTTGGAGAAGCTGGTTGGATAGGCGCACCAGTCCTCATCTGCACTCATCGACGGGAACCTCGTTCAATCTTTCACCGACGGGATCCGAGACCTGAAGGTTAGGGCCACAGTGAGACTCGGACATTTAAAAACCTAAAGGACGCCCCAGCTCACGCTCTGGAGGTGGAAGCAGTGCGACGGGGCGATCGAGCTCACCATATCAGGTAAGTGTTGACTTCACCCCGGTGCTATAGCTGCAGCGAGAGAGGCCAAATCAGGTTGAGCTACCCGAAGCGAAGGAATCCACGCAGCAAAACCGAAAGGTAGCCCTAGCCTACGCTCTGGACGTTGAAGCAGTGCGACGGGACGATCGAGCACACCGTACCAGGGAAGTGTGGACTTCACCCCTGCGGTGTGAGAGGCCACATCAGGTAGAGCTGCCCGACCCGAAGCGAAGGAATCCACGTAACAGAAAACAGTCGCTGATAGGAGCAACACCTGATGTGCGTGCCGGGCAACGACTACAGGACTTCGTAACACAGCATCGCAGTGGCAAGTCACATAGTAATGCAGATGTCCCTGTCGCGTAGACCGTGTCCCGACCAGTGTAAGCACTTCGCCAGGCAAGAGGTCAAGCAGGAAGGACTAGTGAGGATGTCGAAGACGGATCTTAGCGAAGACTGGAAGGAAACTCTGCAGAGAACGCAACAAGAAGACAAAGACATAAGACCCATCCTCGAATAGAAGAAAACAGGTGCTTCGAGACCTCACTGGAGTGAAGTTGCGGCAATGAGCTCTATCACCAAGAGTTATTGGGCACAGTGGGAATGCTTGGTTATCCAGGATGGAGTTCTGTGCTGGAAATGCAAGAATGTTCGAGGTGATAAGTGTCACCTGCAAATGTTCGTGCCAAAGCTCAAGGTACCGGAAGTTTACAACTCTATCATAATGGTAGTTCAGAAAATATCCGGGAACGATTTTATTGAATTCACTGTCGAGAAGACGTTGAGGAATGGTGCCGCAAATGCACGAGTTGTGCTGCCGTAAAGGGACCACACACTAGCAGCAGGGGTGCATTAAAGGTGTACAGTGATGGAGCCCCGTGGGAACGTATAGCACTAGATGTTGCCGGACCGTTTCCTGAAAGCCAAAGTGGAAGCAAGTACTTCTTGGTGGTCATGAATTATTTCACAAAGTGGCCGGAAGTGTTTGCAATTTCCAATCAAAAGACATCTTCGGTGGCCGACAAACTAGTCCATGAAGTCTTTTGTCGTTTCGGGTTTCCCTTAGAGATCGACAGTGACCAAGGTCGGAACTTCGAGTCTGAAGTATTTACGGAGACTTGTCGTGTGATGGATACCCACAAAACGAGGACGACCGCTTATCATCCGCAATCAGACGGCACGGATGAACGATTTAACCAGTCTCTGGAAAGATATCCGGCGAAAGTTGTAGAAAGCAAACAAAGGGATTGGGACAACCACAGAGTTTGAAGCAGTTACAGTGTAAAAGTGTATGAGTAGTGTGTGTTGTGTTTTAAATTTCATTGTCGGCTAGAATAAAACGTGTTTTAGTCGGTAATATCGTTTAAATTCTTATGCCTCGAACCCAGCACGTAACATTATATTTGGATATAAGAAAAGAAGAATGCTGTATATCTCCCTTTGATATCTACATTAAAATATCGTCTACGTCATAGTGTGTTTCGTGCAACCTTTTCCTATCATTTGACAATGACTCCTACTGGCAGGTTTCAAATACTTGTACCTTATTGATTTTTGGGTAGATTTCAAATAATATTTATCCAATTTTTTTTTTTATATATATATATGCAAGCCTATTGTATCTGGCCGCCAGTGTGCTGTTACGATTCAATAGGTTAATGTGTACAATATATATTTTATTTACATTTCAGGTGACTTTATAATCAACAAGGAACTGCTCAGTAAAGTGAGGCCCATCCAAATTAGAGTGGCTCGCTGCGATCCTTTACTTAGCAACGTGAAACAGGAACATTACGATGTTTCCACTGTATCTGCCGTAAGTATATATATATATATACAAGCTTTTGCACGCGGCTCCGCCCTACGCTAAGTACCTACATCAATAAAAGTAGCCTTTGTCTTTGCCCAGGTTTTAAAATATCTCTGTACCTAATTTTATCTATATCGGTTGATTAGTTTACCCGTGAAGAGGTAACAGACAGACGGACATAGTTACTTTCCAATTTATAATATTAGTAAGAAATTAATGATAAGTTGTTTCCTTTCTTTCTCAAAGAAATCTCTATTGATATCATAATTTTGTTTTCAAGCATCGAACCCCATAAACAAACCTATACCACGGGACTTATATAGATATCAGCCCTGTATTAAACTGTCCCACTTCTGGATACGGGCCTCTTCTCAGACTGAGAAAGGTTAGTCCCCAGTCTACCTCGCTGGCCTAGTTGGCAAAGTAAACATATCTTCGAGAACATTCACAGATATGCACGTTTCCTCACGATGTTTTCCTTCACAGTTAAAGCGAGCGATAATTAACTATATAATCCTAGTGACCCGCCCCGGCTTCGCACGGGTTGTACAAAACCTTAACAAATGATACACCTAAACCTTTCTCATGAATCACTCTGTCTATTTGTGAAAACCGCATGAAAATCCTTTCAATACTTTTTGAGTTTATCGCGAACAAACCGACAGACGCGGTGGGGGATTTTGTTTTATAATATGTAATGCACATAACTTCGAAAAGTCAGCGATGCGCGCTTTGGGATCTAACTCGAGAGCTGTGCGTCGCAGTCCAACAGATACTCATTAAGCTCATAAGTTACATTAATTTCAAACTTTTCTCTTTCAGGACTATGGCTTAGATTCTAACTGTTACTATCCCTATATAGGGGGTCTGAAGATCAAATCCGAATTCCCTGGCATGGTAGACATTCAGGACGAAATAAAGCACGAATTCTGCTCCGAAGACTATGTCCATTGGGACTCAGAAGATTCTGACAATGACGATGACGTCTCCTGCAACGCTATCCTCAATCCCACGCCCAGAAAGAGAACAGTAGAGTCCCTAGCCGCTCTTACTTTAAAGACAATCTTCTCTCAAAGATTTTTAGGTAAAGTGCCGAAGAAGAAAAGGAAATTAAAAGCGGAAAAGGTATTTGATTCAATGTTATGTGATGATGATGACCGAATGGATATTAGTGGTATTATTGATAACTTAGGAGATGATTGTGGAAAAATTGATGATAGTTCACTTAAATTAAGTCATGATACGTCTAATGTAAGTAGTGATAAAGCTAACGATTCGGCTGTTGATGGCGTTAATAATAATGTTAAGGCCAACGATTCATTGAATGTTGACATCAACGAATCAACTAATGATGGAGCCAACGATTCAAAAGTTGTTGATGATAACGATTCAACTAATGATGGGCTTGATAATGTAACGGCGAATGATTCGATAGTTGATGTCAACGATTCGAATAGTGATGTGTTAAATGATAACGTTCATGACTCAAGTAGTCAACTAAGCAAAAATAAGGATGCTAAGGCCGATGTTGTCAGTTCAAATAATAGTAGCACGCTAGATTTGAATAAAACCGTTGATAATTTACCTGATACTACAAATTCAACAGACGCAATAAAAAATAATGGTAAAAGTATGGATTTATCATCAAATAATGATCAAGTAATTAGTAATAAAGAATTTGATGAGAATGTTCTAGAAAATGATAGCCAAGATTCAAATTCGCAATCGTTACTAGACATTGACTTTTTGAAAAGCAACGATTCGGTATTTACTAACATCAGTGGTAAAAATGATTTGGGAAACAGTGACCAATCGAACGATGTTAATTTAACTAAGAATGATAATTTAACTACAGATAAAGAAACTGGCAACTTTGAAAGTGTATCAAAAAATATAGATTCATGTAATATCGACTCTAAAAATGTAGACTTAGAAACAAACAATGCAACTTTAAGTAACGATAATTTAGAATTTAGAATAAATAAAAATGTTCAAAGCAACGATTCGGTGTACAATAACGATTCGAGATATCCTAACGATTCAATAAATCGAAGTATATTGGATGAGATAGATGCGCAAATTAACGATTCAAATATTAATAATAAGAATATTAGCGATAGTGATTCGACTAACGATAAGATTGTTTTGGAAGATTTGCTTTCGAAATCTACGGATAGCAAAATGGGTTTGGGGAGTATAGAGGACTATAGTTTTGATAGCTAGGATTGGTATTAAGATTTTTTGGTATATATAGTTTTTAAGATATGGTATTATACTACGTGTGACTAGAAGCTGTGGTTGTGTTTGAGAATCGTGAAATCTATACTAAAATTATAATAATAATGTCCACCAGACCGAATTTCGGTCACGGCGGCTAATCTTAACGGCGACTGGTTATCGCAGAGATATTATAGTTCAGAAGGGTGTGTAAACATAAGTGCTCTCTCTGTTCTCTCACTCACGGTCCGATGTGACGTCACCGACACGACCGGAGAGAGATCAGGCGCAGGACCAACGACTTTAAGAGGAAACACATGGGCCGTTTTTCCATACAAATGTAGTTCCCTGTTTCCTCCCTGGATAATGCCAGTAGAACAATAATATTTAAAAAAAAAACATGTATAGCCTCTATTGGCATGTCCCTATGTTTTCCTTTTTTTCATTAATTAATTATTAAAGCAGATATGAGCCTTCAAAAACCTCAAAAATTGGTCAGATTTTCCGCTGTGTTCAAACATCCAGAAAACAAATTTGAGTAGATTATATAAAAAAAGAAAACATAGAAACACGGCCAAAGCCTTTCTTCAATTTTTAATGAAATAAGTAGTTAAATCGGTCAAGTATTGGAGAAGGAATCAGAGGACTACGAAACGTTGATTTTGTGTACTTTTATAGGTATTCCGAGGCGTGGGGTAGTCTAACACCGCCAACTACCAAACTCCGAGCTGTTATTGAGATCTCATACACAACAATTGCATTCATTATCGCTGCGCCACAGAATCAGTCATTAATATTAGTGATATGTTGGTTTGTCTGTAATCGATAAACACTGAAACTACTGAACCGATTATAATAATTATTTCACCATTATATAGTTGCCACCATCCTTAACACTTTCTTATCGTTTACGACATAACTATGACCGCATCGTCTTGTCACACGTAATATTATATTTAGATATACAGGGGTGTGGCTTAAATAATGGATAACCCTGAAACTGTCGACTGGCCAGATTATAATCTATCATTTACCCCACTTATATCACCTATATATTATCATATGCCCATGGATGACCAAATTATTGATATTTTAAATAAAAATCGTAGTTACTCATAAAAAATCAGCTGCCATTTCTACAATTGGCGACATTTTCTCGTTCTGTTTTTTTTATGTCACTTCTGAATACTTGTATCATCGGACCAGTACCAAGATTTTTTGTTACAATCTAAGACGACTTCGCAAAAAATACTTATTCTCAAATTTTAACATGTTTTCTAAGGAATTATGCATGTTTGGGCCCCAGAATCGAAAAATAAATGTATGGTGGCATATCTATTATAAAGCAGAAGAGTTTGTTTGTTTGTTTGCTTGAACGCGCTAATCTCAGGAACTACTGGTTCGAATTGAAAATTCTTTTAGTGTTGGTCAGCCCATTTATCGAGAAAGGCTATAAGGCTATATAACATCACGCTACGACCAATAGGAGCGGATGCAATGGAAAATGTTGCAAAAACGGGGAAAATTGTCTTATGTGAAGCAGACGAAGTTGTGCGGGTCAGCTAGTGGTGATATAAGTGGGGTAAATTATAGATGATAATCTGGCCAGTCGACAGTTTCAGGGTTATCCATTATTTACGCCACATCCTGTATAAGAGTATTGTATCCGATAGCCGAAATTAATTATCAATCTATCCAAAATACTATTCATTGAACAAAAACAGCGATAGCCTAGTGGTCCCAAGGCATATACCGCTGCCTTAGTTATATTCGTATTAAATAGTTAAAGATCGCTCGATTCAAGGGTGAAGGAAAATAACCCGAGGAAATCTGCATATCTGAGAGTTCTACATAATGTACCAAGTTATTTTGAATGGTTCAAGGCCAAAAATCATTATTCATGAGTTCAAAATGAAAGTCAATGTTTATGACTTAGGGAAGTTAGTTCTGATCATAAAAAAGCAGCGATAGCTCAGTGGGGAGACTAACAGACTGCAATGCAGAGGGTCTCGGGTTCGAACCCACGTCGCGCACCTCTGACTTTCGGAAGTTATATGACTTTTCGAAATTATGTGCGTATTGATTGACAATTATCGCCTGCTAAGTGCCTCGGAGAGCACGTTAAGCCGTCGGTCCCGGCTGCCATGAACAACTATGGCAGTCGTTATTGGGGAAGTCGACACAAAAGATCCCACTGGGTCGAAGTGTCGCCGGTCTGTACTGACTGGCCCCACACAAGATAAGATAAGATAGTTCTGATCATACAGAATAATTATAATTCCTAATATTTTACAGAAATAATAATTAAATGATTGGTATTTAAATTTTTCATTTATAACATACTGTTCAATTATTTAATATATAACATCTAATATCGTTGACTGCCTGACACGGCTTTCAGCTACTGACAGATAGATTGCTAGATTGATAATTAATTTTCGGTGCATTGCATATTGTACAATGATATGGTTTTAGAATGAGTACACAGCTTAGAGACGTATATACCGATATTCGGTGCTTGAAAACAATGAACTTCTATGCTTTGAATCTAAAAACATATACGTTATAAATCGGGGAAAACGGGAACCCGTTGGTTGTATTTTTACCTCGTTTATAATTTACATTCTAGTTTAGCATGGAAAACGTTTCAAGGTGAAGATATATATTTGAACGTTTAACGTTGTAACGTAGCCCCAATCCTACTTCATGGGTTGTCTTTTTCCTCGTTTATAATATACATTCAACCTTGGCATGGGAAATGATTGAAAGTAATTCTTATTAAATATAAACTTTTTTGGGCAATATTCGATAAAATCCTCTTTACTGCTTGCATGGATTGCCTTTTTTTTTTATAATTTGTATTCCTATGGTAGCATGAGAATTTATTTGAATAATTAGGGCAACATTCGATAAAATGCAAAAAAGTATGCAGATATGGAATCTAGCGGTTATAACGAACAAAACTGTGTATGAATATTTGTATCGTTACTTTTCTGAATCGGGCTATTGATTCGATAATATTTTCTAGGTAAAAGTACCGAAATTATTAACAGATCTCGGAATATTGCGAGCCGTTTCTATATACTATAATTCTGTTTATTTAAAAATTACAACCTCTGCACTTGGAACAAATCGCGTGTCGCGGGGGACTTTAAACATTCATAAAACGGACATAAAAACACAGACTCCGAACACAAATTTTTATCCCGTGTGTGTCTGAGAGTTCTATATAATGTTCTCGAGGATATTTGAAGTCTGCCAATCCGCACTGGACCAGCGTGGTGGGCCAGCGTGGTGGACTATGGGCTAATCCTTCTCACACTGAATAGGGGGCCGTGGAGGACAGTTTATAAACAGGTGTGATATTCATTGTCATGCTTAGTTTATAGACAGCAATATTAAAAAGTTTTTAAATAAAACTGACAACATCATCATGGTGCCTTTTATATAAGTTACAAGCAGAACTTAAGCTATTTAATAAATGTATATTGGGAGGGTCTATATGTTATAATAATACGTAATTAGACCGCACTTAGACCTCATGGCTTCAGCGTTTCGACCCCAAGCGGCTCAAATAAAATTAAAATATCTTTATTCATTTAGGTCACAAAGTAACACTTATGAACGTCAAGGTTACTAAACTAATATGAATTTACATTTACCTGTTGCCATAACCAATGAGATTTCGATATTTGTGCCGTTTGAGCGTCTTGGCTACATTGATTCATGAGGGGCCATCCATAAATTACGTGAAATGTTAAGGGGGTCGATGAAGTGTGACATGGGGAGGGACCTATTGAATTTTGTGACGTCACTATTTAAAATTTAATATATCTAAGTACAGTAATACCTAGCTATAAATATATAGCTTTTAAACGAGGGAAAGTGGGAATTCCTAAATGGAAAAAAATCTTATTTATGATCTGCTGATTAATTTAATAATTTCTATATGTAAAATTTCATAATATGTGACGTCACACTAGCGAAGAGGGTAGTCTCATAAATGTGACTAGCTATGACAAGGACGGGGGAAAGGTAAAATCATGAAATTGGTGTGACGTACTTTGTGGATGGCCCCTGATGATTGTTTTAACTAATTTAATATGGCGTCAGACCCATTCCCAATATAAAAGATTCACAGCATATAGAAATAATGAAGTTATTTTATGTAGTTCAATGAATGTTGTAGGTGCGCTTTATAACTATTTTATACCTATTTGTATTGTTGTTATTTTAAACTGGTTGCTAAAATCGTTGTTTCCGAAGAACAAAGTTACACATGCATATAATCAACTCTATATAAATATTTTGACTGCACGAATGCAGCGTTGGACTGCGTGGCAACGCAGAAGTCTCTATTTGATCACAAAGCACGCATCTTTGACTTTTCGAAATTATCGCACTCTTAATAAAACAGAGACCTATCTGAGTATTTTGGATCAAACTAATTTGAACTCTGTTGCAATAATTTAACACGAATATATTATTAGAATTTATAGTCATAAGATTAGAGCTTCAATTGCCATACTCCCAAATTTTGAGTTAAATCGCTGTTTTATTAAGCATGCGTTATGTCCGTATTAAATAGTTAATTATCGCTCGCCTTAACGGTGAAGGAAAACATCGTGAGGGAACCTGCATGTCTGAGAGTTCTACATAATGTTCTCGAAGATGTGTGAAGTCTGCCAACCCGCACTGGGCCAGCGTGGTGGTTGCCTAACCCTTCTCACAGTGGGAAAAGACCCGTGTTCAGCAGTGGGACAGTTTAATACAAAGCTGATATTATTATGACATTTCCATCAGCTTTTTGGAATGTCCCACTGCTGGGTAAAAGCCTCTCCCTTGGACTTCCAAATCACTCTGCTAGTGGATATCCTATGACAGAGGTCTTTTAACTCACAGGGCCCATATTCAAACTCGACCGAGGTATCTGCACACCAAGTTACAAGTCAATCGGTCCAGTGGTTCCGGAGCTATACCTGTCACTAACAAACTTTCACTAACAGACAGACACACAGACACACATAGTGTTTTCATTAACCTCTTCGAAGAAGACTCGGAGGTTAATAACAAGGTTCTCGATTCACAACTATGACAAGTTTGTTACAATGGCACAGTCGCGAATTCTCACAATATTCGCCGGAACAGTAAAAGATGTATTAATTATCGATTTATAGGATTATTGTAATATTCATAAGTACATACATCTCTTTATATTAGATCTTTGCTATGAAATTCCCGTTTATGTCCCACATCTAATTTCGTGGCAGAAGACTATTTTAAAAATTAATTTATGTTGCAGGAACAGACTATACAAATTAATAATATTAATAAATATCAAAAAGGAATTAAAAAATTCTTTAAAAAATTATATCGCTTATTGCAGACCCTTATTCGTTGCTTCTGTACTAGCTCGGTAGAGCTTTCTAATTATGAAACATAAATTAAGTAATTGTAAACATAGTTGTATTGGCTTTTCTAAGTTTTATGTTTCTACTTCGCCTAGCCAGAAAGCAAAATATTACAAAGAGGGAAAAAGCAATACGTTTAAATGCACTTAACACTTTGTTCTTCGGAAAACGACGATTTATAATTATATAGTAATCTTAAATAAGCTACGGTAAACATTTACAATCAGCCAGTAACTGTTGTATAAAAAACGTCGGTTATAAGCTTACTGGCGACCCGCCCTGGCTTCGCACAAATACTACAAAATCTTAACTAGTTATATAACTAAACCTTCCTCATATCGCTCTGTCTATTGGTGAAAACCGCATGAAAATTCGTTCATTCGTGAATTTATCGCAAACAGACAGATAGAAGCGGCGGGGGCTTTGTTATAAATATGTAGTGAATACTTCATTTGCACACAAACCGTTGTATTTAAAATATGTGTCTCTCATTTGTGAAGCCATCTTTAAATATATTTTAAGTACATTTGCATACATATCTATAGCTGATAGCTGAGAGAAAAACAATAAGGCCTTATTATCCCTGTCAAATGTTGGAATGCCAGACTTGAAAATCTATTGCTCCTGGCCGCCTGTGGTCCGCTGCAACTTAATAGGTAAACCACTATCTAGGCTCTACATTTAGGAACCCAAATACTGAAAACTAATTTTAAAAATAGTGATTATATTATTGTTTATCTCTCTACTATGGATATTGAACCGAAAATGCCATTAGTTTAGTTACCGGTGTTACGTGCAAAACTCATTTATTTCTATAAATTCGTCTCTCGTCTACACCAAAATTAATTGTCATAATTTGCAAAATGTCTATACAGCGTCATATTTAAGCGACAAATAAATTCGTATAAGTACATTATTTTCAGTAAGATATTTAGCAGAGCATTTCTATTTATCGACTTATCAATTTCAGCACAGTTTAGTCGATACTCAAACATCACTAACTGTTGACTCGATGATCTCCGTGAATCCGAAAATCACGAGGCACCATTTTGATAGTGATGTAATGAGTTTGTTTCGATGTTAAAATTTAATTAAACGTATGGAATTGTCATAAAATTTTAAATAATTCGCTTTCAGTTCGTTTCAGTGATAGGGCACGGGTTATTTTTCAGATAAACATTATGGTTCTAAAATGTGACCACACTTTTCTGTTACATGCCATATATGTTAGTACAGCCAATAGCAAAATTTTATTGGAAACAATAAATATTATTTTTATTCGACTTAAAAAAACAGACGTGTTTCTCAATTCGACTGTATCACAATTGTGGTCTTTGATTTCGATTTTTCTTTTGACTATGTGTATATTTAAGACGACTATTCAATAAACCTATAGATTTGCTTAATAAATACCCTTTATTTGATTTTTTTATATTAATTATAAATTGCCCAAATAATTTTAAATGTTTATATTTCAATATTGTGTTTAAGTGACTCTTTATGTTTATAATAAAAGAGAGATGTTTTTAACTTTTGTTGTATTTTTTTTTATTATGGTGTGTCTGATTGTCTTTGCTTAGATACGGAATATAGCGCTCGGCGTTTATACTTGAGACGAAAAATAGTAATAATATTTGATTTTAATTACGAGTAAATTCGAGGCGTATATTGTGTATTGTAAATTATCAGATGACAGTGAAAATATAAGATGCATGTTCAGTAACAATTTGGCGTGTAGAATCTGAACATTTAGGCTCTAGACAGACGGACTGCATTTCAACTGCACTCCGACTGCACAGAGAACTAGCTGCACGAAAGACGCTTTGTTCTAATGCAGTTGGCAGCAGTTAGCTTACAGTCAGCGTGGCCTCGTTGGGACACCGACTGCAATCGGGCTGCACGGTTAGTTTGCTATAACTGCATTCAAACGGCAAATTTGCAGTCGGAGTGCAGGTGAAATGCAGTCTGCAGTCTACCTGGACCATATAGGCAGTGACCATAATCAAACTTTTTTTACCTGGAAGAATGCATTGACGCATACCTCTCCGCGGGGCGATGTAGAGGTTGTTTCGGGCTTCTCGGGGGAAAGATTCACCGGTAATACCGACTAGACCTGCCACGGTGTTCCTCGACATAACCAGAGACGGCAAGGCCGCGCGAATCACTTTCGCATGCAATCGCGACCTCGCCGAACCATAATAATAACACTGGCAACAAACAGTTAGAAAAGATTTCATTTTTTTTTTTTGTTTTTGACTCGTGTATCTTCAATACCAGTTGTAAAATATTGTTTTATTTTTCAATTGTGTTTACGATAGTTTAGTTATATAGGACCAATAGTTTTGTTGTATAAATGCCCATTTTTCTGGAAAAAATTTTGTGTAGGTACTCGTAGAATTATATAAATTCTAGGTATAATGTTAGATGTTTATATGATTTAAGTTTTACATTGTGTCTAAGTGATTCTATGTTTCTATATTAAAAGAGATACCCTACGTTTTTAATATGTGTTTTCTTTTTCATTTTCTTTCTTTTAACCTGTCAATTCTTGGCAAGCCGTACATAATTGAAAACTTATTGTGCTTGGCCGCCAGTGTGCTGGTGCGTATTACTCAACAGTTTAAAAGACCGTACTAAGAATACTTGTACCAATGTTAATGAAGCCCCTTTAGAAACATTCACAAAGAACATCCAGATGATCTATAACCATATATTATGATGATCACATTTTCTTGAGTAGTAGAGCCTTGCTGAATGTATGAATGGGCCGGCTCGACCGGGCGAAGACTACCCTCACAGAATATCGACGTGAAATAGCAGTATGCCTACTGTTGTGTTTCGTTCGGTGAGTGAGAGGGCCGGAGGCCCAATCACCCTCTTTCCCCCTTCCCACTTCCTTTCTAAAGCGTCGGTAACGCGCAAGTGATGGCTCTGGTGTTGCAAGCGTCCATAGGCGACGGTGACCACTTACCATCAGGTGGGCCGTTTGCTTGTTTGCCGATGTATAAAAAAATTACTACTTTTGCCCCGTGAATTGAACCCATAACACTCGGCGTATTGTCAGTAACGAGGTGACTACTTAAAGCTGCAACTCCATCCGTGCAATTGATTTTCTCATATCTTATTGATGGATGGAAGGCATATAATTACATGAAAAATAACATCAGTTCAGTGCAAATGTATTGAATGTTACATATATTGAAATATAGGTACTTATAGCCTTTTACTCGTGAGTTATTTACATCATACTTAACAACTATTGTTTTACCAAGTTTACAAAACTCAATACTATTGCCTAAAATATATTTTAACAAGTTTAAAATTATAGGCGCCTTGCCTCGCACACAACGCCTCTCCCGCGCAGTGGCGTAGCGTAGTGGGGGCGGCAGGGACGGCACTTTTAGGGGGCGGCATACTTAATAATAATAATATCTTGAAAGTATTTGAACTGTACAATAAACAAAATTGTTGACCGTCCTAGCCGACAAATACTTTCGAATTATTGAAAATTATAGTCGTTTAAATTGAAATCCCTAAATAAGAGGGCGATAAAAATACCTACGCTACGCCACTGCCCCCGCGGTGTGCTGTTCGGTAACGCCGCTGCTTTCTTTTTGACCGCGTGTAGTCTTAGTCGTGAGATAAAGAAAAGTAAAAAATGTGTTATGAGAAATATGGTATGTAGAATAAAAGTTGTTAATAAGTATAAATAAGTCACTGATAAAATAGTTATTAGTATTTTTCATTACCTCGTATAAACATATCATTTCATCATCTGTTTTAAGTTCCATGTAGTAGGGAGCATATTAGCCTCTATCGGGCATAGTTTTGAACACCGTACTAAGAATTTATTTGGTAGAAAAGCCCAATCATTTTCCTTGACCCACGAATTGAACCAGAGACCTTATGCACAGCTGTTGCATTCACTACCACTGAGCCAGCGATGGCAGTAAGCGCTTCATAATACGTGGGACCGAAGATCGTAGCTGCCGTAATACATCCATAGATTCACGCCTGTTTTCCAGAGTGGTAGGCAGAGACTACGGATTTCCATTTGCTACGATCCTGACACATTTCTCTGGCTTCATTCACTTTCATCACATTCCTCATACATGCTTGCCGCCGAAATGATGGTGAAAATCACCGCTGGCTACCCATTTGGGGATTTAGGAGTGGGGATAGGTATGTGTACTGTTACGGGATAGGTTCGAGGGATAAGAATGTACAACAATATTACCGACTTAAATATTTTATTCTAGCACACAATTAAATTTAAAACACAACTACACTATACTACACTTTTCCACTGTAACTGCTTCAAACTCCGTAGTATTTTCGCTTCCGTTCGCTTCGATGAATATTTGACATGTTAGATGTTTATATAATTTAAGTTTTACATTGTGTCTAAGTGATTCTATGTTTCTATATTAAAAGAGATACCCTACGTTTTTTATATGTGTTTTCTTTTTCATTTTCTTTCTTTTAACCTGTCAATTCTTGGCAAGCCGTACATAATTGAAAACTTATTGTCTCTGGCCACCAGTGTGCTGCTGCGAGTATTACTCAACAATTTAAAAGACCGCACTAAGAATACACTACACTTTTCCACTGTAACTGCTTCAAACTCCGTAGTATTTTCGCTTCCGTTCGCTTCGATGAATACTTGACCGCTTACGATTGTAAACTTACTCGGCGAGCGCTGGCCTTCCCCTTTTATACGCGGTTAAAGCGTATCCGAAGTTTTCTAGAAAGGTCATACACGATACATAACAGTACGAGGATTCGAGAATGTGCCAGCGTTCTCTCTACTCTACTCGTACCGGCGAACTACGTAGTTCCGTAAGACGTAAATAGATGGCGCTGACGGAACTGCCGAGTCTTCCCCACAATGCCGAGAGATGGCACTGGGCGTAACAATACTAATAATGTCCTCCAGACCGAATTTCGGTCAGGGCGGCCAATCTTAACGGAGACTGACCATCGCAGAGATACTATAGTGCACAAGTGTGTGCGTAACAAGTGCACTCTCTGTTTGTATCGTAGCTAACCTTTTGTCAAGAGTTGTTCAAGTCCGTAGGCCTCTGACATGGCTTAACGACTGCTATCAATTTGGCAACAACCGGGACCGACTTTGTACGTGCCCTCCGAAGCACGGAGACACTCAAATGAAATACCACTAAGCGGTCACCCATCTATAGACTGACCGCACCTAACGTTGCTTAACCTCGCTAATCGTTTACCGATCAGTGAATTTTCAGATCCGATGTGACGTCACGACACGTCCGAGGAGAGACCAGGCACAGGACCAACGGTTTTACGTGTTTTCCAAGGCCCGGCCGCGGCGGTGTCTAACGCCGCCAACTTCCTAACTGCGGGCTGATATTGAGATTTCTTAACAGAAAAACTGAATAACTTTGTTGGCCTGACGCAGGATTCGCACCTAAAACCTCATGCAGCAGACGCATTCACTAAAGTATAGAAAGCTATTTCTTTCTTATACATATTATAAATACGAATGTGAGTTTGTTTGTTACGCTTTCACGCCTAAACTACTCGACCGATCAACATGAAATTTTGCATGCATGTTGTCGGGGGTACAGAATAGGACATAGGTTACCTTTTATCCAGGAAAAAGAATCTACTGTTACAAACCTAACCTAACCTACGTTTAAGTGACTGAAGCCGCGGGCAAAATTTTGTAGATAATAAATAAAACTACCCACATTTATTTTAAGTATATTTTCATTACTCAAATAACCGATACATTTATAACCATTTATTTATAACATAATATGTAATACTTAAACATGTAGAATAAAAATGTGCAGACTCCAGAATGAAAACTAAAGACATAGAAACTGTACTAGAATAGCAACAAAAGTATATCATTTTTGTACTATTTTCACTTATGACACTGAAAGAGTGTTAGAACGAGATGCATATACATTGGAATTAAACTACTTTATTATTGCATAATTTTAAACTAATTCTGTTAAACACTGTTACTAGTTACTGTTTAAATAAATTAAAACTATAAGTTAAATAATGGTATAGTTCAACAATAGTAGTTTAAAAGTTTCAAATTACGTAATAATAGTGTTTTAAAAATAAATAACGCGTAAATCCGTAAAAAGTAGTTTCATTTCAATGTACATAATATATCAAATATGAACTAAGATGTGTTTTTTTATTTCACTCTATCTCATGTGCACTGTATTACTAAATGTGAATAAGAGAGATGGATTACACAGATTTTATTTTAATATGGTTTCTGTCTTTAGTTTTTATTCTGAGGTAGCGGTGGCCATCAACCGCTTGCTACAAATAAAACATAATACTTATTTCTTAGAAATGCTAATGAAATAATATTCTTAATCGTCGTCAGAATTCACTTGTGGTACATGTTTCGCATTCCGCTTTTTAGGAAAGGATGGCTTATCCAACAAAGTCAGAGCTTTAGCCAACATCACCTGCAAATTCCTATTCTTCGGTTTATAATATTTACTTTTTACCGACTGCAGCACTTTATCCTGTTCTTTACCTAATAAATGGGCTAATGGGTTAGTGGTGACCAGTTTCGTACCATCCGCAAGCCTGAATGAAGTAGCTGCATTGGATTCATCTTTTTCTTCTTGATTTTGGTCTAAAACATCTTTGACTTTAACAATCTTGTAATATGGTGCCTGCGGTAGCAAATGAGCTATTCGTATATCAGTCAGTTCTGTTGGAAGCTTTGGTATAACAATTTTATGTGCAAAGTCACTTTGATTAAATTTAGGTGTTTCCTCCGTACCTTCTAATAAAACTTCCTCTGCTACCTCCGGTATGGATTCATGTCGGTCCATATCATTAGATTCATCGTAATGATCCGAGTATTGAGTTTCTTCTACTACAGCAGGTTGTTCAACTAATTTGATGGTTAACTTCGTTTTTTGTGGATTGTTATCAACAAATTTTACAGGCATTGATAGTTTATGAGATGTAGTTATGGGACTGGGCTTGAATTTAGTCATTTTTATATTAGTTTTTCTTGGGTTATAGCCTTTCACAAGCCTGATAGTCGCAGGTGTGTCTATAATATTCTCTGCTTTATTCTCTTCTGGAACAAAATTCTCAAAGAATTTCTGTACAGACAACTTGTGGTCTACCTCGGTAATCGTTGCACTGGTAGTAGTAACTTCCGTCTTGACTTTCTTGATTGTATGTCTAAATTTGATTGATGAAGGCAAGTCTGTTGCTAATGAACCACCTGTCTTACGTTTTTCCAACAATGTCTTTAACGTCTCAGTCAGTTTTGAAGAGGAATGATCATTAGTAATGTGTTCGTTCAATTTTGATTTACTTCTGAATATTTTAGAGCATTTAATACATTTCTTTACTTCATGTTTAGAATGCAAGCTTATGTGATGGTTGTAATTTTGAAATGTGTAGCAGTATTTGTTACAAATATTGCAAGTTAAGAGCGCCCTATTCTGCCCTCGTTTTTTCCTACCTGAGCCCTTTTTCTTTTGTAACCGCACCCGTTTCCTTACAAGTAGCAATGGTTCATCATCATCTGAAGAATCAATATTGATAGATTTTGAATTATCTTCTTTGTTTACATTAGAAGTTCTTCTACGTTTCAGTTTAGATTCTGCTTCGATCTCGGCTTCAGTGTGATTGCCTTCAGTCTCTGTCACATTCATGAAATCAGAATTCAGTTCAAGACTGTCAGATTCTCTCATGTTAACTTGTGGCATCTCTTCCACATAAATGCTTTTTGGAATAAACGGGTCTTCAGATTTTTTGTCAGTAAAAAATACATGATAATTCTTATCGAATTCAACATAGCCAATGCTTTTATGTGTCAATTTTATATGAATGGTAAACTTTTTTCTGTAACGGAATGTTTTATCACAAATTCGGCAGGTATATGGGAAAATATCCTTATGTTTCGTAACAAAATGTCCAAACAATTTCTGCGGATGCTTAAACACACTATTGCAATATACGCATAGATACTTATACATGTGAAATTCGGGCTTGTGAATTTTTTCTATGTGCTTTTTCATAGCAACACTTCCAACACACCGCTTCCAACAAAACTTGCATGTTTCAACTTCAACTGAGATCCCTGAATGCTCAGTTGATTGATGCTCAGACCAATCATTCATTGAAGCGAATGTTATATCGCAAGTATAACATTTAATTGGCTTACATGTAACCTTATGCTTCCTGAACTTCCGCACGTCAATGTACGTAAAACAATCATTACAGTATTGAGATCTCCTCTCTCTAATACCAAACATATTACATGTTGTAATTACATGCCTGGATAAATTTCTCTTCATTTTAAACACACTACTGCATTTATGACATACATATGTTTTACATTCATTAGACCGCACATGTCTGAGATAGGTCTCCATATCGACAGTTGAAAAGTCGCAGCCAACACAAGTAAGCACAGCATCGGTATCTAAAGCTTCTAGAAAATTCATGGATTTCATTTTTAAGACTGCGGAGAGATATGGCAATACTTCATGCAATATGATGCCTTCTTGATTTGTTTTATGTTCAAATTCGTGTTCTTTTAACAGAGTGAGATCCGCATATCTCTGTTTGCATTGAGAACAGCTGAATATGTAATCAAACGTAGTAACATGCTTTCTGCAGTGGCTCCTATGAGCATCAAAATCATCGAAAACGCGCCAACATTTTGAACAAGATTTTAACGTGGATATATGACAATCCCTCAAATGTTCGGCGTAATTCATCAAATCCGAATACTCTTCTACACAAAAATGGCATTTTCTTAATATAGCACTCGCTATTTTATGCACTTGATCTAAATGAATTTTTAGATCATCAGGATCAAGGAACTCCGCGGAGCATATAGTGCATATCGTATCTGCATCGTGCATATAATTATTAATATCTTCCGTTTCGTCGTCCATTACTATAGCCTCAGCTTCATCGTTCGAAGCCATTTTTGTGGTAAGCCGTAAATGTTTAATTTTGAGATTTTTGTGATTGAGATATTTTTCGGCATAATAATAATTAGACAAACACTGTTTGACGTTTGATAACGACCGATAAAAAATAGGGTTGTGAAATGACAAGTTGACAACGTTAAAACTGATTTATCGACTAATAAATATGAGATGTTTTAGTAATGATATGATTCTATCACTATCACTTCATATTATAAAATAAAGTCCCCCGTCGCGTCTCTATCTGTTCGAAATAAACTCAAAAAATACTAAACGGATTATAATACGGATTTACCAATAGACATATTGATTCATGAGGAAGGCTTCGGTGTATAATTTGTTAAAGTTTGTGTAATTTGGTTGAAATAGTCCAGCCACCCTGAGGTTTGACCTGGGGGTGGCGGGCTTTGTGGGCCTGCCCGCCATCCGTTTAGCACCAGGTCCGAGAGGCGGCGTGCGTGTTCCCACGCGCGCCTCTGTTTCGAGTCCGTCTCCCCTCTAGGGGGGAGACAGTAGGGTATTTATAGAAGTGAGTCCTTTGGGTAGGTCTCTTCGCGTAGCGGCCTGCCGTTTCATACGGCGGTACGTAACCTCGGCGGGGTCGCGACCGCATGCTAAAGCGATTCGCGCGGCCCCGTCGATAGTGGTTTTGTCGAGGAACACCGTGGTAGGTTTAGTCGGTATTCCGGGAGGTACATTATTTCTTTTCCATCTTTCGTTTATTGTAGAAATTGTTAGCAAAAGTCAAGCCGCCTGGGAGGCTTCATCGAAAACGTTGCCTAGTTCCTTAACAAAACATACCCGTGCGATGCCGAGGCGCACTGTGGGCTGAAAATCGACCTCCATAGACATAGAAATGAAAGTTGCTAGATGTTCGTTTTGTTGACGGATATGGCTTCTATTAGCTATTATACACATAACAATGTCATCTGAGCTAACTCCGCACAAAAATGAATTTATTATAAGGTTTTTTCGAAAAAAATGTATGGAGCTAGCATGAAAAATCTGAATATCTCTGAACTTGCAAAGAAAACCGTAATATCCTCAGAGATGGTTATAGGACTAATTATTTGTGATTTTTTGACATACTTCATATAACGGTACCTGCTGCAGAATTTTTTTTAAAAATCATCTTATTTTTAATTAATTTTTTTTAACATTAAACGATTTGTTTTGGTGTATAAGTAAAGAAACAACACGTTATATGCATATAATACTAAATCTTCGCCAGTTATTTGTTAAAATATCAAGAAAATTATTTTTGCCTAACATAGTATATATGTTTTAAAACAGTTAATTGGATACCATTACTGAACTTTGCATACAGGTAAACTACTGAATAATAAATTAGCCTTCTAATGAGTTCTGAATAAGAGATTAAGTGATTTGCAATGTTGCACAATGGTAACTACGGATTACACTAATTAAAATCTTACAGGTAAGTACATAAGTAACTTAAATAGTTAATTAGATATGTTACGAGTTCTAAGAAATATTTTCGACAACTGTCTAATGAGGTCGTTAACTAATATTGGACTGAAATATAAAATGGTTAACATTTTGCATCATAATTTAGTTTATTCTAAGCTTTGTTACCCCTAACATATCACTGTGAAATTTTATAATGGAAAGTTTAAATACCAATTTAGACCTATTCGTTCTTCTAAAATGTAAGAGTACTTCATTTGATCATGAGGTATTGTTTAGTGAAGTTATATCCCGCCTAGACGTTTGTCTTTCCGTTGAAGATCAAGTGACTCTAAAAGAATTTTGTCGGAGATTTGTACGAGCTGCATCACAAAGGTGGCAAAAATCTCACCGAATTCTTGATACTTTTAGAAAACAATACGAAATTTGGCTGCAAGCAACTATCGATTGGCCAAGTTGTATAAATTTAGTCGCTCAAGAACCAACTGTTGCTGAGGGATCAAGATCAATCTCTCCAGAACCCTCAACATCATACTCTGTTGGTATAATGACAAAGAGGTCACGAAAACCATTCGAAGATCTGGAAAGCAAACAGAAGAAGAGAAGATCTGATGAGCATAAAACTGACAATCCCAGTGAATTGGCATATACAGCAGCAGCGCGTTTTAAGGAAGAAGGTTGTGAGGATATCGCATCTGTAATCGAATATATGCTGAAACATCCTGAAGCAGCCTCTAAAATTAAGGAAACGCTTAAGCAACCGGTGTAAACTATCTTATTTACACCAGAAAAAGCACTTGGATTACTCCTTTCATTAAAATTATCAAAGTGGCAATACATCACTTTACGAGAGTCAGCTATTCGGGAAGGTAGAAAGGATATTTATCCATCCTACTATAAAGTGCAACAAACCAAGCTGGCATGCTATCCTCCGAAGCAATCAGTGTTAGTGACCGATTCATCGGCAAGAATAACCCTTCAAGCTTTACTCGACATTACGGTCAAAAGAATCCTCCAAAGTTTTCCTAACGATGATGTGCAAAATAAGGATTTAAAATTGATATCTAAATGGGGTTTCGATGGTGCGTCAAACCAAAGCCGATACAAGCAGAAAATGGATAGCGATCAAGACGATTCAAGTATTTTCATGACTTCCTTGGTGCCACTAAAACTGACTGATGGAGACAATACTTTGTGGATGAACCCAAAACCATGCTCAGCAATGTATTGTCGTCCAGTTCAATTTACTTTTGTGAAGGAAAGCGAAGCAGTAGTCATCGAACACAAACGACGAATGGACGAAGAAATAAAGGCTCTCATTCCTACAGAGTGCAATAATAGAAACAGGGTGAATCATCACCTAATGATGACAATGATCGATGGTAAAGTCTGCACGTATTTGTCTCAAGCCAGATCAAGTTCATCATGCTATTTGTGTCTGGCAAAACCGACAGAAATGAACCGTTTGAGTGTAGTAACAGCAAATACCGTATCTTCTGATATATACGAATTTGGATTGTCATCTCTACACGCCCGTATAAATTGTATGGAATGTTTACTACATATTTCGTATAGACTAGATTTTAAAGAGTGGGCTGCGAGAGGTAACGAGCACAAAGAAATGCTAAGTAAGAGAAAAAAGATTATTCAAGACAAATTTAAAGACGAATTAAATCTATTGATTGACATTGTTAAACAAGGTTCCGGAACTACTAATGACGGCAACACTGCAAGAAAGTTTTTCAAATTTCCCCATAAAACTGCAGCCATTACTGGGTTGGACGAAGAACTAATAAGAAGATTTGCTGTGATTTTACAGGCAATAACTTCCGGGGAAAAAGTAGATATAATTAAATTTAAAGATTATGCCTTCAAAACAGCAGAGAGGTACGTGGAATTATATGACTGGTACTATATGTCATCAACCGTCCACAAATTACTTATACACGGGGCAGACATAATCGAGAAGAATGATGTTGTACCCATAGGAAGTCTCTCGGAAGAAGCATCCGAGTCTCGCAATAAAGATTTTAGGAGGTTTCGGGAACATCATTCGCAGAAAAAGATCAGGCAAGATTCGAATCATGATATCCTTAATATGTTAGTTGTTTCTTCGGATCCTTTTATAAATGTACAAAGGCCCAAGTTAGATGCCAAGAAAAAGGAGGATTTATTTCCTGAAACCCTCAATTTAATTCAGTTTCAAGAAACTGACTTTGAGTTTCTAGGCAATCTAGATTCTGATTCAGAAATCGACGAGAGTGATAAGGAAAACTAGAAACTTTTTGTGCTTTTAATTATAATTCTATTCAATGTAATTTTGTCATGATCTTTCGTTATTTAACTTTGGTACGTAACTATGTTTTGCAATTGATTTATTTTTAAATATTTTATATTACTATTCTTGTACCTATTTATATTTTTGCATACTTTTGTACCTATGTTGTGTTTTATTTTTCTTTTTATTTAATGCCTATTATTAGCGTTAATAAAATAACTAACTTATCGATTGACCTTTACTTTGACATTAGTAGAATTTAATGATTTAAAAAAATACCTTCATTTAGACATAATAATAAAATAATTAGACAGTTGTCGAAAATATTTCTTAGAACTCGTAACATGTCTAATTAACTAATTAGTTTACTTATGTACTTACCTGTAAGAATTTAATTAGTGTACTCCGTAGTTACTATTGTGCGATATTGCAAATCACTTAATCTCTTATTCAGAACTCATTAGAAGGCTAATTTAATATTCAGTGGTTTACCTGTATGCAAAGTTTAGTAATGGTATCCAATTAGCTGTTTTAAAACATATATACTATGTAAGGCAAAAATAATTTTCTTGATATTTTAACAAATAACTGGCGAAGATTTAGTATTATATGCATATAACGTGTTGTTTCTTCACTTTTACAATAAAACAAATCGTTTAATGTTAAAAAAAATTAATTAAAAATTAGATGATTTTTAAAAAAAATTCTGCATCAGGTACCGTTATATGAAGTATGTCAAAAAATCACAAATAATTAGTCCTATAACCATCTCTGAGGATATTACGGTTTTCCTTGCAAGTTCAGAGATATTCAGATTTTTCATGCTAGCTCCATACATTTTTTTCGAAAAAACTTTATAATAAATTCATTTCTGTGCGGAGTTAGCTCAGACGACATTGTTATGTGTATAATAGCTAATAGAAGCCATATCTGTCAACAAAACGAACATCTAGCAACTTTCATTTCTATGTCTATGGAGGTCGATTTTCAGCCCACAGTGAGGCGGGTCGCTAGTTAAATATATTTTTATGAGCAAAATGAATAATCTCTTGAACCTTAACTCTGAGCCTTGACTGCACGGATGGCGTAGTGGTTTAAATGATCGCCTCGCCGCTGCCACTGCACCGAGTGTTGTGGGTTCGAATCCCACACGTGACAAAAATATGTGTGATCCATAAATTATTGTTCCGAGTCTCGGTGTTCTTTGTGTCCGTTTTTGAATGTTTGTAAAGTCGTCCGCGATTCAGCAATTATTCCTAGTACTGAAGTTGTCTTTTTCAAAATGAACTCAAATTAATATAGTGAGTGCATAGAAAGTATCATAATAATAATAATAATAATAAGGTAGGTTCTACAAGGCTCTATATGGAGTTGATGTAGATCTGTTAGCCTCCGTGAACTGGCTACGTTTCGGTGACCTATTTGGGGAAACCGAAGGGTTTGTCTGTGCTATTGCGGACGAAGTTATCAAGACGAATAACTACCGGAGATATATCTTGAGGTATGGTACGGTTGACATTTGTCGGGCGTGCCACCTACCTGGTGAGTCCCTCAGGCATATAGTTTCCGGTTGTTCTCGTCTTGCTAACGGCGAGTACTTGCACAGACATAACCAAGTAGCCAGGATTATTCACCAGCAACTTGCTCTGAAATACAAACTTGTAGATGTTGAAGTGCCGTAGGTACTACAGGTATGTAGCTGAATCAGTTCTCGAAAATGGTCATGTCACGTTGTACTGGGATCGAACTATCATCACAGACAGGACTGTTGTGGCCAACAAACCTGACATTGTGCTGATAGATCGATCAAAGCACCGCGCATTGATTATCGATGTCACCATTCCGCATGACGGCAATCTCGCGAAAGCTGAAAAAGATAAGCAAATTAAATATCTCGATTTGGCTCGCGAGGTTGTCGACATGTGGGATGTTGATTCGGCAATCATTGTGCCGATAGTCATATCAGTCTGTCAATGGTCTAATAGCCAAGAGCCTCGATCACCATCTAAAGAGGCTCACGTTGGGTGCTTGGATCAAGGGTTTGATGCAGAAGGCAGTGCTTTTAGATACAGCACGCATTGTGAGGAGGTTCCTATCTCTGGTGTTACCACCGGCAGCTTGGACCCTGTTAACCAGATAACCTGTGCTATAAGTACCAGGAACCTTCCAGTATCACAGGAAAATAATCTTATACGGGTAACAACACAATTGAAAAATTACTAACGTGTGCGTGTGCGTGTGCGTGTGCGTGTGCGTGTGCGTGTGCGTGTGCGTGTGCGTGTGCGTGTGCGTGTGCGTGTGCGTGTGCGTGTGCGTGTGCGTGTGCGTGTGCGTGTGCGTGTGCGTGTGCGTGTGTGTGTGTGTGTGTGTGTGTGTGTGTGTGTGTGTGTGTGTGTGTGTGTGTGTGTGTGTGTGTGTGTGTGTGTGTGTGGTGTGCCTGTGTGGGTATGTGTGTGTGTGATTATTTAAGCAATCGGGTGAAGAAATTTCTCTGTTTCGTCGTAAGTAAGTTGGAGTAAACAATCAGTTAATGTCCTTTTACATTCGTATTTGTTTTTATGAGCAATATTCAGAAGTTTGTTAACCTTGGTATAGACAAAACGTCCGAGAAAACAGAAGAATCTCTGACTGAAGGATGTTCTGTGAGTGTCTGCTGGTGGAAGTTTAAGCTAGCGTGAGGCATATCGTAAAGATGAAACAAGATGGCCAGACTTGGAAATTAATAGATGTTGTTTTAATGTTACTTGGAGAATAAACAGTTGCCGCACTGTTAGCACTTCACAGTACTCATACAGTTCTTTTGTAGGATAGCGATAAGGCTTAAATGTACATACTTTTAATACGGCGCGCTGTGCGCGTTCGAGATTAATTAATTTGGTCTTGCAAGTGCCGCCCCATGATAAGATACAATATCCTAACAAGGATTGGCACAAGGCGTAATAAACCATCTTTAAAATTGTCGGCTCCGCAACGTGCATCAGGTTTTTGAAAATAAAAATAAGCTTGCGAATTCTTCCCGTTAATTGTTCAATATGTGGTCCAAAATTTAATTTTCATCAATTATTACACCTAGATATTTAATCGTAGTCGCATTATTTAATTTAGGTCAATTGCAAGTAAAGTGGCTGTCTATCGTGTGATTATGAGCGATTATTGAAAAACTATTAAGGTCTAAACTATTGGATTTTTTGGTATTAAATATAATAAATTTGGTTTTATCAACATTAAGTGATAATGTGTTACCTATTATCTAACCACGCTATTATTTTATTAAAGTCAATTTGTGCCGTATTAAAAACTTGTTCCCACGTGTCACTTGTAAAAATGAGTGCCGTATCATCTGCAAATGTCAACAGTTTACCATCTGTTAATTCCAAACATAATGCATAACAAAAACAGTACCCAAATTGCCTCCCCACGTCTGCTCAGCAACTTACTTTTAAGAGTTCCCACTAGATCGGTAAGAGTACCTTATCGTCTGCATGTTGCTCGCGCCAGTACTAATTATAAGAAAGATTCGTTCTTTATAAGAACTGCGAGCTATATAAATAATTTTGTTAATTTTGATAGTCTAAACTTATTTAATACAAGTGCCCCCAGTTATAGACGTGTTCTTGCCAACCAGTGGTACGAATCGGTTCTTTGATATATATGTTTATTACTATGAATAATATATTATAATATATAATATTCTATACCACATACACACAACACCATCTAGCCCAAACTAAGCAGAGCTTGTACTATGGGTACTAGATAATGGATAAACATACATATATACTTTTTTTTTTGTAAATACATACATATCATACATAGAAACACCCAGACCAAGACAAACATCCATGTTCATGCACACAAATGTCTGACTTGTGCGGGAATCGAACCCGCGACCTCAGGCATGGCAGTCGGTTACACTAACCACTACGCCACCGTACTACCATAAACTTAAATGTAAAAACATTTAAATGGCTAGTAAAGTATTAATGTAATTACCTATAAGAAACTGTAGGTCTTCGGAATAAATTAAAAAAAGAAAACACTTCAATATATATAACCGCTACGTTACGCTTCCACTCGTTAACTACTCGACCGATTGTCGTGAAATTTTACTTACACTTTGTCGTGGGTACGAAAATAAACTAAAAGATTTTTTTATCTAGAAGAATACTGTTCCGGAACGAGGCAAGCCGTGGCAAAAATAGTAATGTATACAATATTATAGCGTCATCGTATGATTTTATTTTTACTACCTGCGCCCCGCGGTTTTTCCCGCGTAAGTCTCGATGCCGTGGGAATATCCAGGTATGCAGTTATTTTTTTTCTTTTATTTGTTTAAGGAGCTTTAGTCCCGAGGAATACTTTACTTCATTAGGTCTACACATACCATATATCAAAATAACAATGAAAAAACAGAACATTCATGTGCATAGTGAACGCATTATATATATATATATATATATATATATATTATATATTATTATATCATATTTTATATATAGCAATAGCGGTCTCAAATAGAGGATAGGCCAAAATTCTGTTACAAGTGACCAGGTCCTTCAAATCTTTAGTGATGACTGATGAGTAACATTTTATTTCTAATATCCTCGTTCCGGATACATTCCACCATGATGTGTAACGTATCTTCTAATAAGCCACACTCGGAACAGAGAGGTGATGGAAGCTTCTTCATCATATAAGCAAATTTATTAAGTGGAACGTGTCCGGATCGCAGTCTAAAAGCTATAACTAAGGTTTGTCGGCTCAGTGTACAATCATCAAACCATGGCGACTTCCAGGGTTCATTCTGTAACGTCTTGTACCATATGCATTTTTCCAGTGATCGCTCGTTAAAGTAAGTCTTCCAAAGATCACGATAATGTTTTCGAATTAGATGAATACAATCAGTGAAAAAAGGCAATGGACTTTATATAGGTATGCCCTCGCTAGACGCCTGTTTTGCCAACATAACTTTTTCATTGCCTTCAAGGCCAATGTGTGAAGGAACCCGTTGAAGGGTTACTTCTCTGGAATTTGCTATAAGGTTAAACAGAAGTTTTATAAACTCGTAGGCTATCGGAATGCCTCTTAAATAAGAGGTACACCGAGCCACATGTTGCGAAGCACTCCTCGAGTCTGTTAAGATTACAATCCTATTATAATTTATTGTTTCAATGTATACTAAGGCTTTATAGACGGCAATCAGTTCGAGAGAAGTACTACACATACTATGAGCAATTTTGTACTGTAGACTATAATTAGTTTGGGGGTCAAAAATAGCTATACCCATAGTCTGCAGCTATCTACATACCAAGTTTCATCGCAATAGGTTTAGTAGTTTTTGCGTGAAAGAGTAACAAACATTCGTCCCTCCATCCATACTCACAATCTTTCATATCTTTACTAATATCATAAAACTGAAGAGTTTGTTTGTTTGGTTGAACGCGCTAATCTCAGGAACTAATGGTTCGAATTGAAAAATTATTTTGTTGGATAGCTTATTTATCGTTAGGTTAGAAGGTTATAGGCTATATAACATCAAGCTACGACCCACGGGGCGGTGTAGTAACCATAAACGCAAGTGAAACCGCGGGCACATCTAGTTTATAATATTAGTACGATAACGCTCTTTTCGTTTCATTTTTCGTGCACTAGTAACGTATTTGCTTCTTTTGCTGTGCCTATATAATATCATTGATGAAGATATTTTAATGTAACTTGGTTCCGTATCTTCCTGAGGGCTGGTATAGTATTATATTATATGTGCTGTGGGTAAAGCGCAGACCACACTGCCAGCGAGCGAGCGAGCTGGCGGGCGAAGCAAGGCGAAAAAAACGATATAAACTAAGCGAAGCTTTGGTGAGCTAAACTATGTGGGTTCACACTGAAAACTATGGACGTACGGACACTTATTCGAAAGACGAGCGTCGACTAGTCTAAAAAACATCACCAAAGCGGGGGCGGGCGGACGAACCGGGTGAGGCGGGCCAGCATCATTTCATACTTCGGTTCACACTGCGAACTACAGAGATAAGCTACGCTAACGAGGTGAACGAATAGCATCGCTGGCATCGTCGGATATTTCTTTCGCATCGTTTATATCACTGACGTAGCTTATCAACAGAGATATAACGATATGACGCAGCTTAACTACAGAATTCGGAGTGTGAACCGATGTATGAAAAGAGGTGAAACGGTGCTCGCCCGGCTCGCTCGCTAGCTTGCGGTGTGGCCAGCGGTTTACTGTTAATGGACACACCTTTAAATTGTCTATTGATAAGATACAATAATAACTTTTATTTAAATATGTTACAAGGTCAGCCATTACTGTGACTGGCCATTTTTATTTTTATCAGAAATATAAAAGATTAATTATTATCTTTATAATGTTATAGACCTATTAAATAATTGTGATGTTATATTACAGATAACAATTATTATCTCGAGTTTATATTTATTTTGTATTATTGTTTGTAGGTATTTATTTTGATATATAAGACAACTAGAATAAGGTAATAGTAATTTTCAGATAGAATATCGTTCATAAATAATTTTTTTTTTTTTTATTAATAAATTTTCATCTCGCTCACTAGGTATAATTCCTGCATCGCGGGAGAATTTACAAACATTCAAACAACGGACACAAAGAAAATCCAGATTCGGAACAACCATTTGTGGATCACACAAATTTTTGTCCCGTGTGGCATTCGAATCCACAGCACTCAGCGCAGTGGCAGTGGCGAGGCGACCACATAAACTACTACGTCATCCGTGCAGTCAATTCTCAACAGAGACTAAAAAGAGATACTATTGTGCACAAGTGTGTGCGTAACAAGTGCACTCTCTATTTCCTCACTTAAAGCCGGCTACTCACACACCTGCCGCACGGGCAATACCGGTCTTTGTACACGTCTATTACCCTTGTCCAAACTTCACGCTCTTTATCCTTCTTTATCCTTCACGCTCTTTATCTTCTTCTTCATCTTTATCCATTGTGACAACGTGCACTCGGCGCGGTTGTCGCCAAAGAATTGACCGGAATTGCCCCAATCGCACTACACATGCGTCAGCAAGGCGTAGCAGGGCGGTAGATACAACTTAGGGAGCCCTGTCGCAGGCCCAATCTAAAAATTTCCCCTGCTTGCCTATATACATAACAATTAAGGAGGCAATTAAGGGTCCAATTATGCAAATTAATACAATATTGCCCCTGCGGCAGGTAAGTGAGGTGCGGAGTTTAGAACAGGCGCAGAAACAACATGTTACGCTTTCCACTACACGGGGTGAAACACCACAAACTTTCTAACTGCGGAATGCTACTAAGTAAATGAGAAGACACAAAATCTTTTTAGGATTTTCTATCAAGAATGATTTAAAACGTTATGGCAATGTGTTAACCCTACTCGGGTTTCGAACTTAAGACAGTAGCGGAATACTAGTCAATAGACTCAAATCGCAGTAAAGGCATCGCTAGCCGAGTGAAGTGACCGTTGGTCTGTCACTCAGAGGTAGGGTCATCGTGGTAACAGTGGATCATAGTTACACAGTGAATCATCGCCATATTCAATAAAACGAGTGACGTGCCAATCGCTATATCTTTCCTTCGCCTAGCTTTCGAACGTACTTCAACTTCCCGCTAGACGCCTCGTGGCTCGGGCGCCACGTATGCGTGTTGTTACAGGTTATTTGATTCATGAGGTGAAAATTAAAAAATATTACGTAAGTACCAATGAATTTTATGTTTGTATCTATTACAGTATTGCCTAGCCTAATAGTTTTTCATAACATACATTTATTAAGGTACATTTAGAGCCCGAATAAACTACTTGTTTCATTTCATTTCATTTCATTTATTCAGGAACAATATTTACATCGTATTTGAATTTTGCACTATACATAACAGAAATTGATTTTACAAAATGGCACTTAATGGAACACTAAATTAACAACAATATAAACATTATTCGTAAAGATGTCAACAGAGTAGATTAAATAATACAAAAATGATAATGTTAAGGTGATAACTGATAATTCATTCACATAATATAAAAAATAAAAATAACAATTTAAATAATAATCAAATTAAATAAAATTAAAAACAATAATCCATTAGTAAAAATAATTCCATTTTGCAATTTGTTACTGAATATATAAATATTTCAATTCTACGAACATTTTCCTATTTGTTAAGTATGAAGCGATAAGTTCCAAAGATTTTCCTCTTACACCATAGTGTTCTAATTTCCCTAATAGAACTTTATGATCCACTGTGTCAAACGCAGAACTTAAATCTAAAAAGAGAGCCGCTACTTTTTGTTTGTTGTTCAGTCTATTCACTATATCATTAACTAAAGTATGTATTGCATCTTGCGTGCTAATGCCTTTCGAATAACCAAACTGTCGCCTACTAGGTACTCCATTTCTATTAAGATGTCTTAGCAACCTTGATTTAATAAGATGTTCTAAAATTTTGCCCACAGTGGGTAGTAGGGAAATAGGTCTGTACATCTTGGGGTCAGTTTTTGATCCCTTTTTGTGAATTGGTATAACTCTGTTGTTGCAATGAAAATCTTTGCTATGATGCTATATAATAAAATATGGTGCGTAGGTACACAGGGAATAGTTCGTAATGGGTTCACAGTGGATCATGATCCACTGTGAACCGAAATATGGTTATACTAAGTATTTATCTAAACTTTTATAACGTTAATTGTTTGAAATTTGCATAATACCCCGAAAACCAAAGGTAGATGATAGAAAAATTGGTAGAGTAACAGAAGAAAAATGAAAAATGCAGAAAGAGATATTGAAAGGAAAGTCCATTCGTTCTGTATCCAAGATAAAAAATATTCCTTAGGCAACCCTGTATCGCTACACCGCTAAAATGAAAGACAGAGGTTCATTTGTAAATATGAGATTTACGCCCAATTAAGCTGTAAACAGGATTTTTAATGCAGAACAGGAGCAGGCTCTCAAAGAATACTTTCAAAAATGTGCCCTTTTGTTTTTTGGATTATCTACCGAAGATTGTCGAAAAGTGGCATACGAAATGGCCGCCATAAATAATTTCAAAATGCCGTGTTTTTGGGTACAAAATCGATTTTTAATATTGTTGATTGTTTTATATTGATTTAATATACCTAGGCTTTACACATATAGCGATAGCTCAGTAGGGAGACCAACAGACTGCAATGCAGAGGGTCTCGGGTTCGAACCCACGTCGCGCACCTCTGACTTTCGGAAGTTATATGACTTTTCGAAATTATGTGCGTATTGATTGACAATTATCGCCTGCTCCGTGCCTCAGAGAGCACGTTAAGCCGTCGGTCCCGGTTGCCATGAACATCTATGGCAGTCGTTACTGGGAAGTCAGTGCCCTATAATATCCTGACACTGGTCTAGCCTTAGGGTATCGTTAGCCTTCGGGTTGCGGAGGTTAGGTGGCAGCCGCTCCGTGTAAAAATTGATATCCAGTCAAATCCGGTCAGACCAGAAAAGCCGACCCCGAGTGACTTGGGAACAATAAAGGCTAGGGAGAAGACCTGTTTATGTTACGAATTCATAGTTCCTAAAAACAACACTAAGACAAAGAGGTTAATTTATTTTGTTCTTGGATTTTCACTAAAAAGTGTTTCAGTGTTTTATGTTCATAACATTATCTTTATGTTGGTCGTGGTCATGTTGATTTCTTTAATTAATACATTATTTTGTTAATCCTTGATCTCTAATGTTTGTTCCTTATTATTGACTGATAAAAATAAATAAAATATTTTTATATAATATCAGTTTTCTTTCAATATCAAACGTCTTATTCACTGTGTACCCAAATGATTCACTGTGCACTCATAGTGTGATCCACTGTATATATATAAGTAAACAGTGGATAATTTCCTATTTTTTTATAAAGTCGCAATATGTTCAAAGCTATTTTAGATATGTTGTTGTTATCGTGCAAAAATGTAGACCGGATAGTTGATCTTTCTATTTAATCAATTTCAAAATATTAAAGTGAATTAGTGATGCATCTACAGACCTTTAAAAAAGACTGATCCACTGATCCCACATTCACCCTATATGTGTTTAAGCTTATATGTGTTGCAACAATTTGTTTCTACGTTGCTACTGGTTGCTAATGTTGGTAGGAACATGTACACAGGTTTAAATGAAAATACTAATAATCTTTTACAATGTCTTAATTGGTAGTCCCTTTCTTCTCCTAAAATTTGTTTGTCCGAAAATCATTGTCCATCATAACACGTTTGCCATAAACTTCAGTAACCATACTGTTCAAAAATACGAAATATTCTTTTACATAATTATTTTTACTTCTAAAACTATTCTGTCATAATATCGAGTACTATATTAATTGAATCTCCTAATTTTTCATCAAATTAAGTCATATGTCCTAAGTATTGTGTTATATAATGTGTATTATTCCGAATGTTCATTTATAATAAAATTGTTAGTCGTAAAACATTTGCTAAATTAATTAGGTTTAAAGACGTTTTAGTGACAGAAACGAATCGCTGTAAATCCGACTCCACGCAGTCTTGTCTGCCCTACCCCTAGAGTGTAATTTAGAATCACGTGGGCGCGTAGGGGCGAGGTGGCCCGCAGGCTGAGGAGCAGGAGGTGGTGAGCGAAAGCCGTCTGCGACGATTAGCACGCGTGGGAACGCCGCGGAGACCCGCAGCGCCGGAGCCGTGACAAAAGCTAGCTTTGTAATACAAATTAGTTTTAAAAACATTATTAGGATAAATAAACATTAAATAATTTGAATTTAGGACTTATAAGTTTTATTGAAAACGGTTTTAGTCTTTTGTATATTATTGATTGTAATATTTATCCTGTCAAATGCCGCTAAAAAAAACCGGACTTCGGACTTGTACACGTCAAACCCCGGTGACCCTATATGGGGTCGAGCACACTCGATAGTGTATTGTTTACGTTTGCATTAGTTATTTGAGCTATCGTAAACATTTCACGATCAAGTGTGCTCGACGCCATATGACCGGGGTTTGACGTGTACAAGTCCGAAGTCCGGTTTTGACGCCGATCGGCGTCAACGGTATTTGAGCGGTTGACAAACAAATTAAGGGCATATTGTATTCAGGCATTGTAATTTTATGGTATGTGATGTTATGTGACATAAAGTTCGGGCAAGTTATCATTCGGATAAATGATACATACATACATAAATTCACACCTGTTTCCCAGAGGGGTAGGCAGAGACTACGGATGATGATGAGATTTCGGACAAATGATGATTAGGACAAAACAAATTATGGCACTTTAGATTATGGATAAAAAGTTAGGTAACACAATAGAGAACCGTCTTCTATACATCATGCTAAACAACTTTTCTTGTACCAATTTTTACAAAATTGAATGGTTATTTCATTTCGACAACCTAGTGGGACACGGAGAGGTCTCGGCCTCTCGAGTTCGATCTCAAAGCGGGCAGCTCTGACTTTCCGAAGTCATGTGCGTAGGTATTAAATCGTTAAATAAGTATAACTTATATATGTAAATGGGTCGCACACAACTTTGTCGTTTGAAATGAAAGATCACTGATAGTTAAAATGAGATGCGATTTATTGATCACTTAACTACCACATAACTTATGTTATTAATGAATGATACGATATTACTATAAATGAGTGCCGCTGATTATAAAGTGGTGTTGATTTCCACAATTTATATGAGGCGACGTAAAAGTGCTGATATATAGGAGGAGCGCGTGCTATGTACGATTTAAGACTCGTACATTCGCTTTAACGGTGAAGGAAAACATCGTGAGGACACCTGCATGTCTGAGATCTACATAATATTGTCGAAGATATGTGTAATCTGCCAACCCGCACTGGGTCAGCATGGTGGACTGTGGCCTAACCCAACTCAAACTAGGAAGAGGCTCTTGTCCAGTAGTGGAACAGTTTATATATAAGGCTGATATTATTATTATATGTGCGTGTGAAGCCAACTCTCGCTTCATCCTTTTATTTTTATTAAATAATCCGCTGTGTGCTCTTATCAAACAAATTAAATTATTATCAAAGGAAACAAATGATAATTGTATCTTAGCACATAATATCTATACCACAGATAATATAATATCTATACCACAGATAATTTCACGAGCTGGCGCGCAGAAGAATAGCAAACCTGAATCAAATCATCTTCTGCGCCCTTTAGTGGTTTCTTTTACAAGAAGAATTAAAAGAGAAGAGTTGCTAAAAGAAGCGAAGCTCCGTCGCAAGCTAGATAGTCAAGAAATAGTAGGATCGGGGCCACAAAGAAAAGTTTTTGTAAATGAACGCCTTACTCATGAAACCCGACAACTTTTTCGCGCCGCACGAAATTGGTCTCGTGAACACGGCTACAGGTACTGCTGGGTGCGAAATGGTTCTGTGTATGTCAGAAAAAGGGAGGGACGTGAAGGCTCGCCACCGATACATATCCAACAGATGGCAGACCTGGAAGCACTATCAGGCAGTCATACCGCAAGGGATTAGACAGAAGGCGATAAATAACCAGTTAAGTTTAAACGCTTTATGTTCTTACACTCTATGTTTGTTATTTTTAATATTTTTATTGTTTCTTAATTTTTTCTTAATGTTTTCAATGCGTAGATACACTAGCTTTGCATTCGGGTTATACAAAATTCTCTCGAATACATTACATTACATAACACTTCCTCATTTAAACACAAACACTCAGGTTAGGAAATATAATTGCCAAATATTAATCATACTGATGCTTCTTACATACACTGCTCACATTAGACCATATTTCTATCCCTCACTCCCTTCACTCAGTAAGATAAAAATAATATTCGCTATCAAAAGTAACTTATTAACAATATCCCAATTATCATCTAAAACCGATGGCTACACTTGATCTATTGACCGATATAGACAATTCTCTTAATGTAGAATGCCACGTTATACCATGCACAGAGGAGTGTGAGACTATTATCAATAAGTACAATATAAAGGGTCTCAATGTTAATATTCGGAGCATGCAGCAAAACTTCGACAACTTTTTAATTATTCTGGCCAGACTAAATATTACGTTTGATTATTTGGTCTTAAGTGAGTGTTGGTTAAATGAATCTTCTATTATCAAGCAGATTGATGGTTACAAATCATACAATACAAAGAAATACATAAATAAGGCCGGAGGCGTCATAGTGTACGTCAATAGCAAATGGTCAGCGAACGTTATGGAGCTGAACATAGACGATGCGAATGTGCTATGTGTTGAAATACCAAATATTCTAACTGTAATAGGTGTATATCGTTCACCATCCTTTAAAAATCCCTCAAGATTCTTTACTTCATTAGATGAAAATCTCAGCACGCTCAAACGCACACCATGTCTTATTGTGACAGGTGATGTAAATATCAATATCATAGGATCATCTGTTTATGAAGAAAACACAGCCACCTATCTCACGCTTATGGCTGAGCATGGTTTAACTTCGAGCGTGAACCAACCAACACATGGTGATTCTTGTATTGACCACATATTCGTACCTTACAACTCTCAAGCCGAAACAGTGGTCTGTCCCGCTGATCTCACTGATCATAGCATTACTATGTTAGGTATAATAACTAAAGCCTCCAAAACAAACTCTAGGAATAGATATAGGTTAAAAGTAGACCATGATGGTCTCATAGTGGAACTGGAAAGCACGGACTGGTCCCGCTTGAACGCTTCTTCCCTCGACGCTATGGTATCTGATTTCACATCCATACTCACAAATTCAATTTTGAAACATTCACATACAGTCAGAGTCAGTCATTCAAAATTTAACATTCTGCCTTGGATGACTCCAGGATTAATACGTTGCAGTGAAACTAAAGACAAACTACACCTCGATGCTAGGAAACACCCAAATGACACCACTAAAAGACTGATCTACTGTAGATACAGAAACTACTACATTCAACTTCTCAGAAGTCTAAAAGCTGATCATGACAGTCATTTAATAAACAAAAACAAACATGCACCTAAGAAACTTTGGGAGTCTGTAAATAAAATTTCTCATAGATCATGTAAAAATGCAAATAGTTCTGTGGACGATATTGCTAATATTCGGGGATCTCTGGAGGAATCGTTGGAAGTATGTAATGAACACTTCGCAACAGTGGGCCAAAAATTGGCCAGGACCATATTAGACGAACTTAACATCACTCAAAAATCTCTTTTAGAGAAAACTGTAATTGACAGAAGAATAATAGATTCCATGTTCATTTCTCCCACTGATCCGCAAGAAATAATAATACTCATAAAAAACCTTAAACCAGATAGCTCGCCCGGTCTTGATAATGTAAGCAACAGGATACTTAAGAGTGTAGGACACTTATTAGCAGAGCCCCTTTCGACAATATTCAATCTAAGTATAGAATCTGGCTTATTTCCTACGATGTGGAAGACTGCGGCCGTGGTACCCATATTTAAAGGTGGGCAAAAAGACGACCTCAGCAACTACCGACCAATTTCCCTTCTGGGTAGCATCCCAAAACTGTTTGAACGCATTATACACAAAAGATTAGTGAATTTCCTAAGTAAAAATAAAGTAATTACCGACCGCCAATTTGGGTTCAGACAAGGACGCTCTTGTGAAGATGCTGTCTCTCTTCTCACTAACACCGTAGCCTCCCATCTAGATAGAGGATCGAAGTGTATCGGCGTTTTCTTGGACCTCGCCAAGGCATTCGACTCTATATCAATCCCTATTCTCTTAAAGAAACTGGAGGCCTATGGCATCAGAGGAACAGCTCTTAGTTGGTTTACTGATTATTTATCAGAGCGTTGTCAATGCGTCAAACTTGCAGACGTAAAAAGCAGCTACAAATCAGTGACTTTTGGCATTCCACAGGGAAGCATATTGGGTCCAACTTTGTTCCTGCTTTACATGAATGATATCGCTACTCTTCCAATACAAAAATCTGAAATCCTGTGCTACGCCGACGATACTGCCTTAATCTTTCACGACAGCTCTTGGGCTAAGGTCTGTCAAAGGGTAGAAAGGGGCATGGCGACTGTATCAAGTTGGTTGCAACAGAACCTATTATCCCTTAACACCTCAAAAACAAAGTTCTTATGCTTTTACAAAACGGGTGCAACTGCACCTGTCTCAATAACCGCCCTAAAGATTCACTCAAGTGACTGTAGTTTCGAAATGATACGAGATAATACATGCAATTGCAGAGAAATCAGTCGGCAAGACTCTCTTAGGTATCTTGGTGTGGTCTTAGACGAGAAGCTCACTTTCAAAGTGCATGTGGAGGAAATGTGTAAGAGGGTGAGGAAGGTCATATACGTAATGAAAAACTTACGTGACGTATTACATGGTAGCCTCTTGAAAATGGTGTATACGGCTCTCTGCCAGCCCCTTATTAATTACTGTATACTGGCTTGGGGTGGATTGAGTACTACGTTCATCCTACCTCTCGAAAGAGCACAAAGGGGAGTATTAAAAACTGCATTGAAAAAACCCCGTCGTTATCGTACCGATACTCTATATCAAGAAGCTGGCGTGCTGAGCGTCAGGAAATTGTATATTGTTAGGGTGGTGACCGCTGTCCATAAAACTGTGATAGACTCCGACGAATACAACGAACTATCCAAAAAACGTGTACCCAAATTACCCAAAATTCGCACTGCTACATCTTTTGCACACCGTTTCGGAAGCTTTCTGTACCCTTTCATTTATAACAAAATCTCTAAGATCTGTAACTTTAAAGACCGTTCTGTCAAGGAAACCAAAGCGCTGGCTACGACTACCCTATTGAAGTGGAGTTACACTGATACTGAAGCCGTGCTAAAGGTTATTAAATGAGGATGCAGTAATCGTACCAATTACACACACACACGCACACACACACACACAATCATACACAACACGCACACATACACACACGCATGCACATTTCTTATCCACAATATAATTTTGTTAACCTTACTTTTATCTTTAAGTTTCAGAAATTCATTGCACATTAATTTTGTTACTGTTGTTTTGTATTCTGTCTTTGCTGTTTTCAAATGTAAATCGTTTAATTTCCCCACAGGACAGGCCATGCCTAGTGTGGGGGACCGATATGTTTTATTTTGTAAACTCTAATGGCAAATAAAGATTATTATTATTATTATTATTATTATACTATAGCAGTACTTACCTATGGGTACCTACTATTTTTATTTTTATTATAAAAAGACAACTAGGTATCATTATTCCTGCGTCGCAGGGGACGTCACAAACATTCAAACAACGGACACAAAGAACATCCATACTCGGAACAACCATTTGTGGATCACACAAATTTTTGTCCCGTGTGGCATTCGAACCCGCTTTTGTTTACAATGTATAAACGCAAAAACAACTAGATCGATTTTTTATTATATCACTATTAAAAACCTACTTTATCCGGAAGTATTTTATCTTATCTTGTGTGGGGGCCAGTCAGTACGGACCGGCGACACTTCGACCCAGTGAGATCTTTTGTGTCGACTTCCCCAATAACGACTGCCATAGATCTTCATGACAGCCGGGACCGACGGCTTAACGTGCTCTCCGAGGCACGGAGCAGGCGATCATTGTCAATCAATACGCACATCATTTCGAAAAGTCATATAACTTCCGAAAGTCAGAGGTGCCCGACGTGGGTTCGAACCCGAGACCCTTTGCATTGCAGTCTGTTGGTCTCCTCACTGAGCTATCGCTGCTCTTATCTGGAAGTAACATAGGCATATAACATTTTGTTACAAAACACGGGAGCGGAGCAGTGATTATAAATATAAGTGAAACCGCGCGGGATGGCCGGTGTATTAATACAGCAGTCAGCATGAAATATTGAACTTTCTCTTTTACAAGATATAAAAGTAATGATAATATTGGCGGCAAGCTTATATTAAGTACTTACCTCTAGATGTAACCATGGTTACATGGTTCGGAGCAACGATTTGTGGGCCCCGAGCCATTCGTAGGTCTCTCTGAGAGTACCGTAAAGGCAGCATTGAATGCACATGGCAATGATAAACACAGGCTAGAGTGGATGACCCTTAGGGGTCTAGAACACTCCAAGAAATTCATTGCAAACAGAACCACGAGCTTCACCCGGAAGTTCTGCGGGTACAACAAAGGACTAAATTGCTCACAGGAGCGTTTACTGGTCATTTTGGCACCAACGAGAAATGAATTTATTATAAGGTTTTTTCGAAAAAAATTTATGGAGCTAGCATGAAAAATCTGAATATCTCTGAACTTGCAAGGAAAACCGTAATATCCTCAGAGATGGTTATAGGACTAATTATTTGTGATTTTTTGACATACTTCATATAACGGTACCTGCTGCAGATTTTTTTTTAAAAATCATCTAATTTTTAATTAATTTTTTTTAACATTAAACGATTTGTTTTATTGTAAAAGTAAAGAAACAACACGTTATATGCATATAATACTAAATCTTCGCCAGTTATTTGTTAAAATATCAAGAAAATTATTTTTGCCTTACATAGTATATATGTTTTAAAACAGGTAATTGGATACCATTACTAAACTTTGCATACAGGTAAACCACTGAATATTAAATTAGCCTTCTAATGAGTTCTGAATAAGAGATTAAGTGATTTGCAATATCGCACAATGGTAACTACGGAGTACACTAATTAAATTCTTACAGGTAAGTACATAAGTAAACTAATTAGTTAATTAGACATGTTACGAGTTCTAAGAAATATTTTCGACAACTGTCTAATTATTTTATTATTATGTCTAAATGAAGGTATTTTTTTAAATCATTAAATTCTACTAATGTCAAAGTAAAGATCAATCGATAAGTTAGTTATTTTATTAACGCTAATAATAGGCATTAAATAAAAAGAAAAATAAATTAAAAAGGTATTTTTTAATAGTTGATAAAATTTATATAAAACAAAACATAGATTGTCCAGCGTTTTTGTCATCCATAACCTTTCGAGTGCCGCGTCGAATTCCAAGACAGGCTGCAATTTCCGGGTTACTACATCAGCCCATTGCAAGAATAAATTTAAAACAGTCGTCTGCACTATCCAGATTGTTTAGAATGTACAACTCCTTGGACTGTGAAGTAGATATTTTTAACGCTAGCTTAATTAAATTCAGATTTATTGTGTTGAGGTTGTTGAGAAACCGTAATTGTGTGTGATCAATATTTCTAGTAATGTTGTGTATACATATATACTTGTCAATATCGCAAATCATCAAACATTGTCTCCTTAAAGTTGCATACGATGTATAATTTACTTTTTTTTAAAAACTTGTATCTGATCTGTAATTATAACCTAAGCACGTGTAGTGCTACTGTCCGCTAATTTAGTGCATGCGGTGACTCCTTAAAAAGTTGTGCAATTTGTACTAATAACAACCAAACTGTAATTTTTGTGTCTTAAATATTTGTAACAACTACTGGATGTCCTTGTAATAAATAAATAAATAAATAGGTACAAAAGTATGCAAAAATATAAATAGGAATAAGAATAGTAATATAAAATATTTAAAAATAAATCAATTGCAAAACATAGTTACGTACCAAAGCTAAATAACGAAAGATCATGAAAAAATTACATTGAATAGAATTATAATTAAAAGCACAAAAAGTTTCTAGTTTTCCTTATCACTCTCGTCGATTTCTGAATCAGAATCTAGATTGCCTAGAAACTCAAAGTCAGTTTCTTGAAACTGAATTAAATTGAGGGTTTCAGGAAATAAATCCTCCTTTTTCTTGGCATCTAACTTGGGCCTTTGTACATTTATAAAAGGATCCGAAGAAACAACTAACATATTAAGGATATCATGATTCGAATCTTGCCTGATCTTTTTCTGCGAATGATGTTCCCGAAACCTCCTAAAATCTTTATTGTGAGACTCGGATGCTTCTTCCGAGAGACTTCCTATGGGTACAACATCATTCTTCTCGATTATGTCTGCCCCGTGTATAAGTAATTTGTGGACGGTTGATGACATATAGTACCAGTCATATAATTCCACGTACCTCTCTGCTGTTTTGAAGGCATAATCTTTAAATTTAATTATATCTACTTTTTCCCCGGAAGTTATTGCCTGTAAAATCACAGCAAATCTTCTTATTAGTTCTTCGTCCAACCCAGTAATGGCTGCAGTTTTATGGGGAAATTTGAAAAACTTTCTTGCAGTGTTGCCGTCATTAGTAGTTCCGGAACCTTGTTTAACAATGTCAATCAATAGATTTAATTCGTCTTTAAATTTGTCTTGAATAATCTTTTTTCTCTTACTTAGCATTTCTTTGTGCTCGTTACCTCTCGCAGCCCACTCTTTAAAATCTAGTCTATACGAAATATGTAGTAAACATTCCATACAATTTATACGGGCGTGTAGAGATGACAATCCAAACTCGTATATATCAGAAGATACGGTCTTTGCTGTTACTACACTCAAACGGTTCATTTCTGTCGGTTTTGCCAGACACAAATAGCATGATGAACTTGATCTGGCTTGAGACAAATACGTGCAGACTTTACCATCGATCATTGTCATCATTAGGTGATGATTCACCCTGTTTCTATTATTGCACTCTGTAGGAATGAGAGCCTTAATTTCTTCATCCATTCGTCGTTTGTGTTCGATGACTACTGCTTCGCTTTCCTTCACAAAAGTAAATTGAACTGGACGACAATACATTGCTGAGCATGGTTTTGGGTTCATCCACAAAGTATTGTCTCCATCAGTCAGTTTTAGTGGCACCAAGGAAGTCATGAAAATACTTGAATCGTCTTGATCGCTATCCATTTTCTGCTTGTATCGGCTTTGGTTTGACGCACCATCGAAACCCCATTTAGATATCAATTTAAAATCCTTATTTTGCACATCATCATTAGGAAAACTTTGGAGGATTCTTTTGACCGTAATGTCGAGTAAAGCTTGAAGGGTTATTCTTGCCGATGAATCGGTCACTAACACTGATTGCTTCGGAGGATAGCATGCCAGCTTGGTTTGTTGCACTTTATAGTAGGATGGATAAATATCCTTTCTACCTTCCCGAATAGCTGACTCTCGTAAAGTGATGTATTGCCACTTTGATAATTTTAATGAAAGGAGTAATCCAAGTGCTTTTTCTGGTGTAAATAAGATAGTTTTCACCGGTTGCTTAAGCGTTTCCTTAATTTTAGAGGCTGCTTCAGGATGTTTCAGCATATATTCGATTACAGATGCGATATCCTCACAACCTTCTTCCTTAAAACGCGCTGCTGCTGTATATGCCAATTCACTGGGATTGTCAGTTTTATGCTCATCAGATCTTCTCTTCTTCTGTTTGCTTTCCAGATCTTCGAATGGTTTTCGTGACCTCTTTGTCATTGTACCAACAGAGTATGATGTTGAGGGTTCTGGAGAGATTGATCTTGATCCCTCAGCAACAGTTGGTTCTTGAGCGACTAAATTTATACAACTTGGCCAATCGATAGTTGCTTGCAGCCAAATTTCGTATTGTTTTCTAAAAGTATCAAGAATTCGGTGAGATTTTTGCCACCTTTGTGATGCAGCTCGTACAAATCTCCGACAAAATTCTTTTAGAGTCACTTGATCTTCAACGGAAAGACAAACGTCTAGGCGAGATATAACTTCACTAAACAATACCTCATGATCAAATGAAGTACTCGTACATTTTAGAAGAACGAATAGGTCTAAATTGGTATTTAAACTTTCCATTATAAAATTTCACAGTGATATGTTAGGGGTAACAAAGCTTAGAATAAACTAAATTTTGATGCAAAATGTTAACCATTTTATATTTCAGTCCAACATTAGTTAACGACCTCATTAGACAGTTGTCGAAAATATTTCTTAGAACTCGTAACATATCTAATTAACTATTTAAGTTACTTATGTACTTACCTGTAAGATTTTAATTAGTGTAATCCGTAGTTACCATTGTGCGACATTGCAAATCACTTAATCTCTTATTCAGAACTCATTAGAAGGCTAATTTATTATTCAGTAGTTTACCTGTATGCAAAGTTCAGTAATGGTATCCAATTACCTGTTTTAAAACATATATACTATGTTAGGCAAAAATAATTTTCTTGATATTTTAACAAATAACTGGCGAAGATTTAGTATTATATGCATATAACGTGTTGTTTCTTTACTTATAAACCAAAACAAATCGTTTAATGTTAAAAAAAATTAATTAAAAACAAGATGATTTTTAAAAAAAATTCTGCAGCTGGTACCGTTATATGAAGTATGTCAAAAAATCACAAATAATTAGTCCTATAACTATCTCTGAGGATATTACGGTTTTCCTTGCAAGTTCAGAGATATTCAGATTTTTCATGTTAGCTCCATACATTTTTTTCGAAAAAACCTTATAATAAATTCATTTTTGTGCGGAGTTAGCTCAGATGACATTGTTATGTGTATAATAGCTAATAGAAGCCATATCCGTCAACAAAACGAACATCTAGCAGCTTTCATTTCTATGTCTATGGAGGTCGATTTTCAGCCCACAGTGTGTCGCCGGTCTACACTGACTGGCCCCCGAATTAAGATAAAGTTTAACCATGGTTACAACAGGCAATTCTTCTTCTTTATAAAAGACATCTCCCGTACTTGGAATTATTATTCTTGTACCGCGAGAGACTTTACAAACATTCAAACAACAGACAAAAGAACATCATAAAAAAGCCTCCATAGGATCTGTTAATGGAGTTTAATGAATCAAATACCCGTCTTACCTTTGAGGTTCTTAACACGAGGGTCAAAGATTTAAGTTGCCTTTTTCCACGTAAAATCTTTTTACGGGGTATCGAAGTTTATGGTTCTTAGTAGGTAATATTGTAGCGTTAAATAAAATAGTTTTAAAGACCTGAGGATAACCATTTATGGATCTGTTCTCTATCACGCTTATAAATATTTCACACATCAGCCTAGACTGTTTGTACTTTGAACTATTAGAAGTTGAACGCTGCGTATCGTGCGAGAGAGCGCGTTATATTTTTGTTACGCTCTATCCTTACCATTACATCGACACCACTATGCACAGTCCCTTTCCGACCATTCTCTATTTTGTATGTAGCGTAGTTATGCGTATATAGGGTGTCTAACTTGATGTGTAGCCGTGTGTACCAAATTGTCAAACAAGCAATTTCGTGTGATAGTATGTCATTGCTGTAGCTTATATTGTACATACTAGACTTGCCCGCGGCTCCGATCGCGTACATGTAGGTTATGTTAGGTTATCAACTGTGTTTTTTTCTGGATGTAAGATACTCTATGTCCTTTTCTGTTCACCTGACAACGTATATGCGAAATTTCATGATGATTGGACGAGTAAAGGCGTGACAGAGTAAAAAAAAAAGAAGAAAATCTCACTATAGCATTTATAATATTAATTACGATGATTTCTGATTTTAACAGTCATAATGGCTGTTAAAATCAGAAATCATAAATAGTATAATGGCTCGACATTTTACGTGTGATATGAAAAATACTGAAATTATAATAATTAAATGCAGAATTAAAAGAGTTGTCGGCCTCGATGGCGTAGTGGTTAGTGTAACCGACTGCCACGCCTGAGGTCGCCGGTTCGATTCCCGCACAAGTCAAACATTTGTGTGCATGAACATGGATGTTTGTCTTGGTCTGGGTGTTTCTATGTATAATATGTATGTATTTACAAAAAAGAAAGTATTATTGTATGTTTATCCATTGTCCCCATACCCATAATACAAGCTCTGCTTAGTTTGGGCTACATGGTGTTGTGTGTATGTGATAGAATATTATGTGGTAGAATATTATAGGCTCAACCTTTTGCCTGAACCTAGCAACTAACGTAAACGTAAATTCATTAACTTTACAAACTCATAAATATGCTAAGCTTTACTTTGGGACCTAAATTAAAAAGTACTTAGTATTTGACTTTAGCTTCAATGCCTTAGTCGGTCTGGTCGAAAAAAGTTGAATATATAAATGCAATCGAAAGCTAGTCTGGTGTGACATCGTATATCAATACAAATATATACGAAAATATATTTAAATAAAAATCTCGTGTCACGGTTTTTGTGATCGCGCTTTCTCCGAAACGGCTCAACCGATTTATATGAAATTTTTATGTATATTTGGTAGGTATAGTATTTGCGAGCAAAGCCGCGGACAGAAGCTAGTAACTTATAGAATAAAGTATGAATTAGGCACCTTTTCATTTTCATTTTATTCGTTTCGTAAATAACAGTGTAGTTGTAATTAAATTGCGCTAGATGTCATTACTGGTCTAGAAACTTATAATACCATTTATTTTCTTGAAATACCTTCTATATTAAGCTTATAGTAAGGCGAGTGGCAGTGATGAGCTAAATACAATTTTTATCATAATATTATCTATACAAATCATCTATCAGCTATACAAACATAAAATCATCTCTTAAAAAAAGTTGATTGTATACTTAGCTGAAATAATGTTAAAAATTATAATTAGCTCATCGCTGCCGCTCGATTAGTGTTATTATTTGAGACGACATTCGACTTCAAATCATCTTTTAACAAAATAAGATTATCGTCGTCAAGCCGGTTTAACTTTTAATAAAATAAGTTAATAATAAATTTATTTATTTCATTACAGAAAAATAAAAACATGTGGCATTTAAATGATTCATTGTTTAATAAACCGTTTCTGTTCAACAAGGTCAACCATTATAAATACCATGGTAATTATGACGCTATTTCTCGGCTTTGTGATTTTTCTTTAATGTTTACATTCAATGTACACGTAGGATGGTATGACGTATATCGTATTTCGTTTTACTTAAAAGCTGTAGGGAGATTCAAGATTAAGGCTGGTATTAGAAGGATCAATTTTAATGTTGTTATATAAAAACATGTTTATTTCTTTTGTCGAAGGTCAAAATAAATAAATATATAATTATTATTTTATACAATGTGTAAATATAAAATATATATAAGTTATTAGGAAAAAAAAAGATGTGAGTTTAATATTAGTCGACGGTGACAGGATGACATTTCATTTCATCATCAGATGATGTCTTTGAAAAGGATATAGCAAGAGATCGCTAGCAATATAAGCTAAAAAGTATACATAGACAGGGCACCGAGCGTCATTATCTTTTGCTATTATGAAGGGAAAACAAAATATCGCTTTCTAAAATAATTTTTGATACACTGTTTTGAATATTATCTCCTGGAAATAAATGGAAATAGATAGATTTTGCAACTATATTAGAGTTTTACAACGTTTCCAATTGCGGTAAGCTCTTTACTATTCCCATTTGGTAAGCACGCTATATAGTTTATTGAAGTAAACTTTATGATTAGAGAGCCTTGGTCATTTAAGAAAGAAAGATAATATTTTATTTCATAATAGTAAAAGACGTAGAGACTTTATCAGTTACGTGATATTGTGAACTAGTTTTCAACTTGGGAATAAATAGAGATAGGTTTCTAACCGTTCTTTCTTTCTTTTGTAAAAAAACAAGTCTCGCACTAGGTTTTATTCCTTCGTCGAGGGGCACTTTACAAACATTCAAACAACATATACAAAAAATAAACATCTAGATCTCAGAACAATAGCTAGATATTTTTATGTCGGACAAATTTTTGACCCGTTTGGGGATCCAACCTACAGCACTCAGCACAGTGTTAACGACGAGGTGATCATTTAAACACTACGCCAACCATGCTATGTGATTAGATCAATAATTCAAAGTGTGACATATTATGTATCTAACTTATCGAAGTATAATAATTCAACATCGAAGTCATCTTCAGCTGAATAGGTTTTTTAAATTTCTTTGACATTTGGCAAAACAAATTATTAATCTATACTTATATAATAATATTATAAAGAGGAAATATTTAATTTTATGTTCGTCTGTAAGGATTTACTTAATCGATATATTTTAACATTAGAAAACTATATTATCAACGAGTAAGATAGGCTATATTTAATTTGTAGTAACTTAAACTAACCTACATCTACGTGAGCGAAGCCACGGGCAAAAGCTAGAGCTAGCTAGCTAAAATATAAAAATGCAATTCTTAATAAAGTTTCTATAAATATATTATTATATTGTAGCTTGCCTTATTATTACTATTTATTTCTTAATTTTCCTTTCCTACGGGGTAAACGTTATCACCTGTCCACACCATTCCTTCGGCAGGGGATCACGTTCAAAACGTCAAAAAATTCTTGTCTGTCATGTCACCACAGGCTGTCAGTTTAAGCCCGTACTAAATAAAAAATAATTAGGCTGCTATACGCTGCCATGCACAAAATCAAGACGTTCAGGTAAATATAAAAACATATTATTAAAAACCCCATGTTTCTTACTATATATACATATTTTTGGCATAATGCTACATCACTCTAACCTACAAAATTTACGTATTTTTTTTCATCATGTTTTAGTATTTTAAGTTGCATTCGGAAGGTTAATATAACGGTATTTTATTTATAACACGATTAAAACATGTTTATCATGAGTTTGAGAGTTAAAACGGGGTATATATTTTATGTAAATGTGGGTGTATTCAAATTATAAGTTTATGTATGTACATGTTTCATGTTTTATCTGTATGCGTAAATATACGATCAGTGTATCTATTATCTATAGCTTAGTGACAGGAAAAAGGTTTTATATTTTTTAATTTTGTTTATTTCACACAGGTTTTAGTCCAATCTTCTTTGTTTTTTTGTGTGTATATGTAGGTAGGTATATGTTGCTTGGGTCAATAATCTTTAGTCTATTTTTGTCTATTTGTTATCTGTCGATAATGATCGCGGTGTGGGCAATGTTTAGATGTAAATGTTTATTTTAATTTATCTCTATGATTTATGTATAATTTAAATTGGCCCTGTATATAAATTATCCCACTGCTGGGCAACAATCCTCTCTATTTAAAGAATTTTAGATCATAGTTCACTATACTAACTAACATAAGAAATATCAGTAAAAAAAATTGAGTTATGTACCATGGTGTCTTAGTTAGGTACATATATTATTGTTTAAACATAATATTTGTTATATTATAGGAAGGAAGATTAATTAAGGATAATGTCTTTATTATAGACAACTGTAGAAATAGTCTCTATAAGCAGTTAATACATCTATGGTTTATTTTCTGTGGAATGAAAATTGTTGACCTACATAACACTGCCTCTGTGGTTCAGTAGCCGTGAATATGACTACTGTGCATTTGGTCTTTGGTTCAAATCCCAGTTGATGCCAAGTGTTACTGGTTTGACTTTTAAGAAATTCTCAGTAGTCGCATGGAGCCTAATACTCTGTATTAGACTGCAATATACTACCACTTATTATGTGGTATCTATAACCATAAGTTGTCCGTGCCTCGGAAAGCACGTGGCCATTGCTCCTGCGCTTGATCTCTCTCCGGTTGTGTCAGATTATCCGCCCCATCGGATCATGAGGAACAGAGAGTGCAATTGTGTTTGCGCACATGCTCGTGCACTATATACCAAGATATGTATGAAGTAAATAATTAATTATCCCTTACTTAATGATGAAGGAAAATATTGTAAGGTGCCTCCACATAATATCTAACTTCATTATTAAATGATATTGTTTGATACTTCTAAGTAATGTTTTCAAAGATATGTGAAATCTGCCAAGCCGCACCTCACATGTGTGAGGCACTATGGATTGACCCTATTTAAGCATCTCCTGGATTTGAATCCAGGATATCATGAGGCTTATCATTCAAATCCAGGGTTGAATAGTGTTATTAGGATATTCTTATAGAAAGCATAATGGTTAAGTTTACCTTGCCATTGTCATTGTGCCAAGTGTTGTAGGTCCCCCCATAGTTGTTCCAAGTCTGTATGTGACCCAGATGGTCACCGAGACCAAGACAAACATCCATGTTCATGCAGACAAATGTTTAACTTGTGCGGGAATCGAACCCGCGACCTCAGGCATGGCAGTCGGTTACACTAACCACTACGCCATCGAGGCCGCCGCATTTTATAATATTAGATTCTTTCTAGTATTATCTGTGTTATAAAATCACATTTACCATGTATATAAATAATTAATGAAGATATCTTACTGTTTGTTTATAATAAATATGAATATGGTAATATTCCATGGAGGGACATACAGAATTCAATATGGCTACCACACCATGACTTATTTTAAACTATAAAACTGATTTATTTAAGAAATCCCCACTTTTCACAAGCAGTTTTAAATTTTAGTTGAAGTTAATATTTTTAGGCAAGCAAAAATCTAGTAATGCGTAATCACTAGTCTCTTTAAGTTCAATTTATCTATATATTTGATTTTTTGGCTAAGGAATTTATTATAATTTACATACTGGTCATAAATTAACTTGTTTATGTACCTATTATTAAAAATATTGTGTATATTTATATTATTTTTTTATAAACACATACTCCTTGTTATTTATTTGTTTATACTGCAAATTTAAAAATTTAGTCTTTTTATTTAATTATAAGTACTTTCGTTCGTGAGTCGCTCGTAAAATCAGCGCTGCGGTCATCTGCAGCACAGGCTCAGCTGAAGCCTTTTAGGCACGCTCTGCTGTTTTTAATATTAATGTTTATACTACGAGTATGTGTGTCTAATAAAGAGTTAATTCATTCATTCAGTTACATTACTAGTGAGAATTATTGGAAATAACTAGCAAACTTAAATTTTGGTACACATGTTTTATAGATGGTTTGGGCATGTAGAAAGAATGGACGAGACAAGACTGACTAAGAAAGTTTATAAGGCTTAGTGTGAATGGAAGTCGCAAGGGGAAGACCTAGGCGAATGTTTCTCGATCAGATCGGAGACGTTCTGGACAAAGGCCAGGTTAAGAGCATCTTAATCCGGCAAGCGTGTATGAGGAATGTGATGAAAGTGAATGAAGCCAGAGAAGTGTGTCAGGATTGTAGCAAATGGAAATCCGTAGTCTCTGCTCACCCCTCTGGGAAACAGGTGTGAATCTATGTATGTATTCATTTTTTATAGTTTCCTACATTTTGCCAGCAGCCCTGCTACATGTAGGTAATGTAAATTTTCTACACTCACTTTTTCCCTGGATGAAAGGTACCCTATGTCCTTCTCTGTACACGTGACGACGTGAATGCGAAATTTTATGATTATCGGTCGAGTAGTTAAAGCGTGAATATGTAACGATGTTCGTCGGCCTCGATGGCATAGTGGTTAGTGTAACCGACTGCCACACCTGAGGTCGCAGGTTAGATTCCCGCACAAGACAAATATTTGTGTGCATGAACATGGATGTTTGTCTTGGTCTGGGTGTTTCTATGTATAATATTTATGTATTTACAAAATAAAAAGTATATACGTATGTTTATCCATTGTCTAGTACCCATAGTACAAGCTCTGCTTAGTTTGGGCTAGATAGTGTTGTGTATGTGGTAGAATATTATTATTATTAAATTAAACAAACAAACAAAATAACTTGCGCATTTATAATATTAGTTAAGATGTCAATTTGCCATCCCTGGGGAATAATATTTTTTCTGGATGAAATGTACACTATGTCTGACAACGTCATGGTGATCGGTCGAGTAGTTAGGGCGTGAAAGCGTAACTAACAAACTCACATTCGCATTATAATATAAGTTAGGATTATTAAAAAACAATATCGCGTGTTGTCATTGTGTGTCGGATGACAACTTAATGTCCAGAAAGATGACCATAATTAAACGTAGTAACGCATCTATACTCCATTTGGTTAGGTACTTAACTAAAGGTAAACAATCTTGATGTGTCTTTTTATCTAAAAATTCAGTTTAAAAATAAAATGCTGCTAAAGATCAATGTAAATACAACAATAACGATTACTAAATCAATTGAACCGTTAGTTTAAGCAGTAGTTTATTTGTTGAATATGTGTTTTTGTAAAAAGTCACATCAAGATTGTTTACCTTTAGTTAAGTACCTAACCAAATGGAGTATAGGATGTAATTCTTTCTGTATATATTTGTATAGGAAGTTATGTATTTGCTCTGAGCCAAGACCTTTATGATGTACATATAAATAATATACATATAATATATACACGCATTATGTACATTTTCCTTGATATTGCATTTGTATTCAATTGCCTACTTTATTGCCAATTTAAAAATGCTAATGCTTGCCCAGAGGTTTTAATGAAACCATAATCGTTATTAAAAATTTAAGGGAAACATAAATTTTCTTTTTCCTGCTCTTAGATACACAACCTACTCTAAGAAACAATAGGGTCAGGGTCAATAGGGCCTATGTTTGATTTTGTACATTATTTTGCACACAAGAGCAGATAAAATCGAAATATTTTTTTTGTGGAATAGTATTAAAATTGGTTGCCAAAAATAGATACTATAGTTGACCAGCCCGTATTTGCAAAATTTTTCATTGATGCGCCTCTCCTTTTGGTCATAGCGTGATGTTATATAGCCTATAGCCTTCCTCGATAAATGGGCTATCCAACACTAAAATAACTTTTCAATTCGAACCAGTAGTTGTTCAAACAAACAAACTCTTCAGCTTTATAATATTAGCATCGATATATGGATAAGTGTGAGTGTTGTAGGGATATCACGCTGTCTCCTTCAGACAGCAGCTTTTAAATAGCGGTTACGTCACATACTTTTTCTGTTACTTGCCAACTACCCCTACTACTAGATTTGAAAAGCTTGTATAAATAAGAATTTATTATTAAGTGGAATTCAAAAGTTCTTTTATCAGATTGAGTAATGCAACTATTCGATTTAACCTATTGTTTTTAATCAAAATTAGTCTAGCCCTTTTGGAGTTCAGTGACATACACATTACACACTAACAGAATAATTATATCTATACTAATATTATAAAGTATGAATTTGTTTGTTTATTTGGTTAGTTGAACACGCTAATCTCTAGAACTACTGGTTCGAATTGAAAAACATTTTATTGTTGGATAGCCCATTTATCGAGGAAGGCTATTCTCTTTTCTCTATTTCAATCAATTCTTCTATTACAAATAATGATAAAGTTGATTTAAACTTAAGGTTGGGACAAAGGATAGAGGTTATCAATTGAGTGTTGCTCACCAAAACATACAAGGACTATCCGGCAAAGATTTAGAGTTAAGTTTATTTCTAGACTACTATGTTCAGGTTATGTGTATAACAGAACATTGGCTCAAAAGCTATGAAGTAAGGTTTTTAAATAGTATGAATTATATGGTACATAGCACCTTTTCAAGAACACAAGCCATTCACGGTGGTTCTTTAATACTTGTTGCAAACACAATAACTTGCAGGGAACGTAAAGACATAACTTGTCTGTCTATAGAGCGTACCATAGAACTGTCCTGTGTTGAGCTTGAATGGTATATAATTATTTGTGTATATCGCCCCCTATTGAGTAACTTTAATCTGTTTGAATCAGTGATGGAAGATGTAATTACTAAAATCAGAACTAGTAGGAAATACATATTAGTATGCGGTGATTTTAATATTAATATACTAGATGGCTCTTCCTTGGCTAATAGACTTATAAACTTATTTAAATCATTTAATTTAACGAATTTGTTTTTGGAACCAACAAGAATAACTGCACGTCTTCCACTTGTTTAGATAACATTTTCAGTGATTGTAACGCTTCATACAAATTAGTTACCACTGACTTAACCTCAGATCACTGTGGACAATTAGCAATGTTTCCAAACATTAATAATAATAATATTAAACAAAAGATACTTGTTAGGCCTTTAACAAATAATCCCTTCAAACATTTTAGAAATAAAATTTCATGTAATATGTACTCTAATATAAGGGAAGATAAATCTACTAATAAGGAGTATGACAGCTTTTTTGGTATTGTTAAGAAAGAATTTGATAATACGTTTAGGTTTAAGGTAAAAGTTATTAAAGGAACTAGGTCATTTAACGAATGGGCAACCGTAGGTATTTATAAGAGCAGAGTGAAAATGTATGAGTTATATAGAATGAAGAAATATAATTTTGATCCTACTTTTACTGAATATGTTAAGAATTACTACAAAAATTTTAAAAAGGTATGCAACTTAGCTAAGTCCAAGTTCGTTAGTAACAAAATCAAACAGTCCTCTAATAAAGTTAAGGCTACCTGGCGAGCTATTAACGAAGCTAGTGGCAAGATAACTCAAAGAGACAATAGTATTAGTCTGATGGATAATAATAAAATGATCAAAAATAATGCTGATGTAGCATACGTGTTCAATAATTTCTTTGCTAGTGTACCAATTACCACCACAAGCGCATTAAATTCTTCATCTATAGACGCAGAGAGGTTATTACATTCCAGCGTAACAAAGTGTAGCGTATTATTTAGATTTGATTATGTTAACGCAACTGATATTATCAACGCTTTTCAATTTCTGGAATCTAAAAATACGGGGGATCTCTGGGGTATCTCCGTTAAGGTCGTAAAAAGTATAATAGATATAGTTGCTCCTTATTTAAGTGGGTTATTTAATAGGTGTGTAGATTCGGGAACTTTTCCAGATTTGATGAAAAATAGTAAAATCATACCTTTATTTAAATCCGGTAGTAAAACTGATCCTAGTAAGTATAGGCCAATATCAATTCTACCAGCTTTTAGCAAAATATTTGAAAAATTAATACTCAAGCAATTACTTAGACATTTTAATTTAAATAGCCTCTTTCACGACAACCAATATGGCTTTACTAAGGGTCGTTCAACAACGGAACGGTAACAACAAATTTACTCAAACATATATACAGAGCGCGGGAAAACTCACAAAATGCTATTGGTGTTTTTTGCGACCTCTGAAAAGCATTTGACTGCGTCTGTCATGATACGCTCATACGGAAACTAAGGCATTACGGTGTTCAGAGTAATGCACTGGATGTAATTACGTCGTATTTGAATAACAGGATTCAGTGTGTAGATGTCAATGTTTCAAAATCAAATAGCTTACCTGTAAAGCTAGAAGTGCCGCAAGGTTCGATTTTAGGCCAATTTTTATTTTTAATTTATATAAACGATTTACCTTTTTATTTGAACAATATTTGTGACGTTGTACTGTTTGCTGACGATACTTCTTTATTATTTAAAGTAAATAGGAATAGGGACCATTTTGACGAAGTAAACAGTGCATTGATTCAAGTAACAAAATGGTTAACTTTAAATAATTTAGTACTGAACCCCAAAAAAACAAAATGTGTTAAATTCATACTGCCTAATGTAAAACATCTTGGTCCTAGCATAACATTGAACGGTAAGGTACTGGAAGCAAAAGAATCCACAGTGTTTCTGGGCATTACACTTGATTCGAAGTTACAGTGGGGAGCGCAAATATCTTGTCTCTCAGCGAAACTTAGTTCGGCCGCTTACGCCATTAGAAAAGTCCGTGGATTAACTGACGTTGATACAGCTAGATTAGTTTACTTTAGTTACTTTCACAGCGTTATGTCATATGGAATATTATTATGGGGAAAAGCAGCTGATATACAAAGTATTTTTATATTGCAAAAAAGAGCTGTGCGTGCAATTTATCAATTAGGAACTAGAATCTCGCTCAGAGAAAAATTTAAGAATATAGGTATTTTAACTGTAGCATCACAATATATTTATTTTAATATCATGCATGTCCGTCAAAATATATATTTATACATAAAAAATAGTGACATACATAACATCAATACTAGAAATAAATATAAATTATGTGTTCCATTCTACCGTCTACATAAAGTTCATGGTTCCTTCATGGGTCTTGGTATACGTTTTTATAATAAAATCCCGAGTAATATTCTACAATTACCAGAGAATAAATTTAAAGTTAAAATTAAAATTTGCTTAATTTCTAAAGCATATAATAATATAGATGATTATTTAAATGACAAACATCTATGGCACTAATATTTGCATCAGATCACAGGATATTAAATGACAAATACTAACACTTATGTTTTTTATTAATATATGTATATATTTTTTTATTTTTTTTTGTAATTTTGCACCTTGTTTAAGCTGGAATTTGCATTGTTGTTACATTCAGTCGTATTTTAATCAAGAAGAATGTGCAATGAAGACAACTCGTGATTATGGATAGTTCCGTTAAGCTTTCTTTTGAGTCTTATTCTGAATTCTGGTTTCGTGGCATTCGATAATTTACTTACTACATTTTATTTAAACAATTAGATTAAACTACGGACTATAATCACGTCTTGTCTTGATTATTTATGTACATGTAAGTGGATGCTCCTATTTACTATACTGCTGCTTTAGACGCTACCATCAAATTTTATCAAATGCTTGAGTATGTTGAGTAGTAGTTCATGGAGAAATGGTTGCAGCACCTTACAGGTGTGATTTGTAAACGAAATATTATTGTACACTTGGCGATTAAAAAGAGTGGCTATGAGTTTCTTGCCCGTTCTTCTTATGAGCCCTACACCCTTGCTTTGCTGAACGTGGCAGTAAATGTAAATTCACAGAAAAAAATTTACGTGTAACTTTGACATTCATAAGTGTTACCTTGTAACCTAATTTGAATAAATTTATTTTGCTTTTTTTTTGCTATATAACATTACGCTACGACCAATAGGAGCGGAGCATCAATGAAAAATGTTGCAAAAACGGGGCAAGTTCTCTTATGTAAAGCAGACGAAGTTGCGCGGTGTGTATAGATATATATAAAAATAAGTTGTTTGCGTAACGAGACTTACAATATCGAGCGAAGCCGGTGCGGATTGCTAGTATATAATATAGTATTATTAAACAAATAACTAAAATCAACAATAACACAGCGTATGAGGAAAAGCAATAGTTATAAACTGCACTAATACAGAATATTGTTGTAAATATAAATGCTATATACTTATTAAATTATCCTTATATACTAATTACATCGCGGATGTATATAATAAGTACTAGCTGTGCCCGCGGTTTCACCCGCGTTTATGATTACTGAGCTGCCCTTGTGGGTCGTAGCGTGATGTTATATAGCCTAATAAGCTTCCTCGGTAAATAGGGTAACCAACACTAAAAGAATTTTCGATTCGGACCAGTAGTTCCTGAGATTAGCGCGTTCAACCAAACAAACAGCTTTGTAATATCTATATTAATACGTGGAGCAAAAACTTTGTAGCCCTTTTTACGCAAATTGCGCGGACGGAGAAGTATGAAATTTGGCACAGTTAAAGTTTATATGGAGAAGGAGGGGGCGAATCCTAATATTTTTATAAAATATGCATTAGAAATACATTAAATTAATGAAAACCACTACACGCACACAGCCATGCATTGAAAACAAGCAGTCGAATCGCGTTCGTAGTATTTCGGCATTGTTCGGCTGATGTCGCAGAATTCTTCGTTACTATGGTTATATATAATAAAACCTTAATAACGATCAAACTTAAAATTTAAATCAATTATGGTCTAGTTAGTGTAGATAGGCAGAGAGGTATTATATTTTATTTGCAAAGTATATTGACTGCACGCTTGACGAAGTGGATTAAGTGGTCCCCTGACCTCAATAGCAACGCTGAGTGTTGTGAGTTCGAATCCCAGACGACACAATAATTTGTTTGTTGCACAAATGGTTGTTTCGAGTCTGGGTGTGCTTTGTGTCCGTTGTTTGAATGTGTGTAACGTCCCACACGACACAGGGATTGCAACTAGTGCGTAGCCTTTTTAAAAAGATAGTAAATGAATATAATAAACTGTTTAATACGCATTTTATAGTTTTATTTATCTGTATACATAAAAGCAAAGTATTCTGTAAAATAAAATTGTTTTTTGATGACATATCTTAGGTACTACAAAAATATTGCTCAGGGAAACATTTCACTTTATTATGGGTCCCTTATAACTCTACTATAAAATGTTTCAGGATTATCCAATCTTTACGGGACGCCTGTATATCTGTATTTTATCACAAAGTATTTATAGTGGGCTAAATGTATTACTTATATATTTTCTCTCTTTCCAGATCTTGAAATGCAGTGATCTTCAAAAATTCTACCCAAAATCCAAACGCTTTATTTTCAAAATCTAAAACAAACACAATTTTGGTGTATTAAATTCACAAACATTTTGGCAAAGTACGGGCTGAACTCAGCAAACCTTCCAAAGAAACTGTTCAAACGCTCTCACTGGGCTGACCCAAAGTCTTGGCATCAAGACATAGGTCCTGCAGTATGACAGACACCTCCAGCATCACAATGGATCAATTATCCGTTCTCTCCTTCCGCAAACTCGAGGAAGTGAAACGCCTTGCGTTGCATTTCCAAAACATCATCAACCACCCACTGACCCAAGAGAAAAAAGTCTTATACGAGTATTTAAGAAACCTAGACTTAACGCACAAGAAAATTTTCCTCCAGCCACGCGAGAATGTTGAAGTTGAGTATATCTTTACGACTGAAAAGAAGAGCAATCTTCAGCGGCAGAGATTCAATAGCTTGCCTGTGAGTGAAGTGCCTGAATTACTTAAAGCTGAACTGTTTACTACTGATGACGCTAAGCCTGTTCACATTTGTACGGATTGCAATATAGAGATTGAACTTAACGATGAAGAACCATTGATGGAATCGCTACAAAAGCATTTCAACTCTGACGCCCACTTGCCTAAGTTGAAACGCGAGAGTATTGACGTGAGCGAGCCAATTCTCTTACCCAACATGTCTAGAAGATTATCTGCTATGAGCGAGGTAAACGACAACCCGTTAGCGAAAATCAAAGAGATTACCATATCTTCGAAGCCTGTTGAAAAACTCGAGAGGAATTTCTCTTCGAAATTGAATACTATGCTAGCTAAACACTTGCCTGATGCCTCAGAAGCGACTATAGATGCTGCTATGAAGTTTTACCAAGAGACATATGATAAACTATGCTGTGATGTCTCCGCTATAGATTTTTCCACGCAAACTAGCTCCGTAGCGCCGATTATCATGAGTATTAAAGACAACGTCTACCAAAACTTCGCAGCAGATGCTAATAAGAATATAGACAACGACGAGAATGAGCAAGCGGCGGAAAAGCCGAAGAATCAGGTCAAGAAATATCGTTATTACGGGCCTATTGAGAACCAAATAGTTAAGTTACTCGCCAATCATAAGCTGCTTTCTCTGATCGATGATAGAACTGGGAAGCTGGCTTTCTTCTGTATTGCTTGCGAGTACTATACTTTACGGTTTCACTACGATAGTGTTCTTAACCATGTGTTCAGCGAGACACATATACATAATCTCTCGGCGATCCTCCAATCGGACGCGAGCATTCCATTCGCCATGGCGGATAACTCAATGCAGAAGATCAAAGAAATGAACGAGAAGTTTCTTCTGAGCCACGATATCGTGGTATCTCCTAATGTACTCTTTTGCCGTTTATGCAACGTGTCGATAGATTCCACTGAAGCTTCCATCCTTCATATCTTAGATGAGAAGCATCTGGCGAAACTATCAGATGAGTTGTATCTCCGCATGAAGGAGAAAAGTTCTGATTCCATCCCTGAGGAATGGGGGCCTAAGGATCTTAACTGGACGAAGTATTTGGCTAGCGTCGGCAAGCCGCACAACACTCGGGATCACGTAATTATCGAGAATTTCATCAAGCCTTCTGGCAAAATCGGGAATTACTGCACTTGTTGTGACATGACTCTTAAGGGTCCAAGGCAGGTGCTCTTCAACCACATTCGTCAGAAGAAACACTTGAGGAACGCAGCACCTCGTAAGCTATCCATGCTTTACAAGAATCACTGCCGGCCTTCCGAATATTTCGCCAGTTTCGGCAATTTCTACGTGTGCTCAATCTGCCCTGATTACGTAGCTGTGCCTTCTATATCTGCGATGGTGGAACATTTTGAGGGGACTGCGCATTTAGAAACTATTTGCAAGTTGGTCCGTTGTGGTTTATTTAGCGAAGACGATAAGGAACTACTGTCTGCTAACAAAATCGAGGATTTGAAGTGTCTGGTTTGCGATATCACATTTGCTGATTATAATGATGCGATTAAACATCTTTTGTCCAGCGTTGAACATCAGACGGCAGTGGCTGAGTCCAAAATCAATGCTAACAAAGGTGATATTATCAGTATATATATGAAAGGCAATCATATCTTACATAGCGAAGGTGCTACCTTCACTTGTATCGATTGCAAAGGAGTTTTCAACTCTATCAGATCACTGCTAACCCATCTGGTCTACGCTGAACATTTCAAGGTCAAACCGGCGACTGAGAGCATTTTCCGTTTTTATTTGGAATTGAAACATAACATTACAATGCTGGCGAGGAATAAATACGTGTACTATAGCTTTGGGTATCTGAAATGTGGAGTTTGTGATGCTGATGTGGAAGAGGGGGAGACAGCTAAGAAACACGTGGTATCTACACGCCATAGAGAAAATATGGGGGCCAGCTATGTGAGTCTGGAGACGACTGCTGTTGAATAAAGGTTAGTGGTTTGGAAACTTGTTTTTTGAGCGAGTTGTTTGTCTTTTTAGAGTTAGTACATGACAAAAGGCAAGATTTTTATTGCTTGTCATTTTATTTTTATAATTTATATATTATTATTGATATACGGGGTTAATAATTTTACCGGTGACTTATTTATACCTTACTTGACAACTTCAGTTCTAAAACATTTTATAAAACTCAAAACTTCGTCCAAAAATATGTTTTGATTGATTGATATATTTATTAAGAATCTCCGGCAAAGAACACAACAATACAACTGCTTTCTTTTGCGACCGCGTGTAGTCTTAAGTCTTAGTTGTGCGTGCAGCACCAATATTGATATTTGTATTTGTTTATGAAATATCAATTAATTAATTATGATAAATGGTATAACAAAAGTTGTTAAGTAAGGTAAGTAAGGCAGGGGTAAAAGGTTATTAGTACTTTTAGAACTTAATATTAATAATAATATTTAATTACTATTATAAAATTAAAGGCAATAATAATCTTGCCTTGAAATGCCTGTTCAATAAAAGAAGGAACTATACAGGGTGATTTTGAAATCGTGTAATTCCTTTTAACCACGCATTCTACTATGGTCAGGTATATGGTCAGGGTTATTCTATATCACCAGTAGAATGCGTGGTTAAAAGGAATTACACGATTTCAAAATCATCCTGTATATACATATATACTATAATAATAATATTAATAATAATAATAATGATTTATTTGCTTAAACATGTGTACACATACAAAATTACAGTTGCATGCAAGGTGTCACAATTTTGATCCAACATGTTTGCCATCCATAGGTATATGATGACATGCAAATATTAAATTAAAATGATGTTAATTTACAATCATTAATATGAAAATTAATTTTAAATATGTATACAATGGAAAAAAATTTAATCAATGTGTATGATAATAATTAATACATCAAAAATAAAGAAATGACAATGTTTAAAAGTCAAAAAATATTTAGAATTAAATGTCAAATGACTACATTATAAAAAAAAAAACATATAATTCAATAACATATCATAACAATTTATCCGATAGGAAGTCTGTGACATTATAATATGCTTTATTAATTAGTTGTGTTCTTTTGTTTGCAATGTGAGTCTACGAAACTCTTAACCAAGCGGAACGCAGCAAGATACGTGCTGCTGCCGAGAGTTTCTTGACTAAATACTTAACTTCACTGCCCGACCCGGATGTCGAACCTGATATCTTTTGCACAGCAGTCGTCGTATTCACTATTCTTGCGCCTTTGAGCCAGTCTTGGAATACTTTTCTGCATAAATATAAATTAAAATTGTTTGTTTGCTAAAATGTGGTTTTTATACAGATGGTGTGGTACAAGATTAGAGCAACACATTTGTCATCAAAGTCCCATGGCATGCAAATATAGTTCACAATTATGTACATTTCTTTTATAAAGTATTAAAATTAAATGTTTTACAATCTAAGTACTCATTCATAGAATTTTTAAATTTGTAATTTGAGCAAACGTTTTTATTCCTGAGAATCTTTTTAAATGATTACATCTATAATTTTATTTAGTTAAGTATTTTAGCAAAGCAGCATTAGGCTAGTGAGATACCGTTGAACTGCCACGCTGAGGTCTCAAGTTCGATCCCAAGGCCTCTAAATTTTCGAAGTTATGTGCGTATAAAGTAGTTAATTACCGCTCGCTCTAACGGTGAATGAAACTTGAGAATTATGTAGAACTTTGAGATATGCAGGTTGCATATTTCAAAGTTCCACATAATGTTCTCAAATATATAAGAATTCTGCCAACCCGCATTGGGACAACGTGGTGCACCGTGACTACTTTTTCACACTGAGATGAGCCTTTATTATTCCCAAGTCACTTGGGGTCGGCTTTTCTAGTCCAACTGGATTTGACTGGATATCAGTTTTTTTTTCACTGAGCGGCTGCCGCCTGCTCTCCGCAACCCGAAGGCTAACGATACCCTAAGGCTAGACCTGTGTCAGGATATTATAGGACACTGACTTCCCAATAACGACTGCCAAAGATGTTCATAACAGCCGGGACCGACGGCTTAACGTGCTCTCCGAGGCACGGAGCAGGCGATAATTGTCGATCAATACGCACATAATTTCGAAAAGTCATATAACCTCCGAAAGTCAGAGGTGCGCGTCGTGGTTCGAACCCGAGACCCTCTGCATTGCAGTTTGTTGGTCTCCCCACTGAGCTATCGCTATTTATTTATCTTTTTATTATTACTGGTAAAAACTAACATTTGATATCATTTTTAAAGTATAAGGCTATCAAAATTTTGCGGGTGCATGCTATGGCCTTCTCAGTGTAAGAAGGGGCCATAGTAGGGTATGGCCTCCCCCTTCTCACATTGAGAAGATGTCCAAGGCACGCAGTGGGACAGTTTAATACAGGGTTGGTATTATAAGTACTAGCTGACCCGGCAAACGTTGTTCTGCCATATAAATTATTTCTTAGTGGTATGAAATATACTTTACGACCTATTCTCATAACTACCTAATTAATATACATAAAAATTTCATAAAAATCGGTCGAGCCGTTACGGAGGATTGCGACCACAAAAAATGTGTCACGAGATTTTTATATTTATCTATGTATATAAAAATCTCGTGTCACGGCGTTTGTTAACTAGTATTTTGCGGCCTTGATGGCCTAATGGTTAATGTATCCGACCGCCACGCCTCAGATCGCAGGTTCGATTCCTGCACAAGTAAAACATTTGTGTGCATAGACATAGATGATTGACTTGGTATGGGTGTTCCCATGTATGTATGTATTTACAAAAAAGAGTATATACAGTCGACTCTCGATAATTTGAAACCCAAGGGACCAGACCCTTCCTCTCTACTAGTTTATGATATAGCGTTCCCAGTTTCCCACCTTTTCGGTATACACTGGGAGCCGCTGTACCTTCCAGTGCCCGAAAGCACCTTCAGGGACTAGTTATAGACAGGTCTTGTCCCCAAATCCTAAGACCCATTTTTCGTAAGCGAGCTACCTCGTACCCAAGTGGCACTACCTATTGTCCAGATAGGTACCGGAGCAATAAAGCCGCTCACCACTCGCGAACTCAGAGCGTTGCTAACGATATCCTGCTTAGTTTGGGCTAGATGGTGTTGTGTGTTTGTGATAGAGTATTATTATTATATTATTATTTTTATACATATATTAATGTTTGTTTGTTTGTTCGCAGGTACGGGCGTGAATGGCGTAACATATTGTAAGCGTACTGACGAATGGTATAATGAATCATGATAAGGATAACTTCCGCAAGGATACATTTTACAATGAAATTTTATTAAATGAATTAATTTTATAATTATACTGAGTTTTATTTCTTGCATATACCATCGTTACGTACTTAAATGTAAAAGTTTGTGAGGATGGATGGATGGATGGATAGAAGTTTCTTTGTTTGTGACTCTTTCACAGAAAAACTACTGAACCAATGTTGATGAAACTGTGGAGGAGCAGGATATGATGTCCCTCCAACACAGAGGGTGGATCCTCCGTGTGAATCAGAATGGCGGGTGTAATGTTACGAATCAGCATGAAATAAGAATGTATCAAATCTACCTTAAATCTACCTATAAACAAAGCTACCTATAAGCTTGTATTCTATACTTAGTCGCTGTGTAAACCCCACTTGTGCGATTCAGCATTGTATGCGAAACGTTTTTAGGTTCTTATTGTATATAGCGCCATCTGTTGGATGTAGACGGAACTTCGTATGTGCGGAATCGCCACAAAATTATATAGTAGTATTATTTATACCTATGTACTATCGACTTGAGTGACGGTTGACCACTCCTAAGGTTAAAATCGCATAGCAGGCCAACACTAACCTTTTTTTTGTTTGAGGTTTTTTACACTTTACATTTGTTTACCGATTCTAAGGCGTCATAAAAACAAACGGTTAGTACACTTTTTGTTCGAAAATTCCTTTTTGATTAGTTAACAAAATTAAGGGCGGAGTCACTTAAAGTCAACGTGTGTAAGCGAAAATTTTCTGAAATGGTCTTCCGTCGCTTAAGTCGATAGTAAATCACCGCCAACTTCGGGCTGATACTGAGAAGTTCTTTTCAGAAAAATCCAATAACATTTTGTTGACTCGACTTAGATTTCGAACCCGAGACACATCCTAAATCTGGGATTCTTGCCCCCGGCTGTGGTTCAGTCCATGGTCCGGAGTAAGAGATCGTGGAACATCATCGCCTCCTGTGCACTGTGATGCCGCCCTAGGCCATAAATTGAAAAATTTCATTGTCTTACTCCAGTAAGATCACCTCATTAAGTCATTAGCTAGTTCACATACTTCCAAAAACTATAAATACCAACGTAATTAGGTCAAGGTATCATTCACTTTTGTGCAGCGGAAGTGAGCGCATCGCGATACTAATTAACGCTAGGTGTGAGTCATTAAAACTTAATCACGTTGTTTTTGAGTGTCACCATTTCAAATCAAGTGTTTACGTATTGTGAAGGTATGGATGTTCAAGAGCAAGGTATGTACTTTTATTATCAACCACATTTATTTTTTTTTATGCACATAATATGTGCATAATAATATTATTATTTTGTATCATTTTATTATTGAGGGTAGTTTTCTTTTTAAAAATGTGATGTATATTTATATCTTTTGGACCTACAACTTTTCGCTGTACTTTGCTGCCCTTGAAGCATATCTTTTTAGAATAAGGAGAACATCCTTATAAAGGGCTATAAGTTTCATCTGCCTCTTTCTGCCTCTTCTTACCTCAGTGGGCTGTCAATTTTTAACATTTGGTACTCTAAAGTGGGTAAACCAAATGAAAAATCACAGCATGTCCTGAACACTTTGACTGAAACATCATGCCTTTCTGATTACATCGAAAACATTAACCTAGAACCTTTAAGCCTTAGAATTACGAATGTATGTAAACGAATTTCTCATTAGTGGGCCAAGTCGAATCGTACTAAATCTAAATTCTTAGAAATGTGTTCAGATTGGCTGCATGAAATTGAAAATATTGATGTAGAGCGAACTAAGGTACGTGTATCTCTGAACTTTGACGAAGTTGAAGCATCAACATCTTCATCGTCTGGCCGTCCGAAAATGAACTTTGACGAGACCAGTAAACGTACAAAAAGGAGAAGATTAGCTAATTTGTCTAAGCAAGATCCTTCTCTTGTACATTCATTGCTTAGTGCTTCCGATGATAGTTTATTAACTTTTCCTGAAATCGATGCTAACGAAGTTTTATCGCTCATTGTCGAAGCTCACTTAACTCGACATAAATATTTATTAGTAAAGAAATTTATAAACAATAAGTTTTCAAAAAGCATTTTGCCATCTTACCAAATTGTTGTGGAATCGAAAAGACACTGTTATCCTCCAGATATAACTGTTAGCGAATCATCTGCCGAAGTCGAACTTCAAAGTTTATTAGATCATACAGTCAATCGGATTCTCAAGTCTCAAAAGGTTGTTTTGGATAGGGTACCTAAAAATCCCAGGATAAGATAGCTTTGATAGGGAAATGGGGTTTCGATGGCAGTACAGGGCATTCTGAATATAAACAGTGTTTTTCTGACGCCACTATTGAAGACGGTAGCTTGTTTCTTACTTCATATGTGCCACTTCAGCTTGTTTTGAAATTAGATACTGGAGAAAATACCGTAGTTTTGTGGAAAAATCCTCGTCCTTCGTCAACTAGATACTGTAGGCCTGTACGCTTTCGATATTTGAAAGAATCGACTGCAGTATCAGTTGAGGAAGAAGCATATTTTAAAGAGAAAATAAGTAACTTACAGCAAACTGTTTTCAAAAAAGAAGATCAGGAATACCGCGTTACTCATTGCTTGCAATGTACTATGGTAGATGGCAAAGTGTGTAATGCACTTAGCAGTGTTTCCTCGTCTAAATGTTATATTTGTAATGCCTTGCCCAGCGAAATGAACCAAATTGACAAATGTTTAAACAAGAAAGTCGATGAGAGTAAATATGAATTTGGTTTATCACCTCTTCACGCGTTAATACGCTTCTTTGAATATTTTGTTCATGTCGCATACAAGTTAGATGTTAAAAAATGGCAAGCTAGATCTGAAAATAACAAAATTCTTGTTGCAGCAAAAAAATATACAGGGTGATTTTGAAATCGTGTAATTCCTTTTAACCACGCATTCTACTGGTGATATAGAATAACCCTGACCATATTTTTATTTAATTAGATTTATTTTTTTTTAAAAAATAATTATTCCGTTTTTTTCGTGAAATGGTGTCAGATAGTCATATGTTAACCAACCGAGGCAATTTTAATTTTTTACTAATTAAAATAAAAAAACATATTAATAATTAATGTCGTAAATAATAACGGGCGGTCCTTTTTATTGCCCCTTATTATTTACGACATCAGTTATTGTTATGTTATTATTTTTAAATTAGTAAAATATTAAGATTGTGTCAGGTGGTTAAAATATGACTATTTGAAATCATTTCATGAAAAAAATCTGTACTCTAATTTTGCCGAAACCATTATTCTAATTAAAAAAAAATATGGTCAGGGTTATTCTATATCACCAGTAGAATGCGTGGTTAAAAGGAATTACACGATTTCAAAATCACCCTGTATATTCAGACTCAATTTAGAGAAAGATTAGGTCTTATAGTGGATAAGCCCAAAAGTGGCGGAAGCGGGACCTCAAACGATGGTAATACCGCCAGACGGTTTTTCTCGAACTCAGAAATTTCAGCTGAAATTACTGGGATCAAGAAAGATCTCCTAGATCGTTGCTGGATCATACTTCAATGTTTGAATTCGGGATATAACATTAATAAGACGAACTTCGAAGAGTTCGCATTAGAGACAGCTCGGCAATTAGTTGCCGAGTATCCGTGGTATAACATGCCTGCTTCCGTTCACAAAGTCCTAGTTCATGGTGCCAATGTTATTGATCACGCTTTATTGTCAATCGGAGAGCTGTCTGAAGAAGCAGCTGAAGCAACTAACAAACACATCAAATCATTTAGGAGAAATCACACGCGAAAAATGAGTCGCATTTTGACCAATACTGATTTAATTAATAGGCTTCTTCTTCATTCAGATCCCTTCATAACAGGTCTACGAAAGTTACCTGTCAAAAAAAAGAGGTACTGTCAAAAGCTGTTTTAGATTTGTTATGTATTTAAAGGTAATTTTGCCAATATTTCGTATAGTTTGTAGGTTGTTTGTATTTAGAAAATAAATTTGCTATATATATATATATAAAAATGCTATTTTATTTTATTCTTTTGTGGTTATTGTTAATACAAATAACCATTATTTACAGTTTTACTATTAAAATTCGCAATATAAAATGTTTTAGATACATCGATCGTCTAAAATAAAATTACTGCGAGACATTTTTACACCTAAATGTTGTTAAGAATTTTTTAAACTTATATAATATATTAAAATTTTAATTATTTACGTTTACCTAAATATATTCCAACGTGTAAAATAATAAAATACTTTTTATAACGGATTTGTGTATTTATGACCGCCTTTGTATGAAACCTGAATCACTGTGCTGTGAGGAAGTTATTTCCATGAGTCTGTGGAGCGTGTGAGGGTGTGCGAAAACCCACTCCCCAACCGCAGTACCGGGAACCGTAAATCGCGGGACGACCTACAGCCACCATGAGGTTTTAGCTGGGGGTGGTGAGCTTCGTGGGCCTGCCCGCCACCCGATCAGCTCTAGGTACGAGAGGCGGCGTGCGTGTTCCTACGCGCGTCTCTCAGTAGTGTGTTCTTCGTGTACAGTACCTAATGTAGACAAGTAGGGATAAAACATATCTCTAAATAGGGAAGGTAGATTTGTGTAGTGGCCTACCGTTTCATACAGACTGTAGTTGTTTTGTCTTACGATCTGTCAAGTTTTTTAAAGCAATGAGATATTATCTTTTTATTGTTTTGATGGTGCAGCAGTATTGAAAGCGAGTAATACGACTGCTGTGCATGATCAAAAGGTCTCAGGTTCGGTTGATGACAAGGTGATGTTGGACTTTTCTGTCAAAATTTCTCCGTAAAAGTATGAACTCTAGAACTATATCAAATATACTTCAAAAAGGGCGTTAAAAGGTTTTTACGAGGTCGGCAACGCGCAAGTGTTGCCTCTGGTGTTGCAGCCGTCCATAGGCTACGGTGACCATTTGCCATCAGGTGGGCCGTATGCTTGTTTCCCATTTCAGTAGGATAAAAGAAATATATATTTACTACTCGAAACAAAATAAAGGCCACTAAGATTTTTTGCTGTACCATGAAAACAATAAAGATTTAACGAGTTACCAGCCGGCGGGCAGAAGCCAGGTCCGTAGCTGGTAACCGTTAGGGTTATAATGAAACACGCAGACTGATTCAACTGAGAATATATTTACAATTTTTCACCTATCTTATATCCCATTTATTAGTCATGCAAGTAATGCTAACACTATTGTGTATAATAAACATTTTCACCAATCAGCGACAAGTAAACAAAAATCTAACATTTACGAATGATTTCTTGGAAATCTGTTCGCGAATATAAAAATAGTGCCACGTATAAAAAGCAGAGGGAAGCTTCGCGCGTCACCAGTTAGAAACTGATGATATCGTCGCGGCTAGACGTATGATGCTCCGTTCGATCGCCTTCGCGCGTCGCTTGGTTTCGGCGCGGCTAGTTGTACGATGCTCCGTTCGATTCCAGGTTTAAAGTTATATGTTGCCTGTGCGTATATACATACGCCACATCACTCCCGCCTAAGCGAAGCGTACGTTTTGTTTCACCGCACGGCCGGATCTGGTGACGTACGAATTTCGCGGTGAAGGTGATGACTGTGATGAGGCTGTCCGCATTGGTATGGGTGATGTGTCCGGGGCTGGCGTGTTTGTTAATGTTGTGTTTTCTGGCGAGTCTTCCTCGTTGAGTAGATGGGCTGGCTTCAATCTGTCGATTGAAATTACTGCGGTGCGAAGCGGAAGTTGCACTGTGAAGTGCTTGCCGTCGGTACTGCGTTGAAGTATTTGATATGGTCCGTTGTATGGCGGTACGAGAGGTCTGCGCACGATGTCGTTGCGCACAAACACATGCGTACATGTCCCGAGGTCTTTGTATATGAATGTGTTTGACCTTGACGCTTGCCTTGTTGATGTTGGTGATAATGACGACATTGTTTCAGTCAGCTGACGGACAAATTCCGCATCTTCAATGTTCGGCTTGGTAGGCGCGAAGAAATCAGATGGGACGCGTAACGTAGATCCGTATGTCATCAGGGCCGGGCTGATGGTTGAGTCTTCACGTAGGGCGGTGCGAAGTCCTAGTAATACTGTAGGTAATTCATTGATCCATCTGTTATCGGTTGCTCTTGCCATCAGTGCCGCTTTCAGAGATCGATGCCATCGTTCGATTTTTCCATTAGCTTGCGGGTGAAATACAGTGGTACGTATTCGAGCGACGCCTATTTTCTTCATTAAAGCTTGAAATAAAGACGATTCGAACTGTCTCCCTTGGTCTGTAGTAAGTCGTAGAGGACATCCAAACCGCGATATCCATCCCTCGTACACGGCCTTCGCGACCGTTTCGGCGGTAACGTCACGAGTAGGTATTACCTCTGGCCAGTTAGTGCAGCGGTCAATCATAGTAACTAAGTATCTATAGTCATCTGATGGTGGGAGTAGCCCAACTATGTCCACGTGCAGGTGTTCAAAACGAGATGATTGTTGAAACTCACCGAGCGGGCTAATGACGTGTCGATGAACTTTCGCTCGTTGACAGCTGATGCACGCCTTGGCCCATATACCTACGTCTTTGTTTATAGATGGCCAGAAAAACTTTGTCGTCATTATTCTTCTTGTTGTACGAAAGCCGGGGTGACTTAGTTCGTGTTGTGCTTTGAAGGCTGCGACACGATAAGGCAATGGTAGGTATGGTCGAATGATCGCTGTCGATGTTTCGCACCAAATAGGCCGTTTGACTCCCGGTAGGTTTACGCGGGAAAACTTCAGTCTGGGGTTATTCATGCAAACACGTGGCTCGGCGTCCGTTTCTTGTTCTTGAGATAACTTATCGTAGTCCATCGTTGCGTTGAGTAGTTCGATTTCTGTGATACGTGATAACGCGTCAGCGGCTTCGTTCTTATCACCGTGAATGTATTTGATGTTAGTGCAGTATTGGCTTATGAAATGCAATTGTCGTTCTCGACGCGGTGTGTCATTGTTACTCGGTGTTCTTGTTAGAGCGTACGTCAATGGTTTGTGATCCGTACATATGGTGAGTTCGTTGCCCTCTATCAGTCGGCGTAGGTTTTTAACAGCTGTATACATTGCTAGAAGTTCGCGATCGTATACACTGTATCTTCTCTGCGTCTCGCTCATTGTTTTTGAGTAAAAGGCGAGTGGTTTCCACACGTTGTCTATTTTTTGTTGTAGGACTGCGCCGAGGCTAGTGTTAGACGCGTCGGTAAGTAAGCATAACGGAGCGTTAGGTATCGGGTGCGATAATATAGTAGCCTCGAGAATGCTTTGTCGGCATTGTTCGAAGGCTGTTTCAGCTTCATGTGTCCATTGTAAAAGTGTTTTGTTGTTTACTTGCTATTGTGTAGATACTTGTTTAGTAAATTTTGGTATTCGGCTTGATGGGGTAGGCAGCTACGGTAGAAGTTGATCATACCTAAAAATCTTCTTAACTCTTGCACTGTAGTTGGTTGGGAAACGTAAGTATGGCTTGAATGCGTTCTTCTGTGGGTATGATTCCGTCCGGTGTAACTTCATAACCGAGGAACTGTATCTTGTCTTTGCCGAACTCACATTTATCGATGTTTAGGGTGACGCCGTAGTTGTCGAGTCGTTCGAGAACTTTTTGTAAGTGACGCTTGTGATCCTCTGGGTTTTCTGAGTGCACTAGTAAATCATCGACGAAACAGAATACTTTGTCGTCGAGCCCTCGTAGTACTTCGTGCATGAAACGTTGAAATATTTGGCCGGAGTTGCGTAAGCCGAACGTCATACAGTTGAACTCGAAGAGGCCGAATGGTGTTATTATGGCAGTCTTCGTAGCATCTTCTTTTTCAATAGGTATCCAGAAGTACACCATTTTGAGATCTAGCTTAGAAAAGATTTTTTTCCATTTAGCTGGTACGTAAAATCTTGAATTCTCGGAATAGGGTAGCGATCGGGTACTGTAACGGCGTTCAATCTTCTATAGTCGCCACACACGTGTAGCGATCCATCCTTTTTCTTAACGACGTGAAGCGGGCTGGCCCATGGACTGTTTGACGGTTTACAGATTCCCATCTCCATCATTTTCTCAAATTCTAGCTTCGCAGCTTTGTATTTATCGGGCGGCAGGGGGCGCGGCCTTGAACAGATTGGTTGGCCTGTTGTTTCTATGCGATGAGTTACGTTGTGCTTAGTCGGAGTTTTGAGTGACATGGGTCGCAGTACGTCGGGATATTGTTTCAAGATGTCGTGATAGGGGTGATGGTGGCTGATAACGTATACAGCTTCCTCGGTGCTATGTATTTTGATGGTGTGAACGCTAAGGTCGGTAATGCGGTCGATGAGTTTTCTTTGATGTAAGTAGATCGACAAGTAATTTGTGCTTCGCTAAGAAATCTGCGCCTAGTATTGATGTTTTCACGTCGGCCACGGTAAATGTCCATTTAAAGCTTCTGCGTAGACCTAGGTTGAGTTCGAGTGTGCGCTCACCGTAGGTACGTATCTCTGTACCGTTCGCAGCAAACAGTTTGTAGGTACTTTCAATCGGCTTCACGTGTTTATTATTTCTTGCGGCTAATACGGATATGTCGGCACCCGTGTCGACTAGAAACTTCTCTCTGTTGTTAAGATCGATAACGCAGAGGCGGTAGCTTGGTTTGCTAACCTCGACGCCCGCCATAGTCGATGTATTTTCTAGTTTTCCTGCTTCTTTTTTGCGCACGGTGATTCGCATCTACGGGCTTCATCTCCATAGCGCAGGTGGTAATAACACAGCCAGTCGGGATCGCCGGGTTTGCGGTTCGAGCGGGCACGGTATCTCGAGTTCGATCGCGATCGGTTGTTGCTATGCGAACGAGTGGCGCCATAGCGATACGACGCATGTTGTTGATTGGTTCGAATCTCGGCGATCTCCAGCGTTAGTTTTTCTATTTGTTTATATAATAGGTCGAACTGTAGATTTTCTGTAGTTGGGCAATGTAAACACGACGGGCTTGATGTGTGCGCCGGCTTAGAGGTTGTAGTGTGGACTGCGGCGACTGTTGCGGGTTCGAAATGTTCAACCATTTTGTCGGCCATCACAGTTAAACATTCTAGCGACGATTCGGTGTTCACGGAGAGTACGGCGCGGACTTGTGTGGGTAATTGGTTGAGCCACATAACTTTTAGAGCTTCGTCGGTTAGTAATTTACCGCTCAAATCGCGCATCTTACGTAATAACTGGCTAGGTTTCATGTCGCCGAGTTCTAGGCCGCTGAGTAATTTCTGTAGCTGACGATGGTCTGATTCTTGGCACGTCGATATCAGTCTGTTCTTTAGCGTAATGTACTTGTTGGTCGATGGCGGGTTTAATATGATGTCGCCGATTTGTTCGAGGTCACTACAGCCTAGCAACGGTACGACGAGGTTAAATTTCTGTTCTTCTCCCATCTTGCTGGCGGCGACGGCGGCTTCAAACTGTGCGAACCACAGTCGTGGGTTTTGACGCCAGAATGGAGGTAGACGTGCAGGCAGTGAGATTGTAGCGACATCACCGTGGAGAGGGGTCGTTACTTGCTTGTCGGTGAATTCTTCAGCTTTTTCTTGTGCCATGACGATAAGGTAGCGTGTTCGTACGTCTAGATTAGGCCGAAAACCAACAGATGTTGGGTGTCGGTTCAGTGAACCGATATTACAACAGCACTAGAACGATGAGAGGTCAGGGGTCACCAATTTAACGAGTTACCAGCCGGCGGGCAGAAGCCAGGTCCGTAGCTGGTAACTGTTAGGGTTATAATGAAACACGCAGACTGATTCAACTGAGAATATATTTACAATTTTTCACCTATCTTATATCCCATTTATTAGTCATGCAAGTTACGCTAACACTTGTGGCGACTCCGCACAGACGAAGAAGTTCAGCCTACATTCAACAGATGGCATTACAATCGCACTTCACGTGACGTCATACTATTCTGCATCGCACAAGTGAAGTTTACACAGCGACTGAGTATATATACAAGCTCCCGACATCAACTGTTGGGCCGCGGCCCGCCAGGCACGATCAACCAGCCTGGTCGGAGGATCCTCCCTTTGTGTTGGAGGGACTTCACACCCTGTTCCTCCACACACTAATGTGTACAATAAACATTTTCACCAATCAGCGACAAGTAAACAAAAATCTAACATTTACGAATGATTTCTTGGAAATCTGTTCGCGAGTTTAAAAGTAGTGCCACGTATAAAAAGCAGAGTGAAGCTTCGCGCGTCACCAGTTAGAAACTTGATATCGTCGCGGCTAGACGTATGATGCTCCGTTCGATCGCCTTCGCGCGTTGCTTGGTTTCGGCGCGGCTAGTTGTACGATGCTCCGTTCGATTCCAGGTTTAAAGTTATATGTTGCCTGTGCGTATATACATACGCCACAAAGACATTAAATTATTTAACTTATATAACTACAAAATAATGTTATTGGTTATAATATAGGCTAACGATTGTTTAAAATAATGATCATGAATTGTTTTTTTTTAAGTTCATAATAAAATTGGCCATTTTGAATGAAAAACATGAACAAAAGAAATCACTGGAAGAAGACAAAATACTGTTCTTGTCACTTTTGTTTTCTTCTTTATAGTAACGAGTATGTCCTCCTCTCTTAGCAATACACTCCTGAAGCCTCGTATGCATACTCTGGATCAAATTCCTCACGTTTTCATCTGGAATCTCTTCCCAGGCACGTTTTAAAGCGTCAATCAGCTGCTGTTGGTTGTAGACCCCTTGCTCATTCTCTCTAACCCTTCGTTTCAATTGGTCCCACAATTGCTCGATTGGATTTAAATCCGGACTTTTAGCTGGCCATGGTAATACCTCAATATGAGACCCTTCTAGGACAGTTTGGGTCGATCGAGCTGTGTGTGCACGGGCATTGTCTTGCATCAGGATGAATCCAGGCCCCACTCGCTGTGCAAATGGGATCACTTGAGCCCTGATGTAACGTTCTGCAGTAACGGTACCCGCATTTAAAATGGGGAGCTCGGTTTTACCGTGTAAACTAATCCCACCCCAAAGTTGAATCAACGTTAAAGTCAAACGTTGAGATCACCGAAACGGTCAACTTCGTGGATGAAGGACTCCGAAAACCGCTCGCCGCGTTGTCTCAACACCCTAACACGCCGATCATGATTAAAAAATGTTACTTTGCACTCGTCTGTAAAAAGTACCTTGCCCCACTGATTAATCCCCCAGTTCAAATACTGACGGGAGAATCTTAAACGGTTTGCACGTTGAACCCTGGTCAGAGGAATTCGAACAACTCGTCGTCTTGACATTTGCTGGTCTTCGTGCAATCGATTACGTATAGTTTGATCACTGACACGGGTCCCCGTTGTCAGCCGTAGGTGGTGTTGTAACTTACGGGCCGTTACTGTACGATCACGACGAGCACTTAGTTGGACGTACCGATCCTCGTGCGCCGTTGTTACACGAACTCTACCTGAACCGGGTCTCCTGGCAACACTGCCGGTCTCTTGGAAGCGATTCCATACATTTTGGACAGCTCTTCGAGAAAAACCCAACTGCAAACCCACGTAACGCTGAGAACGTCCTTCTTGAATCATAGTTATGGCTCTTGTTGCTGTAATTGTATCCATGTGCCTTCGTACTGGTGGCATGATTAACGCTAATAAATGAATCAATTAAAATTGAAAAAGTAAAATTTTTCCCTAAAATAACCGAAACAAGTTAAGAAGACAATCGAAGAAAAACATAAGAATAACATACAATTATCTTTCTTCTTAAAATGATGGCCAATACTTTTCAAATTAGGAACACGAACACCAGCCTAAAAGAGATCAAACACCAAAGAGTTCGTAATATCAATATAATGCTACTTATCAGTTACTTTCAGTTTACTAAAGTGCACTTAAATGTAAATAAACTAGTGGCCCTTATTTTGTTTTGAGTAGTATATATATATATCTTGTATCGCAATAGGGTCGCCTCCATCCACATCGTTTGTGGAACATAAAACAAAGCTGGTGAAATTTGGGTGTGATGCACCTCTTGTTACAGCTTTGTGAATAAAATGTGAAATTTTAGAAATAAAATCATTTAGAAATATATACAAAAGTTTATTGTAGATACGATAACAGGGACATACATAAAGTCTTCTCGATTAATCGACTAAGATTCGTTGTCTTTTGGCAGTTCATCAAGCGGTATAATCTGTGGCGCGCTGTCCGGGTCGCACGTGCAGAAACAGTTCTTGCCTTTCGGTCCGTTCGCGTTTATGATTTCTGAAAGATAAAAAAATACAAGAAATAATAATATAATTGCTATAATTGCTTTGCTTTTTGTAAAGACGTCCATATTTTATAGAATAAAAAAACATTGAGTAAAAATATATAACGTACTGGTAGCTAGAGACAATATCTTTTTTTGTAATTTCTAGAACAAATATAATCTAAAAGCAGTTCTGAATGTTTTTACACTAAGTTTGTTTATTTAACAAATACGACAAGATCTTTTTGCAGTCATTGCCCGCACTTTTTATGATTCCTGTATCGCGAGGTATTATAGAAACTTTCAATCAACGGGCACAAAGAACACTTAGACTTTGTACTGTGTGGGATTCGTATCGACATTACTCGGCGTCGTACCAATGGTGATGCGGCCTCTTAAACCACTACACCATCTTTGCAGATTTAGCCACTGAGTCTATTTATTAGCAGGGAGCAAAAATATAAATCATAGATGCGCTACTACGTTTAGAATATGGTACCTTTCTGGACGTTAAGACTGCGCTGAGCGTAAGACGCGGTTGGACTTAATGACAGAGCTCGATATTCAAATCGACACGCAGCCGCCATATTCAAATTGTATGGAGGATTTGAAGTGCTTTTTTGATAAATATGTATCTTTATTGTCAACCAATAACTTATATATTTGGGACGGACAAATTGTAATATAATTATTTATTTTTCGTTTAAGCTGTAAAATAGGATAGATTTCTACTGTTATAATACTTATAATCTAAAAATCACGTAACACGGGCTCACGTTTTTGCATTTTTTTTGCAAATTTACCTAATTTTGTAGGCGGAAATATTAATTATTTTATGTTTTTTACACGTATTATCATTGTTATGGTAAATGCATATTTTATATTTGTATTAAACAAAAATGTTGATTTTTCAACCTTTAACTTTTACTACTACTTTTAACTGTGACCGCCTGTTTTGGCACATTTCGCTCGGCGCAGTCATAAGTTGTCAACCTACACACAATGTCAACATGACATCTGAATTATAAATATTATTATTATCACGCTCACTCATATTGAAAATTGTACACTATCACCTCTATCATATAAATGTTATATGTGAGCTTATTCTTTATAGTGTGGGTACTTTTTCTGCGATTTTAGTACGGTTGTCTTCGTCCCTCACAAGGCAACAACAGGGCATAAAGAGGCATGCCAAGACGCTATAGTAATTCAGGCCCACAGTGCACACCTATAAAGGCTAATGATAATAATACTAAGCAATGCCAATAATTAAAAAGCATAAGTAGTGATTTACAAAAAACTTGGCATTTTAAAGTTATCAAATCTTCATTAATCTCATCAATACAATTTATATTAAATATGTGCTATATCATTTTATACATTATTTTAATTTATTTATGAGTACAATCATTTAGGAATAAAATAAAATAGAATATTATATAATTGCAGTTTTATAGCTTATAGGTAAAAGTCGTCGATATAACCGTAATAAATAAACACTAACCGTCACAATGGAGTTGAAAAACAAGCAATGATATTGACATTGACATTATCTGGCGTCTGACAAGTTAGAGATGGTGTTGCCATACTAAACACAAAAACTCGATATATCGATAATAGACATTACTTTAAGTTAATCAATGTAATCTTGCAAAGATAAAAATTATTATTATTATTACGTTTTGTATTACTTTTGTATAAAAATGAAATGAACGAATAAAATAATAATTATATAATATAGCAATGGTAAATTACTATTTCGATTAATTACCTGTCAACATATTTTGTGTAAAGGAAACATTTTTACGTTCATGTACTTGCTTGCTAAGTTCCATTACATAGTTTAGTCGTTTTCTTGTTTAATGTTTTTTGAAAATATTACTAACTTGTACAGAAAAATAAATACAAGTTTCTTCCTTGTATTTATTTTTCTAGCAGGATAGCCAATTTCTTGTGCACCTCTCGCCTAATACTGGCAAGCCCCTTTATGAGTATTTGGATAGGGTAGGTAGTTCCGTGTAGGGGTCGCCGTGTGAAACGACGAGCCCCCACGAAACCTCGGCGGGGTCGCGACCCGCATGTGAAAATGATCGCCGACTCTGGTAAGTCGAGAAACACCGTAGTAGGTTTAGTTGGTATGACCGGGATGTCGCCATCATACCCCGGGTGAAACCGACTTATCCCGCCGCCCGTCCCCGCGGAAGGACGTCAAAGCATTCACACAAGTAAAAAAAAAATATAGTGAGGGTACATCTATGATTTAAATATTTAGTCGATAGGTACGAAAGTAGTCGATAAGTACTATTTACCTTTCTTCCCATGGTTAATTCCCAATTTGCCTCCAACATTTGTTGTATCAATTTCAGTGCCAGGTTGTGCAGTGTCTGAATAATTACCCGGCGGTTTTGGTTGATTAGTTGTTAACGCTGTTGATAGCGATGTTGTTTCTGGTTGCGCAGTTGTTGTATTTTGTAGTACTATTTCTGGTTGTGCAATTTCTGGAGATGGCGTTGTTATATTTAGTGTCATAGTCGTTTCTGGTTGCGCAGATGCTGGTGTTTCTGACGAGTACTCTGATGTACTTGCTTCTTTATTTACTGCTTGTATTGATTCAGTTATACCGTAAGACGATTGAGTGACGGACAGATTGGAAACTGTTTGTTGTTCAGAAATGTCTGTTGATTTCTTTTCGGTAGTTGTTGACTGTTGTTCAGTGGTTTCTCGCTGTTTTTCTGTTGATAGATGTTCTGATGATTGATCAAACAGTACCGGAACCGTTGTTGGCTGTTGTTCAACTATATCTTGGCCAGACAACGCAATATGTTCAGTAGATAATTGAACTGTCTCTATAGTTGTTTGATTAGTTGTTAGCTGTTGTTCTGTAGTTGTTGTCTGTTGTTCAGTTATTGTTTGATTAAGTTGTTCAATATGCTCGGATGAAACCGTTATTGATTGGTCTGTTGTTATTTTCTGTTGTTCTGTAGTCGATGTCTGTTCTGTAGTTTTAGTTGCATCTTCAATTATTGCAGTTGATTGTTCTGTTGTTAGATCCATCGTCATCGATATTGTTGTTGGTTCTTCCGGAGTTGTCGTGATTGGTATTGCAGCGGTTGGAAGTTGTACTGTATGCGCGGTTGTTTCTTGCGCTGTTGTTGTATCTTCTGGTATCTTTGTTGTGGCTGGTTGCGGCGTTGTTGAGGTAAAGGCGCTTGTTGTCGCTTCAGCCGTGATTGTTGTCGGTACATTACTGGTTGTAGTACTCGTGACACTGGTTTCTGCTGAGATACTTGAAGAAGTTTCTTCGGTAGTTGTTGAAGTGGGTATTTCACTTGTAGTTGAGGTGACTTCTGGAGTTGTTGTTTTTGCTTCTTCGGTTGTTGTCGAACTGGGTAGTTCGCTTGTAGTTGAGGTCGGTTCTGTAGTTGTTGTCGAACTGAGTAGTTCGCCTGTAGTTGAGATAGTTTCTGTAGTTGTTGTTGTAGTTTCTTCGGTAGTTGTCGAAGTGGGTAGTTCACTTGTAGTTGAGGTCGGTTCTGTAGATTTTGTTTCTTGGGTTGTTGTCGAAGTCGGTAGTTCGGTTGTAATTTCTTCGGTAGTTGTTGAACTGGTCGGTATTGCTGATTGTTCAGTGATTGTTGCCTCCTCTGCCGCAGTTGATTCGGTTGGTATGTCAGTTGTAATTGTGGTTGTAGTTGTTGACTGTTGTTCAGTTGTAATGCTTTCTTCAGTTGTTTGTATAGTGGGTTCACTAGAAGTTGTTGTGGTAGTGAATTCTTCTGAAGTTTGCTCTGTGTTTTCTTCTGGAATTGTTGATAGAAAGGTTTCTTCTGTTGTTCTCGAAGTTGTTTCTGTGGTTGTTGTGGTTTCTTTTTTAATTGTTGTTGAAGTTGTTGAAGGTATATCTGTTGTTGCTGTTGATGTGATTGTGGGTTCTTCTTTAGTTGTTGTGGTTGTAGTTTCTTCTGATGTTGTTTTTGTTGGAAAGGGTTCTTCTGTTGTTGTAGTTGTTGTTGAAGAGGTAGTTGGTTCTTCTGTTGTTGTTGTTGTTGTTGGAGTAGTTTTTGGTTCCTCTGTTGTTGTTGTCGAAGTGGTTGTGAGTTCCTCTGTTGTTGTTGGTGTAGTGGTTGTTGGTTCTTCTGTTGTGGTTGAAGTAGTCGTGAGTTCTTCTGTTGTGGTTGAAGTGATCGTGGGTTCTTCTGTTGTGGTTGAACTAGTTGTTTGTTCTTCTGTTGTGGTTGAAGTGATCGTTGGTTCTTCTGTTGTGGTTGAACTGGTTGTTTGTTCTTTTGTTGTTGTTGAAGTAGTTGTAAGTTCCTCTGTTGTTGTTGTTGAAGTAGTTGTTGGTTTTTCTGTTGTTGTTGAAGTAGTTGTTGGGTCTTCTGTTGTAGTTGAAGTGGTTGTGGGTTCTTCTATTGTGGTTGAAGTGGTTGTCGGTTCTTCTATTGTGGTTGAAGTGGTTGTCGGTTCTTCTGTTGTTGTTGAAGTGGTCGTGGGTTCTTCTATTATTGTTGAAGTGGTTGTTGGTTCTTCAGTTGTTGTTGAAGTGGTTGATGGTTCTTCTGTTGTAGTTGAAGTGATTGATGATTCTTCTGTTGTTGTTGAAGTGGTTGTGAGTTCCTCTGTTGTTGCTTTTGAAGTGGTTGTTGGTTCTTCTGTTGTAGTTGAAGTGGTTGTGGGTTCTTCTATTGTGGTTGAAGTGGTTGTCGGTTCTTCTATTGTGGTTGAAGTGGTTGTCGGTTCTTCTGTTGTTGTTGAAGTGGTCGTGGGTTCTTCTGTTATTGTTGAAGTGGTTGTTGGTTCTTCAGTTGTTGTTGAAGGGGTTGTTGGTTCTTCTGTTGTTGTTGAAGTGGTTGTGGGTTCTTCTGTTGTTGTTGAAGTGGGTTCTTTTGTAGTTATTGTGGTTGATGACTCTTCTGTTGTTGTTGAAGTGGATTCTTCTGTAGTTGTTGTGGTTGGGAGTTCTTGTGTAGTCGTAGTAATTGTTGTTGTTGTCGGTTCTTCTGTAGTGGTTGTTTGTTCTTCAAATATAGTTGTTGAAGTGGTCGTTAGTTCTTCTGTTATTGAAGTCTTCAGTTCTTCAGTTGTTGTTGATTCTTCAGTGGTTGTTGAAATAGTTCTTGGTTCTTCTGCTGATGTTAAATTCGTTGTCAGTTCTTCAGTTATTGTAGTTCTTAATGTTGGTGTAGTTGGTTCTTCTGGCGTTGTTATAGTAACAGTAGACTGTTTTTCAGTATTGGTTGTAATTTGTGTAGTTGTTGTTGGTTCCAGCGTTGATATAGTTGCCGGTTGTTCATCAACATCGTCATCATAATAATAGTAGTTATCATCTTTAGATATCTCTGATGTTGTCTCATACATACTTTGTGCGGTATGTTGTTCAATTTCTGGCTGTTGTTCGTCTCCTGTCTCGTCATATTCGATATCCGCTGGTTGTTCTGTTTCAGACACCGGCGTTTCTGTTCCTTCTTCGGTTTTCGTTAGGCTGTGAGACATTTGTCCGAAGTTCGAAGTAATATCTAAAGTTGTTTCTTCAGGTGTTGTTGGTTGTTCTGTGGTTGTTGTGATTCCTTCTGTAGTCGTTGTCGGTGTTGTTGTGATGAATTCTTCTGTAGTTGTTGTTATTGTTGTTGATGGTTCTTCTGTAGTTGTCGTTGGTGTTGTTGTGGTGAATTCTTCTGTAGTTGTTGTAAGTGTTGTTGTTGGTTCTTCTGTAGTTGTTGTTGGTGTTGTCGTAGTCAGTTCTTCTGTAGTTGTTGTAAGTGTTGTTGTTGGTTCTTCTGTAGTAGTTGTCGGTGTTGTTGTAGTGATCTCTTCTGTAGTTGTTGTAAGTGTTGTTGATGGTTCTTCTGTAGTAGTTGTCGGTGTTGTTGTAGTGATCTCTTCTGTAGTTGTTGTAAGTGTTGTTGATGGTTCTTCTGTAGTTGTTGTTAATGTAGTGGTGGTGAGTTTTTCTGTAGTTGTAGTGAATTCTTCTGTAGTTTTTGTAATTGTTGATGATGGTTCTTCTGTACTTGTTGATGGTGTAGTTATTGTGAATTCTTCTGTAGTTGTTGTTGGTGTTGTTGTAGTGAACTCTTCTGTAGTTGTTGTTAGTGCAGTTGTGCTGAATTCTTCTGTAGCAGTGGCAAGTGTTGTTGATGGTTCTTCTGAAGTAGTTGAAAGTGTTGTTGACGATTCTTCTGTAGTTGTTGTTGGTGTTATTGTAGTGATCTCTTCTGTAGTTGTTGTTATTTGTTCAGTAGTTGATGTTGTTGGCTCTTCTGTTATTGTAGTCGTTGTTTGATGTTCAGTAGTCGTTGATGGCTCTTCTGTTGTTATTGGTTGTTCAGTATCAGGGTAAACGTCATCGGAGTACAGATAATCATCCGAATATAAATATTCTGTTGTGTAATCAGTGTCCGGAAACTGTGTAGTTTCATGAGTAATCGAGTCTGGTTTCATTTCAGGTTTTTTATGAGCAATCGCATAGTTAGTTTCCTCAGTAGATGGATACTCATAATCTGCCAATTCTTCATAATTATCCGGGTATTCTGATAAATCTGGTTTACCATCAGTATATTCTGGATACGCTGAATCAGCTGGTTTGCTTGTTGTTAGTTGCTCTGTAGTCGTTGTTTCTTCCTCGTATTCATCTTCTTCGGGTAAATCATAATATATTGTTGGCTGCGAAGTTGTAGTAACTTGATCTGTGGTTGTTGACGGTTGTTCAGTTGAAGTACTTGTTGTTGGTTGTTCTGTAGTCGTTGTTTCTTCTTCATATTCATCTTCTTCGGGCAAATCGTAATATGAAGTTGACTGTACAGTTGTTGTATCTTGATATGTGGTTGTTGACGGTTGTTCGGTGGAAGTTCTTTTTGTTGGTTGTTCTGTAGTCGTTGTTTCTTCTTCATATTCATCTTTTTCGGGCAAACCGTAATATGAAGTTGGCTGTACAGTTGTTGTAACTTGCTCTGTGGTTGTTATTGGTTGTTCAGAAGTAATAGTTGTTAATTGTGCAGTCGTAGTGGTTGATGGTTGCTCTGTAGTGGTTGTTTCTTCCTCATATTTATCTTCATCTGATAAATTGTAATATGAAGTTGGCTGTACAGTTGTTGTAACTTGCTCTGTGGTTGTTGTTGATTGTGCAGTTGTTGTTGTTGATGGTTTTTCTGTAGTTGTTGTTTCTTCCTCAAATTCATCAGGTAAACACATTTCATCTTCAAATTCTGTTGGCTGGTCGGTAGTTGTTGATATAATAGTCGAAGTCGTTAGCATTTCTGTTGTTGGTTCAACTGTTATTAGCTCAACTGTGGTTGGTTTAGCTGTTGTTAGTTCTGTTGTTGTTGGTACAACTGTTGTCAGTTGTGATGTTGCTGGTTTGGTTGTTGTTGTTGGTGCTGTCGTTATTTCCACTGTCGTTGATTCTCTCGTTGTTGGTTCCATTGTTGTTGGCTCTGACGTTGTTGGTTTTGAAATTGTTGGTACAGTTGTAGTTATTTCGACTGTTGTCGTTTCATCATCATCTGGCACAAATATTAAGTCTTCAGCTGAATCATAATCAGTAGTTGTTGGTTCTTCTGTAGTTGGGACTGATGTTGTTGTTTCTGGTTCATCAGCATATTCTTCTGAATGCTCATGTTCCTCTGGTGGGCATGTCACCGTTGTATCTGGTTCCTCTGTAACGATTTCGTAATCGTAATAATATTCTGGCAAGCTTGTTGTTGTATATTCTTCAGTTGTTGATATTTCTTCAGCTGTTGTCGACATTTCTACAGTAGTTGTTGGTATTATTTCAGTAGTAGTTAACGGTTCTGTCGTTGTTGATTCAGCAGTTGTGAGTGGTTGTATCATTGTAGTGGTTGTTAGTTCGTCAGCTATTGTTGTTGTTGGTTGTTCAGTGGTTAATTCTTCTGTGTAGTCATAAGCTTCAGTAGTAGATGGTTCGATACAATCTACTTTTGAACCAGATGCGTCTGGAGAGCATGTAGTATCTTCATCATAATATTCGTATAATGACTCAGTTGTTGTTGGTAATTCTGTAGTTGTTTGTTGTTCTGTTGCAGTTGGTTCCACTGTTGTTGACGATTGCTCTGTTGTTGTCACTTGTTCTGTCGTTGTTAATTGTTCTGTTGTTAATTGCTCTGTAGTTAATGGTTGCTCTGTTGTCGATTGCTCTGTCGTTGCAGATTGTTCTGTTGTTAATTGCTCTGTAATTGATGGTTGCTCTGTCGTTGTTGATTGCTCTGTACTTGATGATTGCCCTGTCGTTGTTGTTTGCTCTGTAGTTGTTGATAGTTCTGTTGATAATTGCTGTGTAGTTAATGGTTGTTCGGATATCGTTTTCTCTGTACTTGTTGGTTGCTCGGTTGTTGATGTCTGTTCTGTAGTAAATGGCTGTTCTGTTGTTGTCAATGGCTCTGTCGTTCCTAAACAATCGGATCCATCTGGTGAGCATGTAATATCTTCATCATAATATTCTTCATACAGTGGTTCAGTCGTTGGTTGTTCGGTAGTTGTCGATTGCTCGGTCATTGATGGTTGCTCTGTAGTTGATGGTTGCTCTGTAGTTGATAGTTGCTCTGTAGTTGATGGTTGCTCTGTTGTTGTTGATTGTTCTGTTGTGGATGGTTGTTCTGTCGTTGTTGATTGTTCTATAATTAATTGCTCTGTAGTTGATGGTTGTTCGTTTGTCGCTTTCTCGGTAGTTGCTGGTTGCTCGGTTGTTGATGTCTGCTCTGTAGTTAATGGCTGTTCTGTTGTTGTCAAAGGTTCTGTCGTTCCAGAACAATTTTCCTTGGAACCGGATCCATCTGGTGAGCATGTAGTATCTTCATCATAATATTCTTCATACAGTGGTTCAGTCGTTGGTTGTTCGGTTGTTGTCGATTGCTCTGTAGTTGATGGTTGCTCTGTCGTCGATTGCTCTGTAGTTGTTTGTTGCTCGGTTGTTGATGTCTGTTCAGTTGTTGATGGTTGTTCTGTTGTTGTCGTTCCAGAACAATCATTGGAACCAGATCCATCTGGTGTACATGTAGTATCTTCATCATAATATTCTTCATATAGTGATTCAATCGTTGTTGGTTGTTTTGTTGGTGTCGATGGCTCTGCAGTTGATGGTTGCTCTGTAGTTGTCGTTTGTTTTGTGGTTAATGATTGCTCTATTGTTGTTGTTGACTGCTCTGTTGTCAATGGTTGCTTTGTAGTTGTCGATTGCTCTGTAGTTGATGGTTGCTCTGTTGTTGTTGTTGGTTGCTCTGTAGTTGTCGATTGCTCTATTGCTGTTGATTGTTCTGTTGTCGTTTGTTCTGTAGTTGATGATTGCTCTGTTGTTATTGTTGACTGCTCTGTTGTTGATGATTGCTCTGTAGTTGTCGATTGCTCTGTAGTTGATGGTTGCTCTGTTGTTGGTTGCTCTGTAGTTGTCGATTGCTCTGTTGTTGTTGCTTGCTCTGTTGTCGATTGTTCTGTAGTTGATGATTGCTCTGTTGTTGTTGTTGGTTGCTCTGTAGTTAATGGTTGCTCTGTTGTCGTTGATTGCTCTGTTGTCCATTGTTCTGTATTTGATGGTTGCTCTGTCGTTGTCGTCGATTGTTCTGTAGTTGTTGATTGCGATGTCGTTTCTGGTTGCTCAGACGTTGTTTGTTCTGTACTACTTAATTCTTCAGTCGTAGATTGTATTTCAGTAGTTATTGTTTGTTTTTCTGTAGTATCAGAATGCATCGCGCTGGCACTTTGTGCGTATGCTTGTCCAATAGAATGTGATACATATATTTCCTCTGTTGTTTCATCTTGTTTGAATTCTGTTGTTGTTGTTGATGGTTCAGCTGTTGCTATTATTGGTTCAGTTTTTGTCGTTGTTGGTTCAGTTGTTATCGTTGTTGGTTCAGCTGTAGTAGTTGTTGGTTCAGATGTCGTCGTTGTGGGTTCCGCTGTAGTAGTTGTTGGTTCAGCTGTTGTCGTTGTTGGTTCAGCTGTTATCGTTGTTGGTTCAGCTGTTGTCTGTTCTGTTGTTGTCGTTGTTGGTTCAGCTGTTGTCGTTGTTGGTTCAGTTATAGAAGTTGTTGGTTCAGCTGTTATCGTTGTTGGTTCAGCTGTCGTCTGTTCTGTTGTTATCGTTGTTGGTTCATCTGTTGTCGTTATTGGTTCAGGTGTTGTCTGCTCTGTTGTTGTCGTTGTTGGTTCAGCTGTTGTCGTTGTTGGTTCAGTTATAGTAGTTGTTGGTTCAGCTGTTGTCGTTATTGGTTCAGCTGTTGTCTGTTCTGTTGTTGTCGCTGTTGGTTCAACTGTTGTCGTTGTTGGTTTAGTTATAGTAGTTGTTGGTTCAGCTGATGTTGTTGTTGGTTCAGCTTTTGTCGTTGTTGGTTCAGTTGTAGTAGTTGTTGGTTCAATTGTTGTCGTTATTGGTTCAGCTGTTGTCGTTGTTGGTTTAGCTGTTGTCGTTGTTGGTTCAGCTGTTGTCATTGTTGGTTCAGCTGTAGTCGCTATTGGTTCCGCTGTTGTCGTTGTTGGTTCACCTGTTGTCGTTGTTACTGCAGTTGTTGTTGTTGGATCAGCTGTTGATGTTGTTGCTTCAGTTGTTGTTGTTATTGGTTCAGCTGTTGTCGATGTTGGATCAGCTGTTGTCGTTTTTACTTCAGCTGTTGTTGGTTGAGCTATTGTCGTTGTTGGTTCCGTTGTTATCGTTGATGGTTCAGCTGTTGTTGTTACTTCAGTTGTTGTTGTTGGTTCGGCTGTTGTCGTTGTTGCTTCAGTTATTGTTGTTATTGATTCAGTTGTTGTCGATGTTGGTTCAGCTGTTGTCGTTGTTACTTCAGTTGTTGTTGGTCCAGCTGTTGTCGTTGTTGGTTCAGTTATCGTTGTTGGTTCAGCTGTTGTTATTGTTGGTTCAGCTTCTGTCGTTATTGGTTCAGCTGTTGTCGTTGTTGGTTCAGTTGTTGTCGTTGCTGGTTCAGTTGTTATCGTTGTTGGTGCAGCTGTTGTCATTGTTGGTTCAGCTATACTAGTTGTTGGTGCGGCTGTAATAGCTGCTGCCTCAGTTGTTGGTTCAGAAGTAGTAGTTCTTGGTTCAACTGTAGTAATTGTTGATTCTGGTGTAGCTGTTGAAATCATAATACTACTAATAGTTGTTAGCTTAGTAGTACCAGACGTAGTGGTTTTAGGTGCCTCTTCGAAATCGTCGTCTTCTTCACTGGAATAGTAATCTTCTGTTGTTGTTGTTGGGCGGCGAGTTGTTGAAGTTGTTGTTGTGGTTGTTGTTGTTGTTGATTTTGGTGTGCGAGGTTTGTTCTGTTTTATGTATTCGAATGCTGATAGCGTGTCTGTGAAAGAAAGGTATTGTGGTGAAATTTGGAATATGGAGATTTTTATTAGTTTAGTTTTAGTAATTATTATTGTTATTCTTATTATTACTGTCGGTAAGATCCTTACTAATATTATAATGCAAATGTGAGTTTATTCGTTACGCTTTCACGCCTTAACTACTCAACCGATCATTATGAAATTTCGCTTACGCGTTGTCAGGGGTACAGATAAGGATATAGTGTACCTTTCATCTAGAAAAACTGTTGATAACATAACCTAAACTAAAGTTACGTGAGCAAGGCCGTAGGCTTAAATTAGTATAGTATGGTTTCAACATCTTATCGATATCATATGTAAAATGCTGAGATTATACAGTCAAAGTCAAAGTCAAAGTCAAAAATCATTTATTCATTTAGGTCACAAAGTAACACTTATGTACGTCAAAAGATATGGGTTAGTGAGTTTAATAAGTTAATGAAGCTACATTTAGGTTAGTTGCTAGGTTCAGGGAAAGGGTTGAGCCTATGAGAAGAATCCTGCAAGAAACTCACGGCCACTCTTTTAAATCGCCAATTAAATATAATTTCAGTATTTTACAACTCAGATTAACAAGGTGTTGCAGCCATTATGCCATATACTACAGACTATAAAAAACTAAAGATAAAAACAGTAATAACTTAATAATATTATAGAGATTAAATAATTTGGGCTAAGGTATATGTTTTAATATAAATCTAAAATAGGCAGTAAGATGGCATGATGGCGCATACACTTACACTTTGTGACAATGCAAAGGCAGTCCGTGACTAAATGCGGTTGTGCATTTATATTCTTCAATAATAATCAAATTAAGAAACAAGTTACTTGTTAACATCACAAATAATCACGAGGTACCTTACTAAATTGACTTAAAAGTAATACAGATCTTTAAATCCTGTATGCAAGAAGCAACTAGTTCCATGAGTTTTTGTCATTTAAGTAGTCGTTGACTGAATAATAAGCCTTCCGAATAAGTTGTATTTTAACGGCGCTTTTAAATTTAAGGAATGGTAAATTTATTATATTAATAGGTAGTTTATTAAAAAACGTATACCGAGTCCCGCAAATGTATTGTGAACTTTATGTAAACGATGATATGGGCCTACTAACTTATGCTTATTTCTAGTGTTTACGTTATGGATATCACTATTCTTATTATATAAGTGAATATTATGTTTAATAAACATAATGTTAGCAAATATATATTACGACGCAACAGTAAGTATGCCTATTTCTTTAAATCGATCTTTCAGGGAAACTCGTGGTCCTAAATTATAAATGCTACGTACTGCACGCTTTTGAAGAATAAAAATTGTCTCGATATCAGCTGCCTTGCCCCACAATAATATACCATAGGACATGACACTGTGAAAGTAACTGAAGTATACTAGTCTCGCAGTATCTACATCAGTAAGCTGTCTTACTTTCCGAACTGCATATGCGGCTGAGCTAAGTTTCCCTGCGAGATACGATATATGAGCGCCCCACTGAACTTTATGATCTAAAGTCAAACCTAGAAAAACTGTTGATTGTACGAAAACAATAATTTCATTATTTAAATTTATATTTATGTTAGGACTCTTTACATTTGGCAATGTAAACTTGATACATTTTGTTTTTTTAGACTTTAGTGGTAAATTATTCGACGTAAACCAGTTCAGGATGTGCGCAAGCGAATCATTAACACTATTTAAATTTGTTGCCCTTCTGTCTACCTTAAATCAAACTGCAAATAAAACAATGTCACACAAATCCTGCACGAAGAACAGCAAATCATTTACGTACACTAAAAACAGAAAGGGTCCTAAAATTGAGCCCTGTGGCACGCCCATTGTAACTGGTAATCCAGAAGATCTACTTCCGTTGATATAAGTCAAGTGCAGTATCTCTGATGCCATAATACTCGAGTTTTCGCAACAGCGTATGATGGTCAATGCAGTCAAAGGCTTTAGAGAGATCACAGAATATGCCAATGACATCTTGCGAATTTTCCCAGGCACTGAATATATGTCTTAAAAGCGTAACACCCGCATCTATCGTAGAACGGCCTTTTCTAAAACCATGTTGATCTGCATGAAATAAATTATTTACACTAAAGTGGCTCTCTAATTGCTGTAATATAATCTTCTCAAATATTTTACTAATAGCAGGTAATATTGAAATTGGCCTAAAATTACTAGGGTCACTTTTGCATCCATTTTTAAATAAAGGTATTATTTTACTACATTTCATTAAATTTGGAAAATGCCTACATCAATGCATCCGTTGAATATTGCGGCTAGGTGTGGCGCTATATTAACAATAATACTTGCAACTAATTTTACAGAAATACCCCAGAAGTCAGCTGATTTTTTTGAATTGAGCGACTTAAATACTTTTATTATATCATACGGATGTACACATTCAAAACTAAATTGTGTCTTGCACTCTTCCACGCTGCCCCTAACCAAGTATTCTGCTCGAGCTGGGCAAGACCTAAGGGTACTAGTTGTATTTAAAGGTATTTTTGTAAAGTAGTTATTGAATGTATCGGCTACTTCCAAGTTATTTGAAATTACGCTATTATTTACATTCAGTTCAAATTTATTATCACGCACCTTGCTGCGACCTGTTTCATTGTTAATAATGTTTCATGTAGTTTTAATTTTATTATTAGAATTTTCAATTTTAGTTTTTAAGTAAAGGGACTTGGCAGTGGCACAAGTCTTTTTAAATAATTTTGAATAACTTTTAACATATTAAATAAAATTTGGATCGAAATTGTATTGTTTCATACCATATAATTCGTATAGTTGTACTCTACTTCAATATATCCCAGATGTTGCCCAATCACAAAACTTAATCTTATTATTCTGACTGAAGGTCTTACATTTAAAAATATTATTATATTCTAAAGTACGACCAATAGGAGCGGAGCATCAATGAAAAATGTTGCAAAAACGGGGCAAGTTCTCTTATGTAAAGCAGACGAAGTTGCGCGGTGTGTATAGATATATATAAAAATAAGTTGTTTGCGTAACGAGACTTACAATATCGAGCGAAGCCGGTGCGGATTGCTAGTATATAATATAGTATTATTAAACAAATAACTAAAATCAACAATAACACAGCGTATGAGGAAAAGCAATAGTTATAAACTGCACTAATACAGAATATTGTTGTAAATATAAATGCTATATACTTATTAAATTATCCTTATATACTAATTACATCGCGGATGTATATAATAAGTACTAGCTGTGCCCGCGGTTTCACCCGCGTTTATGATTACTGAGCTGCCCTTGTGGGTCGTAGCGTGATGTTATATAGCCTAATAAGCTTCCTCGGTAAATAGGGTAACCAACACTAAAAGAATTTTCGATTCGGACCAGTAGTTCCTGAGATTAGCGCGTTCAACCAAACAAACAGCTTTGTAATATCTATATTAATACGTGGAGCAAAAACTTTGTAGCCCTTTTTACGCAAATTGCGCGGACGGAGAAGTATGAAATTTGGCACAGTTAAAGTTTATATGGAGAAGGAGGGGGCGAATCCTAATATTTTTATAAAATATGCATTAGAAATACATTAAATTAATGAAAACCACTACACGCACACAGCCATGCATTGAAAACAAGCAGTCGAATCGCGTTCGTAGTATTTCGGCATTGTTCGGCTGATGTCGCAGAATTCTTCGTTACTATGGTTATATATAATAAAACCTTAATAACGATCAAACTTAAAATTTAAATCAATTATGGTCTAGTTAGTGTAGATAGGCAGAGAGGTATTATATTTTATTTGCAAAGTATATTGACTGCACGCTTGACGAAGTGGATTAAGTGGTCCCCTGACCTCAATAGCAACGCTGAGTGTTGTGAGTTCGAATCCCAGACGACACAATAATTTGTTTGTTGCACAAATGGTTGTTTCGAGTCTGGGTGTGCTTTGTGTCCGTTGTTTGAATGTGTGTAACGTCCCACACGACACAGGGATTGCAACTAGTGCGTAGCCTTTTTAAAAAGATAGTAAATGAATATAATAAACTGTTTAATACGCATTTTATAGTTTTATTTATCTGTATACATAAAAGCAAAGTATTCTGTAAAATAAAATTGTTTTTTGATGACATATCTTAGGTACTACAAAAATATTGCTCAGGGAAACATTTCACTTTATTATGGGTCCCTTATAACTCTACTATAAAATGTTTCAGGATTATCCAATCTTTACGGGACGCCTGTATATCTGTATTTTATCACAAAGTATTTATAGTGGGCTAAATGTATTACTTATATATTTTCTCTCTTTCCAGATCTTGAAATGCAGTGATCTTCAAAAATTCTACCCAAAATCCAAACGCTTTATTTTCAAAATCTAAAACAAACACAATTTTGGTGTATTAAATTCACAAACATTTTGGCAAAGTACGGGCTGAACTCAGCAAACCTTCCAAAGAAACTGTTCAAACGCTCTCACTGGGCTGACCCAAAGTCTTGGCATCAAGACATAGGTCCTGCAGTATGACAGACACCTCCAGCATCACAATGGATCAATTATCCGTTCTCTCCTTCCGCAAACTCGAGGAAGTGAAACGCCTTGCGTTGCATTTCCAAAACATCATCAACCACCCACTGACCCAAGAGAAAAAAGTCTTATACGAGTATTTAAGAAACCTAGACTTAACGCACAAGAAAATTTTCCTCCAGCCACGCGAGAATGTTGAAGTTGAGTATATCTTTACGACTGAAAAGAAGAGCAATCTTCAGCGGCAGAGATTCAATAGCTTGCCTGTGAGTGAAGTGCCTGAATTACTTAAAGCTGAACTGTTTACTACTGATGACGCTAAGCCTGTTCACATTTGTACGGATTGCAATATAGAGATTGAACTTAACGATGAAGAACCATTGATGGAATCGCTACAAAAGCATTTCAACTCTGACGCCCACTTGCCTAAGTTGAAACGCGAGAGTATTGACGTGAGCGAGCCAATTCTCTTACCCAACATGTCTAGAAGATTATCTGCTATGAGCGAGGTAAACGACAACCCGTTAGCGAAAATCAAAGAGATTACCATATCTTCGAAGCCTGTTGAAAAACTCGAGAGGAATTTCTCTTCGAAATTGAATACTATGCTAGCTAAACACTTGCCTGATGCCTCAGAAGCGACTATAGATGCTGCTATGAAGTTTTACCAAGAGACATATGATAAACTATGCTGTGATGTCTCCGCTATAGATTTTTCCACGCAAACTAGCTCCGTAGCGCCGATTATCATGAGTATTAAAGACAACGTCTACCAAAACTTCGCAGCAGATGCTAATAAGAATATAGACAACGACGAGAATGAGCAAGCGGCGGAAAAGCCGAAGAATCAGGTCAAGAAATATCGTTATTACGGGCCTATTGAGAACCAAATAGTTAAGTTACTCGCCAATCATAAGCTGCTTTCTCTGATCGATGATAGAACTGGGAAGCTGGCTTTCTTCTGTATTGCTTGCGAGTACTATACTTTACGGTTTCACTACGATAGTGTTCTTAACCATGTGTTCAGCGAGACACATATACATAATCTCTCGGCGATCCTCCAATCGGACGCGAGCATTCCATTCGCCATGGCGGATAACTCAATGCAGAAGATCAAAGAAATGAACGAGAAGTTTCTTCTGAGCCACGATATCGTGGTATCTCCTAATGTACTCTTTTGCCGTTTATGCAACGTGTCGATAGATTCCACTGAAGCTTCCATCCTTCATATCTTAGATGAGAAGCATCTGGCGAAACTATCAGATGAGTTGTATCTCCGCATGAAGGAGAAAAGTTCTGATTCCATCCCTGAGGAATGGGGGCCTAAGGATCTTAACTGGACGAAGTATTTGGCTAGCGTCGGCAAGCCGCACAACACTCGGGATCACGTAATTATCGAGAATTTCATCAAGCCTTCTGGCAAAATCGGGAATTACTGCACTTGTTGTGACATGACTCTTAAGGGTCCAAGGCAGGTGCTCTTCAACCACATTCGTCAGAAGAAACACTTGAGGAACGCAGCACCTCGTAAGCTATCCATGCTTTACAAGAATCACTGCCGGCCTTCCGAATATTTCGCCAGTTTCGGCAATTTCTACGTGTGCTCAATCTGCCCTGATTACGTAGCTGTGCCTTCTATATCTGCGATGGTGGAACATTTTGAGGGGACTGCGCATTTAGAAACTATTTGCAAGTTGGTCCGTTGTGGTTTATTTAGCGAAGACGATAAGGAACTACTGTCTGCTAACAAAATCGAGGATTTGAAGTGTCTGGTTTGCGATATCACATTTGCTGATTATAATGATGCGATTAAACATCTTTTGTCCAGCGTTGAACATCAGACGGCAGTGGCTGAGTCCAAAATCAATGCTAACAAAGGTGATATTATCAGTATATATATGAAAGGCAATCATATCTTACATAGCGAAGGTGCTACCTTCACTTGTATCGATTGCAAAGGAGTTTTCAACTCTATCAGATCACTGCTAACCCATCTGGTCTACGCTGAACATTTCAAGGTCAAACCGGCGACTGAGAGCATTTTCCGTTTTTATTTGGAATTGAAACATAACATTACAATGCTGGCGAGGAATAAATACGTGTACTATAGCTTTGGGTATCTGAAATGTGGAGTTTGTGATGCTGATGTGGAAGAGGGGGAGACAGCTAAGAAACACGTGGTATCTACACGCCATAGAGAAAATATGGGGGCCAGCTATGTGAGTCTGGAGACGACTGCTGTTGAATAAAGGTTAGTGGTTTGGAAACTTGTTTTTTGAGCGAGTTGTTTGTCTTTTTAGAGTTAGTACATGACAAAAGGCAAGATTTTTATTGCTTGTCATTTTATTTTTATAATTTATATATTATTATTGATATACGGGGTTAATAATTTTACCGGTGACTTATTTATACCTTACTTGACAACTTCAGTTCTAAAACATTTTATAAAACTCAAAACTTCGTCCAAAAATATGTTTTGATTGATTGATATATTTATTAAGAATCTCCGGCAAAGAACACAACAATACAACTGCTTTCTTTTGCGACCGCGTGTAGTCTTAAGTCTTAGTTGTGCGTGCAGCACCAATATTGATATTTGTATTTGTTTATGAAATATCAATTAATTAATTATGATAAATGGTATAACAAAAGTTGTTAAGTAAGGTAAGTAAGGCAGGGGTAAAAGGTTATTAGTACTTTTAGAACTTAATATTAATAATAATATTTAATTACTATTATAAAATTAAAGGCAATAATAATCTTGCCTTGAAATGCCTGTTCAATAAAAGAAGGAACTATACAGGGTGATTTTGAAATCGTGTAATTCCTTTTAACCACGCATTCTACTATGGTCAGGTATATGGTCAGGGTTATTCTATATCACCAGTAGAATGCGTGGTTAAAAGGAATTACACGATTTCAAAATCATCCTGTATATACATATATACTATAATAATAATATTAATAATAATAATAATGATTTATTTGCTTAAACATGTGTACACATACAAAATTACAGTTGCATGCAAGGTGTCACAATTTTGATCCAACATGTTTGCCATCCATAGGTATATGATGACATGCAAATATTAAATTAAAATGATGTTAATTTACAATCATTAATATGAAAATTAATTTTAAATATGTATACAATGGAAAAAAATTTAATCAATGTGTATGATAATAATTAATACATCAAAAATAAAGAAATGACAATGTTTAAAAGTCAAAAAATATTTAGAATTAAATGTCAAATGACTACATTATAAAAAAAAAAACATATAATTCAATAACATATCATAACAATTTATCCGATAGGAAGTCTGTGACATTATAATATGCTTTATTAATTAGTTGTGTTCTTTTGTTTGCAATGTGAGTCTACGAAACTCTTAACCAAGCGGAACGCAGCAAGATACGTGCTGCTGCCGAGAGTTTCTTGACTAAATACTTAACTTCACTGCCCGACCCGGATGTCGAACCTGATATCTTTTGCACAGCAGTCGTCGTATTCACTATTCTTGCGCCTTTGAGCCAGTCTTGGAATACTTTTCTGCATAAATATAAATTAAAATTGTTTGTTTGCTAAAATGTGGTTTTTATACAGATGGTGTGGTACAAGATTAGAGCAACACATTTGTCATCAAAGTCCCATGGCATGCAAATATAGTTCACAATTATGTACATTTCTTTTATAAAGTATTAAAATTAAATGTTTTACAATCTAAGTACTCATTCATAGAATTTTTAAATTTGTAATTTGAGCAAACGTTTTTATTCCTGAGAATCTTTTTAAATGATTACATCTATAATTTTATTTAGTTAAGTATTTTAGCAAAGCAGCATTAGGCTAGTGAGATACCGTTGAACTGCCACGCTGAGGTCTCAAGTTCGATCCCAAGGCCTCTAAATTTTCGAAGTTATGTGCGTATAAAGTAGTTAATTACCGCTCGCTCTAACGGTGAATGAAACTTGAGAATTATGTAGAACTTTGAGATATGCAGGTTGCATATTTCAAAGTTCCACATAATGTTCTCAAATATATAAGAATTCTGCCAACCCGCATTGGGACAACGTGGTGCACCGTGACTACTTTTTCACACTGAGATGAGCCTTTATTATTCCCAAGTCACTTGGGGTCGGCTTTTCTAGTCCAACTGGATTTGACTGGATATCAGTTTTTTTTTCACTGAGCGGCTGCCGCCTGCTCTCCGCAACCCGAAGGCTAACGATACCCTAAGGCTAGACCTGTGTCAGGATATTATAGGACACTGACTTCCCAATAACGACTGCCAAAGATGTTCATAACAGCCGGGACCGACGGCTTAACGTGCTCTCCGAGGCACGGAGCAGGCGATAATTGTCGATCAATACGCACATAATTTCGAAAAGTCATATAACCTCCGAAAGTCAGAGGTGCGCGTCGTGGTTCGAACCCGAGACCCTCTGCATTGCAGTTTGTTGGTCTCCCCACTGAGCTATCGCTATTTATTTATCTTTTTATTATTACTGGTAAAAACTAACATTTGATATCATTTTTAAAGTATAAGGCTATCAAAATTTTGCGGGTGCATGCTATGGCCTTCTCAGTGTAAGAAGGGGCCATAGTAGGGTATGGCCTCCCCCTTCTCACATTGAGAAGATGTCCAAGGCACGCAGTGGGACAGTTTAATACAGGGTTGGTATTATAAGTACTAGCTGACCCGGCAAACGTTGTTCTGCCATATAAATTATTTCTTAGTGGTATGAAATATACTTTACGACCTATTCTCATAACTACCTAATTAATATACATAAAAATTTCATAAAAATCGGTCGAGCCGTTACGGAGGATTGCGACCACAAAAAATGTGTCACGAGATTTTTATATTTATCTATGTATATAAAAATCTCGTGTCACGGCGTTTGTTAACTAGTATTTTGCGGCCTTGATGGCCTAATGGTTAATGTATCCGACCGCCACGCCTCAGATCGCAGGTTCGATTCCTGCACAAGTAAAACATTTGTGTGCATAGACATAGATGATTGACTTGGTATGGGTGTTCCCATGTATGTATGTATTTACAAAAAAGAGTATATACAGTCGACTCTCGATAATTTGAAACCCAAGGGACCAGACCCTTCCTCTCTACTAGTTTATGATATAGCGTTCCCAGTTTCCCACCTTTTCGGTATACACTGGGAGCCGCTGTACCTTCCAGTGCCCGAAAGCACCTTCAGGGACTAGTTATAGACAGGTCTTGTCCCCAAATCCTAAGACCCATTTTTCGTAAGCGAGCTACCTCGTACCCAAGTGGCACTACCTATTGTCCAGATAGGTACCGGAGCAATAAAGCCGCTCACCACTCGCGAACTCAGAGCGTTGCTAACGATATCCTGCTTAGTTTGGGCTAGATGGTGTTGTGTGTTTGTGATAGAGTATTATTATTATATTATTATTTTTATACATATATTAATGTTTGTTTGTTTGTTCGCAGGTACGGGCGTGAATGGCGTAACATATTGTAAGCGTACTGACGAATGGTATAATGAATCATGATAAGGATAACTTCCGCAAGGATACATTTTACAATGAAATTTTATTAAATGAATTAATTTTATAATTATACTGAGTTTTATTTCTTGCATATACCATCGTTACGTACTTAAATGTAAAAGTTTGTGAGGATGGATGGATGGATGGATAGAAGTTTCTTTGTTTGTGACTCTTTCACAGAAAAACTACTGAACCAATGTTGATGAAACTGTGGAGGAGCAGGATATGATGTCCCTCCAACACAGAGGGTGGATCCTCCGTGTGAATCAGAATGGCGGGTGTAATGTTACGAATCAGCATGAAATAAGAATGTATCAAATCTACCTTAAATCTACCTATAAACAAAGCTACCTATAAGCTTGTATTCTATACTTAGTCGCTGTGTAAACCCCACTTGTGCGATTCAGCATTGTATGCGAAACGTTTTTAGGTTCTTATTGTATATAGCGCCATCTGTTGGATGTAGACGGAACTTCGTATGTGCGGAATCGCCACAAAATTATATAGTAGTATTATTTATACCTATGTACTATCGACTTGAGTGACGGTTGACCACTCCTAAGGTTAAAATCGCATAGCAGGCCAACACTAACCTTTTTTTTGTTTGAGGTTTTTTACACTTTACATTTGTTTACCGATTCTAAGGCGTCATAAAAACAAACGGTTAGTACACTTTTTGTTCGAAAATTCCTTTTTGATTAGTTAACAAAATTAAGGGCGGAGTCACTTAAAGTCAACGTGTGTAAGCGAAAATTTTCTGAAATGGTCTTCCGTCGCTTAAGTCGATAGTAAATCACCGCCAACTTCGGGCTGATACTGAGAAGTTCTTTTCAAAAAAATCCAATAACATTTTGTTGACTCGACTTAGATTTCGAACCCGAGACACATCCTAAATCTGGGATTCTTGCCCCCGGCTGTGGTTCAGTCCATGGTCCGGAGTAAGAGATCGTGGAACATCATCGCCTCCTGTGCACTGTGATGCCGCCCTAGGCCATAAATTGAAAAATTTCATTGTCTTACTCCAGTAAGATCACCTCATTAAGTCATTAGCTAGTTCACATACTTCCAAAAACTATAAATACCAACGTAATTAGGTCAAGGTATCATTCACTTTTGTGCAGCGGAAGTGAGCGCATCGCGATACTAATTAACGCTAGGTGTGAGTCATTAAAACTTAATCACGTTGTTTTTGAGTGTCACCATTTCAAATCAAGTGTTTACGTATTGTGAAGGTATGGATGTTCAAGAGCAAGGTATGTACTTTTATTATCAACCACATTTATTTTTTTTTATGCACATAATATGTGCATAATAATATTATTATTTTGTATCATTTTATTATTGAGGGTAGTTTTCTTTTTAAAAATGTGATGTATATTTATATCTTTTGGACCTACAACTTTTCGCTGTACTTTGCTGCCCTTGAAGCATATCTTTTTAGAATAAGGAGAACATCCTTATAAAGGGCTATAAGTTTCATCTGCCTCTTTCTGCCTCTTCTTACCTCAGTGGGCTGTCAATTTTTAACATTTGGTACTCTAAAGTGGGTAAACCAAATGAAAAATCACAGCATGTCCTGAACACTTTGACTGAAACATCATGCCTTTCTGATTACATCGAAAACATTAACCTAGAACCTTTAAGCCTTAGAATTACGAATGTATGTAAACGAATTTCTCATTAGTGGGCCAAGTCGAATCGTACTAAATCTAAATTCTTAGAAATGTGTTCAGATTGGCTGCATGAAATTGAAAATATTGATGTAGAGCGAACTAAGGTACGTGTATCTCTGAACTTTGACGAAGTTGAAGCATCAACATCTTCATCGTCTGGCCGTCCGAAAATGAACTTTGACGAGACCAGTAAACGTACAAAAAGGAGAAGATTAGCTAATTTGTCTAAGCAAGATCCTTCTCTTGTACATTCATTGCTTAGTGCTTCCGATGATAGTTTATTAACTTTTCCTGAAATCGATGCTAACGAAGTTTTATCGCTCATTGTCGAAGCTCACTTAACTCGACATAAATATTTATTAGTAAAGAAATTTATAAACAATAAGTTTTCAAAAAGCATTTTGCCATCTTACCAAATTGTTGTGGAATCGAAAAGACACTGTTATCCTCCAGATATAACTGTTAGCGAATCATCTGCCGAAGTCGAACTTCAAAGTTTATTAGATCATACAGTCAATCGGATTCTCAAGTCTCAAAAGGTTGTTTTGGATAGGGTACCTAAAAATCCCAGGATAAGATAGCTTTGATAGGGAAATGGGGTTTCGATGGCAGTACAGGGCATTCTGAATATAAACAGTGTTTTTCTGACGCCACTATTGAAGACGGTAGCTTGTTTCTTACTTCATATGTGCCACTTCAGCTTGTTTTGAAATTAGATACTGGAGAAAATACCGTAGTTTTGTGGAAAAATCCTCGTCCTTCGTCAACTAGATACTGTAGGCCTGTACGCTTTCGATATTTGAAAGAATCGACTGCAGTATCAGTTGAGGAAGAAGCATATTTTAAAGAGAAAATAAGTAACTTACAGCAAACTGTTTTCAAAAAAGAAGATCAGGAATACCGCGTTACTCATTGCTTGCAATGTACTATGGTAGATGGCAAAGTGTGTAATGCACTTAGCAGTGTTTCCTCGTCTAAATGTTATATTTGTAATGCCTTGCCCAGCGAAATGAACCAAATTGACAAATGTTTAAACAAGAAAGTCGATGAGAGTAAATATGAATTTGGTTTATCACCTCTTCACGCGTTAATACGCTTCTTTGAATATTTTGTTCATGTCGCATACAAGTTAGATGTTAAAAAATGGCAAGCTAGATCTGAAAATAACAAAATTCTTGTTGCAGCAAAAAAATATACAGGGTGATTTTGAAATCGTGTAATTCCTTTTAACCACGCATTCTACTGGTGATATAGAATAACCCTGACCATATTTTTATTTAATTAGATTTATTTTTTTTTAAAAAATAATTATTCCGTTTTTTTCGTGAAATGGTGTCAGATAGTCATATGTTAACCAACCGAGGCAATTTTAATTTTTTACTAATTAAAATAAAAAAACATATTAATAATTAATGTCGTAAATAATAACGGGCGGTCCTTTTTATTGCCCCTTATTATTTACGACATCAGTTATTGTTATGTTATTATTTTTAAATTAGTAAAATATTAAGATTGTGTCAGGTGGTTAAAATATGACTATTTGAAATCATTTCATGAAAAAAATCTGTACTCTAATTTTGCCGAAACCATTATTCTAATTAAAAAAAAATATGGTCAGGGTTATTCTATATCACCAGTAGAATGCGTGGTTAAAAGGAATTACACGATTTCAAAATCACCCTGTATATTCAGACTCAATTTAGAGAAAGATTAGGTCTTATAGTGGATAAGCCCAAAAGTGGCGGAAGCGGGACCTCAAACGATGGTAATACCGCCAGACGGTTTTTCTCGAACTCAGAAATTTCAGCTGAAATTACTGGGATCAAGAAAGATCTCCTAGATCGTTGCTGGATCATACTTCAATGTTTGAATTCGGGATATAACATTAATAAGACGAACTTCGAAGAGTTCGCATTAGAGACAGCTCGGCAATTAGTTGCCGAGTATCCGTGGTATAACATGCCTGCTTCCGTTCACAAAGTCCTAGTTCATGGTGCCAATGTTATTGATCACGCTTTATTGTCAATCGGAGAGCTGTCTGAAGAAGCAGCTGAAGCAACTAACAAACACATCAAATCATTTAGGAGAAATCACACGCGAAAAATGAGTCGCATTTTGACCAATACTGATTTAATTAATAGGCTTCTTCTTCATTCAGATCCCTTCATAACAGGTCTACGAAAGTTACCTGTCAAAAAAAAGAGGTACTGTCAAAAGCTGTTTTAGATTTGTTATGTATTTAAAGGTAATTTTGCCAATATTTCGTATAGTTTGTAGGTTGTTTGTATTTAGAAAATAAATTTGCTATATATATATATATAAAAATGCTATTTTATTTTATTCTTTTGTGGTTATTGTTAATACAAATAACCATTATTTACAGTTTTACTATTAAAATTCGCAATATAAAATGTTTTAGATACATCGATCGTCTAAAATAAAATTACTGCGAGACATTTTTACACCTAAATGTTGTTAAGAATTTTTTAAACTTATATAATATATTAAAATTTTAATTATTTACGTTTACCTAAATATATTCCAACGTGTAAAATAATAAAATACTTTTTATAACGGATTTGTGTATTTATGACCGCCTTTGTATGAAACCTGAATCACTGTGCTGTGAGGAAGTTATTTCCATGAGTCTGTGGAGCGTGTGAGGGTGTGCGAAAACCCACTCCCCAACCGCAGTACCGGGAACCGTAAATCGCGGGACGACCTACAGCCACCATGAGGTTTTAGCTGGGGGTGGTGAGCTTCGTGGGCCTGCCCGCCACCCGATCAGCTCTAGGTACGAGAGGCGGCGTGCGTGTTCCTACGCGCGTCTCTCAGTAGTGTGTTCTTCGTGTACAGTACCTAATGTAGACAAGTAGGGATAAAACATATCTCTAAATAGGGAAGGTAGATTTGTGTAGTGGCCTACCGTTTCATACAGACTGTAGTTGTTTTGTCTTACGATCTGTCAAGTTTTTTAAAGCAATGAGATATTATCTTTTTATTGTTTTGATGGTGCAGCAGTATTGAAAGCGAGTAATACGACTGCTGTGCATGATCAAAAGGTCTCAGGTTCGGTTGATGACAAGGTGATGTTGGACTTTTCTGTCAAAATTTCTCCGTAAAAGTATGAACTCTAGAACTATATCAAATATACTTCAAAAAGGGCGTTAAAAGGTTTTTACGAGGTCGGCAACGCGCAAGTGTTGCCTCTGGTGTTGCAGCCGTCCATAGGCTACGGTGACCATTTGCCATCAGGTGGGCCGTATGCTTGTTTCCCATTTCAGTAGGATAAAAGAAATATATATTTACTACTCGAAACAAAATAAAGGCCACTAAGATTTTTTGCTGTACCATGAAAACAATAAAGATTTAACGAGTTACCAGCCGGCGGGCAGAAGCCAGGTCCGTAGCTGGTAACCGTTAGGGTTATAATGAAACACGCAGACTGATTCAACTGAGAATATATTTACAATTTTTCACCTATCTTATATCCCATTTATTAGTCATGCAAGTAATGCTAACACTATTGTGTATAATAAACATTTTCACCAATCAGCGACAAGTAAACAAAAATCTAACATTTACGAATGATTTCTTGGAAATCTGTTCGCGAATATAAAAATAGTGCCACGTATAAAAAGCAGAGGGAAGCTTCGCGCGTCACCAGTTAGAAACTGATGATATCGTCGCGGCTAGACGTATGATGCTCCGTTCGATCGCCTTCGCGCGTCGCTTGGTTTCGGCGCGGCTAGTTGTACGATGCTCCGTTCGATTCCAGGTTTAAAGTTATATGTTGCCTGTGCGTATATACATACGCCACATCACTCCCGCCTAAGCGAAGCGTACGTTTTGTTTCACCGCACGGCCGGATCTGGTGACGTACGAATTTCGCGGTGAAGGTGATGACTGTGATGAGGCTGTCCGCATTGGTATGGGTGATGTGTCCGGGGCTGGCGTGTTTGTTAATGTTGTGTTTTCTGGCGAGTCTTCCTCGTTGAGTAGATGGGCTGGCTTCAATCTGTCGATTGAAATTACTGCGGTGCGAAGCGGAAGTTGCACTGTGAAGTGCTTGCCGTCGGTACTGCGTTGAAGTATTTGATATGGTCCGTTGTATGGCGGTACGAGAGGTCTGCGCACGATGTCGTTGCGCACAAACACATGCGTACATGTCCCGAGGTCTTTGTATATGAATGTGTTTGACCTTGACGCTTGCCTTGTTGATGTTGGTGATAATGACGACATTGTTTCAGTCAGCTGACGGACAAATTCCGCATCTTCAATGTTCGGCTTGGTAGGCGCGAAGAAATCAGATGGGACGCGTAACGTAGATCCGTATGTCATCAGGGCCGGGCTGATGGTTGAGTCTTCACGTAGGGCGGTGCGAAGTCCTAGTAATACTGTAGGTAATTCATTGATCCATCTGTTATCGGTTGCTCTTGCCATCAGTGCCGCTTTCAGAGATCGATGCCATCGTTCGATTTTTCCATTAGCTTGCGGGTGAAATACAGTGGTACGTATTCGAGCGACGCCTATTTTCTTCATTAAAGCTTGAAATAAAGACGATTCGAACTGTCTCCCTTGGTCTGTAGTAAGTCGTAGAGGACATCCAAACCGCGATATCCATCCCTCGTACACGGCCTTCGCGACCGTTTCGGCGGTAACGTCACGAGTAGGTATTACCTCTGGCCAGTTAGTGCAGCGGTCAATCATAGTAACTAAGTATCTATAGTCATCTGATGGTGGGAGTAGCCCAACTATGTCCACGTGCAGGTGTTCAAAACGAGATGATTGTTGAAACTCACCGAGCGGGCTAATGACGTGTCGATGAACTTTCGCTCGTTGACAGCTGATGCACGCCTTGGCCCATATACCTACGTCTTTGTTTATAGATGGCCAGAAAAACTTTGTCGTCATTATTCTTCTTGTTGTACGAAAGCCGGGGTGACTTAGTTCGTGTTGTGCTTTGAAGGCTGCGACACGATAAGGCAATGGTAGGTATGGTCGAATGATCGCTGTCGATGTTTCGCACCAAATAGGCCGTTTGACTCCCGGTAGGTTTACGCGGGAAAACTTCAGTCTGGGGTTATTCATGCAAACACGTGGCTCGGCGTCCGTTTCTTGTTCTTGAGATAACTTATCGTAGTCCATCGTTGCGTTGAGTAGTTCGATTTCTGTGATACGTGATAACGCGTCAGCGGCTTCGTTCTTATCACCGTGAATGTATTTGATGTTAGTGCAGTATTGGCTTATGAAATGCAATTGTCGTTCTCGACGCGGTGTGTCATTGTTACTCGGTGTTCTTGTTAGAGCGTACGTCAATGGTTTGTGATCCGTACATATGGTGAGTTCGTTGCCCTCTATCAGTCGGCGTAGGTTTTTAACAGCTGTATACATTGCTAGAAGTTCGCGATCGTATACACTGTATCTTCTCTGCGTCTCGCTCATTGTTTTTGAGTAAAAGGCGAGTGGTTTCCACACGTTGTCTATTTTTTGTTGTAGGACTGCGCCGAGGCTAGTGTTAGACGCGTCGGTAAGTAAGCATAACGGAGCGTTAGGTATCGGGTGCGATAATATAGTAGCCTCGAGAATGCTTTGTCGGCATTGTTCGAAGGCTGTTTCAGCTTCATGTGTCCATTGTAAAAGTGTTTTGTTGTTTACTTGCTATTGTGTAGATACTTGTTTAGTAAATTTTGGTATTCGGCTTGATGGGGTAGGCAGCTACGGTAGAAGTTGATCATACCTAAAAATCTTCTTAACTCTTGCACTGTAGTTGGTTGGGAAACGTAAGTATGGCTTGAATGCGTTCTTCTGTGGGTATGATTCCGTCCGGTGTAACTTCATAACCGAGGAACTGTATCTTGTCTTTGCCGAACTCACATTTATCGATGTTTAGGGTGACGCCGTAGTTGTCGAGTCGTTCGAGAACTTTTTGTAAGTGACGCTTGTGATCCTCTGGGTTTTCTGAGTGCACTAGTAAATCATCGACGAAACAGAATACTTTGTCGTCGAGCCCTCGTAGTACTTCGTGCATGAAACGTTGAAATATTTGGCCGGAGTTGCGTAAGCCGAACGTCATACAGTTGAACTCGAAGAGGCCGAATGGTGTTATTATGGCAGTCTTCGTAGCATCTTCTTTTTCAATAGGTATCCAGAAGTACACCATTTTGAGATCTAGCTTAGAAAAGATTTTTTTCCATTTAGCTGGTACGTAAAATCTTGAATTCTCGGAATAGGGTAGCGATCGGGTACTGTAACGGCGTTCAATCTTCTATAGTCGCCACACACGTGTAGCGATCCATCCTTTTTCTTAACGACGTGAAGCGGGCTGGCCCATGGACTGTTTGACGGTTTACAGATTCCCATCTCCATCATTTTCTCAAATTCTAGCTTCGCAGCTTTGTATTTATCGGGCGGCAGGGGGCGCGGCCTTGAACAGATTGGTTGGCCTGTTGTTTCTATGCGATGAGTTACGTTGTGCTTAGTCGGAGTTTTGAGTGACATGGGTCGCAGTACGTCGGGATATTGTTTCAAGATGTCGTGATAGGGGTGATGGTGGCTGATAACGTATACAGCTTCCTCGGTGCTATGTATTTTGATGGTGTGAACGCTAAGGTCGGTAATGCGGTCGATGAGTTTTCTTTGATGTAAGTAGATCGACAAGTAATTTGTGCTTCGCTAAGAAATCTGCGCCTAGTATTGATGTTTTCACGTCGGCCACGGTAAATGTCCATTTAAAGCTTCTGCGTAGACCTAGGTTGAGTTCGAGTGTGCGCTCACCGTAGGTACGTATCTCTGTACCGTTCGCAGCAAACAGTTTGTAGGTACTTTCAATCGGCTTCACGTGTTTATTATTTCTTGCGGCTAATACGGATATGTCGGCACCCGTGTCGACTAGAAACTTCTCTCTGTTGTTAAGATCGATAACGCAGAGGCGGTAGCTTGGTTTGCTAACCTCGACGCCCGCCATAGTCGATGTATTTTCTAGTTTTCCTGCTTCTTTTTTGCGCACGGTGATTCGCATCTACGGGCTTCATCTCCATAGCGCAGGTGGTAATAACACAGCCAGTCGGGATCGCCGGGTTTGCGGTTCGAGCGGGCACGGTATCTCGAGTTCGATCGCGATCGGTTGTTGCTATGCGAACGAGTGGCGCCATAGCGATACGACGCATGTTGTTGATTGGTTCGAATCTCGGCGATCTCCAGCGTTAGTTTTTCTATTTGTTTATATAATAGGTCGAACTGTAGATTTTCTGTAGTTGGGCAATGTAAACACGACGGGCTTGATGTGTGCGCCGGCTTAGAGGTTGTAGTGTGGACTGCGGCGACTGTTGCGGGTTCGAAATGTTCAACCATTTTGTCGGCCATCACAGTTAAACATTCTAGCGACGATTCGGTGTTCACGGAGAGTACGGCGCGGACTTGTGTGGGTAATTGGTTGAGCCACATAACTTTTAGAGCTTCGTCGGTTAGTAATTTACCGCTCAAATCGCGCATCTTACGTAATAACTGGCTAGGTTTCATGTCGCCGAGTTCTAGGCCGCTGAGTAATTTCTGTAGCTGACGATGGTCTGATTCTTGGCACGTCGATATCAGTCTGTTCTTTAGCGTAATGTACTTGTTGGTCGATGGCGGGTTTAATATGATGTCGCCGATTTGTTCGAGGTCACTACAGCCTAGCAACGGTACGACGAGGTTAAATTTCTGTTCTTCTCCCATCTTGCTGGCGGCGACGGCGGCTTCAAACTGTGCGAACCACAGTCGTGGGTTTTGACGCCAGAATGGAGGTAGACGTGCAGGCAGTGAGATTGTAGCGACATCACCGTGGAGAGGGGTCGTTACTTGCTTGTCGGTGAATTCTTCAGCTTTTTCTTGTGCCATGACGATAAGGTAGCGTGTTCGTACGTCTAGATTAGGCCGAAAACCAACAGATGTTGGGTGTCGGTTCAGTGAACCGATATTACAACAGCACTAGAACGATGAGAGGTCAGGGGTCACCAATTTAACGAGTTACCAGCCGGCGGGCAGAAGCCAGGTCCGTAGCTGGTAACTGTTAGGGTTATAATGAAACACGCAGACTGATTCAACTGAGAATATATTTACAATTTTTCACCTATCTTATATCCCATTTATTAGTCATGCAAGTTACGCTAACACTTGTGGCGACTCCGCACAGACGAAGAAGTTCAGCCTACATTCAACAGATGGCATTACAATCGCACTTCACGTGACGTCATACTATTCTGCATCGCACAAGTGAAGTTTACACAGCGACTGAGTATATATACAAGCTCCCGACATCAACTGTTGGGCCGCGGCCCGCCAGGCACGATCAACCAGCCTGGTCGGAGGATCCTCCCTTTGTGTTGGAGGGACTTCACACCCTGTTCCTCCACACACTAATGTGTACAATAAACATTTTCACCAATCAGCGACAAGTAAACAAAAATCTAACATTTACGAATGATTTCTTGGAAATCTGTTCGCGAGTTTAAAAGTAGTGCCACGTATAAAAAGCAGAGTGAAGCTTCGCGCGTCACCAGTTAGAAACTTGATATCGTCGCGGCTAGACGTATGATGCTCCGTTCGATCGCCTTCGCGCGTTGCTTGGTTTCGGCGCGGCTAGTTGTACGATGCTCCGTTCGATTCCAGGTTTAAAGTTATATGTTGCCTGTGCGTATATACATACGCCACAAAGACATTAAATTATTTAACTTATATAACTACAAAATAATGTTATTGGTTATAATATAGGCTAACGATTGTTTAAAATAATGATCATGAATTGTTTTTTTTTAAGTTCATAATAAAATTGGCCATTTTGAATGAAAAACATGAACAAAAGAAATCACTGGAAGAAGACAAAATACTGTTCTTGTCACTTTTGTTTTCTTCTTTATAGTAACGAGTATGTCCTCCTCTCTTAGCAATACACTCCTGAAGCCTCGTATGCATACTCTGGATCAAATTCCTCACGTTTTCATCTGGAATCTCTTCCCAGGCACGTTTTAAAGCGTCAATCAGCTGCTGTTGGTTGTAGACCCCTTGCTCATTCTCTCTAACCCTTCGTTTCAATTGGTCCCACAATTGCTCGATTGGATTTAAATCCGGACTTTTAGCTGGCCATGGTAATACCTCAATATGAGACCCTTCTAGGACAGTTTGGGTCGATCGAGCTGTGTGTGCACGGGCATTGTCTTGCATCAGGATGAATCCAGGCCCCACTCGCTGTGCAAATGGGATCACTTGAGCCCTGATGTAACGTTCTGCAGTAACGGTACCCGCATTTAAAATGGGGAGCTCGGTTTTACCGTGTAAACTAATCCCACCCCAAAGTTGAATCAACGTTAAAGTCAAACGTTGAGATCACCGAAACGGTCAACTTCGTGGATGAAGGACTCCGAAAACCGCTCGCCGCGTTGTCTCAACACCCTAACACGCCGATCATGATTAAAAAATGTTACTTTGCACTCGTCTGTAAAAAGTACCTTGCCCCACTGATTAATCCCCCAGTTCAAATACTGACGGGAGAATCTTAAACGGTTTGCACGTTGAACCCTGGTCAGAGGAATTCGAACAACTCGTCGTCTTGACATTTGCTGGTCTTCGTGCAATCGATTACGTATAGTTTGATCACTGACACGGGTCCCCGTTGTCAGCCGTAGGTGGTGTTGTAACTTACGGGCCGTTACTGTACGATCACGACGAGCACTTAGTTGGACGTACCGATCCTCGTGCGCCGTTGTTACACGAACTCTACCTGAACCGGGTCTCCTGGCAACACTGCCGGTCTCTTGGAAGCGATTCCATACATTTTGGACAGCTCTTCGAGAAAAACCCAACTGCAAACCCACGTAACGCTGAGAACGTCCTTCTTGAATCATAGTTATGGCTCTTGTTGCTGTAATTGTATCCATGTGCCTTCGTACTGGTGGCATGATTAACGCTAATAAATGAATCAATTAAAATTGAAAAAGTAAAATTTTTCCCTAAAATAACCGAAACAAGTTAAGAAGACAATCGAAGAAAAACATAAGAATAACATACAATTATCTTTCTTCTTAAAATGATGGCCAATACTTTTCAAATTAGGAACACGAACACCAGCCTAAAAGAGATCAAACACCAAAGAGTTCGTAATATCAATATAATGCTACTTATCAGTTACTTTCAGTTTACTAAAGTGCACTTAAATGTAAATAAACTAGTGGCCCTTATTTTGTTTTGAGTAGTATATATATATATCTTGTATCGCAATAGGGTCGCCTCCATCCACATCGTTTGTGGAACATAAAACAAAGCTGGTGAAATTTGGGTGTGATGCACCTCTTGTTACAGCTTTGTGAATAAAATGTGAAATTTTAGAAATAAAATCATTTAGAAATATATACAAAAGTTTATTGTAGATACGATAACAGGGACATACATAAAGTCTTCTCGATTAATCGACTAAGATTCGTTGTCTTTTGGCAGTTCATCAAGCGGTATAATCTGTGGCGCGCTGTCCGGGTCGCACGTGCAGAAACAGTTCTTGCCTTTCGGTCCGTTCGGTACTAGAAGGAACTTTAGTTTCATTTCCGATTCAAGCGCGTTTATGATTTCTGAAAGATAAAAAAATACAAGAAATAATAATATAATTGCTATAATTGCTTTGCTTTTTGTAAAGACGTCCATATTTTATAGAATAAAAAAACATTGAGTAAAAATATATAACGTACTGGTAGCTAGAGACAATATCTTTTTTTGTAATTTCTAGAACAAATATAATCTAAAAGCAGTTCTGAATGTTTTTACACTAAGTTTGTTTATTTAACAAATACGACAAGATCTTTTTGCAGTCATTGCCCGCACTTTTTATGATTCCTGTATCGCGAGGTATTATAGAAACTTTCAATCAACGGGCACAAAGAACACTTAGACTTTGTACTGTGTGGGATTCGTATCGACATTACTCGGCGTCGTACCAATGGTGATGCGGCCTCTTAAACCACTACACCATCTTTGCAGATTTAGCCACTGAGTCTATTTATTAGCAGGGAGCAAAAATATAAATCATAGATGCGCTACTACGTTTAGAATATGGTACCTTTCTGGACGTTAAGACTGCGCTGAGCGTAAGACGCGGTTGGACTTAATGACAGAGCTCGATATTCAAATCGACACGCAGCCGCCATATTCAAATTGTATGGAGGATTTGAAGTGCTTTTTTGATAAATATGTATCTTTATTGTCAACCAATAACTTATATATTTGGGACGGACAAATTGTAATATAATTATTTATTTTTCGTTTAAGCTGTAAAATAGGATAGATTTCTACTGTTATAATACTTATAATCTAAAAATCACGTAACACGGGCTCACGTTTTTGCATTTTTTTTGCAAATTTACCTAATTTTGTAGGCGGAAATATTAATTATTTTATGTTTTTTACACGTATTATCATTGTTATGGTAAATGCATATTTTATATTTGTATTAAACAAAAATGTTGATTTTTCAACCTTTAACTTTTACTACTACTTTTAACTGTGACCGCCTGTTTTGGCACATTTCGCTCGGCGCAGTCATAAGTTGTCAACCTACACACAATGTCAACATGACATCTGAATTATAAATATTATTATTATCACGCTCACTCATATTGAAAATTGTACACTATCACCTCTATCATATAAATGTTATATGTGAGCTTATTCTTTATAGTGTGGGTACTTTTTCTGCGATTTTAGTACGGTTGTCTTCGTCCCTCACAAGGCAACAACAGGGCATAAAGAGGCATGCCAAGACGCTATAGTAATTCAGGCCCACAGTGCACACCTATAAAGGCTAATGATAATAATACTAAGCAATGCCAATAATTAAAAAGCATAAGTAGTGATTTACAAAAAACTTGGCATTTTAAAGTTATCAAATCTTCATTAATCTCATCAATACAATTTATATTAAATATGTGCTATATCATTTTATACATTATTTTAATTTATTTATGAGTACAATCATTTAGGAATAAAATAAAATAGAATATTATATAATTGCAGTTTTATAGCTTATAGGTAAAAGTCGTCGATATAACCGTAATAAATAAACACTAACCGTCACAATGGAGTTGAAAAACAAGCAATGATATTGACATTGACATTATCTGGCGTCTGACAAGTTAGAGATGGTGTTGCCATACTAAACACAAAAACTCGATATATCGATAATAGACATTACTTTAAGTTAATCAATGTAATCTTGCAAAGATAAAAATTATTATTATTATTACGTTTTGTATTACTTTTGTATAAAAATGAAATGAACGAATAAAATAATAATTATATAATATAGCAATGGTAAATTACTATTTCGATTAATTACCTGTCAACATATTTTGTGTAAAGGAAACATTTTTACGTTCATGTACTTGCTTGCTAAGTTCCATTACATAGTTTAGTCGTTTTCTTGTTTAATGTTTTTTGAAAATATTACTAACTTGTACAGAAAAATAAATACAAGTTTCTTCCTTGTATTTATTTTTCTAGCAGGATAGCCAATTTCTTGTGCACCTCTCGCCTAATACTGGCAAGCCCCTTTATGAGTATTTGGATAGGGTAGGTAGTTCCGTGTAGGGGTCGCCGTGTGAAACGACGAGCCCCCACGAAACCTCGGCGGGGTCGCGACCCGCATGTGAAAATGATCGCCGACTCTGGTAAGTCGAGAAACACCGTAGTAGGTTTAGTTGGTATGACCGGGATGTCGCCATCATACCCCGGGTGAAACCGACTTATCCCGCCGCCCGTCCCCGCGGAAGGACGTCAAAGCATTCACACAAGTAAAAAAAAAATATAGTGAGGGTACATCTATGATTTAAATATTTAGTCGATAGGTACGAAAGTAGTCGATAAGTACTATTTACCTTTCTTCCCATGGTTAATTCCCAATTTGCCTCCAACATTTGTTGTATCAATTTCAGTGCCAGGTTGTGCAGTGTCTGAATAATTACCCGGCGGTTTTGGTTGATTAGTTGTTAACGCTGTTGATAGCGATGTTGTTTCTGGTTGCGCAGTTGTTGTATTTTGTAGTACTATTTCTGGTTGTGCAATTTCTGGAGATGGCGTTGTTATATTTAGTGTCATAGTCGTTTCTGGTTGCGCAGATGCTGGTGTTTCTGACGAGTACTCTGATGTACTTGCTTCTTTATTTACTGCTTGTATTGATTCAGTTATACCGTAAGACGATTGAGTGACGGACAGATTGGAAACTGTTTGTTGTTCAGAAATGTCTGTTGATTTCTTTTCGGTAGTTGTTGACTGTTGTTCAGTGGTTTCTCGCTGTTTTTCTGTTGATAGATGTTCTGATGATTGATCAAACAGTACCGGAACCGTTGTTGGCTGTTGTTCAACTATATCTTGGCCAGACAACGCAATATGTTCAGTAGATAATTGAACTGTCTCTATAGTTGTTTGATTAGTTGTTAGCTGTTGTTCTGTAGTTGTTGTCTGTTGTTCAGTTATTGTTTGATTAAGTTGTTCAATATGCTCGGATGAAACCGTTATTGATTGGTCTGTTGTTATTTTCTGTTGTTCTGTAGTCGATGTCTGTTCTGTAGTTTTAGTTGCATCTTCAATTATTGCAGTTGATTGTTCTGTTGTTAGATCCATCGTCATCGATATTGTTGTTGGTTCTTCCGGAGTTGTCGTGATTGGTATTGCAGCGGTTGGAAGTTGTACTGTATGCGCGGTTGTTTCTTGCGCTGTTGTTGTATCTTCTGGTATCTTTGTTGTGGCTGGTTGCGGCGTTGTTGAGGTAAAGGCGCTTGTTGTCGCTTCAGCCGTGATTGTTGTCGGTACATTACTGGTTGTAGTACTCGTGACACTGGTTTCTGCTGAGATACTTGAAGAAGTTTCTTCGGTAGTTGTTGAAGTGGGTATTTCACTTGTAGTTGAGGTGACTTCTGGAGTTGTTGTTTTTGCTTCTTCGGTTGTTGTCGAACTGGGTAGTTCGCTTGTAGTTGAGGTCGGTTCTGTAGTTGTTGTCGAACTGAGTAGTTCGCCTGTAGTTGAGATAGTTTCTGTAGTTGTTGTTGTAGTTTCTTCGGTAGTTGTCGAAGTGGGTAGTTCACTTGTAGTTGAGGTCGGTTCTGTAGATTTTGTTTCTTGGGTTGTTGTCGAAGTCGGTAGTTCGGTTGTAATTTCTTCGGTAGTTGTTGAACTGGTCGGTATTGCTGATTGTTCAGTGATTGTTGCCTCCTCTGCCGCAGTTGATTCGGTTGGTATGTCAGTTGTAATTGTGGTTGTAGTTGTTGACTGTTGTTCAGTTGTAATGCTTTCTTCAGTTGTTTGTATAGTGGGTTCACTAGAAGTTGTTGTGGTAGTGAATTCTTCTGAAGTTTGCTCTGTGTTTTCTTCTGGAATTGTTGATAGAAAGGTTTCTTCTGTTGTTCTCGAAGTTGTTTCTGTGGTTGTTGTGGTTTCTTTTTTAATTGTTGTTGAAGTTGTTGAAGGTATATCTGTTGTTGCTGTTGATGTGATTGTGGGTTCTTCTTTAGTTGTTGTGGTTGTAGTTTCTTCTGATGTTGTTTTTGTTGGAAAGGGTTCTTCTGTTGTTGTAGTTGTTGTTGAAGAGGTAGTTGGTTCTTCTGTTGTTGTTGTTGTTGTTGGAGTAGTTTTTGGTTCCTCTGTTGTTGTTGTCGAAGTGGTTGTGAGTTCCTCTGTTGTTGTTGGTGTAGTGGTTGTTGGTTCTTCTGTTGTGGTTGAAGTAGTCGTGAGTTCTTCTGTTGTGGTTGAAGTGATCGTGGGTTCTTCTGTTGTGGTTGAACTAGTTGTTTGTTCTTCTGTTGTGGTTGAAGTGATCGTTGGTTCTTCTGTTGTGGTTGAACTGGTTGTTTGTTCTTTTGTTGTTGTTGAAGTAGTTGTAAGTTCCTCTGTTGTTGTTGTTGAAGTAGTTGTTGGTTTTTCTGTTGTTGTTGAAGTAGTTGTTGGGTCTTCTGTTGTAGTTGAAGTGGTTGTGGGTTCTTCTATTGTGGTTGAAGTGGTTGTCGGTTCTTCTATTGTGGTTGAAGTGGTTGTCGGTTCTTCTGTTGTTGTTGAAGTGGTCGTGGGTTCTTCTATTATTGTTGAAGTGGTTGTTGGTTCTTCAGTTGTTGTTGAAGTGGTTGATGGTTCTTCTGTTGTAGTTGAAGTGATTGATGATTCTTCTGTTGTTGTTGAAGTGGTTGTGAGTTCCTCTGTTGTTGCTTTTGAAGTGGTTGTTGGTTCTTCTGTTGTAGTTGAAGTGGTTGTGGGTTCTTCTATTGTGGTTGAAGTGGTTGTCGGTTCTTCTATTGTGGTTGAAGTGGTTGTCGGTTCTTCTGTTGTTGTTGAAGTGGTCGTGGGTTCTTCTGTTATTGTTGAAGTGGTTGTTGGTTCTTCAGTTGTTGTTGAAGGGGTTGTTGGTTCTTCTGTTGTTGTTGAAGTGGTTGTGGGTTCTTCTGTTGTTGTTGAAGTGGGTTCTTTTGTAGTTATTGTGGTTGATGACTCTTCTGTTGTTGTTGAAGTGGATTCTTCTGTAGTTGTTGTGGTTGGGAGTTCTTGTGTAGTCGTAGTAATTGTTGTTGTTGTCGGTTCTTCTGTAGTGGTTGTTTGTTCTTCAAATATAGTTGTTGAAGTGGTCGTTAGTTCTTCTGTTATTGAAGTCTTCAGTTCTTCAGTTGTTGTTGATTCTTCAGTGGTTGTTGAAATAGTTCTTGGTTCTTCTGCTGATGTTAAATTCGTTGTCAGTTCTTCAGTTATTGTAGTTCTTAATGTTGGTGTAGTTGGTTCTTCTGGCGTTGTTATAGTAACAGTAGACTGTTTTTCAGTATTGGTTGTAATTTGTGTAGTTGTTGTTGGTTCCAGCGTTGATATAGTTGCCGGTTGTTCATCAACATCGTCATCATAATAATAGTAGTTATCATCTTTAGATATCTCTGATGTTGTCTCATACATACTTTGTGCGGTATGTTGTTCAATTTCTGGCTGTTGTTCGTCTCCTGTCTCGTCATATTCGATATCCGCTGGTTGTTCTGTTTCAGACACCGGCGTTTCTGTTCCTTCTTCGGTTTTCGTTAGGCTGTGAGACATTTGTCCGAAGTTCGAAGTAATATCTAAAGTTGTTTCTTCAGGTGTTGTTGGTTGTTCTGTGGTTGTTGTGATTCCTTCTGTAGTCGTTGTCGGTGTTGTTGTGATGAATTCTTCTGTAGTTGTTGTTATTGTTGTTGATGGTTCTTCTGTAGTTGTCGTTGGTGTTGTTGTGGTGAATTCTTCTGTAGTTGTTGTAAGTGTTGTTGTTGGTTCTTCTGTAGTTGTTGTTGGTGTTGTCGTAGTCAGTTCTTCTGTAGTTGTTGTAAGTGTTGTTGTTGGTTCTTCTGTAGTAGTTGTCGGTGTTGTTGTAGTGATCTCTTCTGTAGTTGTTGTAAGTGTTGTTGATGGTTCTTCTGTAGTAGTTGTCGGTGTTGTTGTAGTGATCTCTTCTGTAGTTGTTGTAAGTGTTGTTGATGGTTCTTCTGTAGTTGTTGTTAATGTAGTGGTGGTGAGTTTTTCTGTAGTTGTAGTGAATTCTTCTGTAGTTTTTGTAATTGTTGATGATGGTTCTTCTGTACTTGTTGATGGTGTAGTTATTGTGAATTCTTCTGTAGTTGTTGTTGGTGTTGTTGTAGTGAACTCTTCTGTAGTTGTTGTTAGTGCAGTTGTGCTGAATTCTTCTGTAGCAGTGGCAAGTGTTGTTGATGGTTCTTCTGAAGTAGTTGAAAGTGTTGTTGACGATTCTTCTGTAGTTGTTGTTGGTGTTATTGTAGTGATCTCTTCTGTAGTTGTTGTTATTTGTTCAGTAGTTGATGTTGTTGGCTCTTCTGTTATTGTAGTCGTTGTTTGATGTTCAGTAGTCGTTGATGGCTCTTCTGTTGTTATTGGTTGTTCAGTATCAGGGTAAACGTCATCGGAGTACAGATAATCATCCGAATATAAATATTCTGTTGTGTAATCAGTGTCCGGAAACTGTGTAGTTTCATGAGTAATCGAGTCTGGTTTCATTTCAGGTTTTTTATGAGCAATCGCATAGTTAGTTTCCTCAGTAGATGGATACTCATAATCTGCCAATTCTTCATAATTATCCGGGTATTCTGATAAATCTGGTTTACCATCAGTATATTCTGGATACGCTGAATCAGCTGGTTTGCTTGTTGTTAGTTGCTCTGTAGTCGTTGTTTCTTCCTCGTATTCATCTTCTTCGGGTAAATCATAATATATTGTTGGCTGCGAAGTTGTAGTAACTTGATCTGTGGTTGTTGACGGTTGTTCAGTTGAAGTACTTGTTGTTGGTTGTTCTGTAGTCGTTGTTTCTTCTTCATATTCATCTTCTTCGGGCAAATCGTAATATGAAGTTGACTGTACAGTTGTTGTATCTTGATATGTGGTTGTTGACGGTTGTTCGGTGGAAGTTCTTTTTGTTGGTTGTTCTGTAGTCGTTGTTTCTTCTTCATATTCATCTTTTTCGGGCAAACCGTAATATGAAGTTGGCTGTACAGTTGTTGTAACTTGCTCTGTGGTTGTTATTGGTTGTTCAGAAGTAATAGTTGTTAATTGTGCAGTCGTAGTGGTTGATGGTTGCTCTGTAGTGGTTGTTTCTTCCTCATATTTATCTTCATCTGATAAATTGTAATATGAAGTTGGCTGTACAGTTGTTGTAACTTGCTCTGTGGTTGTTGTTGATTGTGCAGTTGTTGTTGTTGATGGTTTTTCTGTAGTTGTTGTTTCTTCCTCAAATTCATCAGGTAAACACATTTCATCTTCAAATTCTGTTGGCTGGTCGGTAGTTGTTGATATAATAGTCGAAGTCGTTAGCATTTCTGTTGTTGGTTCAACTGTTATTAGCTCAACTGTGGTTGGTTTAGCTGTTGTTAGTTCTGTTGTTGTTGGTACAACTGTTGTCAGTTGTGATGTTGCTGGTTTGGTTGTTGTTGTTGGTGCTGTCGTTATTTCCACTGTCGTTGATTCTCTCGTTGTTGGTTCCATTGTTGTTGGCTCTGACGTTGTTGGTTTTGAAATTGTTGGTACAGTTGTAGTTATTTCGACTGTTGTCGTTTCATCATCATCTGGCACAAATATTAAGTCTTCAGCTGAATCATAATCAGTAGTTGTTGGTTCTTCTGTAGTTGGGACTGATGTTGTTGTTTCTGGTTCATCAGCATATTCTTCTGAATGCTCATGTTCCTCTGGTGGGCATGTCACCGTTGTATCTGGTTCCTCTGTAACGATTTCGTAATCGTAATAATATTCTGGCAAGCTTGTTGTTGTATATTCTTCAGTTGTTGATATTTCTTCAGCTGTTGTCGACATTTCTACAGTAGTTGTTGGTATTATTTCAGTAGTAGTTAACGGTTCTGTCGTTGTTGATTCAGCAGTTGTGAGTGGTTGTATCATTGTAGTGGTTGTTAGTTCGTCAGCTATTGTTGTTGTTGGTTGTTCAGTGGTTAATTCTTCTGTGTAGTCATAAGCTTCAGTAGTAGATGGTTCGATACAATCTACTTTTGAACCAGATGCGTCTGGAGAGCATGTAGTATCTTCATCATAATATTCGTATAATGACTCAGTTGTTGTTGGTAATTCTGTAGTTGTTTGTTGTTCTGTTGCAGTTGGTTCCACTGTTGTTGACGATTGCTCTGTTGTTGTCACTTGTTCTGTCGTTGTTAATTGTTCTGTTGTTAATTGCTCTGTAGTTAATGGTTGCTCTGTTGTCGATTGCTCTGTCGTTGCAGATTGTTCTGTTGTTAATTGCTCTGTAATTGATGGTTGCTCTGTCGTTGTTGATTGCTCTGTACTTGATGATTGCCCTGTCGTTGTTGTTTGCTCTGTAGTTGTTGATAGTTCTGTTGATAATTGCTGTGTAGTTAATGGTTGTTCGGATATCGTTTTCTCTGTACTTGTTGGTTGCTCGGTTGTTGATGTCTGTTCTGTAGTAAATGGCTGTTCTGTTGTTGTCAATGGCTCTGTCGTTCCTAAACAATCGGATCCATCTGGTGAGCATGTAATATCTTCATCATAATATTCTTCATACAGTGGTTCAGTCGTTGGTTGTTCGGTAGTTGTCGATTGCTCGGTCATTGATGGTTGCTCTGTAGTTGATGGTTGCTCTGTAGTTGATAGTTGCTCTGTAGTTGATGGTTGCTCTGTTGTTGTTGATTGTTCTGTTGTGGATGGTTGTTCTGTCGTTGTTGATTGTTCTATAATTAATTGCTCTGTAGTTGATGGTTGTTCGTTTGTCGCTTTCTCGGTAGTTGCTGGTTGCTCGGTTGTTGATGTCTGCTCTGTAGTTAATGGCTGTTCTGTTGTTGTCAAAGGTTCTGTCGTTCCAGAACAATTTTCCTTGGAACCGGATCCATCTGGTGAGCATGTAGTATCTTCATCATAATATTCTTCATACAGTGGTTCAGTCGTTGGTTGTTCGGTTGTTGTCGATTGCTCTGTAGTTGATGGTTGCTCTGTCGTCGATTGCTCTGTAGTTGTTTGTTGCTCGGTTGTTGATGTCTGTTCAGTTGTTGATGGTTGTTCTGTTGTTGTCGTTCCAGAACAATCATTGGAACCAGATCCATCTGGTGTACATGTAGTATCTTCATCATAATATTCTTCATATAGTGATTCAATCGTTGTTGGTTGTTTTGTTGGTGTCGATGGCTCTGCAGTTGATGGTTGCTCTGTAGTTGTCGTTTGTTTTGTGGTTAATGATTGCTCTATTGTTGTTGTTGACTGCTCTGTTGTCAATGGTTGCTTTGTAGTTGTCGATTGCTCTGTAGTTGATGGTTGCTCTGTTGTTGTTGTTGGTTGCTCTGTAGTTGTCGATTGCTCTATTGCTGTTGATTGTTCTGTTGTCGTTTGTTCTGTAGTTGATGATTGCTCTGTTGTTATTGTTGACTGCTCTGTTGTTGATGATTGCTCTGTAGTTGTCGATTGCTCTGTAGTTGATGGTTGCTCTGTTGTTGGTTGCTCTGTAGTTGTCGATTGCTCTGTTGTTGTTGCTTGCTCTGTTGTCGATTGTTCTGTAGTTGATGATTGCTCTGTTGTTGTTGTTGGTTGCTCTGTAGTTAATGGTTGCTCTGTTGTCGTTGATTGCTCTGTTGTCCATTGTTCTGTATTTGATGGTTGCTCTGTCGTTGTCGTCGATTGTTCTGTAGTTGTTGATTGCGATGTCGTTTCTGGTTGCTCAGACGTTGTTTGTTCTGTACTACTTAATTCTTCAGTCGTAGATTGTATTTCAGTAGTTATTGTTTGTTTTTCTGTAGTATCAGAATGCATCGCGCTGGCACTTTGTGCGTATGCTTGTCCAATAGAATGTGATACATATATTTCCTCTGTTGTTTCATCTTGTTTGAATTCTGTTGTTGTTGTTGATGGTTCAGCTGTTGCTATTATTGGTTCAGTTTTTGTCGTTGTTGGTTCAGTTGTTATCGTTGTTGGTTCAGCTGTAGTAGTTGTTGGTTCAGATGTCGTCGTTGTGGGTTCCGCTGTAGTAGTTGTTGGTTCAGCTGTTGTCGTTGTTGGTTCAGCTGTTATCGTTGTTGGTTCAGCTGTTGTCTGTTCTGTTGTTGTCGTTGTTGGTTCAGCTGTTGTCGTTGTTGGTTCAGTTATAGAAGTTGTTGGTTCAGCTGTTATCGTTGTTGGTTCAGCTGTCGTCTGTTCTGTTGTTATCGTTGTTGGTTCATCTGTTGTCGTTATTGGTTCAGGTGTTGTCTGCTCTGTTGTTGTCGTTGTTGGTTCAGCTGTTGTCGTTGTTGGTTCAGTTATAGTAGTTGTTGGTTCAGCTGTTGTCGTTATTGGTTCAGCTGTTGTCTGTTCTGTTGTTGTCGCTGTTGGTTCAACTGTTGTCGTTGTTGGTTTAGTTATAGTAGTTGTTGGTTCAGCTGATGTTGTTGTTGGTTCAGCTTTTGTCGTTGTTGGTTCAGTTGTAGTAGTTGTTGGTTCAATTGTTGTCGTTATTGGTTCAGCTGTTGTCGTTGTTGGTTTAGCTGTTGTCGTTGTTGGTTCAGCTGTTGTCATTGTTGGTTCAGCTGTAGTCGCTATTGGTTCCGCTGTTGTCGTTGTTGGTTCACCTGTTGTCGTTGTTACTGCAGTTGTTGTTGTTGGATCAGCTGTTGATGTTGTTGCTTCAGTTGTTGTTGTTATTGGTTCAGCTGTTGTCGATGTTGGATCAGCTGTTGTCGTTTTTACTTCAGCTGTTGTTGGTTGAGCTATTGTCGTTGTTGGTTCCGTTGTTATCGTTGATGGTTCAGCTGTTGTTGTTACTTCAGTTGTTGTTGTTGGTTCGGCTGTTGTCGTTGTTGCTTCAGTTATTGTTGTTATTGATTCAGTTGTTGTCGATGTTGGTTCAGCTGTTGTCGTTGTTACTTCAGTTGTTGTTGGTCCAGCTGTTGTCGTTGTTGGTTCAGTTATCGTTGTTGGTTCAGCTGTTGTTATTGTTGGTTCAGCTTCTGTCGTTATTGGTTCAGCTGTTGTCGTTGTTGGTTCAGTTGTTGTCGTTGCTGGTTCAGTTGTTATCGTTGTTGGTGCAGCTGTTGTCATTGTTGGTTCAGCTATACTAGTTGTTGGTGCGGCTGTAATAGCTGCTGCCTCAGTTGTTGGTTCAGAAGTAGTAGTTCTTGGTTCAACTGTAGTAATTGTTGATTCTGGTGTAGCTGTTGAAATCATAATACTACTAATAGTTGTTAGCTTAGTAGTACCAGACGTAGTGGTTTTAGGTGCCTCTTCGAAATCGTCGTCTTCTTCACTGGAATAGTAATCTTCTGTTGTTGTTGTTGGGCGGCGAGTTGTTGAAGTTGTTGTTGTGGTTGTTGTTGTTGTTGATTTTGGTGTGCGAGGTTTGTTCTGTTTTATGTATTCGAATGCTGATAGCGTGTCTGTGAAAGAAAGGTATTGTGGTGAAATTTGGAATATGGAGATTTTTATTAGTTTAGTTTTAGTAATTATTATTGTTATTCTTATTATTACTGTCGGTAAGATCCTTACTAATATTATAATGCAAATGTGAGTTTATTCGTTACGCTTTCACGCCTTAACTACTCAACCGATCATTATGAAATTTCGCTTACGCGTTGTCAGGGGTACAGATAAGGATATAGTGTACCTTTCATCTAGAAAAACTGTTGATAACATAACCTAAACTAAAGTTACGTGAGCAAGGCCGTAGGCTTAAATTAGTATAGTATGGTTTCAACATCTTATCGATATCATATGTAAAATGCTGAGATTATACAGTCAAAGTCAAAGTCAAAGTCAAAAATCATTTATTCATTTAGGTCACAAAGTAACACTTATGTACGTCAAAAGATATGGGTTAGTGAGTTTAATAAGTTAATGAAGCTACATTTAGGTTAGTTGCTAGGTTCAGGGAAAGGGTTGAGCCTATGAGAAGAATCCTGCAAGAAACTCACGGCCACTCTTTTAAATCGCCAATTAAATATAATTTCAGTATTTTACAACTCAGATTAACAAGGTGTTGCAGCCATTATGCCATATACTACAGACTATAAAAAACTAAAGATAAAAACAGTAATAACTTAATAATATTATAGAGATTAAATAATTTGGGCTAAGGTATATGTTTTAATATAAATCTAAAATAGGCAGTAAGATGGCATGATGGCGCATACACTTACACTTTGTGACAATGCAAAGGCAGTCCGTGACTAAATGCGGTTGTGCATTTATATTCTTCAATAATAATCAAATTAAGAAACAAGTTACTTGTTAACATCACAAATAATCACGAGGTACCTTACTAAATTGACTTAAAAGTAATACAGATCTTTAAATCCTGTATGCAAGAAGCAACTAGTTCCATGAGTTTTTGTCATTTAAGTAGTCGTTGACTGAATAATAAGCCTTCCGAATAAGTTGTATTTTAACGGCGCTTTTAAATTTAAGGAATGGTAAATTTATTATATTAATAGGTAGTTTATTAAAAAACGTATACCGAGTCCCGCAAATGTATTGTGAACTTTATGTAAACGATGATATGGGCCTACTAACTTATGCTTATTTCTAGTGTTTACGTTATGGATATCACTATTCTTATTATATAAGTGAATATTATGTTTAATAAACATAATGTTAGCAAATATATATTACGACGCAACAGTAAGTATGCCTATTTCTTTAAATCGATCTTTCAGGGAAACTCGTGGTCCTAAATTATAAATGCTACGTACTGCACGCTTTTGAAGAATAAAAATTGTCTCGATATCAGCTGCCTTGCCCCACAATAATATACCATAGGACATGACACTGTGAAAGTAACTGAAGTATACTAGTCTCGCAGTATCTACATCAGTAAGCTGTCTTACTTTCCGAACTGCATATGCGGCTGAGCTAAGTTTCCCTGCGAGATACGATATATGAGCGCCCCACTGAACTTTATGATCTAAAGTCAAACCTAGAAAAACTGTTGATTGTACGAAAACAATAATTTCATTATTTAAATTTATATTTATGTTAGGACTCTTTACATTTGGCAATGTAAACTTGATACATTTTGTTTTTTTAGACTTTAGTGGTAAATTATTCGACGTAAACCAGTTCAGGATGTGCGCAAGCGAATCATTAACACTATTTAAATTTGTTGCCCTTCTGTCTACCTTAAATCAAACTGCAAATAAAACAATGTCACACAAATCCTGCACGAAGAACAGCAAATCATTTACGTACACTAAAAACAGAAAGGGTCCTAAAATTGAGCCCTGTGGCACGCCCATTGTAACTGGTAATCCAGAAGATCTACTTCCGTTGATATAAGTCAAGTGCAGTATCTCTGATGCCATAATACTCGAGTTTTCGCAACAGCGTATGATGGTCAATGCAGTCAAAGGCTTTAGAGAGATCACAGAATATGCCAATGACATCTTGCGAATTTTCCCAGGCACTGAATATATGTCTTAAAAGCGTAACACCCGCATCTATCGTAGAACGGCCTTTTCTAAAACCATGTTGATCTGCATGAAATAAATTATTTACACTAAAGTGGCTCTCTAATTGCTGTAATATAATCTTCTCAAATATTTTACTAATAGCAGGTAATATTGAAATTGGCCTAAAATTACTAGGGTCACTTTTGCATCCATTTTTAAATAAAGGTATTATTTTACTACATTTCATTAAATTTGGAAAATGCCTACATCAATGCATCCGTTGAATATTGCGGCTAGGTGTGGCGCTATATTAACAATAATACTTGCAACTAATATTACAGAAATACCCCAGAAGTCAGCTGATTTTTTTGAATTGAGCGACTTAAATACTTTTATTATATCATACGGATGTACACATTCAAAACTAAATTGTGTCTTGCACTCTTCCACGCTGCCCCTAACCAAGTATTCTGCTCGAGCTGGGCAAGACCTAAGGGTACTAGTTGTATTTAAAGGTATTTTTGTAAAGTAGTTATTGAATGTATCGGCTACTTCCAAGTTATTTGAAATTACGCTATTATTTACATTCAGTTCAAATTTATTATCACGCACCTTGCTGCGACCTGTTTCATTGTTAATAATGTTTCATGTAGTTTTAATTTTATTATTAGAATTTTCAATTTTAGTTTTTAAGTAAAGGGACTTGGCAGTGGCACAAGTCTTTTTAAATAATTTTGAATAACTTTTAACATATTAAATAAAATTTGGATCGAAATTGTATTGTTTCATACCATATAATTCGTATAGTTGTACTCTACTTCAATATATCCCAGATGTTGCCCAATCACAAAACTTAATCTTATTATTCTGACTGAAGGTCTTACATTTAAAAATATTATTATATTCTAAAGTAACTACTACACAGTACTACTCAAACAGTAAGCAGTTACTTCAGTAGAAGTTTGGAACAACTTTAGAACAACACCAACCCGATTTTAAGCCTGGTGGTGTTGTTCTAAGGTTTAAAAGTGTGATTCTTAAGTATGTGCCTACCTCCCTTAGAGAAAAGGTTTAAACATAATATATAGATAAATAATCTATATCTATATGCATATTATATAAACTTAAATTACCACTCAGAGAAATAGAAGTCATACAAGGGGGAGTCGTATCGTAAGCAACAAGTAAATATAGCGTCGTATAGAGAATCGTTCAAAAGGCCCGGAAAAATGCCTGACCTTCGGAAGGTCAGCTCTTGGTGGTGATGGATCCCGGAAACAGTGATATCTATGGGAGTCGTTCTCGAACAAAATCTTCCTAAAACCCTGGCAATATTTAGGGGGGATGAAATAAACATAGCTTCCATACAAAAAAACATGGCTTCCATACAAAAAAACATGGCCGCCATACAAACTTTGACCTCTAATATCTCCGAAACGGTTAGAAATAGGCGGGGTGTGTTCAAACAAATGTCATAGAGGTAGACGAGATCTTTTCAGAAAAGGTCATTTTCAAGGTCACCGGAGGTCATCGGTGACTCCAATGGTCCTAGAGCGCTTAATTTTTGGCTTCGGAGTTCAAAATCAATCACGCGAAATACTAGTTAATATTATAAAGCTGAAGAGTTTGTTTCTTTGTTGGTTGAACGAGTTAATCTCAAGAACTACAAGTACGAATTGATAAATCTTTTAGTATTGGATAGCCCATTTATCGAGGATGGCTATAGGCTATAAATCATCACGCTACGATCAATAGGAGCGGAGCACCAATGAAAAATGTCGCAAAAACGGGGCTAATTCTCTTATGTGAAGGAGACGAAGTTGTGCGGGTCATCTAGTAACCTATATAGGTATACCTATATAATATGGTATAAATATATTTCTTACCTTTTTGTCCTGTAGCCCTTGGCAGATTTCTTAAAGCATCGATGAGGTCTGAAAACACACGTATACAATATAATATTAGCTTATAATAGTCCTACTGCAGGGCACGAGCTTCTTAGTACTAGGTCACAGTCCACCACAGTCAGGGATGCCTTGTGAATTGAGATCGAACTCGAGACCTCTGCGTATGCAATGTTAGGGTAATGGCAATGATGGGGTTATGGCAAGATTTGGGTTATGGCAAGCTTGGGGTTATGGCAAGGTTCGTCCAGCGCGGACTTTGACGACGACGTGGTTCCCGAATTGACCCAGGTAGAGTTGCGAGCGGCGGTGTCGAGACTTCGCTCGAAAAACACCGCCCCAGGGCCCGACGGCATTCCAGGTCGTGCATTGGCCCTGGTCCTCGAGGAGCTCGCGCCCCGATTGAGGGGGCTCCTCAGCGAGTGTCTGGTGCAGGGCGAGATTCCGCGCCAGTGGAAGGTGGGGAGACTGGTCCTGATCAGGAAGGAGGGGCGCCCGGCGGACTCCCCGTCCGCCTACCGGCCCACTGTGTTGCTGGACGAGGTGGCTAAACTCTTCGAGTTTATTATCGCGGAGCGCCTCCTCAAGGTCTGTCTTCAGTGGGCCCGGATCTGGCGGAAAACCAATATGGTTTCCGCCGCGGGCGGAGGATGCGGTATCCCGGGGCGAGGTCGTCTTCGCGGTGTCTTTGGACATCGCGAATGCCTTTAATACCTTGCCCTGGAGTTGTATTAGGAAGGCACTCATTTTCCATCGAGTGCCGACCTACCTCCGCCGCATAGTCGGGGCATATCTTTCAGAGAGGGTAGTTGTCTACCCGGGTTACGACGGTTGAAGTCGGCGAGAGATGTCGTGCGGTGTTCCACAGGGATCGGTTCTGGGTCCGCTCCTGTGGAACATCGGTTACGACTGGGTGCTGCGAGGTGCGCTTCTCCGTGGCGTCGGCGTCATTTGTTACGCCGACGACACGCTTGTCACAGCGAGGGGTAAGTCGCACCGGGCGGCGGCCATACTGGCGACCGCTGGGGTCGCACAAGTCGTTGGTCGTATCCGGCGGTTGGGCCTCGAGGTGGCCCTGTCCAAGTCCGAGGCCGTTTGTTTCCACGGCCCTCGGAAACGGCCACCTCCAGGGGCCCATATCATGGTAGGAGGGGTCCGCATTGGCGTCGAGCCAACCTTAAAGTATTTGGGTCTCTTGCTCGACAGCCGATGGGACTTTACAGCCCATTTTCGTCGTTTGGCCCCCATTCTTCGGGGCGCTGCAGGTGCGCTCGCGCGCCTGCTGCCCAACCTTGGGGGGCAAACACCTTCTACCGGAGGCTCTACGAGGTGGTCGTGCGGTCCATGGCCCTATATGGGGCCCCAGTTTGGGCGGACAACCTGACGGCCCGCAACATCACGGCGCTTCGTGCTCTACAGCGCGCCATGGCCGTCAGGTTGATTAGAGGATACCGCACGATCTCGTTCGAGGCTGCGAGCTTCCTCGCCGGATCGATGCCATAGAGACCTGGAAGCGGCGCTCCTGGCGTCGCTCTATCGTTGGCGCCAGGAGGCGCTAGCTCGGGGTGAAGGACCGGGTCTTGCCGCAATGAAGGTGGCAAGGCCCGAGCTCCGCCAGGTCCTAGTGGCGAATTGGAAGGAGCGACTTGTGCACCCCAGTGCCGGGCACGCCACGATCGTGGCGGTAAGTCCCGTTTTTGAGGAGTGGCTGGAGAGGCGGCATGGCGCCCTCACCTTCCGGCTGACACAGGTACTGACTGGCCACGGTTGTTTTGGCCGGTTCCTGTGTCGTATACGCCGGCAAGAGACGCCCGGTTGTCACCACTGCGGCGACTGCCGTGACGTTGTAGAGGACACGGCGCTGCACACTTTGGCGGTTTGCCCCGCCTGGGCATCGCAGCGCCGTGATTTGATCGTGGCAGTCGGATCGGTTGCCCTCTCGCTCCCGGCCGTAGTTCAGTCTATGGTCCGGAGTAAGAGGTCGTGGAACGCCATCGCCTCCTTCTGCGAGGAAGTAATTTCCATCAAGGAGGCGGCGGAGCGGGAGAGGGAGCATTTGAACCCTCTCCCCAACCGCAGAGCCGGGCGCTGAAGGGCGCGCGATGACCTCCAGCCACCCTGAGGTCTGACCTGGGGGGTGGCGGGCTTTGTGGGCCTGCCCGCCATCCGTTCAGCACCAGGTCCGAGAGGCGGCGTGCGTGTTCCCATTCGCGCGCCTCTGTGTCGTGTCCGTCTCCCCTTTAGGGGGGAGACAGTAGGGCTTTTATTGAGTAGTGCCTATATTGGGTAGGTCTTATTGAGTAGTTAGTGGCCTGCCGTTTCATACGGCGGACCGAAACCTCGGCGGGGTCGCGACCGCATGCGAAAGTGATTCGCGTGGCTCCGCCGATAGTGGTTTTGTCGAGAAACACCGTGGTAGGTTTAGTCGGTATTCTGGGAGATACATTATCTTTTAACATCTTTCTTTTACCCCGGCGGGTCCGACATAATCCCTCTGCCCGCCCCCGCGGAGGGATATGCGACATTGCATTCCCGCAAATAAAAAAATAAAAAAATGTTGGGGTTATGGCAATATTAGGGTTACGACAACGTTGGAGTTATGACAAGTTTGAGGTTATGGCAAGTTTGGGGTTATGGCAAGTTTGGGGTTATGGCAAGATTTGTGTTATGGCAAGTTTGGGGTTATGGCAGGATGGAGTTATTGCATAGTTAGGGTTATTGCAAGGTAAGTACTATGAATATTGCAAGGTAAGATGATAGTATGGATAGGGTTATGGCAATGTTGGGGTTATGGTAAGATTGAGTTTATGGCAAGCTTGGGGTTATGGCAATGTTGGGGTTATGGCAAGATTTGGGTTATGGCAAGCTTGGGGTTAAAGCAAGACTGCTATAACCTGCTGTCGCTGGTCAGTTAACACTTAGTTAGTATATAATAATCTATATATATATATATATAATATATAGATTATTATATATAAATTATATTGGTATATACAAACATACATAGATTCACACCTGTTTCCCAGAGGGGTAGGCAGAGACTACGGATTTCCATTTGCTACGATCCTGACACACTTCTCTGGCTTCATTCACTTTCATTACTTTCCTCATACATGCTCGCCGGTTTGAGGTGCTCTTAACCTGGCCTTTATCCAGGACGTCTCCGATCTGATCGAGAAACGTTCGCCTAGGTCTTCCCCTTGCGACTGTTTCATTCACACTAGCATTATAAACTTTCTTAGTCAGTCTTTTCTCGTCCATTATTTCTACATGCCCAAACTAGCTTAACATACCCTTTTCTATTCTATCCTTCAGAGTGAAACCACATGTATTTCTCAGCGCTCTCATTTCTACAGCATTTATTTTGCTCTCATGCATAAGTGTAGGCACTAATAGTCCTCTATGAACAGCCAAACGTGCCTTGTCGAAGACATTTCGACTGTTCATAAAAGCGCGTAGAGCGCCATTCTCTTGATTGCCAGCAATCGTTCTCCTTTCAATATCTCCCTTGTGAGTACCATCCCTTGTAAATAAAGTACCCATTAGTTTAAAGTATATAATATTATTTACTTACTTTCAGTTTCAGTGTAATCTTCCAATATCATAACGGCTTCTTGTAAATCTGTTAAAACAAAAAGATACGATAAGATAATATAAGATTAATTGTATACCTCGTGGGGCAGTGGCATAAGATTACGTTTATGTTTGTGTCCAGGGACGTGGTCCTGGGTTTGATACCCGGGCAGTGTAATTAAAGTCAAATCAAGAAATTCTTTGGACTGTTTTTTTTGTTTGGTTTTGTAAAAAGACAACTCCTGCACTAGGAATGATTCCTGTAATTTTGACTTTACAAATATTCAAAAAATAGACACAAAGAACATCAAGACTCGGCACAATCATTTGTGGATCACACAAATTTTTGTCTCGAGTGGGATTCGAACCCACTGCACTCGGCGCAGTGGCGAGGCGAACATTTAAACAACTACGCCATCCGCCATACGCCATCTGCGATTGCATGTGAAAATGACGCAGATAATTTTGAGGAACATCGTGGTAAGTTTAGTCGGTATGACCGTTGTCATCTTTCCCCGGTCAGTCCGTCATAACCTCTCCGTCGTCCCACGGAGAGATATACTCCAATACGTTTGCACACGAAAAAAAAGAGAAATTCGTAGTGTCTTGAATTGTGCCCAGTAGATGGCAGTAGCGTCGTCTATTTTGTAAGACCATAACTATAACTGGCAAAATGTGGGTGTAAAGCACCTTTATAAGAAAGTAGGCCGTGCTAAAAGGAGATGCTAATACCGGCATAGACTAATACATACAATACAAAGAAAAAAAAAAATCTAATACTTACAGAAAGCTTTACTCAAAGTTATGATGTTCTCAAAGAATCTTACGGTATCTGAAAAATAATGGAAATAGTTTAATTATTCAAATAAAATATTAATTACCAACTCCCGAGAGAGGAGAGTGGGAGAGGCGAACTTAAAATATAAATTTTGAATGTTTTCTTCAATAACCCAATTTAAAAAAAAGAGAAATTGCAAAAGGAAAATAATTCTAGAAAATCAATTGCTTACAACAGGATAATAGCTATCTTCTCTAACACAATTGTAATATTTAAAACCTTGTTGTAAGAAGAAAAATGTCTTTAAAAGCATTGCAATCGTAAAAGGGATGAAAGTCTTCTCCATTAACGTAGGATAAATCAATCGTCACTAACCCAATTGTAAGAAGAATTAAACTCATATTCAAAAATTTTATTGTAAGAAGGATAAAAGCCTTTTCGGGCAACCAAATTGTTAGAACGATTAAATCTTTCTTTATTATATTATCCCAATTGTAAAAATGAATCCCTTCTTCAGCAAACCAATTGTAAAAATGAAAACCATTTTTCAATGATCCAATTGGAAACTATCCCTATATATTATAAAAAAAAGTGCCCACTGCGTCTGTTCGCAATAAACTTAAAAATTACTGAACGGATTTTCACGCGGTTTTCACCAATAGACAGAGTGATTCGGGAAAATACAGGTGCAAAAATTGCTATAATTTTGTACTATCCGTGCGAAGACGGAGCGGGTTGTTAGTCTAATTATAAGAGGGAAATGCCTCCTTTAGCAACCTGTCTCGCGAGTTGTATATGCAATTAATAGACACGTTATATAAATATACCATATGTATTTTTAGTTATTGGACTCTTTAATTCTTGATAAGAATATTACACTTAAAATACATCTTAATATAAACCATGTCTATGAAAAAGATATCTTTGAAACTACTGTGTATTATTAGTATACTGATAACCACTGAATTAAGGATATAAGAATTTCATCCTATATTTTTGTAACTATTAAAACTATTTATATTTACAAACGTATTAAAAAGATAGCATAATTACAAAAACACAAATAATTATAACACTAAATATTTACAAAAATGGTTTGGGCATCGTAAAATTCTTCAGCATCTCTATCAACTGGTAACGTGCCCAGAAGACTGGCAGCATTGCCACGTTGAATGGCAATGCTGATTCTTTGGGCCAAGAAAAGACCAGCCTTTTGATCACGCGAAACGTCGATCAGGCGTTTTGCGATCTCCCTTTACAAAATACAAGCGCTCGAACCCCATGAACCTAGGGTTTCCACCCAAAACAGCGCAAAAATATAATTTCCGACTAAATTACTATATTTGCGCCGTTTGAGGGTTTCCGCGGTTGCAGCTGCAGCGCCGGCGTCCCGCAGTGCTTGGAAGATGTGAAGGCGCAAGGGTGTCAACGCACGTTGCGTCCCACACCAAAGGCCTGCCCATCTTCCAAGGCAACAATGACATTCCGTCCGGTCTCTTCCCATCGTCGCATACCAAGCCATTGGGTTCAAGTACAGTACCATATGTATTATATTTATTAATAAATATCATGTATATTAACAAATACTCACCCAACTTAGTTATATCATGTATCGTCTGGATCACATCGAAGAAATCTGAAAACAAAAATGTTATATGAATTATATTTATAATGTTACGGCTAGTGCCATCTGACGGCACTCGGCATTCCCTTCTAATAATTTATTACAGCACCATCTATTGACATCTTACGGAACCACGTATTTGTCGGTACGAGTTGAGTGGAGAGAGCGCTGGCACATTCTCGAATCATCGCGCTGCTGCGTGTCGTGTGTGACGTTTTCTGGAAAACTCCAGAAGCGCTTTACCCGCGTATAAATAGCAAATAGCGCACGCGCACCGCCGAGTCAGTTTACAATCGTAAGCGGTCAAGTGTTCATCGAAGCGAACAGAAGCGAAAATACTACGGAGTTTGAAGCAGTTACAGTGGAAAAGTGTAGTATAGTGTTTGTTGTGTTTTAAAGTTAATTGTGTGACAGACTAAAACGTGTTTTAGTCGGTAATATTGTTTTGTATTCTTATCCGTCGAACCCAGCACGTAACAATAATAACTGGCTTATTGCTGGGCACGGGCCTTTTCTCAGTGGAAAAAAGGTTAGGTTAGTAGTAGTAGTAGTCCATCCACCACGCTGACCCAGTGCGGGTTGGCAGACTTCTTTTTTAATTATTTGCCGTTGGTGGCAGACGAGCATGTGGCCCACCTGATGGAAAGTGGTAACCGCTGCTCATGGACTTCAGCAATGTCAGGACACAGCTAAGCCGCTGCCTAACGTGAAAGAAGACTTCACATATATTTGTTTTTAAATATTAAATATGTGTAATTGATTAGTTGGCCTCACTCGTTGATGGTATATACCACCGTAAAGAAATCTTACCATCCATATCGCACATCTTGCTCAGCATAGCAGCTGCCACCCTGATGTTGGTCGAATTCGTGACGCGAAGAATTGTCTCCAAAAACACTAGTACTTCGACTCGCGTATATTTGTATACTTTGTCGAAGAATGTGAATATATCTGAAAGGAAAATGAAATAATTGTAAGTTTTAAAGTCTAAAGATCTCGGCACCACTATACGTGAGGAGGTGGTATGGAGGACTCTGCTCGTGGACCACAACACTGCGTACCATCAGGCGGAATATAGTCATAATGATATAATATATATAATAACATCAGCCCTGTATTAAACTGTCCCACTGCTGGGCACGGGCTTCTTCTCAGTGTGAGAAGGGTCCACGGCGCTGGCCCAGTACGGGTTGACAGACTTCACATATCTTCGAGAACATTATGTAGAACTCTCAGATATGCAGGTGTCCTCCCAATGTTATGCTTCACTGTTGATATACCGTATGATAGGCAATAATAAAAAAGTAAATAAAGAAATCTTGTTTCTTAAGAGCGTTTACGATTTGTGGCCTGTTCAGAACGGCAACGTTGCAAAAAAATGTATATTTGCATAATATTATGTGGTATATATCAAAATGTTTGTAATACACTTTATAAACTAAGGTAAAAGTGTATCATAGATCATTAGATGGAATTTAGAAGATTGATCTTTCATAGCTCGAAGAGATTGCGATAACTTGGTACTTTGCGCATTCCTGAGAAAAAGGGTTGTGACAAACGTACGGATAACTAAGCGATCCTATAAAGGTTTTCTTTTATTTTTGAGGTATGTAACCCTAAAAAAAGAATAAATAAATCCATATGCTTGGCTGATATATTTATTGCTTACCTCTTATAGTTGTAACGTTGATCAGAGCTTGCCATGCTTCTTGAATAGCTGTAAAGGAGAAATCGTTTTTAAGTTATCTCGATTTTACATTTTATACTGTTCAATAGATTTCTGGTTATTATAAGTGTATTACTGTGTTGCCTTATTGATTTATACAGTCTTACGTTTACGCGACTATCAAGATGAAAATAAAGATACTTAAATTTGCAAATATGAGTACAGTACATGGTGTAAAAAAAAAACAGTGTAAGCCATATTTTACCAGTAGGCATGCAAAAAGTACAGAACAGTGATAAAAAAGTACCTAATTAAATTTTAGCAATTATTAAAAGGTTGAAATATGCATTTTCTTTTTCAGTTTATAATTCAGTTTTCTCTCTAGTCTTTATTGTTCCCAAGTCACTTCAGGTCGGCTTTTCTGGTCTAACCGGATTTGACTGGATATCAGTTTTTACACGGAGCGGATGCCACCTGACCTCCGCAACCCGAAGGCTAACGATACCCTAAGGCTAGACCAGTGTCAGATTATTATAGAGCACTGACTTCCCAATAACGACTGTCATAGATGTTTGCGGCAGCCGGGACCGACGGCTTAACGTGCTCTCTGAGGCTCGGAGCAGGCGATAATTGTCAATCAATACGCACATAATTTCGAAAAGTCATATAACTTCCGAAAGTCAGAGGTGCGCGACATGGGTTCGAACCCGAGACCCTCTGCATTGCAGTCTGTTGGTATCCCCACTGAGCTATCTATCGCTTTATAATTTATTCATTTCAGTTAATAATTCAGTAAATTGCTAAATAGTTACGAACCTTTTTTTATAATGGCATAGCTGTTATTTCATAATATACTTTAACGCGTTATATATACGCCACAATACATTACCTTACTTTAGCCCGGTCGACTTAGACTAATTACTACAAGTATATCGTGAAGGACTGTTCTAACATTTAAATAATGGACAGAAACAGTTATGTTAACAACAGGACTTTTCTGTTTGGAGAAAGAATCCACAACACTTGACGCACTGGCAGTAGCAAAGAGACGACAACTTTTTTTGGAAATCTAACACTAAGATTGAGATGGACACAATTTTTGTAATTTTACTTAAAGTGTGATCTATATATTAATACGTGAAGCAAAAACTTTGTACCCCTTTTTACGAAAATATCGCGGACGGAGGAGTATGAAATTTGGCACAGTTAAAGTTTATATAGAGAAGGAGGGGCGAATCTTAATATTTATGTAAAATATGCATTAGAAATATATTAAATTAATGAAAAAACACTACACGCACACAAACATGCATTTGACACACGCAGTCGAATCGCGTTCGTAGTATTTCGGCATTGTTCGGCAGATGTAGTACTATTATTCGTAACTATAGTTACATATATCAATATAACAATTTGTTTCACAAAGATAGATAAATTAAGTTGTATAGATCGAAATCTAAATGAAATGTGATTATATGGGTATACTTCTAGACAATAAAACCTTAATAACTATCAAACTTAAAATTTAAATCAATTATGGTCGAATTTCGACCACTATACGATCGCTAGTAATTATAAATAGATATAATAACAATATTTTAATAATCGTTTAAATTACGAATTAAAATAAACAGCGAAAAAATCCATGTAAAGTTGTTCAATTTCATCATTCGCGTAAACTTAAGTTGCTTTCAGCGTTTCTCTTGCTCGTGAATGTTAATTCAAAGCATGAATTCATACATCAATAAAAATAAATAGGCATTGTCTGAAATACTGGGTTTTAATCTCAGGTTAAACAATTGTTCTTCCGTTAGAAAATTACTGAAAGGTATAGGTATTCTAAATCTGAGGAAAGTATCACTGGAATTTAAAAATGGCCTTATATAACTTAGTAAATTTCTTATTAAATCTAAGGATACTTTAAAACATAGACTGTATATTATTTTCAAAAAATAAATTTTACTATACTTAAATAAACACTTACACTTTGTCCCAGTGATAGAAATCAGCTTTTTGAAGAAATCTATGATGTTCTCGTGTCCAGACTTGATGCGTATCTTCTCCAATATGTCCAACAGAGGCACTGGAATAATTCAAAAGTAAAATTAATTATTATTAAACTAATAAAATTAGGATTAGTCAATTTAAAACGAAACTTTCTACACATGTTACTAGTTAATTATTTAAGACACTTGCTTATTAAGAATTTAAATTATAAATGCGGTCAACTCAAATCAGGAATCGAAACCACTATCCCACAAATTGGCTATAACCGTCGAGTTTTAGTTTAGATAGTGATATTGGATTCGTCTGTTATGAAGTGTGATGTCAAAAAGCTCGCTTCATATTACATAGTACCTACAACATAGCTATGTGAGTGTACTGCACCTCTTTCTATATGAAAAACATCTCCAGCACTATGAACAATTCTTGTGTCGCGAGGACCTTACAGACATTCAAACAATGGACACAAAATAAACTCAGACTTGGAACAACCATTTCTATATCACATAATTTTTATCCCGTATGGGAATCGAACCCACAACACTCGATGCAGTGGCGGAGACGAAGCGACCACTAAGGCCTTGTACACAAAACTGCGATGCGACATCGCGTCGTAAAAATCTACGAGCTCCCACAACGCATCGCAAGAACTTGCGAATTGATGATTTCTGCGATGTTGCGTCACACTTGTTGACGCCAATTTAGTCCGCTCTGAGACAGTGTGTGGGCAAGACATATGCAAATACAAAAAAATTACAGATTACAACGTAGATTTTTTTATATCACTGATTGACGAGCGCCCTGTTCTGGAGATATCTATCACCGTTTCTGAAGATATGTTGATAATAAACTTAAAAGCTCTTCGAATAAAGATATGCTCATTCATTTGGTTGGTTTTCAACCTTCGTATTTTAGACGAAAGCAGTTCCCATCGGCATTCATAATAGTAATAAATGGGTGAACCCAAAATCTTCTTTGGTTCTTTTTCCTGTATCACCTTAGCAATAACAGAAGTGCGCACTTCTTTTTATGATCCATGTCACGACCTAGTTTACAAAATACGTTCAGTACGGTTAACGGTCGTCGCAGGAATGATAACCCGAATCGTGGAAGGGCGTACCTTGCCGCACGAAATCGCATCGCAGCAAGTCGAATCGCAGTTTTCTGCGTTGCGAATTCGCATCGCTATGATTCGCAGTTTTGTGTACAAGCCCTTAAACCGCTACACCATACGTGAAGTCAAGACATTATGATCGTTTAGAAATTTATATTGGGTTCTTCAATCGAAAAATTCTTAAGAAAACAGCACAGAGTCAGCAAATGTGTTCAGTAGACGCCATCAGACTCTCCACTTATTACATAATAGCTTTTAACCGCGGCTTAGCTCGCATAAAAGTAGGTAAGGTTGTATTAGAAAAAGAACTTAAAAAGAAATATAGCCTTTGATTCGGTGATAAAGTAGTTTTCTAATGGTAAAAGAATTTTCAAAATCGGCTAAGCAGTTTCGAGTTAAATCCTTACAAACATACACGAAAGCTCAAATCTTTCCTCTTTATGATAATAGTTTAGATTTGCATAAAATATAGTAGTGCACCACTTTTTGCCCGCCGAGGAGACAGAACAGAGCCAGTGGTGTACCTCTGCTGGACCCTTCAGGGGTCTGAACGTGGGCAGTGGCGTAGCGTGGTTGTCAGCCACCCAGAACGGCAGACAATTTTGCCGGCCTCTTAATTAGATCATTCAATTTAAAAGATTAAAATATACAGTAATTCTGAAGATCTTTTCGGCAAGAACAGACATCATTATTATGTGTTGTACATCTGCCCGTTCCTCTCATTCATCATAAAATTGTTGAAGTATTTACAGGATATTATTATTATTTATTGTGAATTTTGCCGCCCCCTAAAAGTGCCGCCCCTGCCGCCCTACTACCCCTCACTACGCTACGCCCCTGAACGTGGGTCTATATATGTATACTTACTATGGTGCACTGTGAGGGTCTGTATGATGTTGGCAGCATTCTTTAAGTTGCTGGTAAGGGTCACATCCAATAACGAGTTCAGGAAGTATAGGGCATCTTGTCGTTTCGATATTTTGTGGATTTTGTGGAACACGTTCACAATATCTGGAAAATATTTTTTTTTTTTTGTTATTTTATAGAAGACTACCCTCGCACTAGGAATACCTAATTCCTGAGTTGCGGGGGACTTTACAAACATTCAAACAACGGACACAATGAACATCCAGACTCGGAACAACTATGTAGATCACACAAATTTTTGTTCCATGTGGAGATCGAACCTACAATACTCGTCCCGGCGGTGGTGCAGTCAATAATCATGAGTATTAAACTGTACACTTGGCAATTAAAAAGAGTGGCCGTGAGTTTCTTGCCAGTTCTTCTAATTGGTTCTTACCTTGCTTTGCTGAACATGGCAACAGGTAAATGTAAATTCACATTAATGAGTGTAACTTTGACGTTCATAAGTGTAACTTTGACGTTCATAAGTGTTACTTTGTGACCTATATGAATAAACATATTATTGGTTCTGATTTTGACTAGCAATAGTTATTTTAGTTATTAACGTCGACATGATCTTGGTATAAAGTCATGTAGTAGGAATTAAACCTGCGACCTTGGCAAACTGAGATGTCGCCCTGCCGGCTGAGCTATTTGTGGTTCTTTTTACGTCATGGATTTATTTACAAGCAAGAAGCGCATGCCAGCACGCGCAAGCTTAAAAAAAAGTTTCCTTGTCTTATACTGGTTCGGGACATCACTAAGTTATAGGAATTTCCAGTCAAGATATTTTCAAATTCAAATTCAAATTCAAATTCATTTATTGCGAAAACAGGTTAGGTTTAAGATGTTACAGAAAATGTGTCCCTCTGTTATCCGTCATAAGGCATGCAATATTATATAAGAAAAGCAATATAATTAGTTATTGATAATATTAAAATACTGTCATATCAAATCATTAAATCATTTTACACTTCATATCATAAATATATTCATCCACGCTATAATAAGCCTTTTCCAGTAAGAGCTGTTTAACATGTTGCTTAAATTTACTTACAGTAGTGGTCTCCAGAATATATTTCGGCAAATGGTTATAGACACGTGGTGCCATACAGAAAACACTATTGTTCATCATTGAGCTTTGGTTTTGGGGACAACAAATTTTTAGTAACAGCTTCATACCCGTGCGTCAGAAAGCTCGTAAAGCCGTTGTTCCTGCGCCTGATCTCTCTCCGGTCGTGTCGGTGACGTCACATCGCACTATGAGAGTGAGGGAATAGAGAGTGCACTTGTTACGCACACACCTGTGCACTATCATATCCCTGCGATGGCCGCTCGACGTCAAAATCTTGTTTTTTAAGGAGACAACTCCTGTACTATTTATAATTCCTGTGTCGCGGGGAACTTTACAAACATTCAAACAACGGACACAATCAATATCCAAAAATAAAACAACCATTTGTGGATCATACAAATTTTTGTCCGGTGTGGGATTCTAACCCACAACACTCGGCGCGGTAGTAGCGAGGTGAGCACTTACACACAAATACGTCATCCGTCCAGTTTACCGCCAGCCGCCGTGACCGAAATTCGCTCTTTATATCATTATTACTTACTGTCCATTCCGAAGACATCTATGAACATCGCCTGGACCTTCAAGAGGTCATCTTCTCCAGTGATCTTGTATAAGTTCTCCACGATTAGCCGAAGACCTGGAGACAGATAGAAAAGTCGTTGAGGAGATCAAACGTTAGCATAGTTTGGTTTTCTCGTTGTTTTCTTGAAGTTAGACAGCTTTAGTTTTAAGAGAGAGAGAGGGGAAGAAAGACACTTAAAGAGAAAAAGAGAGAGATGAACAGAGAGACAAAGAAAGAGATAACAGGATAAATGAAGAGAGAGATAAATAGAGATGGAGATGAAAAAGAAAGAGACAACTTATTAAGAGATAAAAAAGTTGACAGAGGGAGAAAGTTCTCATGTGATCTCGTATATCTTATGTAAGATCACATAAGAACTTTTGCTCTCGACGGTCAGTCAAGTAACTGTACACAGAAAGAGAAACCGTTGAGAAGACCAAACCTCCCATGGTTTGGTGCAGTTGTGAAGTATTCTTGAAGTTAGACAGCTTTGATTTTAGAGAAAACAGAGAGAGAAAGAGATAACAAAATGAGAAATCATGGGTACAAGAAATTAAAATAGAGAGAGACAGAGGAAAGTAGAAAGTGATATAGAGATAAATAGTTAGTGCAAGTAAGAAAGACACACAAAGTGAGATAGGCGTTTGATTTATTGAGCAGGGATAGATATCCTACTCAATATCACTTAGCGATTTGAAATAACGTAAAGAAAAAGAGAAAAAAAATAAGAAAGCCAGAAAGGAAAGAATATAAAGAAGATAAAATGAATAGGTACTGGAAAAAATTTAAGAAGAAATAGCAGAAGAGAAATAAAACTTAAAATCTACTTATTTTGGAACAATTAAATTAAAATGTACAACAAACAAAGGTAAATTCGACTAAAAGGGAGAGATTAAGGGAATTAGTCGATGTCTGTACATTTAGAACCACCTTCCATGCAAAAGACTCCACCTTTAAAGGGTCAAAGAACAATAACTCAACTAACAAAATCTTTCGAATACATGTAGACACAAAGGGAAATCTCGATAATCTTTATGAGAATGTTATAGATGTTTGTTATATAATTGAGGTAGTCATGATGATAAGCTATTAAAAGATACAAGTTTCTAAGGTTAAATGAAAAATACCCATGTCTTCATCCTAACTAATATTATAAATGCGAACGTGACTTCTTTCTTTCTTTCACGCCGTAACTACTCGACCGATCCTAGTGGCGTAGCGTAGTGAGAGCAGCAGGAGCGGCCCGCCCCGGGCGGCGTTTTTAGGGGGCGGCAAAATTTTACAGTAAGTAATAAGAAAAACTTGTAAATATTTGACGCATTTAATAACGAACGAGAGGAATGGGTAGATGTACAACACATAATAATGATGACTGTTCTTGCCAAAAAGTTCTTTAAAATTACTTTATATTATAGTCTTTTAAATTGAAATACTTAAAGAGGGTTGCAAAATTTTTTATCGCTCCGGACGGGAAAACATTTCCGCCTCGGGCCGTTGTCACCTACGCTGCCACTGCCGATCCTCATGAAATTTCGTATACACGTTATCAGGTCGTACAAAATATGTCATAGACATTGCATCCAGAAAAAAGTACCTACTTACTGTTCCCTTGAGATAGACATAGATAATCTATTGACAACATATAGATTATAGCGAGCGATGCTGCGGGCAAAATCTAGTCACAAATAAATTGCTTGCTCCTTTAGTACCTACTAGTATTTTTTAATCCTTTGATTCTTGATATTTTTGGAACTTTTACACAAAGCGTATGTCAGTTGTCCAACGTAAACATAATGCTACAGATATCAAATTATCTTAAAACATCCGACATGAATTCGAATGAAACATTCATTTCTTTTTTATACCAATATGGTGGTAAACAAGCATACGGACGCCTGTAAAACCAAAGGCATCACTTGCGCGTTGCCCTTTAGGAAAGGAAGAAGAGAAAAAGGATGTGGGAAGGAGAAGGAGCGGGAAGGAGGAAAGAAGGTGATTGGGCCTCCGGAACTCTCACTCACCGAACGAAACACAAAAGTAGGAATACTGCTATTTCACGTCGATATTCTGTGATAGGGTAGTTCTTCCCGGTCGAGCCGGCCCATTCATGCTGAAATCAGCGAAGCTCTACTACTCAAAAAATCGTCATCGCTATTTGGTTTCAATAAACTTTCATTAAAAATCCCTACGTCAACTCTATTCAAATTCAAGTTGGGCATTAAACTATTCTCTGAATCATATCTGACATCAACAAATGTACGTAGAACTTAATAACTCAACGGCAATTAACTAGGTAATTATGTAACACGCACATAACTTCAGAAAGTTAAAGGCATTGGGAACTGGAGACTTCGTGGCAGACCAACGGTCTCTCTAAGCTATCACTAAAGAAATCACTGGTCTCTTAGCACAAGCAGTAAAATAATTTTCAGTTTCTTAAAGCGATCTAGAAATCCTACTCACAGAAATACAACTATTTATCAAAAGAAATTATTTATCAGGTATCTTCTGCTTAACTTCTTCAAATAAGTTACTTTCATCAGTGAATGTAAATAAAACATGGAAGCAGTACCTTCATACTATGCACAGTTTACTATTGACACCACAGCTACTTACTCAACTCTACTACTCACAAATGGACGATACTGTTAATGTACCAAGATAGCTATCAGCTGTTCTGTTTAACAGTTTATTTACTTGCAAGTCAAGAACTCAAATCCATTGATATAATCTATATTTATACTAATACTAGCTGACCCAGCAAACGTTGTTTTGCCATAAAAAAATGTTTTGACCAAAAGATTAAAAAATAATATTAGGGGTGGACAACCCTTATCACTAAGGGGTATGAAAAATAGATGTTGGCCGATTCTCAGACCTACTCAATATGCTCACAAAATTTCATGAGAATCGGTCAAGCCGTTTCGGAGGAGTACGGGAACGAACATTGTGACACGAGATTTTTATATATAAGATTATAAATGTGAAAGTTTGTGAGGATGTATGGATGTTTGTTACTCTTTCACGTAAAATCTACTAAACCGATTGCGATGAAACTGGTATGTAGATAGCTGGTGACCAGGATTCACACATAGGCTAATTTTTATCCCGATATTCCCACAGGAAAGGGATTTACGCGGGTAAAACCGCGGGGAAAAACTAGTAATCTATATTAATACCAGCTAACCTAAGCGGAATGAAATATACTTTACGACCTACTCTCGTAGCTACAACATATACATAAAAAATCATAGAAATCGGTCGAACCGTTTCGGAGAAGTGCGACCACAAACACCGTGACAGATTTTTATATATGTATATCCTTACTAATATTATAAACGCGAAAGTTTGTATGGGTGTATGGATGTATGGATGTTTGTTACTCTTTCACATAAAATCTACTGAACCGATTGCGATTAAACTTGGTATGTAGATAGCTGGAGACCTGGATTCACACGTAGGCTACTTAACTTTACATCCCGATATTCCCACGGCAAAGGGACTTACGTGGGTAAAACCGCGGAGAAAACTAGTAGACTATAAAGAGGAAAGATTTTATTTTTGGTATGTTTGTTTGTAAGGATTTAACTCAAAAACTGATCAACCGATTTTAAAAATTCTTTCGTTATTATAATGCTGTATTATCACCGAGTAAAGCATAAAGTGGGCGTAGGCAACAATTTATTAAAAAATATACTTCTCTTACTAACATAATCTAACTTAATTTTACGCGAGAGCAGCTGCGGGCAAAAGTTAGTACGTTACTATAGCGATACGGCTTAGTTTTAGACCCCCCCTACCTTGTGTAGATTCCGTGGTGCGATTTTTGGTGTGAGAATATTTCCATATTTTATTTTCGTTAACTTATATACTTTCTAAAAACAAAAGTTGGGTCGGAAAGATTCTGGAATGGCGGCCACGTACCGGAACACGCAGCAGGGGTAGGCGCCCACGAGGTGGACCAACAACCTGATAAGAGTCGCGGGAAGCGGTTGGATGCGGGTGGCCCAAGACCAGTCTAAGTGGAAAACTTTGGGGGGAGGTCAATATACAGCAGTGAATGTCTTTCGGCTGAGATGATGATCATGATGATGATGTATTTTCTATGAGGAAATTCTCAGTAGTGTGGAGTCAGAATGGAGGTGTAACGAAATAATATGTACTTACTACCTCTATTTAGAACTTGAGTTAATTCTTCAATGGCGTATTTAAGTTCTGGAAAAGAAAAAGATAGGTATTAGTAAATAAAATTAAAAGATTAGCCAAATGTCTTACGTTTAAACGAATGTCATACATTGAAATTAAACTACTTTAAACGGATTTTATCGCGTTGTTTATTTTAAAACACTTTTATTAAAATTACCAATTTTTACTTACTAAATTTTTATTTAAACAGTTATTTTAAACTACGGACTACAATCATGCCTTGTCTTGATTATTTATGTACATGTAAGTGGATGCTCCTATATACCATACTGCTGCTTTAGATCATCATCAAATTTTATCAAATGCTTGAGTATGTTCAGTAGTAGTTCATGGAGAAATGGTTGCAGCACCTTACAGTTATAATTTGTAAACGAAATATTATTGTAAATTTGGCGATTAAAAAGAGTAGCCATGAGTTTCTTGCCCGTTCTTCTCATGAGCCCTCTTGCTTTGCTGAACGTGGCAGTAAATATAAATTCACAGGCAAAATTTAGTGTAACTTTGACATTTATAAGTGTTATCTTGTAACTTAACTTGAATAAATTTATTTTTGATTTTGATTTGATTTAGATTTACTAATAATAAAATCCGTATAAAGAAGTTTCAATTCAATCTAGTACTGAAGATTAGTTATTCGCTGATCTGATCTGATCGAAATATCCTAATATTTTGTTCTTAAAAACAATTCCAGCTCTAGGTAGAATTCCTGTGTCGAGGGGGACACAGGTTAACAATCATTTAAACAACGGACACAAAGAACATCGAGACTAGGAACAACTATATGTGGACCACACAATTTTTTATCCCGCGTGGGGATCGAACCCACGACACTTGGCGTAATGGCAGGGGCCAGGTGACCAGTCAAATTACTACGCCTAATGTTATCATTATTATTTAAATGAGACACTATGAATTTTACGTTGTTATGACTGTCAATTATAATGTACTTTAAAATATTTGCATGCCAATAGTTAAAGTATGGGGTAGCTTAAATATAATATATGTAACATTTAAACTATGGGTATTTGCAAATATTTTAAGTTGACTGATTATGATAATATGATTGATATGATTGATTTGATTGATATGATTGATATGATTGATATGATTAATTTCATTAATTTATATGATTGATTTGATTGCTTAGTAACTTACGTGATTGCTTGGTGACTATCTTGAGATGTGAGATGCTTTCCGCAAACGATGAAGTCTTCAACAATTTGTTTAGAGCTTTTATAGCGTCGCCGATATCTGGAAATACACATTACAGTAACAAGAAATTATGAATAAGGGAATCTAGGTTCGATGTCTGTTTGTGACATTTTAAATTCAACCACGAGATTTTAGGTTCGATTCAAAGTTGAGTAAGTAGTGTTATTGGAAGTTTATGATAAGCAATTGCTGTAATAATATCTTGTTTTGATAGATAATTAGATTGGAAGTTTCTTTCAGGTATCTTCTCATAGGCTCAACCTTTTTCCTCAACCTTGCAACTAACATAAATGTAAATTCAGTAAATGTAATAAACTCACTAACTCCTTTTACGTTAATAAGTGTTACTTTGTGACCTAAATGAATAAATGATTTTTGACTTTGACTTTGAAGTTAGAATACTCCCTATTCTGAGGTCCAGTGGTGGAATTTGGACGCTGTTGCTGGCTTGTATGCCTATGGTGGCTATTCAGGAGGCCCATCTAGTGAGTTGGTGAGACACCGTATGCCCATTGCATTGATGCTATTAGAGTATTCAGGGCAGACGCCGTTTTTCATACATAGTTACCAATATACCGGTCCACCAAATACCCATACCTATAGCCCATATATTAGAATCCATACGTAGCAATAGTCCTACGCCTGCTGCGGCTAGTGCCGTTGTAGGCGTTCCATCCCACCTTTGATTAAAACTCTCGAAGGGCCTCTTCACGTTGAACCTATGTCTCCGTGTAAGCCTTCCAAAGGGCCAGGTATTTTCATAATATAATATGTTAGAAAATACCTGTGATAAGAGAAACATAATAATAATGTTCTATCGCATACACACAACACCATCTAGCCCAAACTAAGCAGAGCTTGTACTATGGGTACTAGACAATGGATAAACATATATATAAACCTTTTTTTGTAAATACATACATACGAGTATTATACATAGAAACACCCAGACCAAGACAAACATCCATGTCCATGCACACAAATATTAGACTTGTGCGGGAATCGAACCCGCGAACTCAGACGTGGCAGTCGGTTACACTAACCACTACGCCATCGAGGCCGCCAAAATACAAACGCAATGTATCTGTAATAGGAAAAGAGTCCCTTCATATTACCTATATGCGACTTAATAAAGTTTTATTTAGATGAGTACATTTACCTACAGATATATGCTTCAGGTCCAAATAAAAATAACGCTCTCCACAAACGCTCAACGAAGAAAAGTTATAGCTTGCTCAAGAGATGTCGCTGTTCACAATTTAGCTTTATTGTGTGTGTGTAGAAATTCGCAACGCGCTAACTAAGTTTACACAGCGAGTTAGCTTTTTATACTTTGTGTATCCAAATTACTAATTTAGGTAAAAGCCTTTTCCAAAATATCACATCGTAAACAATTCTTCGCAAATTTTCATTTGGCAAAAAATATTTGTCAAAACAACTTATCGCAATTTTTCATTTAGCAAATTCTTTTTTTGCAAGTAATTGATTAACAAATAATTAATTGATCATGTTTAATATTAGCAATAAAATACTCTGCCAAAAAAAAGTCACATGTTCCTTCTGGCCCTAGACCCTGCGTTCAGACCACAGCATAGCCCGACGGAGCTCCTTCTTCTGGGTGGTTATAAAAAAAATAACCTCGATTATTATGCTGTAATATTTGCCAAAATAAAACGTTTGCTCAATAAACATTTGATTTAATAAAACTTGACATAGTAAAATGATGCCAAATGATAATTGGACCAATTTGCTAAATATTCATCTGGTAAATGAAGCTAGGGTGATAAGTTTTTCGGAAACTCAAATTTGACTAAAAATATTTTGCCCAAAGTACACCTGTGTATCCATATAAGTACACTTATAAAATATAAGGCTATCGTAAAATCTCTTACCAACTGTTCTAGTGCCCAATATAATAAGGTTGAAAGCCCCCTTCATATCTGTAAATAAAAATGTGGTATTAAAAATGAGGTTCTCTAACCAGAATGGAGACAATTTCAAAATTAACGTTTTAGACTATCGCGATTTGTACACATAACTAATATAATGCTAGGTAATGGGTCTTAGTCGCGATAAAGTATTGAAAAGGTAATAAATACCTATTGATTGTCCGACGTTTTGACCGACTTGCATCGATCATGGTCACAGGTTATTTGGTAGCTTTTTAAATACTTTTTCGCGAGTAAGACCCGTTACCTACCTTTCTTCCACATTCGTAACTGAACTTTCGTAACCATCTACGAACATAGAATTTCTTTTAATACTACGAAATTCTTAATGAATTTTTGTTCAATTTTGGTAACCAGTTATGAACAGAGAAAATAATTCCATTTAGGAAGCTGGTTATGAAAACCAGTTACAAAAACAGAAATGTAATTCTGTTTTCGTAGCTAGTTATCAAACGAGGAAAAATTCTATGTTCGTAGATTGTTACGAAAGTTCAGTTACGAATGTGGATGCAATGGTTACCTAGCACAATTTCAGAATGTCTATAACCTGGATAGAGAACCGCTTAATATACAAGCACACTGAGTCCGGGTTCCTATGTGAAGAAATAACTTTTAGCCATGGACTGTTAAAGTTTGACATATTTTTCATACAATATGTGTCGATATGTAACTGTCCGAAAGTGAAATGATTCGTTTCTTGGATATGAGAATTAGGCCTGAGAGGCCTTAACCGATGGCTGTGCATGCTGAATCAAGCAACAGAGATATGTCAGGTCGAAGCAAGTGGCAATACATAGTCAAGACAAGTTTCTATATTAAAGAAACGAGTCGTTAAAAGCAACTGTTAATTACATAGTGACATATTTTTTATAGAATATTCCTCAAAAATTCATTGTCCGTAACGTAATGGTAACGAACGACTTGTTTCTTATATTAGAGTATTTTTAATGACATTTTCCGCACTACGAATAATACCTGTGTCGCGGGGACTTTGAAAGAACTATATAGGGATCTCATCAATTTTTGTCCCGTCTGGTGATCGAACCCACAACACTCGGCATGTACTACTTTGATACTTTGATCCATGCTGTGGTTTTTTGTAAGTGAGAAAACACAAGACATACAATTGTATTAAAATCTATACTATTATAATAAAAAATTTGTTAGGTTAGTTGAACGCGCTATCAGGAACTACTGGTGCGAATTGAAAATTCTTTTAGTGTTCGATAACCTATTTATCGAGGAAGGCAATAGGCTATATAACATTACGCTACGACCCACGGGGGCGTCGCAATAACGATAAACGCGGGTGAAACCGCGGGAATATTTAGTGAATATATAAAATAATTGACGTGTCCAAGAAGTTTTCTTACATTTTTAATGGGAGTCATTTATTTTTAATAATAATTATATCAGCCCTTTATTAAACTGTCTCACTGCTGGGCACGGGTCTCTTCTCACTATTGGAAGGGTTAGGCCATAGTCCACCACCCTGGCCTAGTTCGGGTTGGCAGACTTCACATATCTTCGAGAACTTTATGTAGAACTCTCAGACATGCAAGTTTTCCCACAATTATTATTTTCACCGTTAAAGCAAGCGATAATTAACTATTTAATACGCATTTAACTTCGAAAAGTTAGAGATGCGCACCTTGGGTTCGAACTCGAGACTTCTGCGTGGCAGTCCCACGGTCTCCCATTAGGTAATAGCCGCTTCATTAAAATTTAAATTTTAATGGAAGAAATTTATTTTTCTTTTGATATAAATACTTTAGAAGTATTGACAATGATGTTATGTCTTACCAATCTCCGGCAGCAGTACTTTCAGCAGTTTAGGAAACTCCGATGGATGTCCACTTGTCAGCTTCAGAACCTCCACCTTGAAACCCTCCACACCTAAAAAAAAGTATTTTTATCAGCTATTTGTAATGTCCCACTGCTGGGCAAAAGCCTCTCCCCAGGACTTCCAAAAATGTTTAAGTAGTTATTTTTAGCGATGTTACAATATATCGCCTGTATATACGTGGTGTAACGTTAAGGAGTAATCTTAAAACACCCTATAGTAGAATAATGAAATTTAAAAATTTTTTTTTTGTATACTTGTAGTAGATATCTCTAGTTTCCATTTCATCTCATTTTATCAATTCAACTAAAAAGTATGTCATTCGACTCGACCTAAACGGCTGGACCGATTTTGATAAAACTTTTTATAATATTGTCTTCTGTTTACGCGAATGTTATTCATTGAAATTAAACTACTATATACGGATTTTATCGCGTTGTTTATTTATCACTGTGTTACAAAATTTTGAAAATATTACACTACTACTACTATTGATTTTATTTTACTAATTTATAAGCTAATAAAATTATTGTAACTATTAAATCTATTTATTTTTGATTTATTTTTGGTTTGGTTGGAAAAGCAATCGAAACTTTCCCCGACGTTTCGGTTGCTTTTCAGCAGCCATGGTCACGGGGACCATGCCCGGCTTCATAAAATCTAACAAAGTACTTAGACATTTCAAAGAATTTTCTTTAGCAAAATTTTCAAAACAAAAATCAATTTTGTCAGTCTGCACGTGTGGCGCAGTTGTTTATGTGGACGCCTCCCTTAGACACGGGACAAAAAATTGTGTAATCCACAAATTGTTGTTTTGAATCTGTAGGCCAATTCACGTAATATCTCGACGCATCGATCGAGTTTCGATGCAGTCCGTATGCAGTCGCAGTTAAGTTTTACGTCGGATTTTGTATCCGAAACATCAGCTGTTAAAATTATGTGAATACGAAATGAGCTGTTTTGATCGAAACTTAGCTGCAACTGCACTGCAAGTAAACACATTTAAACACGTGAATTGGTCTACTGGATGTTCTTTGTGTCCGTTGTTTGAATGTTTGTAAAGTCCCCCGCGACACAGGAATTAATCCTAGTGCGGAAAATTCTTTTTATAAGAAAAGAAAAAAGATAATTCCTTGATAATAGTGTAGGGGCAGTAAGTCTATAATCGAAAACCGAGAATTGTGTGACGCTCAAATAAAAGGTGAAAACGAGATTTGAAGATCGCGTATCTCCGGGTTTGCGTAAGTCGGGGTAGCGTAACTCCGGGTTCGCGTAAGTCATGGTATTACTGTACTCGATTTTTCTTGCAAATGTCGGTTAGGTTATGTTAGTAACAGTACTTTGTTTTTGATGAAAGGTACACTTTCCCCGACGTTTCGGTTGCTTTTCCAACCAAACCAAAAATAAATCAAAAATAAATATATTTAATAGTTAAAATAATTTTATTAGCTTATAAATTAGTAAAATAAAATCAATAGTAGTAGTAGTGTAATATTTTCAAAATTTTGTAATACAGTGATAAATAAACAACGCGATAAAATCCGTATATAATAGTTTAATTTCAAAAACACTTTTTATGTGAGCTTAGCGTATATCCTTGTCATCGTTACAAATTACGGGCAGTGATAAAGTCGCGTAACATATGCCATAACAATATCAGTCCTGTATTAAAATGTCCCACTGTTGGGCACGGGCCTCTTCTCAGTGTGAGAAGGGTTGACTTTTAAGTCCACCACGTTGGCTCAGTGCGAGGTGGATAGGAAAAATATCATATATAATCTATACTAATATTATAAATAGGAAAGGTTTGTATTTTCGTTTGTTACGAATACATATTTAAAAGCGGCGTACCGATTATTATATAACATCACGCTATGAGTCGCGGGAGCGTAGCAGTCATCATAAACGTGGGAGAAATCGCACAGGACAGATACTTCTAACTAATATTATAAATGCGAATGTGAGTTTATTTGTTACGCTTTCACGCCTTATCTACTCGACCGATCATCATGAAATTTTGCATACACGTTGTCAGATGTACATAAAAGGACATAGGGTACCTTTCATCAAAAACAAAGTACTGTTACTAACATAACCTAACCGACATTTGCAAGAAAAATCGAGTACAGTAATACCTTGACTTACGCGAACCCGGAGTTACAATACCCCGACTTACGCGAACCCGGAGTTACGCTACCCCGACTTACGCAAACCCGGAGATACGCGATCTTCAAATCTCGTTTTCACCTTTTATTTGAGCGTCACACAATTCTCGGTTTTCGATTATAGACTTACTGCCCCTACACTATTATCAAGGAATTATCTTTTTTCTTTTCTTATAAAAAGAATTTTCCGCACTAGGATTAATTCCTGTGTCGCGGGGGACTTTACAAACATTCAAACAACGGACACAAAGAACATCCAGTAGACCAATTCACGTGTTTAAATGTGTTTACTTGCAGTGCAGTTGCAGCTAAGTTTCGATCAAAACAGCTCATTTCGTATTCACATAATTTTAACAGCTGATGTTTCGGATACAAAATCCGACGTAAAACTTAACTGCGACTGCATACGGACTGCATCGAAACTCGATCGACGCGTCGAGATATTACGTGAATTGGCTTACAGATTCAAAACAACAATTTGTGGATCACACAATTTTTTGTCCCGTGTGGGGATCTAAGGGAGGCGTCGACATAAACAACTGCGTCACACGTGCAGAAAATTTTGCAAAAGAAAATTCTTTGAAATGTCAAAGTATTTTGTTAGATTTTATGAAGCCTTCTACATTAATACATCTTTAGTTGGCGATTTTATACATGGATTATTTAAGGTTCTTTAAAAATATTGACTGAATTATTATTTTCTTTAGTTTCTAGTCTCAACTAAAGACTGACTTAGAAAGTTTATATGGCTAGTGTTAATGGAACAGTCGCAAGAGGCAGACCTAGGCGAACGTTTCTTGATCAGATCGGAGCCGTGAGCGGACCAGTGAATGTGATGAAAGTGAATGAAGCCACAGAACTGTGTCAGGATCGTAGCAAATGGAAATCCGTGGTCTCTGCCTACCCCTCTGGGAAACAGGCAAGAATCTATGTACGTATGTATGTGTATTTATATGCGAAATTATATCCCGACTTACGCGGTTATCGCTCAGTCCCACCTATTGCGTAAGTTCGGTGTATTACTGTCAATTTCAAATTCAAAACAATATAGTTGTTACATATTAGAAAAAGATCACATGTTCTGCTCCTTAAAGCGTGCAAATAGTTTATACATTAAAATGTGATTAATATACCTAACTTTTAATTAAATATACATACATAGATTTCACAAATTTTCTAGGTATTCTTTTGTATAGTATAAAATAATACTATATATGTATATAACAATAAATACAGTAATAAAATATTTCAGCAAGTAAATAAAATAAATTATTTTTCAATTGATGTAATGGCAACTGTTTAATGGTTTGGGGAACCTTATTAAATATCTTAATGGCCATACACTATATACATATTTCTAAATGTATTTGGGGTAATTTCAATTTATTTTAGTGCCTATGTTATTGAAACTGTCAAAAACCTGTAGATACTTTATTACAAATGTACATATTTCGTGTATGTATGAATAGGGTTAGCGAAGTATTTTAAGTGTATACAGGATGTCCGGTAATTAATGGACAACCTGGAAATGTCTTATAGTGGAACTGATGGCCGTTCAGAAAAAAATATGAATAAATATCTATCCTTACTACTGAGATATGTTTTTTTTTTAATTACCATGTATAACTTTCTTGTATACAACGACCATATATGAATGAAATCCATCGGTTTTTTGTTGTTTTATTATTAAACACTAATTATGCGACTAGATAGACAGTCAAAAGTATGCTATGCTATATAGCTCGCACTTTTTAATTTTTTTTTCTGAGCGTCCTTCATTTCTACTATAAAACATTTCAAGGTTATCCATTAATTACCGGACACCTGTATATACTGGTTTGTATAAAATAAGATAAGTTCAGCTTACCATTAGTATGCGCAACATGCTTGAAGTAGTCAGCTACGCTATGAGGATCTGTAATGGAAAATATTAAATAAAGTAAAGAAAGGCTATTCTTATTAGAAGCACGGCATCTCAAAATGTGCCCAGACATATGACTGCTCTCTATTACATGCGATTTAAAATATAGCAACACACCCTGTCTAGTGCACCATTAGTATTGAGGATGTTCGAGTAAGTATATTTCTCAGGGATGTGTACAGAGATAAATAAAATATGGAATTTCACCAACTGATAATTTATTGTACTTCACGATTATACAAGGTTATATAAGATATTATTTAAGTGCGTGTGCAGTCTTAGTGCGGGGAACGACTGCCTGGTTCACATGAACAAGCATCAAGCGACGGACTAAAAATATGCGTCAGAGTTCCCTACACTATACCCCCCTTTTTGTTAATTTCAATCTTTTACTAATATATTATAAGTTTAATATCCAAAAGGAAAATTTAATTAATAGCACGACGCGCATACATTATTTACAGTTAGGTACTTACAGAAAAGAACGATGCGTGAAAGCGACCCTTCAACTCTAACATCGACTTGAAATGTATCTCAATCAAAATCTTAGTAAGATAATAATTTTTTACTATGGCGACATCTTTCAAAAGTGACGAGAAAATCATGTTGTAATATTATTATTTTTGGCACAAAATAACAGTTTGTGTTTCAAAGTATTATACTTTGATACAAAAACATTGATTTTAATCCACTGGCAGAACTGTTCAATAGTATAATAATTGATGATAATTAAATATTGCACAACGAATTTTCCATATTTTAAAATATGTAGGTAACACAACAATTGGATTTACAATGTTGGGCGTCGCACGGCATTCAGTAAATGTATATAATATAGCTTCATAACAGCCTTTAATATTGTTATTTTAATTTTTGTAACGAATTGGAAGTAACAAATAAAATTAATTTAATAAAAAAAATCTATGCTCCATAGATTTTTATGTTAAATCTGGTTGCTAGTCTTTTACTAGGTCCTTAAAACCTACTAACACATACAAAAGAACTGTTGGAGGGGGAGGACGGGTCTCATACAAATTTAGTCATCGTACTTTGCTACATAAACAAAGTTGTAACTTGATGCCGACTGTGCGATAAGACAGTGGGTGTATTGCTGCATTTCTTCTTCAGAGATATACAGAATTTATGTAGGTTTAAATAGTATCAGCCGGCCACGGGCCTCTTCTCATTGTGAGAAGGGTTAGGCCATAGTCCACCACGCTGGGCCGTAGCGTGTTGGCAGACTTATTTCAAATAAATTTTAATGTATATATGTAAATTTCTATAGATGTATATATTTCTGTAGACGTCCATTGCCTGCAGAAGATTATGAATATGTGCCGTGCAACTGGCTTGCATCTTAAAGTTACTCTTTGTCATATTGTGTTAACATAATTATGTTATCGGCGGTAGTAAAAATTAAAGAATGTCACCAAATGGAAAGAAAGAAAGAAAGAAAGAAAGAAACATTTATTTGCACAGAATACAGGTGGTACCAGATTTTACAATGGTGAATCGTTCAGGCTATATTCTGCCTGTATTAGGCATGCAAATATTAATAATTATATAAAACAGTTAAAATTTTATTAACAAGATGGCAAACTATATTATTATTTAGAATATTTATCATTTAATATCATATATCATTACATTATATTAAAATTTACAAATAATCAGATTCATTAGTTTTATTTTGCATGAATTCTTCTATTGTATAAAAACACTTATCTACCAGCCATTTTCTTAACTTAAATTTAAAATATTTAAATGGAAGTTCTCTTAGAGTCCTAGGCAGTTTATTAAAAACTGATATGCACATGTGATAAACATTCTTTTTATTTAAGGTTGTTCTACAAAATGGAATTAATATTTTAGTAGGATCTCTTGGTCTGTATTTAGTAACATGATCCCTCTTGAATTTGAAAAAATCGTTATACTTCCTTACAAATACTGATACTTCAAGAACATGGTACATTATGTTTCACCACAAAAAGTAACTGCGATGTGGATGGTAGGTGTTACTATAAAAATCTTTAACTATAAAATTGTCGTTTAATGTCCTACATCTAATTCCTTGGTTTCTGTACAAAATGCAATGCTTATATTAAAAATTATATTAATAATAATAAATATCAATTATCTTTTCTACAATTTGTATCAAAAGTTATATCGCTTAGTGCCTGCCTGTATTCGTTGTTTCAATTCGCGAGAATTACTTGATGCTTGATGTCTTTGTTAATGACAACTACCTACACATGAAAAAAAACATAGAATTTGAATTAGCTATTTAAAAACTATTGATGAAATAGTATGAAAATCACAACGTTACCGAATTTATTTATACAAAGCGGCAACTTCATATAAATTTCTATTACATACCTTTTTCTCCCGCAACTTTTTGTAAACTCTCGTAGACGCCATCGAAATCATCGTGCCCAATCAAAGGTTTCAATACTTTGTAAGCTTCAAGTACATCTGAAACATCAAATTAATTATTTTTAAAGTAATCTTGTAATATTCCATCACCCTCAATTAATCAATATAAAATATATACAGAGTATATAAAATATACTCTCTGTTATCATCAGGACCATGAGAGTGATAGAACAGAGAGTGCACTTGTGGTTGCGCACAAGTTGTTTGCACGTGCTTGTGCACTATAATATCTCCTGCGCAGATGGCCAGTCTCCATTAAGTTTGGCCGCCGTGACCGAAATTCGGTCTGGATGACATTATTATTAGGTTGTACAGACACTACACAGACGAAAAGGTTTCGACGACAGACAACAGATGGCGCTGCACACAATAGGCGCTTATAATCTCGCTCGCCATACAATCCTGAATCACGCAGGTGAAGTTTACACAACGTCTAGGTCAGTTGTCGGCAACTCGCGGCTCGGGAGCTGCATGCGGCTCTTTGACACCTCGGCTGCGGCTCTTCGACGAAATGTTTAATGCGACATGGAATATTACTTATAATCTTGTCTTTTAAGTATGATACCAAATTTTATTTTATTTACTGTTAGTTGAACTAAAACCTATTTGACAAAGGCAAGCTCGAGAGTGTACTTTTAATCCTATTTTTTTACGTAATAATATCTGCTAAAGCAAAGCTCAAAGCTCTTGTGAATTGTCTATATTTGGCTCTTTTGGACGACAAGTTTGCCAACCACTAGTCTAGGTAAATATACAAGTTTCCAACATCAACCGTCGAGCCGCGGTCCAAACACGATCATCCAGCCTGGTTGGAAGATCCTCCCTTTGTGTTAGAGGGACTTCAGACCACGTTTCTCCATAAGGCTTTTAAGAGACTATTGTATAGAATTCTTAAATAAAGGCGTTCTTACCATTTTCATTAGTGATTTGCCTCAGTAACTCCACAACTATGCTGATATCTGGAAAATAATGTTATTCTGATTAGGTATTTAATTCAAATTCAAAGTCAAAAATCATTTATTCATATAAAGGTTACAAAGTAACACCTATGGACGTCTAAATATACAGGATGTTCGGTAATTTATGGATAACCTGGAAATGTCTTATAGTGGAACGGACAGCCGTTCAGAAAAAAAATTAAAAAAAATCTATCCTAACTACTACCTGAGATATGTTTTTTTTTTTTAATTACCATTTATAACTTTCATGTATACTACGACCATAAATGAATGAAATCCATCAGTTTTTTGTTGTTTTATTATAAAACACTAATTATGCTAATAGATAGACAGTCAAAAGTATGCTATGCTAATTTAGCTTGCACATTTTAATATTTCTTTCTTCTTTTCATTTTTTCTGAACGGCCTTCAATTCTACTATAAGACATTTCAAGGTTATCCATTAATTACCCGACAATCTGTATATTATGTAGGATAGTGAGTTTACTAAGTTACTGAACTTAAAGTTAGGTTAGCTTGTTTATTTATTGACATACATATCTTTTTTTTTTTTTTTTTCTTTATTTAATTAGGGACTTTTGACATACATATTTACAACAAGTAACAATCAATTATACATTAATGTTTTGCACAGATCGAAACTCTAACATAATCATACAGCATGCCATTTATGTTACCAAATTATAAGTTATCCAAATAGGTACGTGCAATGAGGACTCAAAAGACAGATGTCTAAAAGGCTGTTGTCTCGTTGCTGTCTATATATATATATCTAGACTACCATAAAAAGTAACGTATTAAAAATTGAAGTAAAGGAAAAGTCAAAGAAAAGCAGGCGACATAGATATGTGGTGATTGCTTCGTGGCTGCACCGACAAGGACTACACTCTCAAACGTTGTCAAAATCGTCCCATATACCAAATTTCTTCGTGTTTAACGAATAAATTTGGCATATGGGACGATAATACATAATAATGATTTTAAAAGATATAGGTATTATATATACACATAATATATAAAAATTTCTTATCACGGTGTTTGTCGTCGCACTCTTCCGAAACAGCTCCACCGACTATTATGAATTTTTCATGTATATTTGTTAGGTATAAGGTTAGTGTGATTGGAAAAGTAGAGGAAGACCTAGGCGACCGTTTTTCTATGAGATCGGAGACGTTCTGGACAAAGGCCAGGTTAAGAGCACCTTAAACCGACGAGCGTGTATGAGGAATGTTATGAAAGTGAATGAAGGCAAAGAGTGTGTTAGGATCGTAGCAAATGGAAATCCGTAGTCTCTGCCTACCCTTCTAAGAAATAGGCGTGAATCTATGTATGGTAGGTATTAGAACAGGTAGTAAAGTATATATCATACCGCTAAGAAATAATTAATATGGCAGCAGAACGTTTGCCGCATCAGCTAGTTATTATACAGTGTGAGTTTTCATAAAGTGCACATAAGAAAATGAGTGAAACTAGACATCATTTTATAGCTAGGAAAAAAAATTATAATAATATTCTTCGATTTATACCTATTTATATTTTTCTTTAGTAGTTATGGACCTTGTACCAAGAAAACCTTGTAACTTTTGAACCAGGTGGTTAATCGTGTTGAAACAAAAACAGTAATAATACGCAATGTGTAGACAATAACGACGGTATACTATTCACATCCAAAAAAATATCGGTGGCATAAAAATAAGGAAAATTTTATACCAAAACTGAGTTTCGTACAATGTTTTTTAATAAAACGCCTATTTACCCATTTAGCAAAAAAGTAGCGTTACTTACGTGGTGATTCCTCATCCATAAGGTCTAAGAATTCTCCGACATACTTCCAAGATCTGGAACCGCGGGATTTTCGCAGGAAGTCGAATACTTGGGTTTCGGCTGAAATCAGATATATAGTTTACTGTCATGCGGATAAAACCATTCGAACTATATTCGAATATCACGCGATATCTACTAAGCATGGTGAAGGAAGCAGCGCGCTATAATCTACTTATGTATAACGTTATCGATTCATTGGAATACGATTGTTAACATTACGAAAGCAAGATTTTTGTCATTCTTAACCAGGTGACGTTTTTATCGCCAAGTGTAGATTATTGTTTATTTTACAAATCAGTTCTGTTAGGAGCTGCAACCATATTGGTACTGGTTGTGTTTTAGCTGCTGTGCTTAAGACCTCGGGTTCGAATTCCTGATCGGCCAAAGTGTTATTGAGATGTTCGGTCAAGAAATCTGAGCACACGAACGATTCTTTCTGCGACTCATAAAGTGAGTGCTGGGCACTGAACGGGTTAACAGTACCAAATCTCACAGCCTTCTTCTTCACAAATTTTGTCTTCAGATATTAAAATGTAGATGATTTCCACGCATTTTAAATTATAATGATACTCACTTGTCAATCCAGTAATGCCTTCTATGTATTTCACAGCTGATGGTTCGTCTGAAACAAAAATTGTAGGTAACTTAGTTATGTTGCAAAATATACATCTTTTTATACTGTCAAAAACACTATACGAATTCTATTGCGTTAATAATTTGGTTTTTAAAAAATCTCTATTATTACGTAATTGTCAAACTTTAAATTACTTATTTTTAAGTAATTGAAATTGTAAAACAAGCTATTTAGATTTAATTTTACAATTTCCTCGACGATTCGGTTGCTTTTCAGCAGCCATGTTAAATATAATAACTTAAATAGAAGTAAACAGCACCTAACTAGTAAAAGTGTTTAACACTAGTAGTAAAATTATGTAATAATAGTGTTTTTAAAAAAGTAAATAAGGAACGCGATTTAACGCGTTATTTCATCTCAATATATAACATTCGCGTAAACGTGAGACGATATTATGTCAAAAACATGTTATCCAGACCGAGTTTCAGTCCCGTCGGCCAATCTTAACGACAACTGGTCATCGTAAAGATATTATAGTGCACAAATGTGTGTGTAACAAGTACACTCTCTGTTCCCTCACTCTTATGATCCGATGTGACGTCACCGACACGACCAGAGAGAGATCGAACGATCGAACGAGAGACGTAGGAACAACGGCGCAACGTGCTTTTTGAGGCACGGGGGTGTCCTACACAGCCAGTATCCTAACCCCGAGCTGCTATTAAGAATTTCTTAGTAGAAAACTGAATAACTTTTATAATAGGTACGGGTAAACGATATTTTTATTAAACTATCTACTTTGTTGTACGCCGTCTCGACTTGTACTTCATTCAGGCTCAGATACTTTTAAGACTTCTAGTTTATTATTTAAAGGTACGTGTGTTTAAAAGTTTAATCAATTTAGTCAGTTTAAGGTTTTGTTTGTTGCAATAAAGTTTAGAGACGAGTAAAATAGAGCTTAAATTAAAGTGTTACGACGAAAAGAAGTTTTAGTACCATAAAGAGTTTTACAAAAGTGTAGGCAGGACATTTAGAACATGTTTAGGTAAGCCACCTTAAGTTAATTGCTTAATTATAAATATGTACCTTGCATACTATTGATAAATGGTCTTATCACACTAAGAAGACGTCCGTGCCCAATAGTGGGTCAGTTTAATACAGGACTGATATTATTATTAATAAACCTATTCTGTTCTTTCATTCTATATCTACACTATTGTATATTTGCATGTTTGTATGTACTATCGACTTGAAGGACGGTTGACCACTCACACACCACAAAGGTTAAAATCGCATAGCAGGCCAACACTTGGCAGGCCACCCGTGACACGCTCCTTTTGAAAATAATAAATGAAAATATAATTTATTATGTCAAATAATTCGTTTTACAGAAAGTTATGTTCGAAATCTTCTTTTAAGCAAATAATGCCTGTAGTAGAAAACTCCGCTCCTCCATATTTTACAGAGCGTGATAATTAACACAATAATTTGAAAAGATGAAATTAATTCTAGGATACATTATAATAAATACAAACATATACTTTAAAATGTGTGTGGTGTGTGAATGTGTATGCGTGAGTGTGAGTGCATGTGTGTGAGTATGTGTGTGTGTGTCTTTTTTTTTTTGAGTTTTTACTTTCTACATTTGTTTACTGATTCTAAGGCGATTCAAATATGATACCATCTGGCAAAAGTAACCCCCTGTTCGCACTAAAATACATGCAACATGTGATGTTTCGAGACATATCGTATGTAACTAATCTCATAACATGTTTTGTTGTTAGTTGCGTTCACACTAATGACAAACAGCAAAACTTTTGAATGTATCTCAAGATTTATTGTTACCTGTGTTAGCACTTACCGATGTTTAAGATTTGTTATTGTTTTGTCGATGTATCTGTCTAGTTTGTCGTTCGCACTGTTAACATTATTGATATTTCAAACATGTTTCCCAACAGAATGTTGTTAAACAGTGCGAATTCAGTGCGATACATTGTCAAAAAAAAAGTATTTATATATGTTTTTATGTGAATGTTTAGTCAGTGCGAACTCACGGTAAGAAAAGTCATAAAAACAAAGGGTTAGTACACTTTTTTGTTCGAAGATTCCTTTTTGATTGGTTAACAAAGTTAAGAGCGGAGTCACTTAAAGTCAACATGTGTAAGTGAAATTTTTTCCTGAAATGGTCAACCGTCGCTCAAGTCGATATTACATACACAACAGTATGGTACATAACGGGATCTTACTCGCGATGAAGTATTTAAAAGGTAATAAATATATTGACTGCCCGACGTTTCGACCGAATCGCAGCTATCGTGATTAGGGTTGCCAACCGTACTTTATACTTTATTAGTACAAACTCTGCTTAGTTTGGGCTAGATGGTGTTGTGTTTATGTGATAGAATATTATTATTATATCAACAAAAATAAGGTAACAACAATATTTTCGGAGCTTGTATTTTTTACCTGAGGTAGTAAAACTCTATTTGTTCAACATAAAAGTGGCAATCCTAATCGTGGTCACGGTGTGACATAACTTTTAGTTGGCCCGATTTAGGATTCGAACTTGAGACTTCATACACAACAGTCGCATTTACTACTACTTACTACAATGTTAGAAGGCTCTTCTGACAAGAAATTCTTAATGGCGGTATGAAGTCTGAAACTGTAAACAGTAAAATATAATACGATTGCCCCTTACTGCATGGGACCGTGGGTCGTAGGTCGTAGCACATATATCAACTCGGAAAGGGATCGTCACCGTATCGCCTTTTGACGGTCGTCAACCTAACGTAAACACGTAACCAAAGCGGATCAGCACCTGCGGTACGTCAACTCGGCTACGGCTAGGCGACACCGCGCTTATGTGTATTTAGAGTCAATTAAATCATATAAATATGGATATTTTCTCGCTTCTTCAATGAGTTTATTCCTTTTCATCGTTACTTTTTGTTTGAAATCTACAAATTCAATAAAGCACGCGCGCTTCACAACTGGAAGTTGCTTTGTGAATTACAGCACGTTCGGCAACAGAAAGTGCTCGGAGAGACGTAAGCGCGGAGACGACGAGCCGTAAGCGCGGGGACGACGAGCCGTAAGCGTGGGGACGACAAGTCGTAAGCGCGGGGATGACGAGCCGTAAGCGCGGGGACGACGAGCCGTAAGCGCGGGGACGACGAGCCGTAAGCGCAGGGTCTGCAAGTTGATCACGCACCGCACCGCGGTTCGTGAGCTTGTCCCGGGGCGAGGCGATTACGTTACGATTCCGATTAGTGTGCGTTGCAGTGGGGAACTTCATACAAACAATACTGCACGGCTAAAGTTGATGCAGTGATGATCCCTTTTCGAGTTGATATGTGTGCTATGATCTTAACCATCGCTTGCGAAAACTACGTATGTAACACTATCATCCCTACATATGATAAAATAAAAAATAGTTATAAAAAATAAATATTGAATAAAACTAAAAAACACCGGCTGCTACGCCTGAGGTCGCGGGTTCGATTCCCGCACAAGTCAAACATTTTGTGTGCATGAACATGGATGTTTGTCTTGCTCTGGGTGTTTCTATCTATAATATGTACGTATTTACAAAAAAAAAAATGTATGTATGTATGTTTATCCATTGTAGTAGCTAGTACCCATAGTACAAGCTCTGCTTAGTTTGGGCTAGATGGTGTTGTGTGTATGTGGTAGAATATTTATTTATTTAATTTTAATGTAAAAAGCGTGAGGTTATCAAAATATCTTAGAAAGCATACCACGCATTTTTATTTTTCACTATTATGTATTCTTATTTTTTTCTAAATTATTGTATTGTCATCGGTCCTCGATAAGTGTGGGAAGTATCAAATCAATCGGTTTGAAAGGGATGAAAATCACGTTCAAAGATTCCGTTACACAGATTCGTAGATACATACCAAGCTAATAAAAGCGTGTTAAGAGGAAACACAAGGGCCGTTTTTCCATACAAATGTAGTCCCCTGTTTCCTCCCTGGATAATGCCAGTAGAACAATAATATTTTAAAATAACATGTATAGCCTCTATGGGCATGTCCCTATGTTTTCCTTTTTTTCATTAATTAATTATTAAAAGAGATATGAGCCTTCAAAAACATCAAAAATTGGTCAGATTTGCCGCTGTGTTCAAACATCCAAAAAACAAATTTGAGTAGATTATATAAAAAAAGAAAAACATAGAAACACGGCCAAAGCCTTTCTTCAATTTTTAATGAAATAAGTAGTTAAATCGGCCAAGTGTTGGAGAAGGAATCAGGGGACTACGAAACGTTGATTTTGTGTACTTTTATAGGTATTTTCGGTCCAAGGTGCAGTTGTCTTTATCACGCTCTGCGGGCACTGCGCGACAGCAATAGATTTTACAAATACCTATTTTTCAATTCTCTCGCCCGTGGTGTTTCCTCTTAATAAAGTCCCATACCGCGTCTGTCTCTTCGCGATAAACTCAAAAACTACTGAACGGATTTTCATGCGGTTTCCTTTAATAGACAGAGTGATTCTTCAGAATGGTTTAGGTGTTTAATTGTTAAGGTTATCCATGGGACAAAACTTTGTGTGATCCACAAATGGTTGTTCCGAGTCTGGCTGTTCTTTGTGTCTGTTGTTAGAATGTTTGTAAAGACCCCCGCGACATAGGAATTATTCTTAGTGCCCATTAAAAATGTTGAAGTCATTTAAAAGGAAATGAAAATAACAATGGCGTGAGTAATAAAATTTCAATGTATAACATTCGCGTAAACCTAAGATAATATTAACACATTCAACCTAAATTTCCGTAATTGTTATATTCGAAAACATCGCAATTATCGACCTCATATTATAATTAACAGATTTAATACAATTATTATTTAATTAACCATCAGTAAGGTTTATTTGAACATGTGGCATCGAGGACGCGCTTCTAGCCCACAGCTGAACAAACATAACGAAGAAAATATATTTTTGTATGAAACTGTATGATGTAAATTGTTATTTTACCTATGAAAGTTTGTGAAGTATTTGGGAACATAATATATCGATAGGGATATCGGGAGTGACCAGTAAAACACCTTCGCACCGTTATTCCGTCTGGCACAAAATAAATTGTTAGCCTAAAGAACATATTTCATAGTACCTACCCGCATATCTATCTATATCTTTATATGTATATATAAATCTTCTGTGCGTGTGTTTGTAATTAAATTCCTCCTAAACGGCTGGACCGATTTTGATGAATTTTTTTGTGTATATTCGACTGGATTTGAGAATGGTTTAGACTAGTATAAGTATAAAAATCTCGTGTCACGGTGTTTGAGATCGCACACTCCCGAAACGACTCGACCGATTTTTAAGATATTTTAATGTATATTTGGTAGGTATGAGAATAGGTCCTAAATCATATTGCATACCGCTTGGTGATTAGGGTGTTAAGCTAACTTACATAAATGCGAGGGAAGCCGCGGGCAAAAGCTAGTTACGTTATTATATAATTTTTTAATGTACCGACATGATACACATACATTATAGACTAGATATGCCCGCGGTTTCACCCGCGTTTATAATTACTGCGCCACCCCCGTGGGTCGTAGCGTGATGTTATATAGCCTATAGCCTTCCTCGATAAATGAGCTATCCAACACTAAAAGAATTTTCAATTCGGACCAGTAGTTCCTGAGACTAGCGCGTTCAACCAAATAAACAAACTCTTCAGCTTTTTAATATAAGTATAGATTGTTCAATTATAAAAGATCTCTTACGCACTAGTAATGATGCCTGTGTCTAGACTTCACAAACATTCAAACAACAAATTCAAGAAATACATATCTTAGGTATTAACTAGGAAACATATCTTTTTGTATTTTATTTTGGGCCTCAAATAACTCTAATCCACATAAATCCCCCAGGAGATCCAAGCAGGGTATTCAACTGGACGGAGGCATCCATATAGATACACTAGGGGATCACACTCGATAAAGGAATCTATGTGGACAACAAATCCACATAAACCCCCAGGAGGTCGAAGCTACCTACTGGACGGAGGCCTACCGTTATGTGTTTCAGAACATACAAAGAAGACTAGTGTCAAATACTTTCTTTTTTTTTAAATACATCTCTCGCACCAGGAATAATTCTTGTGTCGCGGGGGACTTTACAAACATTCAAATAACGGACACAAAGAATATCCAGACTCGGAACAACCATTTGTGGATCACACAAAGTTTTGTCCCGTGTGGGATTCGAACACATAACACTCGGCGCAGTGGCAGCGGGGAGATGACCACCTAAACAACTACGTCATCCGTACTATCAAAATGAGATCGAAAATTTCGTCGTTTAATTAGAACCGTTTAAACTAAAATTATTTAATTTAGAATATTAAATTATACCGTAACAGAGGAAATTTTAAATTAATAACAAAACACACACACACATACACATTCGCTTGAACACACGTCTGCATATAATAATATAATATAATATATATATATATATATATATATATATATATATATATATATATATATATATATATATATATATATATATATATATATATATATATATAATATATATATATCTTATATATAAAATTCTTGTGTCACAATGTTCGTTCCCGTACTCCTCCGAAACGGCTTGACCGATTCTCATGAAATTTTGTGAGCATATTGAGTAGGTCTGAGAATCGGCCAACATCTATTTTTCATACCCCTTAGTGATAAGGGTTGTCCACACATAAAATGTTTTTTAAATCTTTTGGTCAAACCATTTTTTTATGGCAAAACAACGTTTGCCGGGACAGCTAGTATAATATAATATTCTACCACATACACACAACACCATCTAGCCCAAACTAAGCAGAGCTTGTACTATGGGTACTAGACAATGGATAAACATACATATATACATTGTTTTTTTGTAAATACATACATATTATACATACAGAAACACCCAGACCAAGACAAACATCCATGTTCATGCACACAAATGTTTGACTTGTGCGGGAATCGAACCCGCGACCTCAGGCGTGGCAGTCGGTTACACTAACCACTACGCCACCAAGGCCGACAGTATATATCAATGTACTTTATATCCGGATTACCAATGTTATACTTTTATTCTTCTTATCCATTTGTTCTTGTTGTTAATTGCTGTTGTTTTGTAATATTATTGTACGGTCTATCATTTTCTTAATAGATTTTGTTTGATTATTTACTCTTTATAATAATAAGAATAAGGAATGGTGTGATTAGAGAGAGATGCGGCATAAAAGTGGATATAGTGACGAGAATAGAAAAGGGTATGTTAAGTTGGTTTGGGCATGTAGAAAGAATGGACGAGAAGAGACTGACTAAGAAAGTTTATAAGGCTAGTGTGAATGGAACAGTCGCAAGGGAAAGACCTAGGCGAACGTTTCTTGATCAGATCGGAGACGTTCTGGATAAAGGCCAGGTTAAGAGCACCTTAAACCGGCGAGTGTGTATGAGGAATGTTATGAAAGTGAATGAAGCCAGAGAAGTGTGTCAGGATCGTAGCAAATGGAAATCCGTAGTCTCTGCCTACCCCTCTGGGAAACAGGCGTGAATTTATGTATGTATGTATGTATTTACTCTTTTCAAAAATCTACAAAGAAACTATGTTCCAATTTGTAACGATCCAACGTGGAAGACGCTGGCGACTGTGACACAGTTTACACTTATCACTGTTATGTGTATATATGTAAATGTAGATTAAGAGAAAATATTGATAAAAATAAATTATTATTATTATTATTTTAGACAGCAGAGTGTATAACAGATCCTATCGATAACAATATTAATTGTTTATTGTAATAGTGTCTTACGTTTACGCGAATGTTATACATTGAAAATAAACAACTTTATAAGGATTTAAAGCGTTGTTTATTTTTTTTAAACACTTTTCTTACATAACTTTTTAACTACTGTTGTTAAACACTTTAACTAGTTACTGCTTACTTATATTTAAGCTATATAAGTAGTTTAATTTCAATTAATTTTATTGATCCATAATCCAAAATGGCGTCTTGACATCTGTCACATACATAAATATTTCAAGGATAATCTGTGTGTATTTAGGTCAAGGTCACGAAATATGGCTTTGAAATTACAGTTACTTCTAATTTATATATGTATCTATATATCTGCCACGCAGAGGTCTTAAGTTCTATCCCAGGGTACGTACTTCTCACTTTTCTAAGTTATGTGCGTATTAAATAGTTCATTATCGCTCACTTTAACGATGAAGGAAAACATCGTGAGGAAACTACATGTCTGAGAGTTCTATATAATGTTTTCGAAGATATGTGAAGTGACCGTGACCCAGTGTGGTGGACTATAGCCACACCATTCTCACAGTGAGAAGAGGCCCGTGACGAGCAGTTGGACAGTTTACTATAGGGCTGATATTATTATTATAATCCTGCATATAAATCATACCATGAGCTGATGAAAGTGCATGAAGCCAGAGAAGTGTCAGGATTCGTAGCAAATGGAAATGCGTAGTCTCTGCCTACCCCTCTGGGATGTTTCCCAGATATGAATCTATGTATGTATGTATATAAATCATGATTATATCACTTACCGTGGTGTCCAGTCAGTTTGTGAAGGAGCTGGCTGCATTCATGGTGACCTGGAAATACATAAAATTGAATATTAGAACAATTTTACTGCAAGGTTCGAAGACCTAAGTAAATAAGACTGCCACTTTGGGCCCATAGTATAATTAAAAGTTAACATTGTATAATTAGTTTAAGTGCTATTTGCAAATAAAAAGAGGGCCTTGTCCAGCAGAGTATAGTTTACATACAGGACTAATATTATTATGTTTCTCTTATCACAGGTATTTTCTAACATATTACATTAGATAGACATATTATATTATTATTAATTGCAATTAAGAAATACTAACTCATTGAATTTAAATAGCAGACACAATAGCAAATATAATAATAAAAATTTATTTATTGATTACAGTTCTAAAACATGAATACAGTCCATAAAGTACTTAATATAGGTAATATAATATGGGTATTAGGGTTAACCTGTGCCATAGACGTTAAGGGCACTTATATACTACTAGGAACTAAGTTATATGTATAAATTAACCATACTTATTATATAAATATATACAAAAATAGACCAAGATTATAATTAGATTATAATTTAACAACAGTCAACAAATCTTCGGTATTCTTATAATTTAAAGTTTGTAAGTACCGACAGATTATCCGCTTAGATCTTGTATAATTTAGGATATATTCTTGTATAATCAAGATGGCCGCCGCCACAAAATGGCGAATTACATTTTTTTTCACAACTCTCTCAATATGGGTTTCAAATGAATTTTGTGTCGGAGGTTTCTTAAATTTTTAATTTATTATGTTTGAACTTTCAAATGTTTAGGTATTTGAATCACATTTTTCAAATGTCAGTAAATAATGTACCGCTACAGATTTTTCTGCTAATAAAAAGTAAAATATGTAATACTTACTCTCTACGCCCAAGATGCCTTTCAGATCATCGGAGATATGGTGCGACACTGAAACGTAAACAATAGAAATATATTACTTTTCTTCTGGTAGACCTTAATGCCAGTAGGATAGTTGTTAAAATTTTATTTTGTACTTTATATACAGGTGTCCGGTAATTAATGGATAACCTGAAAATGTCTTATAGTGGATCTGATGGCCGTTTAGAAAAAAAATAGAAAAATCTATCCTAACTACTACCTGAGATATGGTTTTTTTTAATTACCATGTATAACTTTCTTGTATACTACGACCATAAATGAATGAAATCCATCGGTTTTTTGTTGTTTTATTATGAAACACTAATTATGCTAATAAATAGACAGTCAAAAGTATGCTATGCTAATATAGCTTGCACGTTTTAATATATATATATTTTTTTTATTTTTTCTGATCGGCCTTCATTTGTACTATAAGACATTTCAAGGTTATCCATTAATTACCGGACACCCTGTATATACACAAGAACAAATAGCAATCAATAAAAATCTTTTTGTGGATACAGTATCAAAATTGGTTGCAATATAATTATAAGTTATTTTGGAAGTAGGTAGAGCCTCGCTGATTTCAGCATGAATGTGCCGGCTCGACCGGGGAAGGACTACCCTCTCACAGAATATCGACGTGAAATACCAATATTCGTACTGTTGTGTTTCGTTCGGTGAGTGAGAGTGCCGGAGGCCCAATCACCCTCTTTCCCCCTGCCCACTCCTTCTCCTTCCCACTTCTTTTCCTAAAGGGTTGGCAACGCGCAAGTGATGCCTCTGCTGTTGCAGGCGTCCATAGGCTACGGTGACCACTTACCATTAGGTATACTGGTTTGTCGCCTTAGTAGAATAAAAAAAATCCTAACTAATATTATAAGTGCGAATATGAGCTTTTTTGTTTCACGCCTTATCTACTCAACCGATCATCATGAAATTTCACATACACGTTGTCAGGGGTACAGAATAGGAGATACGGCACCTTTCATCCAGGAAAAACTACTGTTACCAACCTAAACTAGTTTAATGCGAGTGAAGCTGCGGGCAAGATCTTGTAAATATTTGGTTTGAAAAAAAGTAAGGATCTAGTGGGGATATCTTTAGACAGCTGCGTTTAAACAGCGGTTACGTCATAATTTGTATCGTGCATCTCTTTTTAAGAGATCGTAAAAACTCTTATACAACAGCTTTGTCCGTCCGTCTGTCTGATATACAACTTTCAACTCAAGAACCGTAAGAGCTAAAGACTCGCGGTCAACGCCATTCGACTCAGCACAGTCAATATACCCTCGAAATGAAAGGTCGCGTGGTATCACGTGACCTTTGCATATTACTTGAACCATTTGTTCGAACTTTAAGATTTATGGCAATTCATTGTCGTTTCTCACTTGTTGTCATTTGACAATTATCTCCACTACCACAGATTTGAAACTCTTGTATTTTATTTATTACTGCTAGCTGACCCCCGCAACTTCGTCTGCTGCACGTAAGAGAATTTTCCCCGTTTTTGCAACATATTTATCCTCTGATCCTATTGGTAGTAGCGCGATGTTATATAGCCTATAGCCTTCCTCGATAAATGGGCTATCCAAAACTGGAAAAAATTTCACTTCGGTCGCCTACGAAACCAACGCTACTTAACCAGTTACGTTTAAATAATTATTTTTCTTGCTACGAAACTAGTTACTAAACTACTATATATTTAAATCAAAAATATGTAGTTATAATAGTTTTAATAATTTAATTAGCTTCAAAATTAGTAAAGTTTAATAGTAGTAGTATGTAGTGTAACAGTTTCTAAATTATGTAATAGAGTGTCAAATAAACAACGCGATAAAATCCGTATATAGTAGTTTAATTTCAATGAATAACATTCGCGTAAACAGAAGATTATGAAACTAGTTACATCAATTCGAACCAGTAGTTTCTGAGATTAGCGCATTTAAACAAACAAACAAACTCTTTAGCTTTATAATATTAGTATAGATGAAGTAGATTTTCAAAATATCTTTTTATTTTAGGACTTCGTTAATGTAACTATGTGACTTAAATAATAAAGAAATGTTTGTCAACAGTAACTACCCTATCATTTGTATTTTAAAAAAAGTATACGAAATGAAAATTAATAAATATTGCTGACTTAATCGCCATTCATTTCTCTCCGACCCCATGCCATTAAAAACAAACAAAACAAAGACTCGATCAACCATATTGAAGCCTCGTATTCACTATGCAACAACTGACGCACAACACGTGACAAGATGACGCTCAACAAGATCATCAACGTTGCACAACAACGCGCGACATTGCTAGCTGACGCGCAACATGACGCGTGGCTCGTTGTATGGTTCCGTGCAAGTGCAGTTGAGCATCAAATGTTGACAAGTGAAGACGTGTAAATGCCGCTGAAATCAACACAGTACCTCTGGCGACATATTCTCGACGACTGATGCGAGCGAAATCATGTGTAGTCAGACAACGGTGCGAAACAAAACTGGATACGAGGCTAATGCTTACATTCCTGATACTTGAAAGACCCTCTGCATTCAGGAATAATTCTCACGTACTTAGTAGATATTTTTGTATAATAGCAGGCATAGCCTAGTAGGAGACCGTTGTACAGGCACGCAGTGGTCTCAAGTTCAATCCCAAAACATACATGTCTAACTTTTAGAAGATACTAAGCTGTCCCACAAAATGTCAACCCCATTTACGATTAGGTACTGCTCCTCCCCGGGACTCGTAGCGTGATAAAGACTATTTTACTTCTGGATAAAGAAGCTTTCTAATGGTAAAAGAATTATTAATCGTTCGAGTAGTTTCTTTCATTACTTTTATTTCTTTATACTCGTAATATTAGTACATACACATATAGTGTAGATGTGTGTATTGAATAGTTAATTAGTTTTAACAGTAAAGGTAAATATTGTGAGGAAACCTGTAGGCTCATTCATTCACGTGTTTAAATGTGTTTATTTGCAGTGCATTTGCAGCCAAGTTTCAATTTGTCTGTCTGTTTCAATTTGTCGGCCTCGATGATGTAGTGGTCAGTGTAACCGACTGCCACGCTTGAGGTCGCGGGTTCGATTCCCGCACAACTCAAACATTTGTGTGCATGAACATGGATGTTTGTGTTGGGCTGGGTGTTTCTATGTATAATATGTATGTATTTACAAAAAATTGGTATATATGTATGTTTATCCATTGTCTAGTACCCATAGTACAAACTGCTTAGTTTGGGCTAGATGGTGTTGTGTGTATGTGGTAGAATATTATATTATTCAATACAGCTCTTTTCGTATTCACGTAATTTTGACAGCTGATGTTTCAGATACAAAATCCGACGTAAAACTTAACTGCGACTGCATCGAAACTCGATTGGTGCGTTGAGATATTATTATTATTATTAAAAATCTCTAAAATTTAGATTAGTCCTGTCAAACGACATTTTGTATTCTGAAATCGCTAAAAGTGACAGGACTAATTTTAGAGATTTTTAGCTAAGATAAGAGAATTTTGTGACAACAGAATTGGCACCATTATCATTATTATTGCACTTAAAAAATATTCTAGCGAATCCTTACTTAATAATAATATTATAAACGCGAAAGTTTGTATGGATGTATGGATGTTTGTTACTCTTTTACGCAAAAATTACTGAACCGATTGCAATGAAACTTGGTATGATAGATAGCTGGAGACCTGGATTCACACATAGGCTTTTCATCGTTCATCATTCACATTCGTCACTTGCTTTTGTCAATAAAATTGATCCATCGGGATCGACTTAACTACTCAACCGATCATCATGAAATTTAGCATACACGTTGTCAGGGTTACAGGGAAACAGACGAAGATTAGGTAGTAAGAAAAAGGTCAAATAAAGCTATGTTCATACATTTATTTTTTATGGAATCGGAGGCAAACTAGCAGATGGATCGCCTTATGGTAAGCGATTACTGCCCATTGACTTCCGCAACACCTGAGGAGCTTCACAAGTGTGATCCGCTTTTTTAAATCTGCCCCTCCCCTCCAAAAGGGGGCGGAGAGGGGGAGGGGCAGGGTTGAGCCTCCGGTACCCTCACTCACTCGACAAAACACAACGCAAGCGCTATTTCACGCCGGCTTTCTATGAGGCTGTGTTATCAATCCGGTCGAGCCGGCCCATTCGTGTCGAAGCGTGGCTCTCCCACGGTATAAAATTGTTTAAGGTTGGCTATACTGAGATATATTTTCAGTTGGTACTATTTATATCCTTATTATCTCTGATTTGTAATGGCTACCATTGATATATTTAAAGTGTAGTTTTGAGAATATTAAGTAAAGTTACCACAATTCATTACTTAGCCACTCATTTAAATAACATAATAATAATTCTGCTTACGTTTTCCTTTGTGATGATGTGTTTTATGTTGCTTATGTTCCTCCCCCTCCGGGGAGATGGAGGCGTTCGATTCATCATGTTGTTTAAAGTGTAGTTTTGAGAATATTGAGTAAAGTTACCACAATTCATTACTTAGCCACTCATTTAAATAACATAATAATAATTCTGCTTACGTTTTCCTTTGTGATGATGTGTTTTATGTTGCTTATGTTCCTCCCCCTCCGGGGAGATGGAAGCGTTCGATTCATCATGTTGTTTATGCTTCCGTTGAGTGCGGTGCTGTTCTTGAAGTTCAGCTGAAGAAAAGAAGAAGATAGGATAAGCATATGTACATTATCGTTCTCAATCGTGTGTGTGCTCACTCTTCTTAGAGTGTGATCTAATCAAGGTGAGCGGTATCGTTAGACCGGCTGAACTTGGCAAATGGGCAATTATTTTTGGAGCGCTAAAATATAGTCTGTGTAATATCCTCCAGAACGAATTTCGGTCACGGCGGCCATTCTTGACGGAGACTGACCATCTGCGCAGGAAATATTATAGTGCACAAGCATGTACACAAACACAAGTACACTCTCTGTTCCCTAACCCTCATTATCCGATGGGAATGGATAACCCGACACGACCGGAGAGAGATCAGACGCAGGACCAACGGCTTTACGTGCTTTCCGAGGCACGGGGGTGTCTTATACCGTCAACTTCTTAACAGCGGGTTGCTATTGAGATTTCTTAATAGAAAAACCCAATAACATTTTGTTGGCCCGACCCGGGATTCGAACCCGAGACCTCATGCACAGCAGTCGCATTCACTACCGCTGCGCCACAGAGGCAGTTATAATAGAATAGTAAAATGTACATTTCTTACCTGTTTGCTCGGCTACTGTTACAGTCAGTAAGACCTGGAAATAAAAAATTATTGAGTAATAAATAATTGTCTTATCTTATCTTATGTGGGGGCCAGTCAGTACAGACCGGCGACACTTCGACCCAATGGGATCTTTTGTGTCGACTTCCCCAATAACGACTGCCATAGATGTTCATGGCAGTCGGGACCGACGGCTTAACGTGCTCTCCGAGGCATGGAGCAGGCGATAACTGTCAATCAATACGCACATAATTTCGAAATGTCATATAACTTCCGAAAGTCAGAGGTGCGCGACGTGGGTTCGAACCCGAGACCCTCTGCATTGCAGTCTGTTGGTCTCCTCACTGAACTATCGCTGCTCAATAAATAATTAGCTGATTAGTTAACATAGTAGACAGAACATAAAAATATACTTTTTTTATACAATTAAGGTGGCATACAAGCCTACGGCCCACCTGATGGTAAGTGGTTACCGTAGCCTTTGGACGCCTGCAACACCAGAGGCATCACTTGCGCGTTGCTGACCCTTTAGGAGAGGAAGTGGGAAGGAGAAGGAGCGGGAAGGGAGAAAGAGGGTGATTGGGCCTCCGGCACTCTAACTCACCGAACGAACCACAACAGTAGGAATACTGGTATTTCACGTCGATATTCTGTGAGAGGGTAGTCCTTCCCCGGTCGAGCCGGCACATTCATGCTGCAATCAGCATGAGCCTACCTTTACTTTTAAAATACAATACTGTAAACTTGGCGATTAAAATGGTAGCCGTGAGTTTCTTTCCAGTTCTTCTCATTGGTTCTACGCCCTTGCTTTGCTGAACATGGCAACAGGTAAATGTAAATTCCCAAAGGTTAACCTTTTGACCGCCACAGTCATGTAGATATTCACGACAAAGCAACATGACGTGTCCAGCAGGCCACAGTCACGACTACATGACAGACTTTTAAACGCTATTAAATCTTATAACAAAATATTGTTTTTCTTATTTGTGTCGTTAATTATGTAGCCAGACTCATCTCGATTTATATTATGTGAACTGCTTACTATTAATTTTATCCATATTAGCATAAGATCACAAAAACGATGTAGATATTGAAGGATGAATTCGTAACTTGGCGCCGAGAGCACGCTTTTGACGTTCATAAGTGTTACTTTGTGACCTACATGAATAAACATATTTTTGTTTTTGTTTTGAGGATGAGTGGACGTGGGTTCGAGCCTAGGTACCTATTGCAATACTGAAGTTAACCCACTCTTAGTACAAGCTTAGTGATATGTATCAGAAAGTTTTTGTAATTGATCAAGCCTTGTGATACGAGTAGGATCCTAACCATACTATTAAATACAGTATTATAAATTTTTTCGCTTGTTAATATTTTTATTTTTATATCAAAAATAAGAATATAAAATATAGTTTTTATTTATATGTATTCGGAGATATAATGAAACTCAAAATATTATAAGATTTATATTTTTTAAATTATAAGCTGGTCTCTCCGTGAACATGGAACAACTGCTGTAAAGCAACCGAAGCGTCGGAGAAAGTGTAAACGTAAATATAAATAGTTTTAATTAATTTAAATAGCTTCCATTGTAGTAAAGTTCAATAATAGTAGTGTTAGAGTTCCACTTTATGTAAAAAAAGTGTTTTAAAATAAACAACGCGACAAATTCTGTTTAAAGTAGTTTAATTTCAATGATAATAGATTGTTAAATTGGGCAAGAAACACCAAATTATATGATTTCAATTGCCAAAAAAAATATTGTTTACTTTTCTAAAATAGTGTTCATTTTACTTCTCCGAACTTAATATACCTACTTTATCTTTCGTAGAAAAAGTTAAGCGCCCTGGATGCGAGGATAATTTTACAAAAACAATAAACGGACACAGAATACACCTAAAACACAAATTATTGTCTCGTGGACTCAAGGCTAGGCGGCCGCTTAGTTAGTTGGACATGTGTTATCCGCACTTAGCCTCACAATTGGTCCGTTGTGCGTAAGTGACCGACGCGAAGAGTTGGTCGGATACTCATACCATCTCAGCTCCGTCCAGAAATATAGTTCGGCAGCTGTGCATCCACATTCCTTTAGGTGTGATCACTGTTTTTCCTGTAGTGGTAGCGAGAGACTAGTGGGAGACGTTGGGCTGCCACGCAGAGGTATTTAATGCAATCCCAAGGCACACATGGCTTTTCGAAATAGTTAATTATGGATTTTTTTTTTTTGCTTCTCAAAATGACCACACTCCGACTGATGTAAGCAGTCTTGTGGTCTAAGAGCAGTGGCCGCCACACCGTCCTCATAGCAGCCGAGGCGATGTTGAGGTCTGTACTTTGACGACCTGAGAAGGTACTTTTTCACGCCCCGCTTAAAGGACTCAGGATTGAAGAAAGAAGGAAACACGTGCCTTGGCTGAGAATTCCATGCCTTGATCGTTCGGCAGAGGTATGAGGACCCAAAATTGTTGGTACGCACTCTAGTCGACTCCACCGTGTAAGGATGGCATCGCTTCGTGAGGAAACCTGCATGTCTGGGAATTCTACATAATGTTCTCGAAGATATGTGAAGTCTGCCAAACTGCATTTGGCCAGCGTAGTGGACTATGGCATAATCCCTCTCACACTGAGAAGAGGCCCGTGCCCAGCAGTGGGACAGTTTAATACAGGGCTGATATTATATTATTATCTGTTTTCAATGCTACAAGGAACAGCTGTTATTATTTAATTTAATTAGGTTTTAAAACACACGTTTCCACCAACGTGCGATGACTCATTATATTTTCGTATACGATAAGACATTTATTAATATTATAATATACGTATTAAATGAAAGTTAACGGTACGTGGTCAAATTATGTAGATTTGGAATAATATCAAGCAATTGAATCATTTTTGTAGGTAAGCTAAAATATGTTGTATTTTTTATTAAGATATCAAATATACACTTAATGAAACTCCGTAGGGACATTGCCTCATTGGCATGTTTCTACAGAATATACCACAAGGAGTGCTCTGAAGAGTTATTCCACCTTATCCCGCCCTTCCCTTTCCTATCCAGAATAACGCGTGCTGGGCTCAGATGCCATCCTTACACGGTAGAGTCGACTAGAGTACGTACCAAAAAGTTTGGGTCCTCATACCTCTGCCGAATGATCAAGGCAAGGAATTCTCTGCCAAGGCACGTGTTTCCTTCTTCCTTCAATCCTGGGTCCTTTAAGCGGGGCGTGGAAAAACACCTTCTTAGGCCGTCAAAGAGACCTCAACATCGCCTCGGCTGCTATGAGGACGGTAAGGAGGCCACTGCTCTTAGACCACACGACTGCTTACCATCAGGCGGAGTGTGGTCATTTTGACGAGCAAATAAAAGAAAATATTTATTATTGAAAAGGTGATATTTACATAACTGTTTAATAATATCAGTCCTATATTAAACTGTCCCCTGCTGGGCATAAGCCTCTTCTCAGTGTGAGAAGGGTTAGGCCATACAGCATTGGTCTAGGCTGTATTGGTAGCGTGTTGGTGGCACAGGGTGGATTGGCAGACTTCACATATCTTCGAGAACATTATGTAGAACTCTCAGACATGCAGGTTTCCTCACGAGGTTTTCCTTCACCGTTTATATCGATAATTATCTATTTAATACGCACGTAACTTCGAAAATTCATAGAAGCGCGAAGTCTGTGTGGCAGTCCAACGTTCTCATAATAGGCTATCGCTACTAAAGCTAATAACTGATTAAAGCGTCGTAGCATACATCAATATCGGAAAAATATAAATATTTTATTTATTCATAATTTATTTTCCTTTACATAGATACACAATTCCAAAAACAATATTCTTTACCTGGTAACTTCCACACTTTTTATAATTCCTGGGTCCGTTATTTTTTTATTTTTTATTCTGTCACACAACACCATCTACTGACGTCGTCTGACATCGTACAATTCTTTGTAACTATGGTTACCTATACCTTATTTATATGTAATAGAGAAAAACAGAAAACAAAGTAGCAAGCTTAGGAATATTGGTTGAATTTTGACCACTAGGCGACCGCTAGTACATACAAACACCCAGACCAAGACAAACCTCGATGTCCATTGCACATAAATGTTTGACTTGTGCGGGAATCGAACCCGCGACCTCAGGCGTGGCAGTCGGTTACACTAACCACTACGACATCGAGGTCGTCGTTGTTTAAATGCCACAAGGAGTTAAGCAACAACTATTTGCGGACCACACAGATTATTGTCCATAAGAGAATTTCGTAGCGTGATCTTATATAGCCCATAGCCTTCCTCGATAAATAGGCTATCCATCACTAAAAGAATTTTCAAATCGAACCATTAGTTCCTGAGATTAGCGCGTTCAAGCAAACAAACAAACTCTTCAGCTTTATAATATTAAGTATAGATTTAGTATAGAATTAAGAAATTAACTTCGCATTTTATCACGTTGTTTATTTTAAAACTCTTTTATAACATACATAATTTTGAAACGAATAAATTACTATTGCTAAACTTTACTTGTAGGTATTACTATTTCAGCCATTTAAATCATTAAAACTATTTAAATTTACACTTTACTGCGACGTTTCGGTTGCTTTACAGCAGCCATGTTCACGGGGCAACTAAGATGGTGGTTGTCTCAATGTTCTAAAGTGTAGTCATTTCAAAGTACCCGAACATAATTTAATTATTGGTGTTTCTATTAACGCAGAATTCTATTTCTTCTATTTTTCTATTTCTATTTCCGTGGCGCAGCGGTAGTGAATGCAACTGCTGTGCATGAGGTCTCGGGTTCGAATCCCGGGTCGGGCCAACAAAAAGTTATTGGGTTTTTCTGTTAAGAAATCTCAATACGAGCCCGGATTTCGGAAAGCACGTAAAGCCGTTGGTCCTGCGCCTGATCTCCCTCCGGTCGTGTTGGATTATCCGTTCCATCGGATCATGTGAGTTAGGAAACAGAGAAAGCACTTGTGTTTGCACACATACTTGCATTATAATATCTCCTGCGCAGATGGCCAGTCTCCGTTAAGGTTGGCCGCCATGACCGAAATTCGGTCTGGAGGACATTAAGCAGAATAAGCTCAAAGTATCATGAAATCTAGCTGTGTCTTGAAGTTTTAAACAAAAAAACACCAATAATATTTTGTCCAATTTGGATATTGAACTCACTAGGTACAAAACAATCGATCATTATACTATTAAAAGAAATTCATTGTGTTTTTGTTTGTAGTGAATAAAATTTAAAATGACTAGACCGATTTTAAGCATTCTTTCATCATTCGAAAGGTACTTTATCCTGAAATTACATAGCCTATGTAATTTCAGGGAAAAGTACCTTTCTGATTTACATTTCTAGTTTGGGTCGACCCAAATATTGAAAACGTGTTATTTAGATAATTTGATATTAAACATTTATTAGTAATGCGGTAAGGAGGAGATGATACAATAGGTACCTATAATGTATTTTAAATATACATACAGACAAAAGGAGATGAGTCAATTAAATCAGAGGAAACATTTGATTTTTGTTTTTTTTAAGCATTTAACTGAAAAGCTACTTAACCGACGTTAAATATTCTTTCAGCATTAGAAAGCTAAATTATCACCAAATTACATTTAATAAAATTTACATCCTCTATAATTTATTTTAAAAAAATATTTTTACAATTGCGCTATTTCACTTTCAATAATGTAATGTGTATATATAATGCAGGCCAAGGAGGCTTAACTCTTTTCAAATTTATATGCAAGATAATTAATTCACCTAATTATCATAAATGTGTTGATGATATAATAAAATAGTGAAATTTCTGTTTACAAATATATGACGCCATGATTGAAAGTGTCGCCATTTTGAATTTGCATCACGGCAGCCATATTTGATATATGAAAAATCTATATACAATTGTTACAAGTTTTTTTTTTTCTATTGCTTAAATCATTTAATAATGTAATGTGTGTTAGTTTATACATTAATATAATAATATTAAAAATATATGAAGTTTATTCAAAATGATCTCCATTGGCTTAAATACAGTCTTTTAAACATTGAGGCCAGTTATCAATAGAAACACGCACTCTCTTCATGGGAAAATTCTTGGTGTTGTTATGAGGCTTAACCACCTTCTCAAGAATCGTATCTTGATACACTTGAGCCGATGTTTTGACACCTTTTCCACAAAACTATGGCTCAGTCACTCCTTAACAGCTAACACCTCACCAAACCATCAATCAAGTTGGATAATGTCCACGTTGTACTGTGCTGACTAAATAAGAATCTTCTATAGAGCTGTGAGCAAAAACTCGGTCATTCTGCTTGTTAAAACATTGATCAATAGTAAAAAAATCTCGTCAGGTAGTATACAATTTTTCTGTGACCTCCCTTTGCGTGTCGCTTAAGAGTTGTTTTGATATTAGAGAACTTTCATTTTTAAATTATCAGTTAATTAATGACCAGTGCGTTTCTTATAGGCTACAAGTCCTAAGTCATCTTTTAAAATACGCGACATGGTTCTAGCTGCTATATTCATTTTCCGTGATAAAATAGTTTGCTTTCGGACAGGATTTCTTTGAATATTTTCCTTCACTGCTTTAATCGCCTTTTTCGTATGAATGCTGCGTGGACGGCCAAATCTTTTTCTGTCCCAATAGAGGTTTCATTGTACCTATCAATAGCCCGGTACACAAACATTCGATTAATACCAAGCGGATCGAGAGTTTCAAAAATTGCATTTGGCTCCATACCTACTTTGTGTAATGCTATCACAGCAATTTAGTTCTCTTTATCACCCTACTATAAAAAAATATTTACCACCAATTGTCGCGAAAATGAGAAAACACAATAAATATTCATATAAGAATGACAAATTCAAAATTCAAATGTAATATTATGTTGTTTTTAAATTGTAGCAGTATTTATGGCCAGACTAAGTACCTATATAAAAATCTCGTATCACGGCGTTTGTGATCGCACTCCTCCGACATGGTTTGACCAATGTGTATGTTTTTTTTAAATATATTTTGTAGGTATAAGAATAGCTCATAAAGTATATTTTATACCGCGGTGACAAAATATTCACTAGAAGTAATTTATACGGCAGAACAACGTTTGCCGCGTCAGCTAGTAATTTTATTTTTATGCGAAACTTGGCCAGTTTATTTAGCAAGCAAGCATAATAACCGTTGAATGGTTAGCAGTGACTTTAGACTATTATTTATACTTAATCAGCCTGTTGCTGGACATACATATATATATCTTAACTTGCGCCGCAATATCCGTTTTTCATCTCCCGCATACAGTGTAAACATAACTACACACATAGTCGCATGCTTATATTCCCGCAGGGTTAGCCATAAGTAGTATTATGCCCACATTTTGCTTGCCAGCTATGGTTTTAGAGTTTTTAGACCCTGAAATTAAACACTTTATACGGATTTTATCGCGTGGCTGCTGTAAAGCAACCGAAACGTCGGGGCAAAGTGTAAACTTAAATATAAATAGTTTTAATTAGAAAATATATAGCTTAAATAGTAGTAAAATTCAATAATAGTAGTGTTAGAGTTTTCAAAATTATGTAATAACAGTGTTTAAAGTAAAATAAACAACGCGATAAAATCCGTATAAAGTGTTTAATTTCAATGTATAACATTCGCGTAAACATAAGACAATATTATGTTTTTAGACCCCACATGAAAAAACTATATACGTTGATTGAGCATTTATTTACCTAAATTCATGGCGACTTACTTATTGTCATAATGTAAGTGACTTTGCCATTTTTGAAAATTATATTTATTGAACATACAGCCAACCGTCAAGCCTAGCTGAAACCAATCCATCTTCCATGGTTCTATCCTCCAGGTATTTAGAACCGCGGGAATACAACACAAACTTGTTTGTCTGTCGGTCTTCTGAAGGGTGGATTTACTTTCCCAGTTCATAGAATTCGAAAGCACATTTTCCTAGTTTCTAGTAGTTCTATAGTGAGAAAATGGACAGCCTGGTTGTGGTTGGCTTATGTTTCTTCATGACCATGCGACCAATTTGTATGTCGGTTGGGTTTTCTGGTAAGGAATTCTCATTAACAGCACAGATTTTGGAAATGTGAACGTGAAAGACGGTAAACTTATCCATTATTACGCGGACCTAGAATACAGGTAACAAAATATGGATGTAATATACCTCTGCCTACTTTGAGGCATATAAATAAACCTAAAGATGTTTGTAGTAAATAAATAATGAGCCTTGCGGTTTCGGAAAAGATCTAAATCCTCTTACCTTTTGCATTGAAGTGAACTCCAAACACATTTTTCTTTACACTGTGCACTTAATACCACATTTATCACAAAACCAAGAATATTTGACGAGATTTTTCTTTTCTTGAACTTACCTGCACGCTATCTATTCAAATAAGTATTTAATTCATTTCTAGCCACTGTTGATTTCTTCTGTAATGCGCCATTTTGTCCTTTGTCAGATTCTTTCATTAGTTTGGCCATAAGTTTAATTTTATCATCTCAATATCAACTTAAGGATCTTCTCTGGATCCTTAGACCAGTTGCCAGAAGTCTTCACTTCATTTTGCTATTAAATTTTTCCAAAATTTGCTTATTTATTCGTGTCAATACTTCAGGAACTTTCTCATGTATATCCCACAAACAAATCGCGTTATTTTTTCAAGTAAACACAGGAATTCACTTTTTGCTCCTTCAAATTTCACCAAAAATTTTCTATCAATACTTCTACTAGATTTCGCCACGCTTCCTGTTTTTTCCAGAACATTCCACCGTATCTTTCCTAAATCACTACAATTATGTAAAAATACTTACATTAACCAGTAGCAGAACAAATCCGATGAACAAACGCATGGTCGTTTTAAAACTTGTGAGTGGACAGATATTGTAATCTGCTATAAACCACTTAGACAAAAACGTTTTATGACAAGATTTATATAATTTTACGTTCAAATATTACCCAGCTGTGTACACAGAAGTGTTTGGATTGGAATAATTGGAAAATATAGCTTAGTGACGTGTTAATTGATCAGGTTGTTTTTGGTGGCGTATTGGGACTGCGGGCTAGATACTTTGAATTTGATTATTGAGTTTTCATACGAACTTCAAGTACGATTAGGTATCGTGGGCTTGCAGACTTCTTATAACAACAATTATTCTTACACGAAGAATAATTCTGCCGTCATAAGAAAAAAGGAGGTAACAATAAAAAAAATCTTTTAGATAATCTTACTGGCAGATGCGGCTTTTTTACTGATTCCAAATAAGTAAAAATCTTAATATCGAAAATAAATATTTAAATACGCTTTTTTCTTTATGACGGCGGAATTGTTGTTATAAGAAATGTATTTCCCTTAAATAGCAAATACATACTAAATTAAAACAAACGGATGGATGACTCTTATAACACAGGAATTTCCTAACATGGAGGTCATAGATCAATTAAAGTAAAGCATTGTCATCATTGAGGTCGCGGGTTTCAAACACTAGATTGCGGCAGCAGCCTAGGGCTAGATTATTTGAGGTGCTGACGAGCCGAACAACTAACGCGAAGTTCTCACCCGTCTTAAGAGCAATTCGGATGTTGAATGACATATCGGCCAGCATTGATACGAGTATTTTTACTGTACATTGGCGGAATTCGAAAGGATAACACTGGATCACTTATCATTTGAGACTTAAAATTGTTTTTAATTATCATAATTGATTGCAATTAACATAAAATTTATGTATACTTGACTAAATGTTTATTACAATTATTATGTAAGTATTTATATTTAGAATAATTATATTGACTAATTGAAATGACATTAGACTATATTATAAAAATAGGTTAATGTTGCATAAAATTTCTTTTAATGATTATTAATGTTAAAAATTCTTCTTACTGACTAAACTATGATTGTATGCACTAACTTTGAATTATTAATTTGTGACAATCTACATTATCGCATACGTAATGATAATGTAATGCGTAATAAAAAAAAAGGAAATTATTTAATACCCGTAACATTTTTCAATGTGTCTAGTCGTCCACTAAACGGTGGTAAATATATTAATCGTCCACTAAACGGACGTATAAATAACCTTTTAAGACTGAAGCTAATCGTCCGAAAATTTCAGAGTAGAATGTCACCTCCAATAATTTTTAATAAGGAAAATGTATAAAAGTTCGCAAAAAATATAGAATGGAATATAATTAAAACTGTTATTAAAAAAATCTTATTAAATCAACTTTTATAATGAAACAATTTAATTGAGTAATTATTAATTAATGGCAATCCGTAGTATCTGCCTACCCCTCTGGGAAATAGGCGTCAATCTATGTATGTATGTATTAATTGAGTAAAAGCTTTAGTGCAGAGCCTATAATCAGTAAACAGCCGGTACGTTTACTGGTGATCTTACATACCATAATATGATATAAAATAGAATTTTAAATACAAGTTTTGAACTAGTATAGGAATATAGGAATTTTATTAAATAAGTCGATCAAAATGAGGAAAGGATTGACTTTATTCAATAGTATTGCTATTATCACTACAGTTTCATATTAATTTACAATACGTAGTAAATTAAATTTATAATAATTACTGATGAAATAAAATAATTACTTATAATACAGTGGGGAGACTAACAGACTGCAATGCAGAGAGTCTAGGGTTCGAACCCACGTCTCGTGCACCTCTGACTTGACTTTCGGAAGTTATATGACTTTTCGAAATTATGTGCTTATTGATTGACAATTATCGCCTGCTCCGTGCCTCGGAGAGCACGTTAAGCCGTCGGTATCGGCTGCCATGAACATCTATGGCAGGTGTTATTGGGAAGTCAGTGCCCTATAATATCCTGACACTGGTCTAGCCTTAGGGTATCGTTAGCCTTCGGGTTGCGGAGGTCAGGTGGCAGCCACTCCGTGTAAAAACTGATATCCAGTCAAATCCGGTTAGACTAGAAAAGCCGACCTCAAGTGACTTGGGAATAATAAAAGCGAGGTGATGTTTTAAAAACTTCATGACCCATAATTAATTAACTGTAATTCTCCATAAGACGCGATCTCTGCCTCAAAAGACGAAACTTCGTAGGTAACTCACAGGGATATATACAGATACATAATACACTAAAAAAAAAATGTGGATATTAGTTCTCCTCGGAGCGAATACCATAATTTACCACAACGGCATTACATAACTGTTTTTTTTTGTAACCTGGCGGAATGCTTCGACGCATACCTCTCCGCGGGGCGACGGAGAGGTTATGTCGGACTCACCGGGGAAAGATGGTGAGTGACATCCCGGTAATACCGACAAACCTACCACGGTGTTCCTCGACATAACCGCAATCGGCGAGGCCGCGCGAATCGCTTTCACATGCAATCGCGACCCCGCCGAGGTTTCGGCCCGCCCGTATGAAACGGCAGGCCACTACACAGATAGACAACCATTAATTTTATCCCTACTGTCCCCCTGAGGGCGGGACGGACACACGATACAGAGGCGCGCATGGGAACACGCCGCCTCTCGGACCTGGTGCTGATCGGGTGGCGGGCAGGTCCACGAAGCCCACCACCCCCAGGTCAAATCTCAGGGTGGTTGGAGGTCGTCTCGCGTCTTCCGGCGCCCGGATCTGCGGTTGGGGAGAGGGTTTAAGCATTCCCTCTTCCGCTCCGCCGCCTCCTTGATGGAAATCACTTCCTCACAGAAGGAGACGACGGCGTTCCACGACCTTATATATCTGATTCTCTATTAAGTTAAGCAGATGCATCTCAACTAGTACAGTCACATTTTTCCTATTAGATGCTAGATACTGTTGTTTTAATATTAATAGTATTGACGACTAATGAGAAAATACATTTTTCTTCATGCATTTAACGGATAATTAATTTATGTTATTCGTCCGATTAATGGACGACTAGCAACAGCCAACATTTTTATGAAATATAATATAATGACAAATAATCATTAATAAAATTAAATTTTTACATATGCACTAATAATGTAAATGCGATAATTAGTTTAAATCAATTAATATTAGCCTTGTATATAAATTGTTACACTGTTAGGCACAGATCTCTTCTACAGCTAGTCCAGCTGGCCCAGTGCGTGTTGGCAGACTTCACATATCGTCGAGAACATTATGTAGGCTGCCTCATTATGTTTGCCTACACCTGCACCGTTAACTCGAGCGATAATATTTATAATATTCGTGTTAATTGTATTGGTTGCGGTACTTTCATATAGGTAGATCAGAATCGTATAAGATATTGAATAATAAAGAGTGAACAAGATGGATTTTACTTGATTTACTGTTAGAAAAATTATATCGGGTTTAGCATATTTTAAAAATAGGTAGGTATGCTACCTTGTTACTGTAATAGGTTCATCTATGTCAAACAGCATACTATGGTCATCTCAGACAAGGGATATTATTATTTTTTGGATAATCATCATTTTCTATGGAAAAGTAAACAAAATCTGACGAATATGTCTTTTGCCACAGTTATGTATACTTATTGTCCAGGGTCATAGCAGAAATTATTGTCCTACCGGTAATGCTATTGAGGGGAGGGAGGGCTCGGGCTGCCAGGCTCTATGGCGTCGGCACTAGTGAACTCAGGCCTGTTCAGACGATCAGAACTCCTCGATTCTACGTCACAGAGCATACAGTCAAGTTATTAATTTTCCTACAAATTTGGGCAAAGATTCTCGAATAATATAAATCCGATGAAAATAACAAACGATTCGAAAATTGCACTTAATCTCATTCGAATATCGATAAATCAACAACTAAGTATTCGAAATGTACGAATATTTTATTGGATAATCGTTAATTTCATATAATTCGAATTCAATTTATAGACATTTCATAAATATATAATGGTGCCAATTCTGTTGTCACAAAATTCTCTTATCTTAGCTAAAAATCTCTAAAATTTTGTTTAGTCCTGTCAAACGACGTTTCGTATTTTGAAATCGCTAAAAGTGACAGGACTAAACTAAATTTTAGAGATTTTAGCTAAGATAAGAAAGTTTTGTGACAACAGAATTGGCACCATTATCTCAACATAATATTATATTTCTCGTTTCTATTATCACAGGTATTTTCAAACATATTATATTATGAAAATACCTGGCCCTTTGGGAGGCTTACAGGGAGACATAGGTCCAACGTTAAGAGGCCCTTCGAGAGTTTTAATCAAAGGTGTGATGGAACACCTACAGCGGCACTAGCCGCAGCTGGCGTAGGGCTATTGCTACATAGGTATGGATTCTAATATATATAGGCTATGAGTATAGGTGCTTGATGGACCGGTATATTCAGGGCCGGCCTTAGCCGAAAAAAACTTATATTGAATTTGTACCATATCTTTTATAAAATTAATAGAATCCTACAAACATCACATGTATTTTTTATTATTAATAATATCATATTTGAACCATTAATTCTCTAAACAATTCATCTTACCTTACATATTGTATGAAGGTCACGTCAAGAACCATGATAAAAAAGAAACAATATTGACAGTAGGTATCTAGATTTTCTGCAACTTGATTTTCAATAGATAGCGCGGCTAAACTAGTCAATCTTGTTTGGGACATTGTAAACCGCAAATAAATTTTATCAATTTTAGTTTAGAAAAACTTCGTTCGCCACTTGCAACAGTCTTTGGTATTGTTAACAGATTACGCAGCGATATCCAAATGTTGGGATACAACTCTTGAAGATTGTGTTTTTTGATAAAATTTATTGTTTCGATAGAAGTTTCCTGACTGTCTTCGAAATAGTGTTGCAAACTTAAAATTTCATCGCTCAACAAATCTCCATCAATATCAGATTTAAAGTTGACCATTAACTTTTCTTGTAGTAAAGAACAATGTCGCATTAGTTCTTCTTTATTTTGATAACTTTTTATGTTAAACAAGAAATTCCATGTGATAGAAGTCTTGCATCTATTGAAATCTTTCCTCCATAGATATAACCACGGTGTCTAAAAGGGTACCTAATAAAAATCTCGACTACAAACTTTTTCTTTGGATCACTTGTTGGTTTATCAGTAGCCTCTTCACCCGGTCTACGTCTGATGCATCTTAGTCGCGTTTGTGGTTTGAAAAATGGCTGCGTATAAAATTAGGAGGCTAATTCAGTTGCTGCTACAATAACAGCTTGTTTCATTCGCTCTGCCTACGGGGACTTCCCCGACTACAAAATGTATCGAGATTTTTAAACGAGACTAAATGGAAAAAAACGTACTAACTAGCTACCATGCAAATAATAAATAAATAATTCGTAGGTAAGTTATTGATAACGTACAGGTTTTTGAAAAAGGGTTTTTGTTTTGCTTGTGAACTTACGAGTAGGTAGGTATGTAAAAAGCAAAGAAAGAATGAACGAAAAAGCAAACAAAGAAAGAAGTACATTAATAATATTGTCTTCTGTTTACGCGAATGTTATTCATTGAAATTAAACTACTATATACGGATTATAGTAGTTTAATTTCAATAAGTACATTAATGCTAGGGGCTTAATAAGAGTGGCAATTACTCACTTGTTGCCTCTATTTCGTTCTATATTATTTAGTGAGAGATACGACAAGCGTCAAAATGATAGGTCGATGATGACGATAGGTACAAAGTAAGTCTATAAAAGTTAATACGGTGAGTCTAGTTTTCCGTCAGATCGATAAAAAATAGGTATTCAAATCAAAGATGAGATGGAACACCTACTGCGGCACTAGCCGCAGCAGGCGTAGGACTATTGCTACGTATGTATTCTAATATATTATGTGCTATGGGTATGGGTGTTTGATGGTCCGGTATATTGGTAACTATGGATGAAAAACGGCGTCTGCCCTGATTAATCTAATAGCATCAATCGGATGGGTAGACGGTGACTCGCTAAATCACAACATGGGCCCCCTGAATAGCCTTCGCAGGCATACAAGCCTGAAAGGCTAGGGGTGTCGAGCGATGCGTAATTCTATTATTCTTCTGAGTCTTCTTCGAAGAGGTTAATGAAAACACTATGTGGGTCTGTGTGTCTCTATTAGTGACAGGCATAGCTCCGAAAACACTGTACACTGCTCCGTGCCTCGGAGAACACGTTAGTGTTCTCCGAGGCACGGAGCAGGCGATAATTGTCAATCAATACGCACATCATTTCGAAAGTCATATATCTTCCGAAAGTCAGAGGTGCCCGACGTGTGTTCGAACCCGAGACCCTCTGCATTGCAGTCTGCTGGTCTCCCTACTGAGCTATCTAGCTAATGGGATTAAATATAATGACCACCAAAAATACTTATTGCACAGCAAAATGTGCTTACTAAAATATATCATAACGAGCACCTATACGCCTCTAATCACTGCATTCTCGGAAAGGTTAGGTTATGTTAGGTTCCTTCTTAAACCCATCCAAAAATAGAAGGTCCGCGAAGCGGGGCTCCGTCAACTTAGTTTGATTTCTTTAAAATATTTTAGTAGACATATTTTGCTGTGCAATTAGTATTTTTGGTGGAAAACCAACTAATATTGTAAATGCGAATGTGGGTTTGTATATTACACTTTCACGCCATAACTTCTCGACCGATCATCATGTAATTTCGCATACAAGTTGTCAGGTGTACAGAAAAGGACATAATGTACCGTTAACGAAAAAAGTACTGCTCCAAAGCAAGAGAAACCGAAGGCAACAGTTAGTCTTTATTAATTCAATTGGTAGGGAGTTAATAGCTGCGGATTTCCGAGCACATATAATAAAGTATAATATTGTGCCAGCTCTGTTTGTATTAATTTGGTTTGCGTCATTCCATTGTATTTAATTCGGCGGCGTCTGCCGTCGTAGTTTTGTAGGTAATTATAAATAACGTGCCTCTTGGGGTGACGACCTGATAATCTATACTAATATTATAAAGCTGAAGAGTTTGTTTGTTTGTTTGCTTGAACGCGCTAATCTCAGGAACTACTGGTTCGAATTGAAAATTATTTTAGTGTTGGATAGCCCATTTATCGAGGTAGGCTATAGGCTATATAACATCACGCTACGACCAATTGGAGTGGAGCAGCAATGAAAAATGTTGCAAAAACGGGGTAAATTTTCTTATCTTATATGAAGCAGACGAAGTTGCGCGGGTTAGCTAGTCGTTATATAAACCAATGTTGGATTGTTTGTGCGGTGCACTCCAAACAATGTCGCACCTTATATTGTGCCCTGAATGTACCAACAACTGCACGCTTGAGGACTTGATGATGCCTCAGACGATGCAATCAAGTGGCCTCGTTCTGGGCTGTAACTATATAATACTAGCGGACCCAAAGGAAGACGTCCCGCACACACGAAAAAAAAAACATATCAGAACCATTCTCGAATTTACTTAAACACACACAACATCAAAATCGGTCCAGCCGTTTAAGAGGAGTTTAATTACAAACACACGCACAGAAGATTTATATATATAAAGATAAATTATTACCACTGAAACGCTAAGAAAAACAATACCAATGCTTGCTTTTTTTTGAGAAAAGATAAACTAAGTATACTCCTTTGGAGATGAAGAGTTGTATAATTAGACAGCTCACGCGCTAGGAATAATTCGTGTGTCTCGGGGATTTAAGACTGCGCCGAGCGAAATGTGCCAAAACAGGCGGTCACAGTTAAGTTTATAAAATCAACACTTTTTGTTTAATACAAATATAAAATATACATTTTCCATAACAATGAATGTGTTTACAATTACTCCGTGTAAAAAACTTTAAATAATTAATATTTTCGCCTACAAAATTACGTAAATTTGCACGAACAATGCAAAAATGTAACTTCGTATTTTCGTTTACGTGATTTTTAGATTATAACAGTAGAAATCTATCCTATTTTACATCTTAAACGAAAAATAAATAGTTATATTACAATTTGTTCGTCCCAAATATTTAAGTTATTGGTTGACAATAAAGATACATATTTATCAAAAAAGCACTTCAAATCTTCCATACAATTTCACTATGGCGGCCGCGCGCCGATTTGAATTTCGAGCTCTGTCATTCAGTCCAACCGCGTGTTACGCTCAGCGCAGTCTTACCAAACGTTTAAACAACGGACACAAATAACAGCTAGACTCGGAACAAGTATTTGTGATTCTCACAAATGTTTGTCCCGTGTGGGATTGAACCTACAACTCTTGGCGCAATGACATTGGCGAGGTAACCCCTTACTTCGCTACGTCATCCGCGCATATTGCTTATTAAAGGTTACAAGGTTATCTTATAACGCATTAATATAACTAGGTAGTCTTTACTCAGTGGTCGAAAGGGAACTGTCCACTTTGTATGGGAGTTTTCGCTTGAAATGGACAGTCACTGAGAATAATAATTATAGGTATATTAATTTAGAAGCATTAACCAGTAGGAATTAGAAAAATAAAAAAGTTTTGTGTCCAGGTGTTTCTAATTCGTTTGTTGTGGTGGTTTATATAAAGGTATTTGAAATAAAATGTTATTTTTTTATTATTCTGATTCATATGTTACTAAAATGTTATCTAGGAACTGGGTTGGTGGATTTAAATTGTTTTGATATCTTGCCCAACTCAAAAACTAAATAATTGTCATTATATGAGCACAGCAACCTACAGTCCTTCGATCGTAGGATCATCGTTAATTGTTTTTATGTATGAAATCTGTTCACGCTAAGCCAATAATAGACAGTTCCTTTAAAGAAATTTTTTTTAAATGCCAGCCTCGCCTTTTTGTTAATTTCGCGTAGGATTTTAAAAACTTTTTAATAACATCCTCAAAGAACAGCTAGACTCGGAACAACTATTTGTGGATGACACTATATTTTGTCTCGTGTGCTGAACGAAACCCCAACATAGCGCAGTGGCACTGGCGAAGCGACCACCTTAACCATTATCCATATATTAATACGTGAAGCAAAAACTTTCTACCCCTTTTTACGAATATTGCGCGGACGGACGAGTAAGAAATTTGGCACAGTTAAAGTTTATATGGAGAAGGAGAGGCTAATCCTAATATTTTTATAAAATATGCATTAGAAATACATTAAATTAATGAAAAAACACTACACGCACACAACCATGCATTTGACACACGCAGTCGAATCGCGTTCGTAGTATCTCGACATTGATCGTCTGACGTACAATTCTTTATAACTATGGTTACCTATACCTTATTTATATGTAATAGAAAAATAATAGATAACTAAGTAGCAAGCTTAGGAATTTTGGTAGAATTTTGACCAATAGGCGACCGCTAGAATAAACAACTAGCTGACCTGCGCAACTTCGTCTGCTTCACATAAGACAATTTGCCCCGTTTTTGCAACATTGTTCATTGATGCTCCGCTCCTATTAATTGTAGCGTGATGTTATATAGCTCATAGCCTTTCTCGATAAATGGGCTATCCAACACTGAAAGAATTTTTAATTCGAACCAGTAGTTCCTGAGATTAGCGCGTTCAACCAAATAAATAAACTCCTTAGCTTTATAATATTAGTATAGATACATACATACATAAATATATTCACGCTTGTTTCTCAGAGGGATAGGCATAGACTACAGATTGCCATTTGCTACGATCCTGACACACCTCTCTGGCTTCATTCACTTTCATAACATTCCTCATACACGCTCGCTGGTTTAGGGTGCTCTTAACCTAGCCTTTATCCAAAACGTCTCCGATCTGATCAAGAAACGTTCGCCTAGGTCTTCCTCTGGCGACTGTTCCATTCACACTAGTCTTATAAACTTTCTTAGTCAGTCTTTTTTCGTCCATTCTTTCGACATATTTAGAAGTCAAAGTCAAAGTCAAAAATCTTTATTTCCATAAAATTCTTAGACACATCAATTCACGAATATATTAATAAAAAAATATAATAAAATTAATAGACGGAAATAAAAATTTAGCATTGAAAACAGCCTGTTCGAGGAGTAGAGCTTTCATGAGAAGAAGCAGGCCAGAAACTCATGGTCACTCTCTATATATTAGTATCTATAGATTTCACGGTTATATTCCCGAAATATAGGCAGGGGTATATTACATACAAAGTCTGCCAAATATGGTTTTAAGGCTCAAGTATTTAATAAGCGTGAGTTTTAACTTTTCGCTACACACTGTTCCAGATACCGTGCTTATGCTTATAAAATGGTATAAAGTTTCCTCTTCAAAAAATTATCTATATATCAAAATCTTGTGTCACGGTGTTTGTGGTCGCTCCTCTGAAACGGCTCGACCAATTTTTTATATTTTAAATAGCAAACGACCATACGGTTCACTTGATGGTAAGTGGTCACCGTAGCCTATGGACGCCTGCAACACCAGAGGCATCACTTACGCGTTGCCGACCCTGTAAAAACGTTTTAAAACACTGTGAAATAAATGTACTTAAAATATACTTCCCATTCTCATACCTATCAGATATAGGTATCTGATAGGTATGAGAATGGGAAGTATATTTTTTTCATACCGCTAAGTAATAATTTATGTTGCAGAACAATCTTTGCCAGGTCAGCTAGTATAATTATTATAGATTTCTATCTTATAGTTCGATTTTACTGCTTATATTTGGCTTCAGAAATCTTTATTCTCATAAGAATTACACATTCACTTACATGAGAATTTATACACTAATAACTATAAAATATACTGACGAGCATGCATTTGTAACAAATATATGAAATACTCAATATCTTTATTGCACTACACATCTATACTAATATTATATAATTAGGTAAATTGTGAAAGTTTGTGAGGATGTATGGATGTTTGTTACTCTTTCATGTAAAATCTACTGAACCGACTGCGATGAAATTTGGTATGTACATAGCTGGAGAACTGGATTCACACATAGGCTATCGTGGGAATATAGGAATAAAACAAATATATATATATATATCCCGATGTTCCCACGGGATCGGGACTTACGCGGGTGAAACCGTGTTATATAAAGGTGTTACACAATATCACAGTAATAACAATAATATCCTCCAGACTGAATGTCGGTCACGGCGGCTAATCTTAACGGAGATTGGTCATCGTAGAGATATTACAGTGTGCACAAATATGTGCGTAACAAGTGCACTCTCTGTTCCTTGTTACGTTTGTTGCAATTATGCTATTTTTTTTTTCTTCGGACATTGACAGACAGAACATAATTTAATCTTTGGTGTTTCTATTTATGCAAAATGAGCTCAAAGTATCATGAAGTCGGTAGAAACACCGAAGATTAAATTATGTTCGGGTACTTTGAAATAACTACACTGGAACATTGATACAACTACCATCTTAGTCTCCCCGTGACCATGGCTGCTGAAAAGCAACCGAAACGTCGGGAAAAGAGTAAACCTAACAAATAGTTTTAATAATTTCATTAGCTAATAAATTATTAAAATTCAATAGTAGTAGTAGTAGTGTAACAGTTTTTAAAATTATGTAATAGGTACAGTGTTAAATAAGCAACGCGATAAAATCCGTATATAGTAGTTTAATTTCAATGAATAACCTAATCTAATTTTCAACTAGTACCTACCTATTATGTTTTTGAACATATTTGCCGAACCATACACAAATAAGATTGTATTAGGATTAAACAATTAGTCAATAATACCAAGCTTATCGCTTTCTATGTAAACTAGCAACTGTACAAACAGCACTTTGAATAAAATGTATCTATTTTAACACTAATATCGTTTTATCCCTCGCTAGCTATCTCTCGGGAACCATACTATATTCTAGATGAAATATCCTTATGTCCTTTTTTATACATACCCCTGACAATGTGTACCTATTCGAAATTTTATGATAATCGATGGAGTAGTTAAAGCGTGATAACGTAACAACCAAACTCACATTCGCATTTATAATATTAGTTAGGATAGCGTATTAACTATGCCTTGAGGACAGTACTTTTTTTACTCGTGACATGTACAGAAATGTACTCACCTGTTTGCTTGAGTTCTGCAGACTACGAATCAGGCGTCTTAAACGATGGTTCTGCAATATTTTAGGGTACCTACTGACTGACGAGAAGGTGGGATAATAAGGTAAGGGAGAAAGCTACAGAAAAAATAAGAGATGGACAGAGAAAGGCGGAGTAAAAAGTGAGAAGGAGAAAGTAACGGTGCCGAAAAGCGGCCAAGAATGTAGAGTAACGAAGAAAGGGCGAAAGGCAACGATGGAGGAAAGGTAAGAGAGATGAAGAGGAACAGAGAAAGGGAGATAAAGTGCGATGGAGGAAAGTATGATAGAGACGAGGAACGAGTAAGAGGCAGCGATGGACAAAAACTAAGAGAGAGATAGGAACAGCGAAAGAGAGATAAAGAGCGATCAAAAGAAAGTGTAAGAGAGACGAGGTAAAGATAAGAGGCAGCGATGGAAGAAAAGTAAGAGATAGTTTGGAACGGAGAAAGAGAGATAAAGAGCAACCGAAAAAAAGGAGTGTCGAGGAGAGGGTGAAAAGAAGCAATGAAAAATGGGAAAGAGAAGAAAAGCAACGGAGAAAGAAAGAGAGGCAGAAAGAGTGTAAAAGGGAAAGATAAAATTAAAGAAAAACGGGATTTGTTGTATTTGTCCGCTATCTTTATCTATAAAATCTAAAATCATGATAATATAGAAGAATAACAATAAATAAAACAGTATATAATACATTTTAAAATAATTTATTTTATTTTATTACACTTTGGTACATTTCTATAGGTATATATGTATTTTAAATTAAATCTTTGATTATATATTTATTACTTTCCACCAATTGCAATTATATTAATACTATAATAACAGTCTAATTAACGCTAATCTGTGCAGTCTGTAAACGAGTGTCAACGTTCATTGACAGGTGGGAGAATGGCCGGTACTTTCTACGCTACTTAAAAGCCCGCACGATTGTTGTAGTGCAGTTCTTTAGCAGGCTGTCAATAATCGTTGGCAGGTGAGAGAAAATACCGCCTGGATAAACTGCTAGCCGGTATTTTCGTCACACTGTAAAACATCTCATGATTGTTTTAGAGCAATCTTAAGCATAGTATGTCAATGATCGTTGACAGGTGATAGGCAGGACCGACTAAATAGGAAGCTGGTCGGTGCTTTCCTTGCACATCATGCCACGCAAACGACCGCATGATTTAAGAATATATAAACAGCCTATGTCAACGATCATTGACAAGTGAAGGAGTGTACCAACGAATCAAACACTTAGCCGGTACGCTCCTCGACAATCCTGCCCCGCAACGCACGTACGATTATTTTAGTGATTTTGTTAGTTGACTGCATGGATTAATTTTAGTTAGCCTGTGGCATTGTCGACAATTGAAGTTACAATAAAATATACACATATCTAAGAATTAATATATAATATTGCTAACATACATACAAAGACTGTCTCGGTGGCGCAACGATAGGGAATGCTATTGCCTGAGATCTTAAGTTCAACTCCCTTGTCGAGCAAAGTAGTATTGGGATTTTTGACAAGAAATTGTATGTAGCAGCAAAGTGAGGAATTGTGTATAGAACGATTAAAGCGATTGTTAGCGAAATGTGAGTGTAAAAGGTTCCCTATCCATATGCATAAAAAAACATGCGGACAGTCTTTGGGGACTGCCGATAGAAGTGAAAACTAAGTAACTAGCGTGCGGTGACGATGAAGCGAGTTTCACGCTTTTTGTTCACTCAAAAAGTACACATATATACACAGTATACATATAGCTCATGGAAAGCGTTCGGTTACGATGACGCGAGTTCCATGATTTTTGTTCACCCAAAAAGTGCTCAGCACGCCTAAAGAAGTTTACCCTTTAAAATATTAAGACATAATAAAACATGGCAACCCGCGGCAACCTTAATCTATTTGTCGGGTTATCACTAATTACTCACTTCGCAAATTAGCCTAAAAGATAATTATGTCAACATAAACTGTATGCCAAAAACAATCATGGCAAAGTAATATTATACCAAAAAATTATACACGTCTGTCTTGCATTTCGGGACGTAAGACTCTCAATGTAAGTATCTACATATATAGACTGATGCCTATGTAATTCTGAAGGGGGTGGTAAAAGCGATACTCACATAACGCATATAATATTTTAGTATCAAGTTATAGAGCTTATTGCTGTATACCAGGTATATATCTAGACTCCGTGCTGCCACTGCGAATTCACTAACTAAAAAGTCTATGAACACTTGTCTGACGCGGGAACTGAACTCGGTGTTAAACACATTGGGCAACTTATGATACAAGACCAGCGAGACAATCTTTAAGAATATAATACATTAAAGATCTTACATATTATTAATATAGAATACATATTCTACAGTTAGTAATATAACAATCAATGCACGATTATTCGAAAAAAGTCTTATTATTCGAGAAAATTCGAATAATTTGGTAAGCTTAATAAAGTATAGAAAATTACTCGAATATTTTTATGATAGTAAATTCTAATAATTTTCTGTAATATAATGAATTATAGAAAATTAATCAAATATTTTCCTGATAGAATATTCGAAAAAATTCTTTTAGTTGATTAGGTATTGAAAATTATTCGAATTTACTTCGCAAATTCAACAACATATTTTGAATTTTATTTGGATTTACTCGAGAATCACGTATTACATTTGAATTAACTAGTTATGTAATATAGTAACGATGTATCAAGTAATATTTCGAATATTCGATTTTATTGTATTATCGCGCATCACTAGCAGCAATATCATTGTAGCACTATAAAAATACCAAAATGTTATACATACCTAGATAATTTTAACTAAATTTTGAGACCAATCATATGGTTCACTCATTTTGACAGATTTACTATATGGAAATGTCAAAACGTTAATTTTATTACGAGCCGAGTTTTGAATTGTAAGATAACTTATTCAAAGAATAACTTTGACAGGTTCTCTATGCAAAACCTTTCAAAACGTAAAATTGTTCCTTAATTAATTTTATCTGAAAATATAAAGTAAATGGCAGGTGTAAAAAATAATTATACAGACAAAGAAGCCACTACTATCAATAATATTCAATCATAACTTCAATTGTCCAAAAACACTAACGTCAATCATTCAATCAAACTACGATTGATAGATTGATCAATCTTAAATTAATACCTACTTACATTTAATCAATGATTGAAAGATATGATTTCATAATTAACTTTTATTACATATAAACTACTATTGGCTAAAAAAATATACAAAATAAAATGCTTTTTTGAGATTTATGTTTTGTTTTTAAATTAATTATCTCGAATAAGCTAGAGTACTCAGAGTATTAGTAGTTACTTATACAGTAGTACTATTTAAGTACTAATAGGTATTATAGGGACTAGTTTGAATTTGCGCGTAACATTTAAGGAAACCTTTTTCGTGAAAACGGGATCTAAGTTAGTAGCGAATTAAAGAAGTTTAGGTAGCAAGGGATATAACGCTATTTCCATCGCACGCCTGCACTTCAACATCAAGTTACGTCACAACGTTGTATCGTGCATCCTTGTTCTGTCATTTGACAATCACCCCTACTAATTTTGATAGGTTTCTATTGCATTATTATGAAGTGACTTTCATCATAAATTTATGATTAAAAAATAAATAGCGTTATCTATCCCATTATACGTATCAGTATTTTACAACAACAAGGGAATTCACATAAGAATTCCCTTGTTGTTATTTTGAGATTAGCATCTTAGTACTCTAGCTCAATATAATTTAAACTAAAATACTAGAAAGCCAGCAGACCTACAAAGTTACAGTAAAGCTAAGATGTCTACAGTAAATGTGGCCTTATTTTTCTTTGAGCCTATATTGTCCCATTCTTCGGGGAAAAGTTTACCAAGATTTGACCCGTCGTTTGAATCAGAAGTAAGAGGAGAGATAAATTGGAGACATTCTGGTCACATCTCATGCAACAAGTTTAAATTCTTGATGGGTCTCATACCCATCAAGAATTTAATCTCTAACCTAACCTAACCTACCCCACAATCTTCACATTTGGGTGAGATGCTATGAGTGACTATGACTCATACTATAAGTACCTCACCCAATTGTGAAGTTTATTGGGTAAATGATGACATAGCCATAGTACCTACCTAATTTTAGAATCGGCCTAGCAGTTTTAATGTTATTCATTACGAGTAAAACACGAATCTTTCCCCTTCATAAAATTAGTAGAGATATAGATTTCCTGTAAAATCTTATCTTTGCTAAAATGCCATAGGTCTAGCAGCTCTCAGATCTTGTACTAAATAAAATAAAATAAAATCATTAAAAAAACAGTACTATCCACTTTGGTATAAAGTAATAATCATTAAAAATAGAGAGAATTTGTTGAATTATCAATATAAATGAATTAGTATTGTATTTTAATAGATAATTACTATAACCCTTTTTTAAACCTTTACAATATTTTTCATATTTTAAATGAAAAATCATTTAGAATTTAAAAGTATGAAGGCCGTGAGCCTTTTACCAACGGCTTTACATGCTTTCTGAGACATGGGGGTGTCTAACACCGACAACCTCCTAACTCCGGGCTGCAACTGAAAAATTCTTGGCATAAAAATCGTATAACGTTTTCGTTGGCCTGACCTGGTATTCAAAAGAAGGCCTGCTAAAATGCAGTCTGAATGTAATAATAACAATGTCCTCCAGACCGAATTTCGGTCACAGCGGCCATTCTTAACGGAGACTGGCCATCGCAGAGATATGATAGTGCACAAGTGTGTGCGTAACAAGTGCACTCTCTGTTCCCTCACTCTCATAGTGCGATGTGACGTCACCGACACGACCGGAGAGAGATCAGGAAGCACGGAGGTGTCTAACACCGCCAACCTCCTAACTCCGGGCTGCTACTGAGAACCCTTTGACAGAAAAATCTTATGAATTTTTTATTGGCTCGTATTCGAATTAATAATTCTCTATTAAAACACAATACTAGATATTTTGAACATATTTTTCCTAATAATATTATTTATTTGTGCTAACACTGATTTAATATACATAAAAGACGACATTTTATTTTTTAAGATCAATTCCTTATTAAACCTCGTTATTAAATGGCCGTATATAAGCAGAGGTGAATTACACTCACCTGTCGCCGTTATGTTTTAGGTCGTATTTCCAGACTCCGTGCTGCTACACATAAATTTCTAATAGAAGCCTAATAACACATTGCAACACCTGGAAATCGAACCCAAGACGGCTTTAAGCTTAGTCTCAAACTTACGAGACCAACGAGGTAATTTTTAAATATTATAACTTAACAAAATGTCGTCCTAATTGGTTCTAAGACTAGTTTTTTACATCCAACGACACGATTCCGTGAAGATATTGTAACGATTTCTGAATAATGTTTATTTAGACTAGCTTATGATATTTGTAGTCCTGTTGTTATATACGTAATAGAATTATTATTAGTGCGGGAGCTGTTCAATAAAAGAAAAATATTGTAACGTCAAAGTTTATAAGTTAGTAAGTTTACTGAAGTTACATTTATGTTAGTTGCTAGGTTCAGGCAGAAGATTGAGCCTATGAGAAGATATGCATCTTTTTTCGGTCACATCACTGTGTATGATAACTCTCGATAAAATCATTTAAAAGAGCGTGTGGGTTTGTGGCTTGTTTCGAAAGACAACATCGCAAATAAGTGTCAAATTTTGTAGTATTTAAATGTAGGTAATTAATTTATTTGGACTATACTTTCAAAATGAATTAAGTTTATCATAGATGTAATATTATTATTGTAGACCGTTTATTATCGACCGTATATTATCTTTAATAAACGGTCTACAATAATAATATTACATCTATGATAAACTTAATTCATTTTGAAAGTATAGTCCAAATAAATTAATTACCTACATTTAAATACTACAAAATTTGACACTTATTTGCGATGTTGTCTTTCGAAACAAGCCACAAACCCACACGCTCTTTTAAATGATTTTATCGAGAGTTATCATACACAGTGATGTGACCGAAAAAAGATGCATATCTTCTCATAGGCTCAATCTTCTGCCTGAACCTAGCAACTAACATAAATGTAACTTCAGTAAACTTACTAACTTATAAACTTTGACGTTACAATATTTTTCTTTTATTGAACAGCTCCCGCACTAATAATAATTCTTGTGACGCGGAGGACTTCACAAAAATTTAAATAACAGGCACAAAGAACACTCAGGACATCTTTTTGTAAAACACAATTTCTTTTTTGTCACGTATGGTGAATCTACAACACTTTGCGCAATGGTAGTGGCAAAGCGACCACTTGAACCACTGCGCTATACGAGCAATCAAACATTCAGAAATCTTACTTTGTGATCTCAATAAAAGTGATTGTGACTTTAAAAACATATCGTCCTAATATTATACCAATGTCGTTACGGAATCCTGTCGTAGTCGTATCGAAGCTAAAATGTTTAATGATCGAATATAATACCAGAAGGAAGCAGTTTTAGCTACTCTATACACTTTGAAAACATTGTATACTAAAGCGCCGGTTCAATTATGCGTCAAACGATGTGTTTATTTGACACGACTTTGTTCGCGTTGGTCCAAGGCAGCGACCGAGAGCATGTGTCTTAGGAGCCGTTCTCGTTTTACATAAGCAAGATTTTAGTCATTCTTAACCCTTTCCGCTACACCCCTTGGGTTATCCCTGTCTGTCCCTCTGACCTATCCCTTCAGGGAAACAAACGAAAACAAAAGATGTTTGTCAGGTTGTACGACGTTGTTTTTTCAAGGGTACAAACGGGTATAAAAAATTTCGATCTATCACTTCGTAGATAACAAGGAGACAGCTTGAACTTCATTTTTTGCCTGCCATCCCCCGAGGGGACAGATTAACCCAACAGACAGGAATAACCCCACTACCTCGCCTCTTAGCAGAAGTAAGCATAATATATCATCCAAAATAAGTATAACAAACACCTCTAATTGGTTCTTACGTAAAACTTGAAAGAACCCTCAAAAAACATATCAGATTAAATAATTCGCTTCGTATAACTGCAGCGTAAGAAGCAGGCGGGAAACGCACACCGCTTGCGTTTGTCGATAAGATAACACGTCTAATGCTGCTCTACCCAAAAATGATAGCATAGTAATTTATTTATATGTAACTAGCTGCTCCCCACGTTTATGATTACAGCTCCACTCCCGTAGCTCGTAGCGTGATGTTATATAGCCTATAACCTTCCTCAAGGAACATGCAATCAAATGCAAAAATAATTTTCAGATCCCACTGCTAGTTCCAGAGTATAGCGCGTTCAAACAAACTCTTCACCTTTATTATATTAGTATAGATAAAATAGTGACAATAGCAATGTGTTAAACGCGGCGTTTCACGCACAAACGAACCGAGCTCTTTAGAAAGGTAGTACTAACATTTTTTATTCACATACATAGTCTCACGCCTATATCCTCAAGGGGTAGGCAGATCTATATTACACACACGGTACACCAGCTATGTATAAACTCACGTAATAGAGGACAAACCTATTGCTTTCTAAAATGCCCAAATTTTCCATACTACTACCGAGAATTGACTGACAGAAAAATTATAATAAGCCGCTCACAACGGTGTTGCCCTTTGCTACCTTTAAAGGCTTGTGCGACTGTGGTGGCTATTCAGGAGGCCCATCTAGTGAGTAGGCGAGTCACCGTCTGCCCATACGATTGATGCTATTAGAGTATTCAGGGCAGACGCCGTTTTTCATCCATATTTACCAATACACCGGTCCATCAAACACCCATCCCCATAGCCCAGACGTATAGTACATATGTAGCAATAGTCCTGAGCCTCCTGTGGCTAATGCCACCGTAGGTGTTCCATCCCACTTTAGATTAAAACCCTCAATGGGCCTCTTCACGTTGGACCCATGTCTCCGTGTAAGCCTCTCAAAGGGCCAGCTATTTTTCTAACATTCTAACTAGAAAAATATCTGGCCCTTTGGGAGGCTTACTTGGGAACTTTAGATTAAAACCCTCGAAGGGCCACTTCACCTTGAACCCATGTCTCCGTGTAAGCCTCCCAAAGGGCCAGATATTTTTCTAGTCAGAATTTTAGAAAAATATCTGTGATAAGAGAAACATAATAATAATATATATTTATTCCTCCTCACTCCTACTTATACGATACAAATAAATAAATAATAAATAAATAAACATTACACCGTTTAGTTTCATATGTGATGAACTGGTGTCTGTCATAGGCATGGAACGCTTGTTAAAAATCAGCAGGTTTCCACCCACGTACATACGGTTTCATTTTTGACCGGTATGCTAAAACATCTGAGTTAATTCATTTAAATTAAATAATAAAGGATAGCAGGAAGTCTGGAAGTGTGCTCGGTAGATGGCAATACTCTCCCCCTCTATTACGTGGGACCTATATCTATTCCTGGCGAAATGTGGGTCTAATGCATCTCTGCTTACCCCTTTGGGGATACAGACGTGAGACTGTGTATATATATATTTTATTTCTTTCCCCATTATACAATATTTATATTAAACATAATTATTATAAACTACTATCTAAAACAACTATTTTATTATTAATATTTACAATTATTTCTTTTATTAATGAGAATTAAAAAAAAACGGGCAGTATCTTTTAAACAGTCTTTTTTGTCAAATTAATTAAAACAAAATTACTTTGGTTTTTTTCGTGGCTCCGATTAAATTTTTAATAAAATATAAAAAAATAATTACGTTTTTTATTATTATTATTATTTGCAACTGGTTGCTTTTTCTTGTACTTACCACTAATATTATAAATTTTTATGTTTGTGACGATTTTTGGATGTATTTTTACTCAGTCAGGCATGAACTGCTGAACAGATTTGGATGAAACTTAACATACAGCTAGACTATGTCATGGATTAATACATACGATGTTTTTATCGGTTCCCTATCCATTTGCATAAAATTTTAAGACATTATATAGCATGGCATACTTTTGTTTGTCCTAATTATATTTACAACAACTTACGCATAATTTATTTAACCATAACTATAATATTGAATAGTATATCACAACTGGCCGTTGGGGGTGGCCATAGGGTGGGGTGGTATTTTTCGGTTTGTCATTATAATAATTATTAGCTGACCCGACAGACGTCCTGTCTTAGTTCTTAGACGAACTGTCAAACTCGCGAGGTTAAAATAGTCGTTAAATGCGCAATTTTCCTAACTTTTCTTCTCGTAAGAAAATCTTCAAAGAAGTATAAGAAAACTTTAAAAAAATGATGAATGTATCTGTAGTAAAAAAGTATTTGTAGTCGTTCTCAAGTTATGGCGTGACCAACGGAAACAGGGATTCATTTTGTATATACATATATAGATGTCAACATAAACAAAGATTATTATGCCAATATATATTATGCCAAAGTATATAAGGGAAAAAAACAGTTTGCGAAAAGATCCCTTCTTTTCGCAAACTGTCCCGTCTTTATCTTGGTATAGGTTTCCCATAGCCTGGTCCACATGTTAGCAACGAACATCCAAACATACACATTTATAATATTAGTAGAATAAATTAAACGCCATATTGCGTTCAACAAACATATTTTTATTGCAATAGGCATGATGACAAGGTTAAAAATAAATGATTCTAATTAGTCCATCTTTTAGATAAGCAAAAAATATTGGACACCTATTTTTTGTTTTAACAAAACTATAAAATTGTACGACGATATAACGCATTAAAGTTCGAGCGTGGAGGCTTGTGACGTCACGCGTTTGTAAACATTGTACCTGCAAGTGACGTAACACGAAAGTTAAAAGCGTTTTATCTTCGTTTGTTAGTAGTTTTGCTAGTTAGTAGTTTGTGGTACAAGAGAAAAATACGTGTCCAATATTTTTTGCTATTCTCAAATACGGACTAAGACCTTGTTTTAGTCATCATGCCTATAACAAATATCCTTGTTATCTCTCCAGCTAAACTAGAATGTTTGCATTAGAGGGTTCATATCGGTACAGCAAAAGGTGGGTTTCGAATTCTCGATCATATGGTTCTTCTATCCTGTCTACCTAATAAAATATACAGGGTTCGTTTAACCTCGTATAAATGTTCCTAGCAACATTAGCAACCAGTAGCAACGTAGAAACAAATTGTTGCGACACATTTAAGCTTATTATGATTTTATTGCACGCATAGTAATATCGTATTTATTATAATTATTATTTTAATGCTCTCAGAAATATCTGCTCATATACGCTCTGTTATAACATTTATTGTATGCGGGAGAGCGAGACAGCGCTCTGCAGAGTATATAGCTTTGTCTCTATCGCACATGCAGTCAACTTTTTATTACTAGTCTTATTTGATAAACTAGCTTTTGCCCGCGGCTTCACTCGCGTTTAAGTAGGTTAGGTTATGTTAGTAACAGTACTTTTTTTAAATAAAATATACCCTTTGTTACTCGGTGGCAATATAGCTTTCTAATGCTGAAAGAATTTATAAAATCGGTTGAGTAGTTTTTGAGTTAAATCCCTTCAAACAAAAATCAAATATTTCCTCTTTATAATATAGTATCGATAAACAACTAATTATAACATCATTAAACTTTTAGATGTGTTTTATTATCATTTATAAAGATAACTCCTGCATTGAGAATAATTCCTATGTTTGGACTTTACAAACATTCAAGCAACTGACACAAAGAACATCCAGACTCGTAACAACCATTTGTGAATCACACAAATTTCTATCTATAAATATAATATTCTTAAATTTTCCTTCTCTAATAAATAAAGATGACAAAAATTATGATTATAAAAACAAAAAACCCGACTGCTTAAAAGTAATGAACTGAATAGGGAAAAACAAGTATCACAATATCTACAGGGTGTCCGGTAATTAATGGATAACCTTGAAATGTCTTATAGAAGAACTGAAGGCCGTTCAGAAAAATTAAGAAATAAAATATGTTCAAACGTGCAAGCTATATTAGCATAGCATACTTTTGACTGTCTATCTATTAGCATAATTAGTGTTTAATAATAAAACAACAAAAAACCGATGGATTTCATTCACTTATGGTCGTAGTATACAAGAAAGTTATACATGGTAATTAAAAAAAAGAACACATATCTCAGGTAGTAGTTAGGATAGAAATTTTTCATTTTTTTTTCTGAACTGCCATCTGTTCCACTATAAGATATTTCCAGGTTATCCATTAATTACCGGACACCCTGTATAAAAAATTCGACTGACTAATGCATTGTTTTGTAAGCTTGCTTTATCAATTAGCTCGCTCCATAGCCCGCTGGGTGACTTTAAATGACTAGCCCTACCGTGAGTGTCCACGTTTGAGCACTGTAGGTCATAACAGGTAGGACGCATTGGTCAGACTTTGGTCTATATGTCATGTCACTATAGTAACGTATGATTATATCAATGGAGGGAGTTGTCTTTTTAAATTCATTGAAGTGGTTTTCTTTGTTATTAATTATCTTGTAAAGGTTGACGGCAAAAGACCAAGAGGCCGCGATGCAACGAGATGGTCGGACCAAATCCGATCGTCGCTTAACATCAATCTCCACAAAGCCCTCCACGAAGCAAAAGACCGGAACAGATGGAGGGAAAAGAAAGTGATTCAGTGGAGGAGTCACGGCCCTCAGTAATGAGGAATACGACGTGAGGAGTAGGAGGATCTTGTTTAATAATATTACTAATAGGGAGTAAGATTTCTCATGTTTTAAATATGTTCCTCTTATAAATATAATATATTCTATCACATACACCCAACACCATCCAGCCCAAACTGAGCAGAGCTTTTACTATGGGTACTGGGCAATGGATAAACATACATATATACTTTTTTTTAGTAAATACGTACATATTATACATAGAAACGACCAGACCAAGACAAACATCCATGTTCATGCACACAAATGTTTGACTTGTGCGGCAATCGAACGCGCGACCTCAGGCGTGGCAGTCAGCTACACTAACCGCTACGCCATCGAGGGGGCTGTCCCTCGCGGTTTCAACCACGTTTATGATTACTGCGCCGCTCCCGGGGCTCATAGCGTGATGTTATATAAGCCTATAACCTTGCTTGAGAATTAGGCTATCAAATGCCAAAAAGAATTTTCAAATCAAACCGGTAGTTTCTGAGATTAGCGCGTTAAAACAAACAAATTCTTCAACTTTACAATTCTTACTAATAATATAAATTCGAAAGTAAATCTGTATCTTTGTCTGTCTGTTACTTTTTCACGACTAAACCACTCAGCCGCTTAAGATGAAATTTCTTACAGATATAGTTTAAAACCTGTGGAAGGACATAGGCTACTTTTTATTAATGTGATTACCACGCGGGCGGAGTCGCGCGCATAAGCTAGTCTTAGTATATATTTAGATTCACTTTATATACAGTGAGCTGCAAAAATACATACTCATGACAAAACTAAAATGGTATAAGCCAGTAATTGACGCCATCTAACGGATATCAATACAAGAACTGTTAAATAGTTCAGTTATATCATAAAAGATGTCGGTGCACTACTATAAAATAAAAAGTAGATTTCCTAATAACTCAATTTGTTAAATTTACTTTTTAAATCCTTATTCACAAAGTTTATTTATAAAAAGAACACATTTCTTACATGAGTGAAAACCTGAGGGTATAACTAATATAGCCGGAATTTATAAAACAACGGCATCTAGTTTCATTTTTATCCTAATTCGAGTGTACACAGGATTTTAGATAAGATATCCATGAAATATACAGGCGACTGAACATGTTTTAAAATGACTCTAAATTCTGAGCAGGATTTTCTGAGAGCACTTTTATATATTATCAAAATCAAAGATTTAAACCATAGATGCGCTACTACGTTTAAATACGGTCACCTTTCTGTACGTTAAGTTGTCATCCGACACACAATGTCAACATGACATCTGAATTATAAATATAGTATTATCGCACTCACTCATATTGAAAATTGTACATTATCGTTCTCTATCATGTAAATGTAATATAGAGGGAAAGTGTCCACACAAAGACGAGTGAGCTCACTCTTCTTAGTATGGACCTTCGTGCATTAAAAGCACATCTATGATTTAAATATTTAACCCAAATAATATATTTACTTTAAAATCTTTAAGAACTGTTTTTCCTAATAATAAATCTAATAATTCTAATCCTAATAATAAAGAAGTTAGTGAATTAAATTGGGAATTATTTTAATCTTCTTCTCCATTTAAACTCTGTTTAAAATAAAAGAAGAAGATTGAAATAGTAAGAGTTTAAATGTTGAGTAAATTCTTTAGAGTAGTATTTACCGCTGGTTTCTGAGAGGGCAATCAACGGTGTGTCAAACTCATTTAAAAACTAAATATATTATTTGTTATCAATCTAATAATATAGTATCTAAAGAAATTGGAAAAATAAATCGGAAATAATTTTAATCTTCTTCTCCATTTAAACTCTTTTTAAGGTAAGAGAAGAAAATGGAGACAGTCGAAGTTTGAATGTTGAGTAAATTCTTTAGTGTAGCATTTACCGCCAGTTTCTGAAAGGCCAATCAATTTTGATGATGATTTGAATGATTGTAGTTCTTAATGTTTCTTAGTCTTTATACAGGCTGTCCGGGAATTAATGTATAACCTTGAAAAGTCTTATAGTAGAACTGAAGGCCGATCAGAAAAATAAAAATATATATATATATATTAAAAAGTGCAAGCTATATTAGCATAGCATACTTTTGACTGTCTATCTATTAGCATAATTAGTGTTTAATAATAAAACAACAAAAAACCGACGGATTTCATCCATTTATGGTCGTAGTATACATGAAAGTTACACATGGTAATTAAAAAAAAGGTAGTAGTTAGGATAGATTTCTTTCATATTTTTTTCTGAACGTCCGTCCGTTCCACTTTAAGACATTTCCAGGTTATCCATTAATTACCGGACACCCTGTTTATGTTTTATAATATATTTTGTGTTTTATGTTAAAAATGTATTGAATACATTCTATAGACAAAAATAAAAGTTTATCATAGATGGAATTCTTACTAATATTATAAATCCGAAGGTGACTCTGTTACGTCTTCACATCTGAATTATTCAACCGATCATCATGAAATTTCGCATACACGTTGTCAAGGGTACAGAAAATGACATAGTGTATCTTTCATCCAAGAAAGTACTATTTTCGACGGATATCAATTATTCATAAAATCAACAATAACGTAAGCGTGGCCACGTAAAAAACCTATCATAACTATAATAGTATAAACTTTTACTATGCGCATTGTGCGCGAAAACTAGAAATTTCGCATACACGGTTGTCAGGGGGATAGAAAAAGACATAGGGTACCTTTCATCCAGAAAAGGTACTGTTCCCAAAGGAAAAATCTTTTTGACAATATAATGGTACTCCTTTTACAATGCACATTACGCGTAAGCGCATAAAACTTTGGATGCAATATTTACATAACAAAAGTACTACAAATAATATTATATTCCATCTATGATACACTTTTAACTTAGACTATAGAGTGTATTAAAATATTTTTAAAATAAGTTCAAATAAAATAACGTTCTAAGACTCAAAATATGACACTTATAAGCGACGATGCCATTCGTAACAGCAGGCATTTTTAATTTTGTCCTCTGCTTTTCATAAGTGAGAGTGAAATAGAAATCTTTATTCCAACTCCTCCTATACAGCGTGACTTTTTTTACCGTCTTGATAATAAATAATATGGGGTGTTGTGTAAGTGGAATAGAATCTACTAGTATTTGTGTTCTAGCATTTTGAGATCACGCGACGTCAGTGTGCCTAATCGCGTGCGACTAAAAGGGGGGCGGGCGACCGGGAGAGGGTGGGGGGAGCGGGTGTTCGGCGCTAGCGACGGCCGGCGAGTGCGAGTGCCCTTGAAGATAGTTTTTATGTTATTTGTAACGAAATCATTCATAATTTGAAGCGCGTTATTAGGGTGAAACGTTTACGATTTTGAATTATTTTCATTTTATTTCCAAATTACATTTTTAAATGTTTTAATATGAAAAATAGATTATAAATAAGGAGTGTACAATGGTAGATTAATTTTAGACTACGTCAGTAAAAAATAATTAAATTAAATAACTATGCCTGAGGCTTCTACTCTATTTACCTGTCACGCCCTATTTTTTCAAGACGGTAAAAAATTCACGCGGTATATAATAATATCAGCCCTATATTAAACTGTTTCTCTGGTGGACATGGGCCTTTTCTTACTATTGTTAAACACTGTTACTCGGTACGGCTTTGTATCAGACATGTACACAGCTCTCCCCGTGAACATGGCTGCTGAAAAGCAACTAAAACATCGGAGAAATGTAAAATGAAATCTAAATAGTTTATATAGCTTAAATAGAAGTAAACAGGTTTCAAAATTATGTAATAATAGTGTGTAAGTAGCTTAATTTCAATGTATAACATTCGTGTAAACGTAAAACAATATTGTGTTTGATAGTGATATTTTTTTATGTTGATCTGCCTTTCAAAAACCGATGTTTATATAAATGTTATTAATGATAATTATCAAAATTGTAAATGATAATATTTATATTTTTATAATTATCATTGATTACTTTTAAATACGTAAACTAAATTGCGATTCACAATAGAATCAGCAATAAGGATTATATTGGTGATAATTATTAAAATTATAAATACAAGATTTGCAACATCAAACAGAACCGCTTTTCCATAATTTGATAATTATCAAGGTAATAAATGCAATTAATAATTATCGAATTTTATATTATGTGCGTTTTTTAATAGAATAGCTACTATAGCCAATGCTAGCGAAAATAAATTAATACATATAATTATTGATAATTATCAACATTGTATTAATATCATAACGATATAAATTATATTGATTGCGATCTAAACCAAAATCAACACTATTATCAGCTACTATGATAATTATCAACTTTTACTCAGTTGATAATTATCATATATATACATTCTGTATATAAATAAAAACCAAAGAATTAAATCATAGATACGCTACTACGTTTAAATACGGTCACCTTTCTGTACGCTAAGTTGTCATCCGACACACAATGTCAACAAGACATCTGAATTATAAATATAGTATTATCGCACTCACTCATATTGAAAAGTGTACACTATCGTTCTCTATCATGGAGATGTGTAAGCTCACTCTTCTTAGTGTGGATACTTTCGTGCGATTTACATACGTTGAGTACACATATATGATTTGAATCTTTGATAATTAAGACTTATATACATACATAAACCATACGTTATTCCAAAGTATTTTAATAACAGAACACGAAATACTACACGCTTTTACTAGAGACGAAAGTGACAAAAATAATGGCGCCACGCGCAACCAGTTGTCAGTTTTCAATAAAGTGTCATCTATACTAATATTATAAAGAGCAAATATTTAATATTTTATTTGTTTATTTGTTAGGGTTTAACTCAAAAACTACTCAACCGATTTTAAAAATTCTTACACCGTAAGAAAGCTATATTAACATAGACTATATTTTATTTTAAAAAGCACTGTTACTGTGTACTAACGTAACCCAATCTTCTTTTACGCAAGCAAAGCCGCGTGCCAAAGCTAGTTTGGAATAAAGATAGAATTTATATTTTAAGTAGTTAGCTAGATTGTTCCTGCGGCTGCGCTTGCGTAAATTGAGTTTAGGTTAGGTTAGTAACAGTACTTTTAGAGTCCGAAAAAACTCTTATACAACAGCTTTGTCTGTCCGTCCGTCCGTCTGTCTGTTATACAACTTTCAACTAAAGAACCGTTAGAGCTAGAGACTCGCGGTCAACGCCATTCGACTCAGCATAGTCGATATACCCCCGAAATGACTATGACCTTTGACGTCAAGGTCACGTGGTATCACGTGACCTTTGCATATTACTTGAACCATTTCTCTAAGATTTATGGCAATTCATTGCCGTTTCTCACTTGTTTCTGGATGAAACGTACCCTATGACCTTTTCTGTACCCCCAACAACGTGTATGCGAAACTTCATGATGATCGGTCGAGTAGTTAAGGCGTGAAAGCCTAACAAACAAACACACATTCGCATTCATAATATTAGTTATCGTCTCTAGTAAGTAGCTAACGTATTCCGTGCTACGATTTCAAGGTTATTATAGAATTTACCCAACATTTAGAAATAGACAGAAATGTTACCTACCCTAAGAAAAAATATCAATACTATTATTAACATCTTATTATAAAACAATGAGTATTATTATTCCAGTCCCACTAGCGCCACTGTGAGCGATTTTGGAACTAATTCACCCTTTATCAAATGTCAAGTAATTATTATACAGAAGATTTTAGAAGAACTAGAAATTTGTGTTATATATTAATAGTGAATAGAGAGCACTAGGAATAATTCCTGTATAGCGGAGGACATTACAAACATTCAAACAACGGACACAAAGAATATCCTGACTCGGCACAACCATTTGTGGATCACACAAAGTTTTGTCCCGTGTCCTCTAATCCTCAGAACACACTGCTGTGTCAACATTCCAAATTATACTTTAATGTAATGATTCACATGTATTCAAATTTATTCGAATGTATTCGAACCGTTATTTGAATAGCTATTCGTATGTATTCGAACCGGTATTCGAATTTATTCAAACAACTATTCGGTCATTCGCACAGTTATTCGAATGTATTCACACACAGTTCTTCGGATTTATTCAATCAGTTATTCGAATTTATTCGAACAAATATTCGAATTTATTCGAACAAATATTCGAATTTATTCGAAGCTTTATTCGAAGTTTTATTCGAATTTATTCGAAACTGTTTTCGTATGTTTTCACACCATCCGTGCAATCAAACTTCAGTATAAGAATTACTAATGACATTATGAAGAGAGGGTGTTTATGTTTTTAACAAACCTTGTCTGATTTTAAGTATTTGTGCCTTTGTTCTTAATTCGCTGAGGTCTCCTTGCGCGCTGTGAAGGAGACTATCGATCGTATCCCTTTGACGGAGGTCTGAAAAATAAATATATTTATTAGTACTAAAACTGGCACTTCCTACAGTGAGAAGAGGCCTGTGCCCAGCAGTGGTACAGTTTAATACAGGGCTGATATTATTATTATGTTGGCCCGTAATAATTTATTCGAATTTCATTCGAATAGTTCAGCGTAGTGACGCGGCAAACACTTAAACCAATACGTCACCCTGCTGATATACCGTATTCGTATTTCATTCGAATGGCTTGGCGTAGTGGCGAGGCGATCACTAAAACACGCTAACCCCGCAGTCATTTATTCGAAATTCATTCGAATAGCTCAGCGTAGTCGTATGGCAACTACTAAAACACGCCATCCCCGCAGTCATTTGTACGAATTTAATTCGAATAGCTCAGCGTAGTGATATGGTAACCACTAAAACACGCCAGCCTCGCAGTCATTTATTCAAATTTTATTCGCATGGCTCGGCACTATCATACGATATTCGAACTTAATTCGAATTGCTCGGCGTAGTGGCGAGACCACTACTAAAACAAGCCATCTCACAGTCAATTATTTAAGTTTTATTCGAATGGCTCTGCGTAGTGTTGTGGGTACCACTTAAACCACTACACCATCCTGCTGTGATAACGTATTCGAATTCCATTCGAATGGCTCTGCGTAGTGGCGATGGCGGGGCGACCACTAAAACAAGCTATTTATTCGAATAGTTCTCAACACACACAAACACACACACAAACCTTCACGCGTATTAGAATTTCATTCAAATTGCTCGGCGTATTATCGAGGCGTCACTAAACCATTACGCCACCCTGCTGTCATACTCTATTCGAATTAAATTCGAATGGCTCGGCGTAGTAGCGAGTCGTCCACTAAAACCACTACGCTACACTGCTGTCATAGCGTATTCGAATTTCATTCGAATAAAAATACACACATCAACAACTAGCTGACCCACGCAACTTCGTCTGCTTCACATGAGAGAATTTTCCCCGTTTTTGCAACATTTTTCATTGATGCTCCGCTCCTATTGGTCGTAACGCGACGTTATATAGCTTATAGCGTCCCTCGATAAATGTTATATCCAACACTAAAATATTTTTTCAATTCGAACCAGTATTTCCTGAGATAAGCGCGTTCAACCAAACAAACAAACTCTTCAGCTTTATAATATTAGTATAGATACATACCTTTTTCTTGGATCCGTTGAGGTATTCCTTGTACATCTCAGATCTTAGGTACCGTGAGTAGCTGTCTGACTTCATCAAATGGTAGACATGAGCCTAAAAATAAATAGACACATAAACTTAGGCCTGTGTATCCCCCAAGGGGTAGGAAGAAAGGGGAAAAGCAGCGATAGCCTAGTGGGAGACCGTTGGACTGCCACGCGGAGATCTCGAGTTCGATTCTAAGGCGCATGTCGAAGTTATGTGCGTATTAAATAGTTAATTATCGCTCGCTTTAACGGTGAAGGAAAACATCGTGAGGAAACTTGCATGTCTGAGAGTTCTACGTAATATTTCCGAAGATATGTGAAGTCTGGCAACCCGTACTGGGGCAGCGTGGTGGACTATGGGCTAACCCTTCTCACACTGAGAAGTGGCCCGTGCCCAGCAGTGGGGCAGTTTAATACAGGTCTGATATTATTATTTATATTATACTAGCGGACCCGACAGACGTAGTCCTGTAAACACGAAAAAAAGAAATCATGTCTACCCCAATCTCGAATCCACTTGAACACACACAAAAAATTTCATCAATATCGGTCCAGCCGTTTAGGAGGAGTTTAATTACAAACACGCACAGAAGATTTATAGGTATATATAATGGTATGTAGGAGACTAGACCCACATTTTTTAGATGTGTTTTTGGCGAGTAGGCCGTTGCAACGACGCCGTACTGCGTTTTGTAGGTTCGAATCTCACACAGAACAATAGGGAATATGCATATATTATTTTTAATCATCAATATTTTGCGTTGGGACGTTATCGTAATAAATAAATATTAAGACTGCGTCGAGCGTAAGACGCGGTTGGACTGAATGACAGAGCTCGATATTCAAATCGACGCGCGGCCGCCATAGTCACATTGTATGGAGGATTTGAAGTGGTTTTTTGATAAATATGTATCTTTATTGTCAACCAATAACTTAAATATTTGGGACGGACAACATGTAATATAACTATTTATGTTTCGTTTAAGCTGTAAAATAGGATAGATTTCTACTGTTCTAATCTAAAAATCACTGAATACGAGCTTACGTTTTTGCATTTTTCGTGCAAATTTACATAATTTTGTAGGCGAAAATATTAATTATTTTAAGATTTTTACACGGAATAATTGTAAACACATTCATTGTTATGGTAAATGTATATTTTATATTTATATTAAACAAAAAGTGTTGATTTTATCAACTTAACTATGACCGCCTGTTTTGGCACATTTCGCTCGGCGCAGTCTTAACAAAAAGCGCCACCATTTTGGCTTCGAGTTTCGCTAAAGTGGCTTTTGAACCGACAATTTTTTATAATAATCCTATTCCTGTGTCGTGAGGCACTTTAAAAACATTCAAACACCCAGACTCAATACAACTATTTATGGAACACACAATTTATTTTCCCGCATCGATCGAACCAACACACGCTCAATGGCGATGCGACCACGTTAACCAACACGCTATCCGACCAGTCACTTTACAAACATTCAAACAACAGACACAAAGATCACCGACCCAACCATAATTTGTAACAAAAATTTTACCCCTTATGGCGATCGAATTCTAGACACTATAGCAGTGGCGAGGCGACCACTTATGCAAAGGTTTTATTTCCTTCTATTTCCTTCTATTTATTTTTATTTCCTGCTATTTATTTTTATTTCCTTCTATTTATTTTTATTATTTTCTTTATATTAATATTATAGTGAATTGAACTGTCCAAGAATTGTATGCACATTTTTAAGGAAATAAAGATTTTTGACCTTGACTTAATTAAAACACCCATCCGTGTAACCGTAGCTCTCTATTGAAAACATTGGAATTATAAGATATAATACTTTATTTATGTAAACGTGACTCACTTGTGCTTGATCGAAGCAATATCTGTCTGCTGTCCCAGATTCCACTTTCACTCGAGTCAACTCCCTGGAAAATAAAAACGTAATAAATACATAATTAACTAGCTGTTACCTGCGACTTTGTACGCGTTGAATTTAACAATTTAAAAAAAAAATATTTTGCTAGTCAGAATGACCACACTCCGCCTGATGGTAAGCAGTCGTGTGGTCTAAGAGCAGTGGCCTCTACATCGTTCTCATAGCAGCCGAGGCGATGTTGAGGTCTCTACTTTGACGGCCTGAGAAGGTGCTTTTTCACGTTCCGCTTAAAGAACCCAGGATTGAAGGAAGAAGGAAACACGTGCCTTGGCAGAGAATTCCATGCCTTGATCGTTCGGCAGGGGTATGAAATAAAAGTAGCCTAAGTTACTCCTTATAATATCAGTTATCTGCCAGTGAAAGTCACGTCAAAATCTGTCCAGCCGTTTCAGAGATTAGCCGAAACCAACAGACAAACAAAAACAAAAAAAAAATTAAAAATAGCTTTATTGATATATGTAAGTCCCGTATATACTTTCATATGCATTTAGTAAAAAGCTGTAATCGTGACATTACAAACAGACACTTAAATTTTATTAATTTGTATAGATTACTGTTGATAGTAGAGGCAGTCACCTATTTAGTATAGAAGAAGTAAGTTTAGTGTCAAAACAGTATTCTTAATAATATTATAACTGCGATTGTGAGTTTGTTTGTTTGTGACGCTTTCACGCCTTAACTACTCGACCGATCATTATGAAATTGCGCATACACGTTGTCAAGGTACAGGACGTAGGGTAGCTTTTATTCATAGTTATCTAGAATTGATCTCTGTGTAGTTTGTAAATATCCGCGAGATTTAGAAAAATATTCTTGTGCCGATTTTACAAACTTACAATAATTAAATAAATAAATAATAATATTCTACCACATACACACAACACCACCCAGCCCAAACTAAGCAGAGTTTGTATTATGGGTACTAGACAATGGATAAACATACATATATACTTTTTTTTTGTAAATACATACATATTATACATAGAACCACCCAGACCAAGACAAACATCCATGTTCATGCAAACAAATGTTTGACTTGTGGGAGAATCGAACCCGCGACCTCAGGCGTGGCAGTCGGTTACACTAACCACTACGCCATCGAGGCTGACAAATTTATACAAAGAACAGCCAAACTAAGAACAACTATTTGTGAATCACACAAATGTTTGCCTCGTCTGGGTATCGAACCCACAACAGGCGAGGCGGCACTTAAACCTCTCTATCAAAGCAGACAACATTTACTGACTGGCAGTTCCATATAATAAGGCGTTCAAACAAACAAACAAACTTCAGCTTAATATTATTAGTATACTAGCGACATGCCCTGGCTTCGCACGGGTAGTAACCTTCCTTATGAATCTATGGGTGAAAAGCGCATGAAAATTCGTTCAGTACTTTTTTACTTTATCGCGAACAGACGTTTTTGGGAACTTTGTTTTATTATATGTAGTGGTTATAGATAGAAAGTAAGGCACCTGCTGGCGGCATCGATATTGATGGGTGAGGGCGCATCGGACGCGAGGTACTCCTTCCATATTTCCTTAGCGCGAGCGGCCACGCGACGGATGGGTAGCGCCTTCAATTCTTGTACCGCCAACCAGAATCTGAAACATACATATTATATACAATTTAAAGAGACCCAATATAAACAAAATATGGGCACATGGCCATAGTTCACTACGCTGGTCCAGTGCGGGTTGACAGACTTCACATATCTTCGGGAACATTATTGACAACTCCCAGAGATGCGTATCCTCACGATGTTTTTCTTCATCGTTGAGAAATCTGAGACCACACTTTCGCCAACACCAAATACAGGAACATATAGAAATTTCTGAATAATCAAAATATTGTCAATTAATATCTATATATTAATTAATAATAATATTCTATCACATACACACAACACCATCTAGTCCAAACTAAGCAGAGCTTGTACAGCGACGCATCAACCTAGACTGTTTGGACTTTGAACTATTAGAAGTTGAACGCTGCGAATCGTGCGAGAGAGTGCGTTATATTTTTGTTATTTTGTCTCATTCACGCTGAACGGGACGCGACGCTCTATCCTTACCATAACATCGACACCACTATGCACTGTCCCTTTCGGACAATTCTCTATTTGGTATGTAGCGTAGTTATGCGTATATAAGGTGTCTAACTTGATGTGTAGCCGTGTGTACTATGAGTACTAGACAATGGATAAACATACATATATTTCTTTATTGTAAATACATACATAGAAACACACAGACCAAGACAAATATCCATTTCCATGCACACAAATGTTTGACTTTTGCGGGAATCGAACCTACGACCTCAGGCGTGGCAGTCGGTTACACTAACCACTACGCCATCAATCTCGATCATCGAAGACATCCTGGTCAAAGGCCAGGTTAAGAGCACCTTAAACCGGCGAGTGTGTATAAGGAATGTGATGAAAGTGAATAAAGCCAGAGAAGTGTGTCAGGATCGTAACAAATAGAAATCCGTGGTCTCTGCCTACCCCTCTGGGAAACACGCGTGAATCGATGTATGTATGTAAATGGTCTTACTTGAGATTTTCTCCGCTGAATTCTTTTGAGAGGAACTTGGCGAAGTGTTCCTTTCCCGCGTTGTCCTGCAATAACTCGCGGAGACTGAAGGACCAACGACGCACACGCCGTAATGGGAGAGGCTCTTTACTGTAATTAACAATATTATATTGTTACGTGCTGGGTTCAACGGATAACAATGTAAATCAATATTACCGACTAAAACACGTTTTATTCTAGCACACAATTAACTTTAAAACACAACAAACACTATACTATATTTTTCCACTGTAACTGCTTCAAACTCTGTAGTATGTTCGCTTCCGTTTGCTTCGATAAATACTTGACCGCTTACGATTGTAAACTGACTCGGCGAGCGCTGGCCTTCCCCTTTTATACGCAGTTAAAGCGTTTCCGGAGTTTTCTAGAAACGTCATACCCGGTATGTAAACATTTCGAAGATTCGAGAATGTGCCGGTGTTCTCTTTACTCTACTCGTACTAACGAACTACGTAGTTCCGTAAGACTTCAATAGATGGCGCTGTTATAAATTCTTAGACGGAACTGCCGATTCTCTCCAGAATGCCGAGAGATGGCACTGGGTGTAACAATATTTATTTTATTTATTTATATACTTACTCAAAATAAAACATGGTACATAATTACAATAATAAAATTACGTAATTATATTGTTAGTTACTATCGACCCGCCCCGGCTTCGCACAGGTAGTACAAAACCTTAACAAATTATATACCTAAACCTTCCTCATGAATCACTCTGTGTCAAATCAAAAAAAATAATTTATTCAAGTTAGGTTACAAGGTAACACTTATGAATGTCAAAGTTACACAAAATTTTCCTGTGAATTTACATTTACTGCCACGTTCAGCAAGGCAAGGGTGTAGGGCTCATGAGAAGAACGGGCAAGAAACTCATGGCCACTCTTTTTAATCGCCAAATTTACAATAATATTTCGTTTACAAATCATAACTGTAAGGTGCTGCACCCATTTCTCCATGAACTACTACTGAATACACTGTTTATCGGTAAAAACCTCATGAAAATCCGTTCAGTAGTTTTCGAGTTTATCGCGAACAGACTACTACTAATGATTTTTTTTCTGAATTAAACCCTATGCCTAAACGTGCATGCTAAAACTCATAACGATCGGTCGAGTAGTTAAGGCTTAAAAGCGTAACAAACAGACTTACATTCGCATCCTTACTAATATTATAAATGTGAAAGTTTGTGAGGATGTATGGATGTATAGATGTTTGTTACTCTTTCACACAAAAACTACTGGACCGGTTGCGATACAGGTCTCCAGCTATCTACATACCAAGTTTATGTAGATAGCTGGAGACCTGTATTCACACATACGCTTTATCCCGATATTCCTACGGGAACGGGACTTACGCGGGTGAAACCGCGGGAAAAACTAGTACTATTATAGTTTTGAAATGGATATGCATTTTTGCAGCTCCCTGTATATTCAGCGGCATCTATAATATTAGTATAGATAACATACCACTGTTTCTCCTGGTCCCACATTTCGGTAGTATCGCTGATCCATGGATTCGGCCACTCCGGAGGCGTGAGAAGCGCATCGTACTCTATATATTGTTCGCAATATGCTATGAACCTGAAAATATAATAAAATATAGGTAATTGAGCGTGTAACAGGAATGTGTTGTCACAATTAATTTCAATATCATATTTTCTGAACTTCGAACTTAGACCAATCTATCCGAATCAGTAGGGGTTCGAAGGCTTCGAACATCTTCTTTTTCTCTCTGCTTTTCTTAAAAAGACAACACCCGCACTAGAAATAATTCCTGCATCGCGGGAGACTTTACAAACATTCAAACAACGGACACAAAGAACATCCAAAGTAGGAACAACCATTTGTGGATCACACAAAGTTTTGTCCTGGGTAGGATTCGAACCCATAACACTCAGCGCGGCAGAGTCGAGGCGACCACTTAAACTTCTACGCCATCCGTACTGACTGTATATTTAAAGATCGAAACATTATAATAATAATATCAACCCTGTATTAAACTGTCCCACTGCTGGGCACGGACCTCTTCTGGGTGTGAGTAGGCTTAGGCCGTAGTCCACCACGCTGGCTCAGTGTCTGTGCTGAAGTGCTGAATCTGACTTTGAGAACCGATGTAATTCAGCCAATATTATATGACCGATCTTTCTTCAAAATTTCTTCTTTAGAAGCTAGCGCGAAGTATTAAGATTTATCTCTTTGATGCTTCTATGTACTGTTCTATGCTTCAATCCTAAATCTCCACCGCTTCGTGCATACATAAGTGTAACATAGCGACTTATTGGTGGGCGAAGCATGGTGTCTCCTGATCATTTTTATCTGCTTTCCTATGCTTCGATCTTAGACCGACCTATCCGAAGCAGAGGCACATGGGATCTAAACAAGTCTGACAACATGGCGACTTATCTTCTGACCGCTTCTATCAACCATTCTATGCTTCGATCTTACACCACTACTACTTCGATAACACACATGTCTGGTGGTATATAACAGTACATACATCTGCGCACCCTAAACGCTTCAATCTACTGTTATATGCTTCGATCCTAGACCCCTACCGCTTCCGGAGCACACAAGGTTAACCGAAGTTTAACTACTAATCCTGGACAATAACATACACGGTTAGTAGACTTGCTATAGTACTTACATCTGCGCGACCTTGCTAACTTTAACGTTCCGTCTCTCAAGTCTAGCGCGCAGCATGGCCACATGTCTCCTGGCTGCTTCGATCTGCTATTCGATGCTCTTATACTTGTCTTTAGCGTGAACCTCTGTGCCGTTTATGTATTTTATCTCAATTATCTACATTACTATGTTTCGATCCTACACCCCTACCTCATAACACTAGAACAGGTAACGCGTCATTTTACTTACGTCTGAAGCGCGAAGCATTATGTCTCTTGGCCGTTTCTATCTATTGTACTATGCTTCGATACAAGACCGACCTCTCCGAAGCGTAGGTTGATCTATTCTTCGGATATAAAGTCTAATGACGTGGCGACCTATCTTCTGACTGCTTCTTTCTACCATTTTATGCTTCGATCCTACCTCTTTATACAAGATCAGTTGACGTATAACAGTACTTACATCTGCGCGACCTTGCTAACTTTAACGTTTCGTCTCTCTAGTCGAGCTCGCAGCATGGCCACTTGTCTCCTGGCCGCTTCGATCTGCTGTTCGATGCTCTTGTTCTTGTCTTTAGCGTGGACCCCGGTGCCGTTCATGTCTTTCATCTCTGTTATGTCTGGTTGGGATGTTTCACCTATACGAAAAATTTATATTTATTTATTTGGCCGTCCAGAAATTGGTAACTTATTTCTACAAAACTAAATAAAACTATCAAAAGTGGCAAAAGGCACAACATTTCAAGGCGTCATAACATGCATTATTATGACGTAACATCAGTAGCAGAATCCTAACTAATATTGATGATATATGATTTTGTTTGTTTGTTACGCTTCCACGCCTCAACTACTCGACCGATCATCATGAAATTTCGCATACACGTTGTCAGGGGTACAGAAAAGGGCATGGGGTACCTTTCATCCAGAAAATAGTAGTCAACGTGCTATCATCATGCGTGCGTCATCATTCACAATCTTAACTAGCCAAATTTACCAGGTAATCGGTCTACTAGGCCAGGGCCATGATACTTTAGGAAATTCGCGGACAGCAATGGATTGCAGTAGGTTTCTGAATTTCGGCCACTACATTCGAATTTCAGTCTTCTGCATCTATTTATAAGACCCTTTATCAAGTTGTCAGTGTACATGACCAGGATCTTTCTAACTAACGTTTACCAATACGTAGGCTCCACGCACTTGCGGCAAAGTCGCGCTTGTGGCACTCCCGCCCCTTGTCTTAACCAAGCCCTTCTTTAGGTAGACGGTCTACTAGGCCACGGTCGTTCAACCTTACGGTAACCAATTTGCGTTCTCTACCTCAAGACACGTTTGTTACATTCCTGCCCATAGTCTTAACCGTACCTTTTTAGGCAGACGGTCTACCAGGCCAGTCCGACCTTACATTAACCAATTTGCGGGCTCCATCCAAGATTCGATTGCTTTACCATGGCGTTGCTGTACAATCTTAAAAAAGTACTAGGCCAGGGTTATTCTACCTAACGTAAACCAATTTGCGTTGTCCACCTCAATACACGTTTGGTACACGCCCAACCCCAGTGTCAACTGTCTCTTTTTAGGCAGACGGTCTACCAGGCCGGAGACGTCCCACCAAAACTCGCTTGCTCTACCTTGTCGTTACTCTACAGTCTTAACAAAGTCCCTTTTTAGAAAGTCGGTCTACTAGACCAGGACTATCAGGATGGCCATGGCCTGGTAGACCTGAAGATATGATATACCACAAATTGGCTAACGTATGGTAGGCAATACCGTGCCATAGTAATAATAAAGATCAATTATATAATTATTACCGTTTTCCTTGATAGCTTTCTCAGAGTTCTTTTGTATTTCTTCCTCGCTTTCTTGTGGGTTAGTAATAGTCACAATCGGATTGCTCTGTAAGAAAAACATAAATAATGATTAATATCAAATATGGCATAGTTTGAATGGTCACCTGGCCACGGTTTGGTCACGGGACAAAAATGTATGTAATCGAAACATAGTTGTGCCGCGTCTGGGTGTTCTTAAATGTCCGTTGATTGAATGTGTTGCGAGAGAGTTCACAACGGACAAACCGTTGTAAAGTCTCTCACGAGTTAGGAAATATTTCGTGTGTGTGAAGTTGTGATTAAAAGAAAAATAAATATTAAACTACTATACGCATTTCATGGCGGTTAATTAAAAAAATAACACTACATTTAGATAATTGAAAACTATATAAATTAACACTTTCTCAGTTACCTTTGCTTTTTAGCAGATATGGTCACGACGAAAATCACCGCGATAAAATCTTTATACAGTAGATTATATTTTATACAGCCGTCATTCATAAGTCATTTTATAAGCAAAAAAGACGTATCTGCCGAAAACAAACATTTTTTATAAAGACACTGGCAGATGCGTCTTTTTTACCGATTCTAAATTCGTAAAATCTCAGTTACTGAAAAAAAAGTAGTTACGTCTTTTTTCCTTATGACGGCAGTATAGTAGCGATAGTCTAATGAGAGACTATTAGACTGTAACGCAAAAATCTCGAGTTCGATCCTAAGACTGCGTGCAAGCATGCAACTGACTTTTTTAAGTTGATTATCGTTTACTATAACGAAAAAGGGAAACATCATGGCAACCTGCATGTGTGTGAGTTCTACATAATGTTCTCAAAGATATGTGAAGTCTGCCAACCCGCACTGGGCCAGCGTGGTGGACTATGGTCTAAACCTTCTCACACAGAGTAGAGGCTCTCTCTCCCATCCCATATATTTGTGTTGCAGTAATAGCCCTCATGGTAACGCAAGGTAATTTATCTAGTCTACTCCAGCTTTACCTGGTAACACAAAACTGGTAAGCGCTTACCTTACAGCTTATCTTCGATTTGAGCTTCAATAATAGCGCCTACGGTAACGCAAGATACTTTCTCCAATCTACTTTAAGTTTACCGGTAACACATGACAAGTAAACCCTCACCTTGTTGCTTACTTTCAAGTTATGCTGCAGTTATAGCCCCTGCGGTAACGTATGATATATTCTCTAATCTACTTTAACTTTAACCGGTAACTCATGACTAGTAAACACTTACCTTGCTGCTTATCTTCAATTTGAGCATCAGTAGTAGCACTCACGGTAACGCATGGTACTTCTAATCTATTCCAACTTTACGCGGTAACTCATGACTGGTAAATCCTTACCTTTAACCTCCTAAATTCTACCATCCTTTAAAAAGAACAATTTGCTCGACGCCATTATATCCCGACTTTTATCGGATTACTGCAGTATAATGACCGAATGTCCTTTTTAACACAAATATTAGCGTACTTTTGTAAAGAACAAATTCCACCCTACCATTTTTGTTATTGAAATCCGATATCCTACAAAGAGAACAAATTATAATGCATCAAAGTTCATGCTGAAATAATCTTTGAGCCTCTACAAATAAAGTTCGTTTTAGCAAAAAAAGATATTTTAACTTTGAACCTTACTTCAAAGCTTGTAAAGTCTTAGTCTCCCCGTGAACATGGCTGCTGTAAAGCAACCGAAACGTCGTGGCAAAGTGTAAACTTAAATATAAATAGTTTTAATTAGAAAATATATAGCTTAAATAGTAGTAAAGTTCAATAATAGTAGTGTTAGAGTTTTCAAAATTATGTAATAACAGTGTTTAAAGTAAAATAAACAACGCGACAAAATCCGTATAAAGTGTTTAATTTCAAAGCTTGTAAAGTGTCAGGACATAAGCCCTTCTTCAAAATTGTTCTTTAAAACGGACGTTCGGTTAAATTTACAATATTTAAAATAAAAATGGCGGACTTAGGAGGTTAAGTTATCCTGCAGTAATAGCATCCACTGCAACGTACTGAAGTTGGTTCTTTGTCGGACTTACGCACATTCTTCAATGTACTTTAACTTTACCGTTAACACATGACTGGTAAATATTTACCTTAGGACTTACCTTTAAATTATGCGTTAGCATTACCGACTATAACAACGCAAGGTTGTTTATATAGCAAACTACACCTTGACCGGTAACATATGACTGGTAAATGCTTACCTTGTTGCTGACATTCAAGTTATGCTGCAGCACTACCTCCCACGGCAACGCAAGGTATTTGTCTCTAATCTTTTTTTTTTTATGAGTTAGGAGGCAAACGAGCAGACGGATTGCCTGATGGTAAGCGATTACCGCCATCCATGGACACCCGCAACACCAGAGGAGTCACTAGTGCGTTAGTGGCCTTTAAAATTTGCTCCCACCAGTATAGAGCGGAGGGGTGGGGGTTGGGACTCCGGTACCCTCACTCACTCGACGAAACACAACGCGCGCTATTTCACGCCGGTTTTCTACTCTAACTTTACCGGTAACACATGACTGGTAAATCCTTACCTTGTTGCTTACCTTCAAGTTATGCTGCAGTATCAGCTCCTGGCACTGTCGGAGACGCTTAGCTTTCAGAGCATTGATGCGGGAGAGCTTCTTAGGATCCATTTCTGTAGTGTTCACGCAGCCAGGCTGGAAGTATACCATAGGGGTAAAAGTCAGTTTTTTTTCTAAATTTATTTATTCCCTTTTTGGCATAAATTACAAAATTCAAATTTCCTCGCCAAGCTACACAGCTTGTTGGCGAGAATACGCTCGTTAACAATATTCTTTATAGCTTTATTACTAAATAAAGCAAAATTCAAGCGTCGACTGCACCGTGGGAGTGAACCTCAATTATCCTAGTATCACCTTCGCCGAGCAGTAGACACTTGAGTTTCGATTTTAACAAGTTTTTACTTATTTCAGGTTCTGTTCTTAACATTTCTATATTGAGGTATTAGGCGATTGCCTGATACGAGACCTTGAATCGAAGTAAGTATTACTTGGAGGAAGTCCATTGTAATAAAATTGTTTGGAAGAGAGGAACTCGCCCATGCACGCTCGCAAAAGCAGAATTCTGGAAGTTGTAGTACGCTCGAATCACACGTCGTAGCTGTCCCTATTCAGAGGATTTCGGTATTGTCAACCCTTTTATATTGCAATATTTGTGGTGGGTAGTTCGAGAGTGCGTGACGGGTTCCTCTCATCCCAATAATTTTATTAATAGCGGACCGTTAAACTGCCACACAGAAGTCTCTAGTTCGATCCCCTGACACGAACTGACTCTGTATTTCCTAAAGTTATGTGCGCATTAAATAGTTAATTATCGCTCGATTTAACGGTGAAGGAAAACATCGTGAGGAAACTTGCATGTCGAGAGTCTGCCAACCCGCACTGGGGCAGCATGGTGGACTGTGGGCTAACACTTCTCATACTGAAAAGAGGCCCGTGCCGGATTCTCTTATTTTGCAATATCCTGTTTTCGCAAGATATATTTTGATTGCTATTTGTATTATGTATGTGTATTACTTACCATGGGTCGGTGAACATCCCAGAATGCTCTTTCCTGGCTGTCTAACACCTTCCTCTCAAGTTTATCCCGTTTCTTGTCGACCTGGAACAATAACATAGCATATATTTGTATTGAAGTGAGTACACATGTAGTGCAATAAGGTGGGATCGAACCCACGACGCTTCAATCAAAAGTCTAATGCCTCAACAATTGGACTATCGCATAGATCTTTATAATGACTCATATAATTAAAATCTGTCATATATTTCAAAAATCTTGACTTGACTCGACCGGGGAAGTACTACCCTCTCACAGAAAATCGACGTGAAACAGCAGTGTTTCACTGCTGTGTTTCGTTCGGTGAATGAGAGTGCCGGAGGCCTAAGCATGAGGTGACGATTCTCGCAGCTTACGAGGGACCTGCAGAGTATCCGTAGAGTCATTGTGTGGGTGGCGCGAGACGACCCGGCGGCCAGGGAGAGCCGTAGAAACGGTGCTCTGCTGGCCTCCCGCGGTATAGTCCAAAGGCCCAACCGAGTCTTACCAACTTGGTTGACTGCCTCATCATGCCGCGCATAAACTCGAGGTGACTCTCCGAGGTCCCCCGTGGTCCCGGCGACCACTTTCGTGTACGGGGGTCCTTCCGTCCGTCGGATCGACTATCGCCATACCACACAGTAATATGACGAAACTTGCTCTGCGCCTTGCCCCACTTTGCTGCGAGAATAGCCGCCTCTTTTTTTTCACGCTTTCAGCAGCCAATCGCCGTAACCCCACCGCTGCTTCCTCTTCCTGTGTCGTGGAGGTTATTAACATCAGAGGACTCCACGCTAACCTTAATGCCGTCCATCACCACCTGGAGACGGCTCGGCCGGCAATGCTTTTTCTAACGGAGTCCTGCAGACACGACCTACCTGCAATATGCCGGCTACGTACTAGTGGGGTGTTTCCTCGCGAAAGCCGGGGTATGCTTGTTTGTTAGGGCGTATATTTGCTGTCGCCGTCTACACTGCCTAAAGGACCCTTCCTTCTCTGTCCTTTGGGTACACGTAGATCATGGCTCTTTCAGCCAAATCTACATGTGCCTCTACCGACTAAACTCGACTCTTTGATTACCCGAGTCAGGCGGACAGTCGGCAGACGACGCGCAGGAGCAGTTTCCGAACGCTGAGTTGGTGTTCTTGGGCGATTTTAATGCCCACCATGAGACCTGGTTGGGTTCGCTGCCCCCTTTGAAATATCTGAATGGATCACTTGGCTCATCGGCCGCAGGAGAAAGCAGATCTGCTAGCAAATCTCTTTGCTGTAAACTCCCGAATCGATGACTGCGGTTCGCAGTCGCCTAACATTGCCAACTGCGGCTACACCATGCCTGATATACATACCAGGCAACGTAACGTTCGTGCGATACTACAGTCTCTCGATGTTCGGAAAGCAAATGGACCTGACGGCATCCCAGCTGTGGTCCTCAAAAAATGTGCAGCGGCGTTGTCTCCCACACTTACGCGCGTATACCGGATGTCTTACGCCGCAGGCACTGTGCCTGAGGCTTGGAAGGAGGCGAACGTTCAACCGATTCCAAAAAAGGTGGACCGTTCCGAGCCAGGCAACTATCGACCCATAGCTATCACCTCGGTGCTCTCCAAGGTGTTCGAGCGGATTATAAATACCCAAATTGTCTGCTACCTGGAGGATCACTCGTTGATCAATGATCGCCAATACGGCTTTCGGGCTAAACGATCAACGGGTGATCTTCTAGCGTTCTTCTATGGACAAGCACGGCGAGTCTTTGGCTGTCAGCCTAGACATAGCCAAAGCTTTCGATAGAGTCTGGCACCGGTCTCTTCTTTCCAAGCTTCCGGCTTATGGCTTGCCCCCTCAACTGTGCACCTGGATTGCAAGTTTCCTGCAAAAGCGTCGTACTCGAGTCCTTTGCGACGGTCACGCTTCCAAATTTATGCAGGTCAATGCAGGAGTGCCTCAGGGGTCCGTCTTATCCCCTACGCTCTTTCTTCTGCATATCAATAATATGTTGAATCTCGGCAACATACATTGTTATGCGGATGACAGTACCGTGCATGGGCGATATCTCGGACGTCCTAGGACCAACAGGCTGAGGTTGAGGGGTGTTCGGGGTAGGGGTAAGATTAAGATAAACTAGGATGAAAGATTAAAAAGATCACTGTATTTCAGTACTACAAAGAGGTGAATTAATTCTAAAGGTAATGAGTCGCGCGCGGTATGGATACAAATTGCGTACTAAACTAATTTTATATAATGAATAAATGATCGAGCGATACGTTGCGGTGGCGCAAGTATGCTGACACGACTTTATAGCTACCTAATAACCTATTGTACGGTGATTGACCCGTACAAGGGGAAAAGGCAGGATCTTGTCGTTGAACTTGACCAGACCTCAGACCGCATTTCTGAATGGGGTGCCAAGAACTTGATCCAGTTCAATACCAAGAAGACCCAGGCATGCGCGTTCTAAACAAAAAAGTCTCCATTGAAATTAAACTACTATATACGGATTTTATCGCGTTGTTTATTTATCACTGTATTACAAAATTTTGAAAATATTACTCTACTACTACTATTGATTTTATTTGACTAATTTATAAGCTAATAAAATTATTTAAACTATTAAATCTATTTATTTTTGGTTTACACTTTCCCCGACGTTTCGGGTGCTTTTCAGCAGCCATGGTCACGGGGTCCGTATATAGTAGTTTAATTTCAATGAATAACATTCGCGTAAACAGAAGACAATATTAAAAAAGTCTCCGTTCATTCCCCTCCCTTCTCTGCAGAACACTCCGCTGGTGATACGTGACAGCCTCTCCATCTTAAGTATGGATCTTTGCCGCTCCCTTAATCCCAAAACCTAAGCAAGCTTCGCGAAAACTTTCTGAACAGGGTGAGGCGGTTCTTCGCGCCTGGGCAGCTGTGCCTATTGTATAAGGCACAAGTGCGCCCTTGCGTGGAGTATTGTTCTCATCTTTGGGATGGCTCCGCGCAGTACTTGCTAGACGCTCTTGACAGGTTACAGCGGCGAGCTGTCCGTATCATCGGAGATCCAGAGGTCACGAGTTCACTGGAACTTCTGCAACTCCGTAGGGACATTGCCTCATTGGCATTTTTCTACAGAATATACCACGGTGAGCGCTCTGAAGAGTTATTCCAACTTATCCCGCCCTCCCCTTTCCTATCCAGAACAACGCGTGTTGGGCTCAGATGCCATCCCTATTTAATTAAGTCCTAGTACGCCAACATATCTTTACTAAACAAAAAATATATTAAATACTATACATTATTGTGTTAGGAGTAGGTTCACATTGATAGTGCAATAACTGGGATTAAAATCCACAGCCTCGTGATCGCAAGTCCCTATCCATTGAGATCTGATATTTTACAATCGTCCTAGGATTTTCGCAATTATCCAATTTTCTAATTACCTTACATATAGTAAGTAAATATGTTGGTTTGTGCCTCTGCCTTCATAAAAATAAACTCCACCTCCTACTGCCGACTAAATATCTTATTTTGGCAAAGAATTCAAAAATCCTTTACGTAAATGTCATAGGATTTTCACAAATATCCGACAATTACCTTACACCTATGCCTAACCCTCTGCCTACATAAAAATAAACTCCACCAACTCCACTTTCAACTAAACATCTTATTTTGGCGATAAGATCCAAAAATCCTTTTACGAATTAGTCGTAAATGAAAACATACAACTTTCGAATTATCCTACGGTACATACATCTCTGCTGACCCCCTTCGTGGGGAGTAAATGCTTTGCTTTTCGCTTCTACCTGCATAAAGATTAACGCCCACTTTCAACTAAACATCTTATTTTGCCAAAGAATCCTAAAATCCTTTTGCGTAATGTTCCTAGGATTTTCGCAAATATCCAAATTTTACCCTACACCGATGCCCTCTTCGAGAGGATATATACATATCTTGCTCTGTGCCTGTTCTTACATAAAGATGAACTCCTATTTTTGACTGAATCTGAATATTTTGGCAAAGAATCCAAAAATCCTTATGCGTAATCTTCCTGGGATTTTCGCAAATATCCAACAATTACCCTACACATATGCCTTCCTCTTCAAGAGGGTAAATACACATCTTGCTGTGTGCTTCTGCTCACATAAAGATAAACCTCCTATATTTGACTGGCCATCTTATTTTGACAAAGATGTGCAAAATCCTTAGCGTAAACTGTCATTGACGTTTCTCAAATATCCAACACTAGATTTTGCCCGCGGCTGCGCACGCGTAAATGTAGGTTAAGTTAGTTTAGTAACAGTGCTTTTATCTGGATATAAGGTAGCCTATGTTCTTTTCTGTTCCCCTGAAAACGTGTATGCGAAATTTCATGATGATCGGTCGTGCAGTTAAGGCGTGAAAGCGTCACAACCAAACTCACATTCGCATTTATAATACTAGATTATAACCGCGACTTCGCTCGTTAATGTAGATTTATGTTAACATCGATTTTAGTAGCCTTTATGTTATTATAATGTATAAACAATAATACTGTAAAGATTCATCAAAATCCGTTCAGTAATTTATGTGAGTGTAGTGTGTAGAGTTACAAACATCCATCCATCCTCACAAAATTTGACATTTATAATATTAAATAAACCTAATTATTATAACTATACTAACTAACCTAATATTTGTTAACCTACCTTATTTAAGTACAATACATACCTTGCTCTGCGCCTCTGCCTGCATAAATATGAACTCCCACTTTCTGCTAAACATCTTCTGGAGTCTAGCCAACGATTCCGCCTCATAGTCTGCTAATTCCAGTCTGGCTTTATTCTGCATAGTACGCTTGCACAGGTACACAGCTGAAAATATATAAAAGTAATGTTACTACGATAGTCTAGTGGGAGACCGTTGGACTGCAACGCAGAGGTCTCGAGTTCGATCCCAAGGCACGTACTTTGACTTTCCGAAGTCATGTGCGTAATAATGAATTATCGCTTGCTTTAACGGTGAAGAAAAACATCGTGAGGAAACCTGCATATCTGAGAGTTCTCCATGATGTTCTTGAAGATATGTGAAGTCTGCCAACCCGCACTGGGTCGGCGTATTGGACTGTAGCTTAATACTCAGAAGCTCGTGCCCAGCAGTGGGACTATAATATTATAAGCTAACTAGCTGTCCCGACAGAGGCTGTCCTGTACAAGCGAGGAAAAAAAATACCAAATCTAAACCATCCTAGAATCCACTTGAACACACACAAATAAATTCATTCAAATCGGTCCAGCCGTTTAGGAGGAGTTCACTGTCAACACACGTACAGAAGAATTATACAGAGTGTCCGGTAATTAATGGATAACCTTGAAATGTCTTATAGTAGAACTGAAGGCCGTTTAGAAATAAAGAAAAATAATATAATTCTTTTTTAAGCTATATTAGCTTAGCATACTTTTAACTGTCTATCTATTAGCATAATTAGTGTTTAATAATAAAACAACAAAAAACCGATGGATTATAACATTCTGAGTCTTGTAATATATCCAGTTGAGTTACTGTTAAATTGTACCATTGTACCATAAAATGTACCATTAAAATTAAAATTAAGTCAAATGAAAAAAAATTTCATTTATTTATGGTCGTATACAAGAAAGTTATACAAGTTAAAAAAAAACACATATCTCAGGTAGTGGTTAGGATAGATTATTTTCATATTTTTTTCTGAACGGCCATCAGTTCCACTATAAGACATTTCCAGGTTATCCATTAATTACCGGACGCCCTGTATATATAAAGATATATATACTTGGTGTTTCTTAGTACAGTGAAAATCTCTCAGAGGGTGATTATAAAAAATCAAAATCAAAAATAAATTTATTCAAATTAGGTTACAAGGTAACACTTATGAATGTCAAAGTTACACGTAATTTTTTTCCTGTGAATTTACATTTACTGCCACGTTCAGCAAAGCTAGGGTGTATAGGGCTCATGAGAAGAACGGGCAAGAAACTCATAGCCACTCTTTTTAATCGCCAAGTGTACAATAATATTTCGTTTACAAATCATAACTGTAAGGTGCTGCAACCATTTCTCCATGAACTACTACTCAACATACTCAAGCATTTGATAAAAATTGATGGTAGCCTCTAAAGCAGCAGTATGGTAAATAGGAGCATCCACTTACATGTACATAAATAATCAAGACAAGACGTGATTATAGTCCGTAGTTTAATCTAATTGTTTAAATAAAATGTAGAAGTAAATTATCGAATTCCACTAAACCAGTAATAATATATATAAGTAATACTTATAATTATGAACAACTTTTGTTCCGGGACATTGCCGAAATAGCGAAAACAAAATCTGCTGTTTTATACATTTTGTCGAGGTCAAATTTCAATTTTGTGTGGAACAGCTGTTTTTTTCCTGCGCCACCGTACCACCGTTGGCCACCGTGACCGAAATTATATATTACATGGTAATGCCATATAATAATATCTTCCAGACCAGGTCATATAGTGTAGAATAAATAGTATTCATATTGATATCTTACCATAATCTGTGTTTTCTGGCTCCCATTGGTTAGACGGCCAGAAATATGGGGTCTGGAATCTGTAACAAAAAATAAACCAAAATTATATCTAGTTGACATCAATGGCTCCGAGGCATTGGGTTGTGGGTTTGATGTCCGGATTGTGCAAAGTATTGATTGGTTAAGGAGATTTTCAGTAGCTATATGGAGCTTATATATAGGTTCAACTCAAGGACTAAAGGCAGACTAAAGCTGTGTTCAGCAATTCCTTTTTATGCCGTACCATACAACTTTGGAACAGCCTTCCGGCACATGTGTTCCCTCCCTTCTATGACATTGGGTCCTTCAAACGTAGTGTGAAGAAGCATCTGGTAAGACCGGCTTGACACTGACGACGACTAGAAGACATCTATCTTCCCCTCGTCGTCACTGTCTCTGGACTGTAATTGGGCTTTCCATCAGGTCCGTAACAATCACGTTGCAGTGCCAAGATAACAAAAAAAAGAGTATATTATGATAACGGAAAGACCTATAGCAATAAAGCAGTAATAGACCAACGAGTCCATCGTGAAAATCAGTTTATTAAATAAATAAATAAATCCAATGTTAGATCAACAAGCCAATCTTTGGCCAACAAACCAATCTTGTACTAACGAAATAATATTAGAACAACACGCCAATCTTAGACCAACAAACCAATCATAGACCTACAAGCCAATCTTATAACAACAAGACGCAACAAACCAATCTTAGACTTGTAAGTCTACTAGTCTAACCAATCTTGGGCCAACAGGCAATCTTAAACCAACATCAAATCTTAAACCAACAAGCCAATCTCAGACTACTGGATAATATAATAATAATACTTACCTATAATGATCGTCTATCGGGAACAGATACCTGTGAGTGGCTAACAGATGAGCGACGTGCAGTGGTTCCCAGCTCTCTTCTAGAGGTGGAGGAGACGAGCCAGCCAGGCTATCAGATCCGAGCTGGTGAAATAGACCTAGGTCGACAAGCTAGTGCTAGTCAAGGGAGCACTCTTACACTAACAAGGTTGTACTGAATCAGCTAGCTGACCTTGGAGAAACGAGATAGTCCTAATATGCGAAATAGTTCTAGACCAAAGAAACATTCTTGGACCATCGAGCCATTTTTGGACCAACAAACCAATCCCCAACGAAGTAATCTTGGACCAACCAGCCAATGTTGGGCCAACAAGCCAATGTTAGACCAATAGGCCAATCTTAATCCAACAAGCCAATCATAAAGTAACCTGCTAAACTTAGACCTAATGATCGGCAAACAAGCCAATCTTGGACCGCCAACCTAATAGTAAACCAACATACTAATCATTAATTATCAACAAGCCAATGTTGGACCAACAAGTCACGCTAATAAACAAAACTCACCTATAATAAGTGTTGTCATTCTTAACAGTGAGACAATGGTCGTCTATCGGAAACAGATAACCGTGAGCGGCTAACAGATGAGCGACGTGCAGTGGCTCCCAGCTCTCTTCTAGATGGAGATGACGAGCCAGCCAGGCTATCAGGTCTGAGCCGGTGAACACCTGGAAACATATAAGAGATCATGTTATATTGGACTTCTAGTTATAGCAACAAGCGTACAATAGGCATGAGAACTAAAAAAACGTTTCTAGTCCGTATTTTAGATTAGCAAATATATTGGACACGTATTTCTCTTCTGTCCCACAAACTAATAACAACGAAGTTACAACGCGTTAAAATTTCGTATTACGTCACTTGTAGGTACAAAGTTTACAAACATGTGACGTCACATGCTCCACTCCCGAACATTTCGTTATATCTTAATCAAATTTTACTGCTTTAAAACAAAAAATAGGTGTCCAATATTATTTGCTAATCTAAAAGACGGACTAAAATCTTTTTTTAGTCCTCATGCCTATTCTCTCCAGCACTAGTCTACTAAAGGGGACATCTTGGAGTACTTATAGTAAATTTATAGTTAATTGTTTTAAATATATACATAAACATCGGCCATTCGAGGATGAAAAGAAGTAAAAGCCAAAACTACTTTTCAAGAGAGCCAAAAAGGCAAAAATATTAGTGTTACTTTTCTCTTTAATTTTTTGTTTTGGTGAACTTTGCTTTTCCCAGCTCTTCATGTTCTATAATTATGGATCTTCACAACATTTGTGGCGAGTTTAACTCGTAAAAAATGTATTATTGTACTAGATGTGCCCGCTGTTTCAATTGCGTTTATGATTACTGCACCGCTCCCGTCGGTTATAGCGTGATGTTATATAACCTTTCTCGATAAATAGGCTAGCCAACACTAAAATAATTTTTCAATTCGGTCCAGTAGTTCCTGAGATTAGCGCGTTCAAGCAAACAAATTAGTATAGATAGTATAGATTCTTTACACCATTATTTATAAAATAAAAGGTTTATGCTGCTATTTTCTGGGTAGTGAAATGTTTATTTTTGCGGATATTGTCATTTTAAATACATAGGTCGATGCACATGTCGATAAGGTTACATCAATAACTCATTTTCGCCAAAATAGCTTCTACAACAGTTCATCCTCGAAGGGTCGACATATGTATATGGGAGCACAGGACAAGCATACTCTGGATTACACCAGTAAGACCAGATACGATGAAGGAAATGCTGCGCAATATTGGTCCCCTACTATCACTCTGGACGGAGTTGAGGTGGTATGAGTAACCGAACTACTCTTCGCGTCGGACACTTACGCACAATGGCCCAATTTACATAAAAGGATATATGGAACCTTTCATCCAGAAAGTACTGTACCCGAGGTATTGGATATTATTTAAATAATAATAATATTCTATCACATACACACAACACCATCTAGCCCAAACTAAGCAGAGCTTGTACTATGGGTACTAGACAATAGATAAACATACATATATACTTTTATTTTTTGTAAATACATACATATTATACATAGAAACACCCAGACCAAGACAAGCATCCATGTTCATGCACACAAATGTTTGACTTGTGCGGGAATCGAACCCGCGACCTCAGGCGTGGCAGTCGGTTATGATAACCACTACGCCATCGAGTCGTCTAAAACGTCTATATTTAAATATCTAGGATCCCTATCCGATGTTTTTTTTATTGCGTTCGTTGGTGGTAGACGAGCCAGCGGCCCACCTGATAGAAAGCAAGAACCGTGGCTCATACACATAGCTGTGTTTTCTTAGCATTACAGAAGCAATGTCAAAAAAACACAACGAAGTTGCTGCCTACCGGAAAGACAAGGGAAATAGAGCAGGATGGGGTTTAGGAAGGCCTTTCCCTTCGATTGGGCCTCCGACGCTCTCACTCACCGAACGGAAAATAACAGATACTGTTATTTTACGTCGATCTTCTGTGAGAGGGTGGTACTTCCCCGTTCGAGCTGGCCCGGCCCATTCATGCTCTAAACAGCGTGACGCCACCACTCAAAACACATATGATACATAACAATTCATTTTCTATTGTGTATATTACGGGATAGCGAATGGGTAAACGCGAGCGAAGTCACAGGCATAATATTTATATATATAATTCTTCTGTACGTGTGTTGAAAGTGAACTCCTCCTTAACGGCTGGACCGATTTGAATGAATTTTTTTGTGTGTGTTCAAGTGGATTCGAGGAAGGTCTAGATTTTTTTTTCTCCTGTACGGGACAACTTCTTTCGGGACAGCTAACTGTATATTGTTTTAACGGTATATTCTTTATATTTATAGCGACAGATAGCTTGCTGTACCATCCTGTCTTTTTATTTACACAAGATGACATACAAACCGAACACCTGATAGTTACCATAACAAATAATTAGAACAAAATCATCTCTCGAGTAATGCTGTGTTATGAACTAACAAACCTATTCCAGTCATAACATTTAACACAAGTTCTTTATAACAAGAAATATTATGGCAACAGAATTTATCAACAGCATTCGTCTCAACAGACACGCCATAATATTTATAACCGACTAGTTTTTGCGGCGACTTTACTCTTAATTTTGTAATTTGTAAATTTGTACCACCAGCTTGGGATCCAGTCATTCAAATAGTCAAACCCAAGAAGAAGCAAAACACAGCTAGACTTCATGATACATTGAGCTCATTCTGCGTAAATAGAAACACCAAAGATTAAATTATGTTCGGATACTTTGAAATAACTACACTGGAACATTGAGACAACTAACATCCTAGTCTCCCCGTGAACATGGCTGCTGTAAAGCAACCGAAACGTCGGAGCAAAGTGTAAATTCAAATATAAATAGTTTTAATTAAAAATATATAGCTTAAATAGTAGTAAAGTTCAATAATAGTAGTGTTAGAGTTTTCAAAATTATGTAATAACAATGTTTAAAGTAAAATAAACAACGCGACAAAATCCGTATAAAGTGTTTAATTTCAATGTATAACATTCGCGTAAACATAAGACAATATTAGATATTAACATTTCAAGTATATTTCTATTCAAAGCAGAGAAACGATTTTTTTATCTCCTGTAAAGTTAAGTTTATTGAGATAGACACTATTGATTCTTAACCGTCGCTATGTTCTTTTCTATACCCCTGTCAACGTGTATGCGAAATTTCATGATGATCGGTCGAGACGTTAAGGCGTAAAATCGTAACAGACGTATTAAATACCATCTGTCCTCTGTTTCACCCACGTTTATGATTACTGCTGCGCTTCTGTGCTTCTCGCAGCATGATTTTATTAAGCCTATGTTATAATATCAGTCCCACTGCTGGGCACAGGCCTCTTCTCGTTGTGAGAAGTGTCAGTTGTCTGGTCCAGTGCGGGTTGGCAGACTTCACATAATAATCTTCGAGAACATTATGGAGAACTCTCAGACATGCAGGTTTCCTCACGATGTTATCCTTTACCGTTAAAGCGAGCCATTATTAATTATTTTTTATGTTCCTTCTAGACAAAGTAGCTTACTATTGGTACAACAGTTTCTGAACTTGTTCATTATAAACAGAAATACCAATCTTTCCCCTATATACCTACCTAATATTAAAATACAACGTGTCACAGATATAACGCACAACCTCAAGCACCCCAATTAGATTATTAAATCGTAATAATAATATAATCATTAAAATGTTACTTTTATGTACTTAAATATTTAAATTAAACGAATTAGTTCTCCTTATTGTGCGCGGATAGTATGGGTATATTACAATAAATCTAACATTATTGCATCAAAAACCTTATTGCCTTGTATTATGATACATTTTCGTTTATTTCGACTGTTCAAAGAAAAGGATGACTATAATTTACGATGTTTTAATTATTTTAGGACAAAAACAATACCTATATTAAAATGTCAGAAGGATTCAGTAGCCGATTCTGAACAAAGAACTTTTAGGAAGTGCGTTTAATATGTTACACGTTGTAGATAATATATAAATTGTGTCCAATTAATTTATTTCAATGGATTGCCGTCAATTGGTATAATATACAGGTTGTCCGGTAATTAATGGATAACCAGGAAATGTCTTATAGTGGAACTGATGGCTGTTCAGCAAAAAAATATGAAAAAAATCTATCCTAACTACTACCTGACATATGTGTTTTTTTAATTACCATGTATAACTTTCTTGTATACTACGACCATAAATGAATGAAATCCATCGGTTTTTTGTTGTTTTATTATTAAACACTAATTATGCTAATAGATAGACAGTCAAAAGTATGCTATGCTAATATAGCTTGCACTTTTAATATATTTTTTTCTTCTTAAATTTTTTATTAATTGTTTTTTCATTTTTTCTGAACGGCCTTCAGTTGTACTATAAAACATTTCAAGGTTATCCATTAATTACCGGACACCCTGTATATATAAATTTTCTGTGCGTGTGTTTGTAATTAAACTCCTCCTAAACGGCAGGACCGATTCCTATGATTTTCTTTGTATGTTCAAGTGGATTCGAGAATGGTTTAGATTTGGTATACTTAATTTTTTTTTCCTTTTTTCAGGACGATGTCTGTCGGGACAGCTAGTAGAAGATATAATTGGCACTAGCAGGTTTTGCCGCATAAAAATAATAATGTCAGCGGCCAATCTTAACGGAGACTGGCCATCGCAGAGATACTATAGTACACAGGTGTGTACGTAACAAGTGCACTCTCTGTTCCTGAACTCTCATAGTGCGATGTGACGTCACCGAAACCACCGGAGAGAGAGCGCAGGAACAACGGCTTATCGTTCTTTTAGGCACAGCGAACTTCCTAACTCCTACTAAGATCTCTTAGCAAACCCAATCACTTGCTAGCCCTGGCATTTGAACTCGAGACCATACGCACAGCGATTGCCTTTACTACCGCTGTTCCACGGACCCAGTCACACAAATAAGGAAAGAACAATACTCACAGAAGGAATCTTGGTCATGAAACTCTTCACAGTCTTGACTGGCACTCCAGTGCTTTCATCTTGCATCCTCTCAATAATGGCCTCCATCTGTTAAAATATTAACAATTAAGTATTATATAAATACAGTCAAACCGGATATAACGACATTGAAGGGACCATGTAACTTCGGACGTTATGTCTGATAGTTGTTATAAGCAATATACACAAGTATGTTGTCATATTAATTGTCATATGTATGTTTGGAATTTATAATAATAATAGGTCTTTTATTTATTTTATTCATTCACTACACATCCTTTATTCATTGATATTCAATTACAAATTGACATCTTATATATTACTCGGTGATAATATAGCTTTCTAATTAACAGAGATTTTTTTTAATTGGTTAATTAGTTTTGAGATAAACTCTTCCAAACAAAAAATCTAATCTTTCTTCTTTATAATATTAGTATATATATTTTATCACTCTATTATCCTAAGTAATATTATAATGCGAATGCGAGTTTGTTCTTGAGGCTGCAGTTAGACGAGAGCGGAGAGGCTGCGCGGCAGCCGCGTACTAGAATTCGTTAATAGAGAATATAAACTCTACTAACTACGCCACAACATTCAAATTCTTCCCAACAATGAAACAGCGCGGCGGCAGCGCGGACGCCGCGTAGCGGCATTCGTTCACAGAAAGTTTAAACTCTATTAACTAAAACACAACGTTCAAATTCTTCCGAACAACGAAATCACGCGGCCTCCGTGCGGCAGCCGCACGCCAGTGGGGACCGAGCGCGCGGCCACCACGCGGCCGCCGCGCGGCCTACACGCGGCCGCCGCGCGGCCTCTGTGCTTCCCATATAAACGGGCCTTTAGGCTGCCTGTCCATTGAAGCGGAGCGAGGCTGCGGAGCGAAGAAACGGAGAAATATTAACCAATAGGATTGCATAAAATCTTCGCTCCGCTCCAGTATGCAATCCTATTGGTTTAATATTTCTCCGTTTCTTTGCTCCGCAGCCTCGCTCCGCTTCAATGGACAGGCAGCCTTACGCTTTAATGCGTTATCTACTCAACCGATCATCATGAAATTTCGCATACACGTTGTCAGGGAAACAGAAAAGGACATAGGTACTTTTCACCCAGAAAAGAGGTACTGTTTCCGAGAAAAGCTAGTACACACAGCGACGCATCAACCTAGACTGTTTGAACTTTGAACTATTAGAAGTTGAACGCTGCGAATCGTGCGATCCTTACCATTACATCGACACCACTATGCACAGTCCCTTTCCGACAATTCTCTATTTTGTATGTAGCGTAGTTATGCGTATGTAGGGTGTCTAACTTAATGTGTAACCGTGTGTACATCATAAAGCAGTGATAGTCTGGTAGAAGACCGTTGGGACTCCCACACAGTGGTCTCGACTTCCCAAGGACCTCCGAATTTTCGAATACTTAATAAATATTTATACGCGTATTAAATAGTACATTTTATTTTATTTATTTATTTCACACAATGCATATATCTTTACAAGTTATCCAATGCGATATTTTGGCCAAATATATACGAAACAAAACAAAAAAATTATCACTGGTATTTTCCCGCGGTTTCACCCGCGTAAGTAAAAAAGTAGCCTATGTGTGAATCCAGGTCTTCAGCTATCTACATAACATAACATAACAACATCATTTCATCGCAATCAGTCCAGTAGTTTTTGAGTGAAAGAGTAACAAACATCGATACATCCATACATCTTCACAAACTTTCACATTTATAATATAAGTAAGGATTCTATATTTTGCCCAGGGCGTCGCGTTTACTTATATTCAGTCAACAAACTTTTATCTCACGGAAACAGTTTTTTTTTCTGACTGAAAACCCTATACTCTATGTCCTTTTTAGTACCCTCGACAATGTGTATGCGAAATTTCATGAACATCGGTCAAGTAGTTAAAGCGTGAATGCGTAACAAACAAACATTATTACGCATTACGCATTTAATAATAATAATATTCTCCAGACCGAATTTCGACCACGGCGGCCAGTCTTAACGGAGAATGGCCATCGGCGCAGAAGATATTATAGTGCACAAGTGTGTGCGCAAACACAAGGGCACTCTCTGTTCCCTAACTCTTATAGTCTTATGATCCGATGGGACGGTAATCCGACACGACCGGAGAGAGATCAGGCGCAGGGCCAACGGCTTTACGTGCTTTCCGAGGCACGGGGGTGTCTTACACCGCCAACTTCTTAACTCCGGGCTGCTATTGAGATTTCTTAACTAAAAAATCCTATAATCTTGGCTCGACCCGGGATTTGAACCCGAGACCTCATGCACAGCAGTCGCATTCACACGCTGCGCCACAGAGGCAGTTTAAAATATTAATAATATTAGTAAGAAAGCAAGGATATTAAAGAAGTAGGTACATAATATATTCTATAAAGGTATAACAAATATACAAATCTGTCCTTATAGATTTACACATAGCAACAATAACGAATTATCGCACGATGTTTTCCTTCACCGGAAAACATCGTAAGAAAACCTGCATATCTGAGAGTTCTACGTAATGTTCTCGAAAACATGTGAAGTCTGCCAACCCGCACTGGGGCGGCGCGGTGAACTATGCCCTAGCCCTTTCCGCACTGATAAGAGGCCCGTGCCCAGCAGTAGGACAGTTTAATACAGGGCTGATTTTATTATAACATAGATTCACGTTTGTATATTCGCGAAGAGTAAGACGGAGGTGCAGGTATTAAACCCTCAATTCTTGTCGTTACCCTTTATTATTCCCAAGTCACTTGGGGTCAGCTTTTTCTAGTCCAACCGGATTTGACTGGATATCAGTTTTTACGCGGAGCGGCTGCCACCTGACCTCCGCAACCCGAAGGCTAACGATACCCTAAGACTAGACTAGTGTCAGGATATTATAGGGCACTGACTTCCCAATAACGACTGCCATAGATGTTTATGGCAGTCGGGACCGACGGCTTAACGTGCTCTCCGAGGCACGGAGCAGGCGATAATTGTCAATCAATACGCACATCATTTCGAAAAGTCATATAACTTCCGAAAGTCAGAGGACGTGGGTTTGAATCCGAGACCCTCTGCATTGCAGTCTGTTGATCTCCCCACTGACCCTCAATTCCCATCTATAATTTAAGGTCTCACGTGATAGGCGTAAAACGTATTTGCAATGAACACTGTATAAACAATCCCAGTGCTGGACACGCGCTTCTTCTCAATGTGAGAAGGGTTACACCACAGTCCACCACGCTGGCCCAGTGCAGGTTGGCAGACTTCACATATCTTCGAGAACATTATGTAGAACTCTCAGACATGCAGGTTTCCTCACGATATTTTACTACGCCAGTAAAGTTTATTTCCTACCTTCTTATAGACCAGGTAATTGGGAGACTCCTCGGGCGAGGGTATGGTGGACATCAAAGCCTGCATTCCTGGGGGCAGAGTGGACACCGCATTCTCCTTTTTGTCTCTGTCTTTTTCTTCCTTTATACATTTCGAGTTGTCTCTGGAAAAAGAGATCAGGTTTAAATATGGTTATCAGAATCAGCACCAAGACTACGAACTGCTGGTTTCATGACTGATCACATAAATTCACTGCTTTGACTAAGCGAATGGCGCAGTGATTTAAATGGTCGCCTCGGTACTGCTACTGCGGGTGTTGTGGGTTTGATCCAACATGGGTCAAATATTTGTATGGTCCAAAAGTGATTGTTCCAAGTCTGTGTGTTTTGTGTGTCCATTATTCGAACGTTTGTAAAAGCCCCCGCGATACAGGCACCATTCCTTTATTAAATTGAAATTGATTCTTAAAAAATATGGATCTTTACTTTTTCATATTGTAAAATTGTTATTTTATTCTATTAGGTAACTTAAAATTGAAATTAAACACTTTATACGGATTTTATCGCGTTTTTTATTTTACTTTAAACACTGTTATTACATAATTTTGAAAACTCTAACACTACTATTATTGAATTTTACTACTATTTAAGCTATATATTTTTTTCCAATTAAAACTATTTGTATTTAAGTTTACACTTTGCCCCGACGTTTCGGTTGCTTTACAGCAGCCATGTTCACGGGGAGACTAAGATGGTAGTTGTCCCAACGTTCTGAAGTGTAGCTAGTTATTTTAACTATTAATTATTTTAAGTGTTTAATTTCAATGTATAACATTCGCGTAAACATAAGACAATATTAGGTAACTTAAAAGTACTGTATGTTGTTCGTTATATGTATATAGTGTTTTACAGCATATCGTTGTTCGGCATTCAATACCGCGAATGCAACATTCACAAAATTATACAGGGAACAAAAAACGTTACAATTGCTACAGTACCTACCTACAATTTTAAGATCGCGGTTTTACGATTCGAAAAATAACAGGTTTGGATTAACTTTTAGCCAAAACTTATTTATATGATCGCGTATTTTAACATATAGAAGTTATATAGTTCTGACAAGTGAACAAAATGTCACATTCGAGGTTTTGGATGCCGAACGACGATATATACGACTACGAGCCCGTACGCCCTTTGACTTTCGCCCCTTTCATAGAAAGACGGAGCCCCGCTTCGCAGAACTCCTATTTTTGGGTGGATTTAAGCAGAAACCTAACAAATACTTACTAGGGGGCGAAACTTGAGGGGCGAACGGGCTCGTGACTATAATATATACTTTTAATTGAAATTAAACTACTACATACGGATTTTATCGCGTTGTTTATTTATCACTGTATTATATAATTTTGAAACTGTTACAATACTACTACTATTGAATTTTACTAATTTATAAGCTAATAAAATTATTTAAACTATTAAAACTATTTATATATAGACTTTCCCTGACGTTTCGGTTGCTTTTCAGCAGTAGTAGTAGTGGAACAGATTCAAAATTATGTAATACAGTGATAAATAAACAACGCGATAAAATCCGTATATAGTAGTTTAATTTCAATTAATAACATTCGCGTAAACAGAAGACAATATCATATACTTATAATGTTTATTTTTATCTAATATATCCATCCACCTAAAGTTTAAACTTTAGGTGGTATTATTATAGCATCCAAAATTTTACTTGCCCTTTAATACTCTTATTCTAAGTACACAGTAAGTACACACACATTACGCCAGATAAGTAGGTATCAAGTAATTAAAATTGTAACTAATTAAATGAAGTCCAAAATTGTAACTAATTGGGAGAGAAGACATGCCCCTTCAGAGTGGGCATTAAAAATCATACAACTTTATATTGGTGAATAGTAATAGATATAATATTTATTTATGGGTAGTATTTAATTGCACTGCAAAATGTGTTTACCAAAAATACTAATTGCACAGCAAAATATATTTAAAAAGATCAAACTAAGTCGACGGAGCCCCGCGAAGCGGAGCTCCTATTTTTGGATGAGTTTAAGAAGGAACCTAACATAACCTAACCCTTCCGAGACGGAATGCAGTGATTTGAGGCGCAATGGTGCTATTTTAGTTATGACATATTTTGCTGCACAATTTGTATTTTTGGTGGTCATTATATTTAATCCCTTTATTTATTACTACTAGCTTTAGCGCGCGCCTTCGTCCACCTGGTACCTACATTAACAAAAGTAAGCATATGTCCTTCCCCAGGTTTTAAACTATCTCTGTACCAAAATTCATTCAAATCAGTTAAGTAGTTAAGCCGTGAAGATGTAACAGACAAAGTTACCTTTGAATTTATAATATTAAGTAAGGATAATTGGGAAAGGAGAAACTAAATATTCTTTTTTTTTCTAGAAACATTACAATATAAAATTAACATTATTTTCCATTGTCAATGTTACTTTGTAATATAACATTATCCACATATTATAATAACTAGTAATGTTTTGGTGTAATTAAGTACAATGAAACTTACATTAAAATATTTTTTTAGTAAATGATACAATAAGTAGCGAAATAACAAAAAAATAAGACACTAAGCCTACATCAGGCATATTTCCAGAATAATTTGTCCCCCGCGATACAGGCATTATTTCTAGTAAGCAAATTGTCTTCTTTAACACAGAAACAGAAGAGGTAAACAGAAGCTCGTCCTATGGTCAGATTATACTGACGGTAATGGGATGTCTGGAAGCAAAATACTGGTGACACTTGTCCCTTGGGACTGGGATGAAATAATATCAATTGTTCCATCATGGGACAAATCGATGGGCCTAGTGGGACAGACAGAGAAAATATTGTAAGTATACTGATCACTCGTGCCAAATTTGGTACTTTATGACTTCAGTTCACCAGAACTGTGTTAAGTCATAAAGTATTAAATAACATCCATGTTAAGTTGTCATCTGTCACACAATGCTAACATGACATTTGATTTATAAATTTAAAAAATAATATCCTAATATATAATAATATTATAAATGCGAAAGTTTGTGAGGATGAATGTATGTTATTCTTTCACGCAAAAACTACTATACCGATTGCGATGAAACTTGGTATGTAGATAGCTGGAGACCTGGATTCACACATAGGCTTTTTATCCCGATATTCCTACGGGAACGGGATTTACGCGGGTGAAACCGCGGGAAAATCTAGTAATATATGTATATACATACATAGATTCACACCTGTTTCCCAGAGGGGTAGGCAGAGACTACGGATTTCCATTTGCTACGATCCTGACACACTTCTCTGCCTTCATTCACTTTCATACCATTCCTCATACACATTCGCCGGTTTAAGGTGCTCTCAACCTGGCCTTTATCCAGAACTGATCGATCGTCTCCGATCTGATCAAGAAACGTTCGGCTAGGTCTTCCCCTTGCGACTGTTCCATTCACACTAGCCTATATATATTATATAGTCTTATATATAAAATTCTTGTGTCAGAATGTTAGTTACCATACTCCTCCGAAACGGCTTGACTGATTTAGTAGGTCTGAGAATCGGCTACTATCTATTTTTCATACCCCTTAGTGATAAGGGTTGTCCGTCCACCGCTAACATTTTTTTTAATCTTTTGGTCATAACATTATTTTATGGCAAAACAATGTTTGCCGGGTCAGCTAGTAATATATATATTATAGTATTATCAAAAAGATATATTAAAAATTGTACACTATCATACTCTTTCATGTAAATGGAATGTGCGCCCACTCTTCTTAGAGTGGATACTTTAAGTGTGATATAAGTGTAGTGAGAGCACATCCATGACTAAAATCTTTGGTGTATAGTATATATGGCCTACCTAAAGCTATGTCTATGAGTGAGAAAGTATATAAATTAAGCTGATCTTATCTTATCTTAATTCGACCCAGTGAGATCTTTTGGGTTGGCCCCGAGGACTATCCCTGAGCCCTATGAATGTACTGCATCAGTCGCAGCATACACTTCAGAGGGAGAAGCCTGAAGCTGAATTAAGCTAATAATACTACTGTTTTGTTTATAAGCTCTAGGTATCTCATGTCATAAATAAATCTATGCTAAAATATATTAAAACTGAAGTTTAAATTTTTATGTACTAATATTTGGAACTACCAGTTGGATTAAATAAATATTTTAGTTTCCTTTGATAGCCCAATGCTTGAGGAAGGTTATAGCCTATAAAACATTAAGCTATGAGTCACAGGCATAGAGCAGTAATCATAAATGCGGGTGAAACCGAAGGAGACAGCTAGACTATTCTAGTAAATAATTTAAAATTGTCTATTTAGTATGTATAAACGCTATAGCTGCAGTAAACATGCTCACTATGCATTAGGCTCCCTAAGTACTGTGTTAGAAGAAGAAAGAAAGAAAAAATATTTATTTGACACATACCACAAACACAATAACAAGTATAAAATAAAAATAAACAGGTACAAAAATAAACTTAGCAAAACGAGAACAAAAAAGGAAGTTAATAATAAATTATAGTAGTGTCAAATAGGGCCCAGTTTAGCATGTATCAAACGAAAGCCTGACGCTGGTTTTATTTTTGTTTTGTTGTTCTTTTTGTTTGTTGTGTTTTTTGTTAAGAAATTCTGTTTATTTTATTTATTTATTTGCTTTAAGTGTCTTTATGAAAGGCTGTACACATCCTATTTACAAAAGAAAATATAAATCAAGGCATTTTGATCTATGTACTCCTTCAATTACAGGTGACCATACCATGTTACATACAGTGTCTTAACATGAAAGTGCTACAAAATTATATTATAAAGTATGCTTGATCTTTATAAGTGGGACCTGAAATGGTAGTTGTCCGACTGTGGAAATAATACTCTTTGAGGATATAAGTATGAGGCTATGTATGTGCAATGGACAAAGTGCAACAATTAACACATAAGATAAGAATGTCCAAAGGAAATAATAATGTATTTATTTAGGTGCAGTACTATGTCTTAGTCAAAACTTGTATTGTTGTTACAATACAAATATTGACTAAGACAATTATTTTAAGATAAAAAAGTACTTATTAGAATTTTATTTACCTGGATGGCCCTTGCTGACAGGCCTTTTGTGCAGCCTTTTCCGATGAATTCATCGTAACCATTTTAATTTTAAAATTCCAATATCATACCACAAAAACTTTTCCTTCGAGAAAATTTTAATTTTCAGTTCGCGCCAAAATCTCTCACATAAACTTTTTATTACTATTTGGCAACAACCGCAAGGTTGTAAAGCCTCTAATAACCGCTTCTGCGGTTTATTTTACAACGCCACAAATAGCTATAAGAACCAGACTGTTATGAAATTATCTAAACACTGTTCACTTCTAACCGATATTTACATGAACTTTAATTTATTTACACTACACACAACACAGTCATTATTGCACGAATAAATCATAATTTTATTGTTATTTACGAAAATAACACTTAACGTAGATTCAGTTCAGAACCTAAAAAATCCATTTTCTGAGGTGAAACTGGGGTGAAGAGTATTTTTAGTATATCCAGAGGAACTCCCGAGATGAATAATGATTGATAATCACAGTTCCACACTCAAATTATGGTTTTATTTGTGATTTTTAACCCACTTGAATAGGTGTATTCCTTTTACGTTTTTACAGTTTTGACACTTCACGCGAGCTACTTGTAGCCACAAGAAATGAATTTACGCGGAATACCATCTTGTCTTACTTATGAAACGTAAATAACAACAACCGATAACAGAATTTAACATTTTGATAATACGAAATGTCAAGAGCGCTCGCCATTTATCATCGTCCAAGTACGAGAGCTTTTTGAAAAGAAATAGTAAATACAAAAGCAACATGAGAGAAAGAGAAAGAAAATGTATTGAAGTGTAATACGAATAAAATAAAGAGTTACAATACTCTCAATTCCAATAGGCAAGGTGTGTCCATCTGAACTTTGTCGATTGAATAAATGAATAGATGGCGCATGTGTTTGCAAGTTTATTGAACGCCTTATTTGGAGCTATTTTTAGATCGGGAAAAATAAAAGGAAATGACTAATGAATAATTTATTAACCGCAAATAACTTCCGATTACGTGTGAAGCAATATAGATTTACCTGACATACATATTTGCAATTAGCACACAATTATTTTATTCAAATGATAGTAAGTTTTACCAACAAAGCATAAGAGATGGCAGCACTTGTATACATAAGAATGAGTTTGTAAAATCTAAAAGAAAGATTTGTTAGGGAAAATAAAGTTAGTATACCTAGGTATTTTTATAGACACTGCTGTGATTGGTAATTGTAAAATAATTAATTATTATAATATGCTATAAAACAGTTTATTGGCGTTGGCGCAAAGAATTCATGTGCATAATTTTTAAATCAGACTTTATAAATATCGGGCACGCCACGATCGTGGCGGTAAGTCCTGTTTTTGAGGAGTGGCTGGAGAGGCGGCATGGCGCCCTCACCTTTTGGCTGACACAGGTTCTAACTGGCCACGGTTGTTTTGGCCAGTTCCTGTGTCGTATACGCCGGCAAGAGACGCCCGGTTGTCACCACTGCGGCGACTGCCGCGACGTTGTTGAGGACACGGCGCTGCACACTTTGGCGGTTTGCCCCGCCTGGGCATCGCAGCGCCGTGATTTGATCGCGGCAGTCGGATCGGTTGCCCTCTCGCTCCCGGCCGTAGTTCAGTCTATGGTCCGGAGTGAGAGGTCATGGAACGCCGTCGCCTCCTTTTGCGAGGAAGTGATTTCCATCAAGGAGGCGGCGGAGCGGGAGAGGGAGCGTTTAAACCCTCTCCCCAACCGCAGAGCCGGGCGCCGGAGGGCGCGCGATGACCTCCAGCCACCCTGAGGTTTGACCTGGGGGTGGCGGGCTTTGTGGGCCTGCCCGCCATCCGTTCAGCACCAGGTCCGAGAGGCGGCGTGCGTGTTCCCACGCGCGCCTCTGTGTCGAGTCCGTCTCCCCTCTAGGGGAGACAGTAGGGTTTTATATGACGTAGTGCCTATTTTGGGTAGGTCTTTCGTGTAGTGGCCTGCCGTTTCATACGGCGGGCCGTAACCTTGGCGGGGTCGCGACCGCATGCGAAAGCGATTCGCGCGGCCCCGTCGATAGTGGTTGTGTCGAGGAACACCGTGGTAGGTTTAGTCGGTATCCCGGGAGGTACATTATATTCTAAACATCTTTCTTTACCCCGGCGAGTCCGACATAATCCCTCCGCCCGCCCCCGCGGAGGGATATGCGTCATAGCATTCCCCCACGTAAAAAAAAAAAAAAAAAAAAAAAGACTATAAATATATTTTCACTAGTGCTCATGAGTATATATACCTACAAAAATGTTGAAGATTGCAATATATAAATGTAATCCCAACTCATTCTAACCCTTTAATAACTGTTTGTCAATTTCAATTACTTTTAATTATCTACGTAATAAGTTATTATTTTGCAAATTAGGCTAAGTACGACTACTAAAGTACTAAATACGGCATCTGTGTGTGACTGCATATATGATGTAGTGGAGTCGTCGCCACCGCCACGCGCCACTGCGTCGAATGTTATGAGTTCTATCCCCACACGGGATAAAAAGACCAGCCGTGCTTAACTTTTAAAATACTTAAAGTTGGCATAGTCAGAGACTCAGAGCATATCTATAGAACACATTCGGCAATCTCGTCGGGGGAATAAAAGTGAAATTAGTGAAGCGGTAGTGAATGCGACTGCTGTACACGATGTCCCGGGTTCAAATAAAGACTGGAAAATGAGATGTTAAACATCATTAATAGTTAGGCACAATACAAACCATTGTATTATGAATACACAATACCATAATTAATATAAATATATATTTTGTTTTAAGCATAAATAAAAATTAAAGTAAGTAGAGTTTATGTAATGTATGCAAAACTCCTCTAACATAATAATATTATGTCTATAAATTATAATTTAGTATAAGTAGGTAACTAGAATTAAGAAAGAGCGCCTCTTTCGCCAACAAACTGTGTTTACAGTTTGGCGAGTTTGTAAACAATGTACCACATTTTAATTTTATCGAAACAAATGCAATTAAAAGAAAAAAAATCTGATTGCACGAATGGTATAGTTGCCGCACACACGGGACAAAAATTTGTGTGATTCACAAATAGTTCCTCAGTATCTGGATGTTCTTTGTGTCCGTTGTTTGAATGTTTTTGAAGTCCCGCGCGACACACAAAATATAAAGGATGCGGCAGTTGCCTTTAAAAAAAAATGCTCATTTCGCGCCAGCATAATGTTATTGGGTTTTTCTGCTATAAAATCTTAACAGCAGCCGAGAGTAAAGAGTTGGCGGTGTAAGACCCCGTGCCTCAGAAAGCCCGTTAAGCCGTTGCGCCTGATCTCTCTCCGGTAGTCGGTGACGTCACATCGCACTATGAAAGTGAAGGAACAGAGAGTGCACTTATTACGCACACCCTTGTACACTATAATATCCCTGCGATGGTCAGTCTCCGTTAAGATTGGCCGACGTGACCGAAATTCGGTCTGGAGGACATTATTTAAAACCTTGACCTCATCAGTATTGCTTAAAGTAACATATCTATTAGACACGATTTCAAATTATTTTGGCTGTAACTAGTGTTTGACTGAATTACAGTTTTAGGCCGAAACCGAAGTTGTCGGTTCGTGCGGAATACGAAAAACTGAAGCCGAGGCCGAGGCCGAAGATCCAATCATATCTAAAAATCGTACTTTTCTCATCAATTAGCTGGAAACAAGGCAACGAAAAAATCATTCTGTCTTCACGAGCGTTGGCTAAGTGATTAATTTATTAAGTACCTATTCATAATATTACATTGATTCCTTGGATGGTGCAGTGGTTTAAGTGGCCGCCTCGCTACTGTCAGTACGCCGAGTGTTGTAGTTTCGAATTCCATACGGGACTAAAATTTGTAAAAAATCATACAAAGATTTTGGTTTCGGCCAAACCAGTCAACAGGCCGAGGCCGAGTCTCCAGTGAGACACTAAATGCACACATTCTCGCTCTAGCCTAAATATAGCAATTACATTAACGGAGCTTATTCTATTAATACATATGAATTACACCTGTATTATCCTAAGTGGTTAACAGAAGTAAATTACAAACACATTTCACCGCTCATACTTTTCAACACACGGCCGAATAAGACGCAAATATTTCGGTTTCGGCCAAAACTAGTCAAGAGGCCAGGGCCGAATCTTTATGAGGCCAAATATTTAAAAAGTTATTAAACTAAGTAAAATAAATCCCTCTAGTAATCGAAAATTGAACCTATAAGCGCAACCAGCTTGACACGAGACCAACAACGCTTTTTTAGGATCTATATATACAGAGTCTAGCTACAAAGATTTCGGCTTCGGCCAAACTAGCCGAGAGGCCGAGGCCGAGTCTAAGTCAGTTACTAAATGCACTCGCTCTAGCCTAGTTGTCGCAATTATATTAAGTAACGGAGTTATTGTTCCGTGTCTTTAAGTTGAACATTCTCTTATAACCTTGGAGTGCCGTTCTCTACAGTTTCTAGCCACATTCCGTGTTTATAAACATACTAGATGTTACCTGAGGCTTTGCTCGCGTAAATGTAGGTTAGTTTCAGTTCCAGCGACCCACCTACCATACAAAGCAATGAAGTGTGCGGGGTACAGGCAGCGAAATAAGTTAAGACGTGTACCTATGCTTAATGAAACGTTTATTACGACTAAAAGTACGACTGTCCATCATTTACTTAATACTAACTTATATGCTATCTTACTCTAACACATACCACACTACAAAAGCAAGTTGGCACAACATGGTGGTTTCGACTTCGTACTCAAGTCGGCAGCTGTTGCAACCTGGTAAAATGGGGAATCAGGGAGCCTCACAAAGCACAGTGTGAATGTGGTGATACCAATCAAGCCATGTCACATCTGTTGAAATGCCCAAATTGTCCCTGTAGGTGCACCATGAAGGTTTTGATGCGCGCAACTGCTGATGCGATTGCCGTGGCTACACATTGGGTAGGACATATTTAAAATAATTGTATCATCGACTCGAGAAGAAGAAAAAGGTGTTTTTAGTAGGAAAGCCCGAAGTCTCGACGAGCCCGACATAACCCTTTCGCCTCTCTTCGAGGCGACGGAGTATGCATCAGGATGATATATCCCCACGTTAAGAAAAAGGTTAGTTTAGTAACAGTACTTTTTTTTGATGAAAGGTACCCTATGTCCTTTTCTATTCTTCTGACAACGTGTATGCGAAATTTCATGATGCTCGGTCGAGTAGTTAAGGCGTGAAAGCGTTACAAAGAAACAAACTCACATTTGCATTTGGGAGCCCTTTGTTTTGACTAATTTGTTTTGTCCTAATTTAATTTGGCATAACGAGTTAGGCATATTTTTGTTTGTCATAATAATATTTTGACATAATTGTTTTTGACATAGGTACTATTTCAGTAGGCATAAATATAATTTAGGCTAATGCTTTTTGCCTTAATTATGATTGGCATATAGGGTTACGAGCCCGTACGGCCCTTGACTTTCGCCCCTTTCATAGAAAGAGGACCCCGTTCTATTTTTGGGTGGATTTAAGAAGAAACCTAACAAATACCTACTAAGGAGCGAAACTTGAAGGGCGAACGGGCTCTAAACTGCATAAAAATATGTATAAGGCATATATAACTTGGGTACCATAGTGTAACAATAGGTTATAGTGCGGCGGGGGTGGCCCTTGGGCCTCTAATTTTATGCGAATAAATAGGAAACCTTCGCATTTATAATGTTAGTTAGAACTAGCTGTGTCCTGCGGATTTACTCCAATTAAAGAATGCCTCTTCAGCTTAGTGCAGTAATAGACTAGTGGTAGACCGCTGAATTGCCACGCAAAGGTCCGAAGTTGATTCAAAGATATTGTCTTCTGTTTACGCGAATGTTAGTCACTGAAATTAAACTCATTTATACTGATTTTTTCGCGTTGTTTATTTAACACTGTATTACATAATTTTGAAACTGTTACACTAGTACTATTATTGCATTTTTTAAAAAATAATTTTAAGCTAATTAAATTATTAAAACTATTAAATCTATTTATATTTAGGTTTATACTTTCCCCTATGTTTCGGTTGCTTTTCAGCAGCCATGGTCACGGGGAGACTAAGATGGTAGTTGTCTCAATGTTCCAGTGTAGCTATTTCAAAGTACCCGAACATAATTTAATCATTGGTGTTTTTATTTACGCAGAATGAGCTCAAAGTATCATGAAGTCTAGCTGTGGTTTGCTTCTTCTTGGGTTTGACTATTTGAATTACTGGATCCCAAGCTGGTGGTACATTCAAAGACTCAGCACAACTATTTGTGGATTAGGTACACAAATTTTTGTTCTCCGTGCGGGTTTTGAACCCACAACACTCGGCATATTGGCAATGGCTAGGCGACCATTTAAACCAATGTACGCAAACGTAAGATCCGGTAACCCCTTTCTCCCAAACGTGCTGTAAGTTAGTTTGTTTATCACATTCGTATATTAAAAAATCTGGCCAAATACGAGTCGGACTCACACACCGAGGGTTCTGTATAAACAGTGTGAAAAGAATTAAGCCATAGTCCACCACGCTGGCTCAGTGAGGGTTGACAGACTTCACATATCTTCGAGGACATAATGAAGAACTCTCAAATATGCAGGTTGAAGCAAGCGATAATTAATTAACTTATACGCACTGTACGCACATAACTTGGAAATGTCAGATGCTTGCCTTGTAAAAACGAGACCTCTGCGTGGCAGTCCAGCACAGCAGTAACAATAACAACCATACCAAATAGATCCTATAACTGTACCATAAAAAAAATTGTCTATTGAATTATAATTTAGCTAATATACAGCTTTCAGTAGTGCACAATGTGTACGAAGATAAAAAAATAACAATTACAGTAATAAATAGAAGGAAATAAAAAAAATTATACAGTAACATAAAATACTCAATAAACCTCTTGGGACACATGCGTTCCACAGCTGCAGCAATCAGTCCAGTTTAGCATTTGCCTGGTCCCATGAACCAGGCACTGGTCTTCCACTGAAGCCTTTCATTGTCACGTAGGGAAGCCAATAAGTATAACGATATATACATAGTTATATAAACTAGCGTTCGCCTAGTGCTCGAAATTCGACCAAAGTTTGCCTGTAAGATATTGCTGATATATGTCATTATAATTGATATATGTAACCATAGTTACGCGCTTCGACTGCGTGTGTCAAATGCATGGTTGTGTGCGTGTAGTGTTTTTTATTAATTTGATGTATTTCTAATGCATATTTTATATAAATATTAAGATTCGTCACTCCTTCTCCATATAAACTTTAGCTGTGCCAAATTTCATACTCCTCTGTCCGCGCAATTTTCGTAAAAAGGGGTACAAAGTTTTTGCTTCACGTATTAATATATAGATATGTACATACGATGTATGAGTAACCGAACAATATTTCGCGTCGGTTACTTAGATACGCACAAACAGCAGCGATAACTCAGTGGGGAGACCAACAGAAATGCAGAGGGTCTCGGGTTCGAACCCACGTCGCGCACATCTGACTTTCGGAAGTTATATGACTTTTCGAAATTATGTGCGTATTGATTGACAATTATCGCCTGCTCCGTGCCTCGGAGAGTACGTTAAGCCGTCGGTCCCGGCTGCCATGAACATCTATGGCAGTCGTTATTGGGGAAGTCGACACAAAAGATCCCACTGGGTCGAAGTGTCGCCGGTCTGTACTGACTGGCCCCCACACAAGATAAGATAAGATAGATGATACGCACAATAATAATAATATAATTATATTCTATCACATACACACAACACCATCTAGCCTAAACTAAGCAGAGCTTGTACTATGGGTACTAGACAATGGATAAACATACATATATACTTTTTTTTGTAAATACTTACATATTATACATAGAAACACCCAGACCAAGACAAACATCCATGTTCATGCACACAAATGTTTGACTTGTGCGGTAATCGAACCCGCGACCTCAGGCGTGGCAGTCCGTTACACTGACCACTACGCCATCGAGGCCGACGAATGGACGACAATGGCCCAATTGTGGGCTTAGTGCGGATAACACACTACAACTAACTAACTAAGGGTTTCTTATTTTCCTTTTGAGGTCCGGACCTCTAAAAATGAACAAAGAATGTATTGTAAAAGAATGCATTAATGAGTAACACAAGGTCAGTCACTTTCAATTCGCAAGGTGACTGCCCGACTCCCTTTCCTTATGATTTTGTAGCTGGTTTTATTACGGAAAATATATGTCTGATTTCTTGTCTGTTTGTTCGTAATGTATGTTGTTATGGTAGGATAATAGTGTTCGCAATATGGATTAGCTGGTTTCACAATTGCTGCATAAACTGCACTTATGGAATTGAGGTCTGAGTGATCATGATCACATTTTCTTTGTCATCACGCCGAGAGTTACGCGTTTGATCTCTTCACAGGACAAAAGTATGTTTGTAAAATCCCTCGCGGTACAGGAATTATTCCTACGGCCAATTATCTCTTCTGTTTATTTTTGATATCTTGTGTACTTAACTACAGAACATAGAAATAAGGTGTATTGACCCTTGGCTTACATAAATAAATGATTTTGATTCTAATAAGATGGAAACTAAAGTGTATTATTTTATTGCGTTTCGTAATTTTGTATTAATTACGCTATTTAAATTCTTCTCCGTCGTCACACTCTTGGCAGAGTGGTCGTGGTCGTCATGACAGGGGTGGTGACAAGCTTCACAATTCGTCGCCATTCCTTTCGTACTGTTGCTTGCCTCGTGCATTCGTGGAGTGGACCATTTAGTGCAGTTTTGACTTGGTTGGTCCAGGGCATTGGTGATCTACCGCGCGCCCTCGTGCTCTCAACTTTGCCCTGAACCATGAGTCGCTCCACAGACGCTATTTAAATTGCGTTAGGTATTTTAAAATTGTGTTACTTTTACTCATACTGCTTCAAATAAATACTTCCTAGGAATTACTAGGAATAATTCCTGAACTTCAAGAGATTTAACTTACATTCATACGACGGCGACGGGTATAAAGAACACCCAGAACTACTCGAAACTATCATTTGTGGTTCACACGAGTTATTGTCCAGTGTAGGGATCGAACCCACAACACTGGGTGCAGTGGCCGTGGCGAGGTGGCCACTTACACCACTATATATATATATATATTTTTACGTACTATACGTTTTATTATTAATAATATTTGACTAGCTGTTGTAACATTTATTTAACAAATATTTTTGGTAGAAGTTTTCAGTACAATAACTATATATTAATACGTGAAGCAAAAACTTTGAACCCCCTTTAGGAAAATTGCGCGGGCGGAGGAGTATGAAATTTAGCACAGTTAAAGTTTATATGGAGAAGTAGGGCCGAATCTAAATATTTTTATAAAATATGCATTAGAAATACATTAAATTAATGAAAAAACACTACACGCACACAACCATGCATTTAAAACACGCAGTCGAATCGCGTTCGTAGTATTTCGACATTGTTCGTCTGACGTCGTACAGTTCTCTGTAACTATGGTTACCTATACCTTATTTATATGTTATAGAGAAAAACAGAAAACAAAGTAGCAAGCTTAGGAATTTTGGTCGAATTTTGACCACTAGGCGACCGCTAGTAAAATGTTAATTGGAGCCAATCACTAACAGAATCTGCATTAATTTAGGGTGGAATAATATTATATCATGAAAGAAATTAAGGTCTTATATCACCTATAACTAACCAACTAATGTAATAAATGCAAATATAAGTTATTTGTTATGCTTTCAACCTTAACTACTCGACCGATTATCATGAAATTTCGCATACCTATACTCGTTTTCAGGGGTACAGAACAGGACATAGTGTACCTTTCTTTAACCTTTATTTAATACTAGCTGACCCGCGCATCTTCGTCTGCTTCATATAAGATAAGAGAATTTACCCCGTTTGCAAAAACATTTTCCATTACTGCTCCGCTCCAATTGGTCGTAGCGTGATGTTATATAGCCTTCCTCGATAAATGGGCTATCCAACACTAAAAGAATTTTTCAATTCGAACCAGTAGTTCCTGAGATTAGCGCGTTCAAGCAAACAAACAAACTCTTCAGCTTTATAATATTAGTATAGATTAATGTAATTTAACCAATTATTAATATTTTATGCGTTAGATAATTGTAGAAAACGGGTGAAATAATCAACAACTTTGTATATCCATATTCGAACAAATAAATTTTATTTAATTTCATTTAACAAATAGTTCTTACTGTTACCGAAAGATAGTAATTTATTTCTAGATTAATATCTGGAAATAGGAGTAGCAATGAAAGGATTGATCAGACAATTTAAATTAAATATTTTGATGTTGTGCTTGTTCAAATTGTATTGTTGTTTTGGTGAATCCAAATTCGAAAATTGCAATGTGTTGGTTGAAGTGTGTCGCAATAATCATCAATAATTTTCTTTTATCTGGAAAATACTATTTAACGTGTTACCAGCCGGCGGGCAGAAGCCAGGTCCGTAGCTGGTAACCGTTAGGGTTATAATGAAACACGCAGACTGATTCAACTGAGAATATATTTACAATTTTCACCTATCTTATATCCCATTTATTAGTCATGCAAGTAATGCTAACACTAATGTGTACAATAAACATTTTCACCAATCAGCGACAAGTAAAAAAAAATCTAACATTTTCGAATGATTTCTTGGAAATCTGTTCGCGAGTATAAAAGTAGTGCCACGTATAAAAAGCAGACGGAAGCTTCGCGCGTCAACAGTTCGAATGTTGATATCGTTGCGGCTAGACGTATGATGCTCCGTTCGATCGCCTTCGCGCGTCGCTTGGTTTCGGCGCGGCTAGTTGTACGATGCTCCGTTCGATTCCAGGTTTCTCGTAAAGCTATATGTTGCCTGTGCGTATATACATACGCCGCCACAACTAAGATAATGTTGTGCTTGTATGTAAACCCATGAAAATGACATTTGTGAACCCTTTTATAAATTCAACAAGCAGTTAAATGAATATCTTTAATTATCTTGTCTTAATATGTTTTAATTGTTTGTTGATATATGTATAACCTACACTTTATATCTGTATTGGTTATGAACCACATTATATTTTAAATTATTTTAACTTTTAATCATAGTTGTAAATTTGCCTTTTATTGCATGCTGTGGTCTCGTATAATTGAAGGAGTACACATTCATAATACTTATGTAAGAAATTATTTGTAAATTGCAGTTTATTATTCTTTGTTGGAGGTTCTGAATAAATAAATAAAATAAGAATAAACTAAGATACGATGGAGTTGGCGTAACCTTGTGGACCGGGCACGCCACGATCGTGGCGGTAAGTCCCGTGTTTAAGGAGTGGCTGGAGAGGCGGCATGGCGCCCTCACCTCACTTCCGGCTGACACAGGTTCTGACTGGCCACGGTTGTTTTGGCCAGTTCCTGTGTCGTATACGCCGGCAAGAGACGCCCGGTTGTCACCACTTCGGCGACTGCCGCGACGTTGTAGAGGACACGGCGCTGCACACTTTGGAGGTTTGCCCCGCCTGGGCATCGCAGCGCCGTGAGTTGATCGCGGCAGTCGGATCGGTTGCCCTCTCACTCCCGGCCGTAGTTCAGTCTATGGTCCGGAGTGAGAGGTCGTGGAACGCCGTCACCTCCTTCTGCGAGGAAGTAATTTCCATCAAGGAGGCGGCGGAGCGGGAGAAGGAGCGTTTAAACCCTCTCCCCAACCGCAGAGCCGGGCGCCGGAGGGCGCGCGATGACCTCCAGCCACCCTGAGGTTTGACCTGGGCGTGGCGCCAAAGCGATTCGCGCGGCCCCGTCGATAGTGGACAAAACGAGGAACACTGTGGTAGGTTTAGTCGGTATTCCGGGAGGTACATTATCTTTTTTAACATCTTTATTTTACCCCGGCGAAAAATAATTAAAAAAAAATCTTGTGGATAAAAATAATTTATTTAAAAAAAAAAGATGTAAAAAAATCTAGATTGACGCGAGCGAAGCTGCGGGCAACATTGCAAGTATTTAAATCGGCACAATATATAGTAAACTATAGAAATAAATGTAAATTATTGCCCGCCATTCTTATTACCAATTCTAATCCAAGACAGATCGGAATGTTGATAGATTAATCTTATATTAAGTTGTAGACAGAATAACAATATTCTTCTTTAACATACACTGTCTCAGGACTAAATCCGCAAAGAAATAATCAGTTCGATTAAAAATAGGTACTTACATTTCGTCACGTGATACGCTTCACCAATTTCAGGACAAAATCCCAAAATTTTTTCACATAAGAGAATTTTCGCAGGTCTTGCAACATTTTTCATTGATACTCGGCTCCTATTGGTTGCAACGTGATATTATATAGCCTATAGCCTTCCTGGATAAATGGGCTATCCAATACTAAAATCATTTTAAATTAAAACCAGCAGTTCCTGAGATTAGCGCGTTCAACCAAACATACAAGCAAACAAATGAATAAACAAACAAACTCTTCAGCTTTATAAAATTAGTATACACTTTTTAAATAGACATCCCTTGCACTAGGAATTATTCCCGCGTCGCGGGGGACTTTACAAACATTCAAACAACGGACACAAAGAACACCAAGACTCGGAACAACCATTTGTGAATCACACAAATTTTTGCCCCGCGTGGGATTCGGACCCACTAGTGGCAGTGGCAGTGGCAAAGCGACCATTTAAACCACTACGCCATCCGTGGACTCAAACAGATAATCTTGTATTGAGTTGTAGACAAAATAATAATATTATTCTTTAACCTTCATAGTATTACAGCCACTGCTATCTCTCAGCACTGAGGGGAAGACTCGGCAGTTCCTTCTAATAATTTATTATAGCGCCATCTATTGACGTCTTACTGAACTACGTAGCTTGTCAGTACGCGAAGAGTAGAGAGAGCACTAGAACTTTCTTATACTGTTATACGCCGGGTATGGCTCTTGTAGAAAATTTAAGAAACGCTTTTTATCACGTATAATAGGCAAGGCAGTGCACGCTAAATCAGTTTTATAATCGTAAGCGGTCAAGTATTCATCGGAGCGAACGTAAGCGAAAATACCACAGTGTTTGAAACAGTTAGAATGGAGAAGTCTTTAAGTAGTGTGGTGTGTATGGTGTTTTAAAGTAAGCTAGAATAAAACTTATTTTATTCGGTAATATTGTTTAAATTCTTATTCCTCGCACCCAGCTAACAATAGTCTCACGACTATATCCGCAAAGGGGTGATCAGATTTGTATTAAAAACACTAGTCGCCACGTGATTTACGTAATAACGATTTTTACCTTTTTACTTGAATACGTCATCATTTTGCAAACTTTGTTTGTATATCTTTAAATTTACCGTAATATCAGTATTATCTCATTAAGTCAGCATGTTGTGACACCTGAAATGTTGTGCATTTATAACCTTTACATAAAATATTTTTATATGTGCATTTATTAATGTTAAAACCACTGGTTGTCCTAATAAATAAAATAAAAAAATATGTTACACCCAGTGCCATCTCTTGGCATTGTAGGGAAGACTCGGTAGTTCCGTCTAATAATTTATTACAGCGCCATCTATTGAAGTCGTACGGAACTACATAGTTTGTCGGTACGCGAATAGTAGAGAGAATACTGGAACTTTCTACAATCTTCGTACTGTTATATACCGGGTATGGCATTTCTAGAAATCTCCAGAAACGCTTTACCCGCGTATAAATAGAGCGCACGTGCTCGCAGAGTCAGTTTACAATCGTAAGCGGTCAAGTATACGTCGGAGCGAACGGAAGCGACAATACTAAGTACAGAGTTTAAAGTTTAAAGTTAGTTATAGTGGAAAAGTGTAGTATAGTTTGTGATGTGTTTTAAATTAAATTGTATGTTAGAATAAAACGTTTTTTAGTCAGTAATATTGTTTACATACTTATCCCTCGAACCCAGCACGTAACAATAGTATCATTTTACACAACCCGGGAATCGAACCAGAGAACTCATGCATAACACAACAGAATCCCAAGGCACGCACCTCTAAATTCAAAGTTGCATATTAAATTGTTAATTATAGCTCGTTTTAAGTGATCGATCTCCTTTTTCGTACGAATACTATGTGGACTGCCAGATCTTTTTCGGTTACAAAAAGAGGTTTCATTGTACCTATCAATAGCCCGGTACACAAACATTTAACAAATACCAAGCGGATGGAGAGATTCACAAATTGTATTTGGCTCCATACCTACTTTGTGTAATGCAATCACAGTAATTCGGTTCTCTTTATCACCCCACAGAATTTTAATATCACAAAATATTTAACATTGATTGGCGCGAAAATGATAAACACGATGAATATTCTCTTATGATCAATGATCATTGATATATAAAAACCCGGGTTTTTCAACGCATAAGAATGGCAGATTCCAAATCCAAATGTAAAATTGTTTTTTCAAATTGTAACAGTATTTATTTCTTCCTATTTTATTATTATTTTTGTTATTTCTTTTTGTCTTTATACATATTGTGCCCAGCTGTATAACAATAAAGATTTCGTTCTTTCTTCTATGACCAGTCTTTTATATAATACTAGATGTTACCGCAGTTTCACCCGCGTTTATCGTTACTGCACGGCCTCGTGGATCGTAGCGTGATGTTATATAGCCTATAGTCTTCCTCAATAAATAGGCTATCCAACACTAAAAGATTTTTCAATTCGAACCAGTAGTTCCTGAGATTAGCGCGTTCGAACCAAACAAACAAACAAACACTTCAGCTTTATAATATTAGTATACACGTTAGTTATACCTAATAGAAAGGTAAGTTTTAAAATCATTGACAGCTATCAGTAAGAGTTGCAAGTGCTCTTTGTTCTAAATAGCCTTGTAGATCGAAAGTTAATTGACTTTAAGCCTTCACTTACGAGGTGTATATGATACTTGAATATACATAAGCGAAGTATATAGCGCGTAATCAAATCCATACTAATATTGTACAGCTGAAGAGTTTGTTTGTTTGGTTGAACGCGCTTATCTCAGGAACCACTGGTTCGAATTGAAAATTCTTTTAGTGTAGGATAGCTCATTTATCGAGGAAGGTTATAGGCTATATAACATCACGCTACGACCCACGGGGGCGGCACAGTAACCATAAACGCGAAACGGAAAACGATGAAACCGCGAGCACAGCTATGTATATATGTAACTAGCTGACTCGCGCAACTTCGTCTGCTTTACATAAGAGAAATTGTCCCGTGCTTGCAACATTTTTCATTGCTGCTCCGCTCCTATTGGTCGTAGCATGATGTTATATAGCCTATAGCCTTCCTCGATAAATGAGCTATCCAAAACTAAAATAATTTTTCAATTCGGATCAGTAGTTCTTGAGATTAGCGCGTTCAACCAAACTAACTCTTCAGCTTTATTATCTTATATATAAAATTCTCGTGTCACAATGTTCGTTCGCGTACTCCTCCGAAACGGCTTGACCGATTCTCATGAAATTTTGTGAGCATATTGAGTAGGTCTGAGAATCGGCCAACATCTATTTTTCATACCCCTTAGTGATAAGGGTTGTCAACCCCTAACAATTTTTATTCTTTTGGTCAAAACATTTTTTTTATGGCAAAACGACGTTTGCCGGGTCAGCTAGTATTAGTATCTACAGGGTGATTTTGAAATCGTGTAATTCCTTTTAACCACGCATTCTACTGGTGATATAGAATAACCCTGACCATATTTTTATTTAATTAGATTTATTTTTTTTGAAAAATTATTGCTCCGTTTTTTTTGTGAAATGGTGTCAGATAGTCATAATATGTTAACCAACCGCGGCAATTTTAATTTTTTACTAATTAAAATAAAAAAACATATTAATAATTAATGTCGTAAATAATAACGGGCGGTCCTTTTTATTGCCCCTTATTATTTAGGACATCAGTTATTGTTATGTTATTATTTTTAAATTAGTAAAATATTAAGATTGTGTCAGGTGGCTAAAATATGACTATTTGAAATCATTTCATGAAAAAAATCTGTACTCTAATTTTGCCGAAACCATTATTCTAATTAAGAAAAAATATGGTCAGGGTTATTCTATATCACCAGTAGAATGCGTGGTTAAAAGGAATTACACGATTTCAAAATCACCCTGTATAGCTATGAGCAGCTTAGTGCAGTATGAACATTGTAAATACGCATTAAGTATATCTAATCAGTTGTCCTGCACGGTTTAACCCACGCTTATGATTACTGCTTCGCGCTTGTTGCTCATAGCGTAATGTTATATATCCTTCCTCAATAATTGGACTAATAACCTGCTTTATTGTAGTAGAGCCTCCCTGATGTCAGCATGAATGTCCCAGCTCGACCGTGGAAGGAATACCCTCTCACAGAATATCGACGTGAAATACCAGTATTCCTACTGTTGTTTCGTTCGGTGAATGAGAGTGCCGGAGGCCCAATCACTCTCTTTCCCACTTCCCGCTCCCTCTCCTTCCCATTTCCTTTCCTAAAGGGTCGGCAACGCGCAAGTGATGCCTCTGGTGTTGCAGGCGCCCATAGGCTATGGTGACCACTTACCATCAGGTGGGCCGTATGCTTGTTTGCCACCATAGGTGTATAAAAAAAAAGTACAAAATGTATTATTTCGTTATTAAAAATGTGTATAACAATGTTTGTGATTGGATCTTCCTTTTTAGCAAATAATGCCTGTATTAAGAGACTCCGCTCTTACATAGCATGCTTGTCACATAAGTTGGTACATGATTGTCTTAATTTTTTTAGGAACTTAAGTAATGACTTTATTAAATAATAATGATGTCCTCCAAACCGAATTTCGGTCACGGCGGCCAATCGTAACGGAGACTGGCCATCTGCGCAGGAGATATTATTATAGTGTTCAAGCGTGTGCGCAAACAGAAGTGCACTCTCTGTTCTCTAACTCTCATGATCCGATGGCGCGGCAATCCGGAGAGGATAATCCTTCCCCGGTCGAGCCGGCCCATTAATTCTGAAATCAGCGAAGCTGTGTATTTATAAATAAAGTGTTTTACAATGCATTTATTAGACACGATGTGTAGTTAAACCGCTCAGTTTGTCTATAAATGCATTGTAAAATAAACTATTAAGGTTTTAGTAAGAAATTTTTGTATACATTTTGTACAAATAGGTAACCAGACATTATGTAAAGGCAGCTTGTAAAATACTTATCAGTTCATGTTATCAGAACGCCGTTGCAAATAACAATGGGCTTATTAAAACCGTAACCGTTGATAAAAACAAATACAACATGTTTCTGAATTTTAACTTATTTACATACATACATACATATATTCACGCGTGTTTCCCAGAGGGGTGGGCAGAGGCTACGCATTTCCATTTGCTACGATCCTGACACACTTCTCTGGCTTCATTCACTTTTATCACATTCCTCATACACGCTCGTTGGTTTAAGGTGCTCTTAACCTGGTCTCTGTCCAGAACGTCTCCGATCTGATCGAGAAACGTTCGCCTAGGTGTTCCCTTTGCGACTGTTCCATTCAGACTAGCTTTATAAACTTTCTTAGTCATTCTTTTCTCGTCCATTCTTTCGACATGCCCAAACCAGCTTAACATCCCCTTTTTTATTCTTGTCACTATGTCTTATTTAGTAAACAAATATGCTTACTTCTACGTAGTGTCGTAGCCTGGGTGTCAGTCGCCCGGGGCGGAAGAAAATTTTGCCCACCATATTATACAGGGTGTACCGAAACTCAACGATAACCTGGTACCGGGCGAGAGGCCAAAGTATAGCAGGTATGGAAAAAACAAGAAAATAATCCTGCGATAATAGACATTTTTCAAAAAAGTTGAAAATTTGACGCCCGTGGTCGCATTTTTAAGTAGGTACCTACTGTGATCACAATTTTCACAATTTTACAGAGATTTTTTTAATAATGTAATCTCAAATAACAGTGCTATTAATCGCAACCACAAATCAAAGTAATAAACATTGTTAACTAAGTAAAATAAATTAAGTATTGACGAGTTATGGTTTACAAAATTATTGTCAGTTAACTTTGACACTCCATGTTGGAAAAAAATGTACTACACTACCCTTCTTCAGCTTTATAATATTAGTAGGTATAGATTAAGGATATTAATATATTATTATTGCAAAATAGTCTATTTGTTATCAATTATAATTACTAAAACATCGTTGACCCTTGGCTGCCGTTATCTAATGTAATTGCGAGAGGTGTAGCTCGCTCGCTTCGATAACAAAAATGTATGTGTTAGTCATCTTATCATTTCAACCTCGTTGTCGCAGCGGTAGCGACTGCTGTTCCTAAGGTCTCTGGTTCGATTACCGAGCAGGGTTATTGGGTTTCCCTGTCAAGAAGTTTTTCGGAGCAGCAAGGTATCTGGAACATTTGAAGGCTCGATATTACAAGGGACCTTTAGCGATATCCAAGTTAACTGACCGTTGAACTGCCATACAGCGGTCTCTAATTCGATCTAGAGGAACGCACTCCTGACTTTTCGAAGTTACGTGCGTATTAAATAGTTCATTATCGCTCGCTTTAACTGTAAAGGAACACATTATAAGGAAACCTGCACGTCTGAGAGTTAGTTCTACATATTGTTCTTGAAGATGAGTAAATTCTGCAAACCCGTTCTGGGCCAGTGTGGTGGACTATGACCTAATTCTGATCCTGAAGATGCTCGTGCTCAGCAGTAGGTCTGTTAAATACAGAGCTGCTATCTATACTAATATTATAAAGCTGAAGAGTTTGTTTGTTTGGTTGAACGCGCTAATCTCAGGAACTACTGGTTCGATTTGAAAAATTATTTTAGCGTTGGATAGCCCTTTTATTGGGGAAGGTATTTAACATCACGCTACGACCTAAGGGAGCGGCGCAGTAATCATTAACGCGGGTGAAACCGCGAGCACATATAGTTATTTTATATAGGCGGTGTATCAATATAAAACATACACGAGATTTTGACTTAGACCTCTAGCGATACAAACCTGAGAACCGCATTCTATTTCGTGCAGTAGTTTTTGCGTTGTGCTCGTACAAACATACAGACATACAAAAAATCTTAAAATAATTGTTTTGGTTTAAAGCTTTTATAATGCCTCTTTTACATTTTTTTGTTAAATAGGTCTATGTACAAACATTGACCATTTACATTTTTATCATATGAATAGATTAATATTGGTTAAATAAGTATGTATAGAGGCACATATTATCTTATTTAATTAGTAATACTCAAGAGAGGTATTTTGATAATGCGATAAGTGCACTTAGTAATATTGAGGTTGCATTTCACAATCACTATTAAAACAACATTTCTTATCGATGCTCGATTTTATTGTCTATGATAAAACATTAAAGAGTTTGATAAACAGTTACGAAATGCGCGCGAAAAATAAATACTTTGTTATTTTTTTAAGTCTTACTCGGGATTGGCTCGCAATTGAGTAAAAAGTAGCAAATGTCAACTTACTATTTCTATACTAACATTATAAAGAGGAAAGATATTTTTTCCTTCGATTGTAAGGCTTTAACTCAAAAATTAATCAACCGATTTAAAAAAAATTTCACCATAAGAAATCTGTATTATCACCGAGTAACAAAGGCTATATTTTACGCGAGCGAAGCCGCAAGCAAAAGCTAGTCTCAAATATTTTAACAAAATCAAATTCCATCAAACCGCATTTACATAAGAATGTAATGTTCAAATGCATCGATCAAATATACTATTATATGGTATATTTGATCGATGTTCAAATGACTGCGCCGAGCGAAATGGGCCAAAACAGGCGGTCACAGTTAAGTTGATATAATCAACACTTTTTGTTTAATACAAATATAAAATATACATTTACCATAACAATAAATGTATTTACAATTACTCCGTGTAAAAACTTTAAATAATTAATATTTTCGCCTACAAAATTACGTAAATATGCACGAAAAATGCAAAAACGTAATCTCGGTTTACGTGAATTTTAAATTTTATCAGTAGAAATGTATCCTATTTTACAGCTTAAACAAAACATAAATAGTTGTTATATTACAATTTGTCCATCCCAAATATTTAAGTTATTGGTTGACAATAAAGATAAACATTTATCAAAAAAGCACTTCAAAGTTCAAATCCTCCATACAATTTTACTATGGCGGCCGCGCGCCCATTTGAATATCGAGCTCTGTCATTCAGTCCAACCACGTCTTACGCTCGGCGCAGTCTTACACTTTATTACAATTTAAGTAAACTTGATATAGAAACAAAACCAAATTATGAGTTTGAGCGTCCTCAACATGTATTCCTTCCTGATCCTGAATTCAGAAACCAGAGACAAAGAATTTATAGACTAAGCCATAGAGCATGGTCACAAATGAAACAGTAATAGTGCCAAGTCTTAACCAAATGGCTTATTGATCGAATCGCCCGAATCTATTCGTAAGAATTGAGTGAAATGACACATACTAAAATATTTTTTTTAGGTGTTAATTCGCATATCTTCTTTTAGAGACGAGATCGTATCCCATGTTGTTAAATTTTCAATAGAACACACATTTAATTTAATATGTATTTTAGTATTTTTAATCATATATTTACAATGTAATCATATATTGTTTATCATAAATCTATTTAAGTTTACTTTAAATATTTTAAAAGGTAATATAAATACTTAATAATAATTTATTATGTTTTGCTCGCGTTAACCTCAATCAGTTTATAATTAACATTATAATCTATACCTACTAATATTATAAAGCTAAAGAGTTTGTTTGGTTGGTCGAACGCGCTAATCTCAGGAACGACTGGTTAGATTTGAAAAATTCTTTTAGTGTTGGATAGCCTGTTTATCAAGGAAGGGTATAGGCTATTTAACATCACGCTACGACCTACGAGAGCGGCGCAGTAATCATAAACGCGGGTGAAACCGCGGGCACAGCTAATGATAAATAAGTATGGGGATTACGCTGTGATTAACACATAATATAATATTTAGTATTGGATGCATGTAATCTCTATTAGAAAAGAAAATGTGTAAAATGCTATGCATACCTATCTATTAGATGTGTAATTACAATTTATTTACGAATGAGAAAGCTTTCACTATAAGGGAACTGTCCATTATTGGCTTGGCATGAACAGAATTCATACATAAAAACAATTAACGACGATCCTACGATTGACGGACAGTTTATGTTGCTACACCAATGACAATTATTTTGTTTTTGAGTTGGGCAAGATATCAAAACAATTTAAATCCACCAGCCCAGTTCCTAGATAACATTTTAGTAGAATCAGAATAATAAAAATAAAATAACATAAAAACAATGATTTTTTATTGCAAATAACTTTATATAAACCGCCACAACAAACGGATTAGAAACCTAGACCCAAAACTTGTTTTTTTTTCTAATTTCTACTGGTTAATGCTTCTAAATTATTATTCTCAGTGACTGTCCATTCTTAGCCAAAACCCCCATACATTGAGGACCTTTGTGTAATTATACTGCTGGTATGCTTATTCAATAAAAATAAAAATAAATATGTAGGTATAATCCTTGTTACCTATTGTTAAATTGTTTAGTAAATAAGTGTGTAACTGTTTGATTTCCCTAAAATAAATAAATAAATGTCGATGTGTGCAAAATTAACACTTATAAAAATACAAGCTTTTGCGCATGGCGCGGCTCGCGTGGTCCCTTCATCAATAAAAATTAACTCATTTCCTTTCCCAGGTTTTAAATCACCTCTATATCAAATTTCGTCTAAATTGGTTGAGTGGTTTAGATGTGAATAGGGAACAGACAGGCAGACAGAGTTACTTTCGAATATATTATATTACTAATGATTACTAACCCGTGCAATATTTAACGCATAATTAAATAACAAACATTTATAATATCAGTAGAAACAACAAGCAACTAATTATCTAAACAAAATTAAATATAAAATCAATTGACTTTAATTATCAACGGAAACGGATGTGATGGGTTTGATAAAACAATGTGTTCTATTTGATAGATCATATGCACAAGCACCTTTGTTTAATGTAAGCAATAATAAGTAAGTAATAAATTTTCTGTTAATTTCCTTTTTCCAGCGATAGCCTATATGACGGTAAGAAGAATTCCTAAAAGCACAATCTTAAGCCCGATTGACACGTATTAAGTTATCAAGTAGTTAACTAAATTTTAACTTAATTTTAAGTCACTTAATGGATGTAAACAATGAATTTAGTAATAAGTAGTGTGTTAAAATTTAGCGTGCAACTGAACAGGCAGATTAGAAATGTTTCTAAATTTTTGGTTAAGTTAGTAGGGCCGTGGTTACTACTAAACACGTTTGGACAGTTAAAATTAAGTTAAACGAACAATTTGGTGGAGCGGTCGAGCTCAGTTTGTTTATTTAGTGTTTATTTATCTGTACCTTATCCAATTTCTCACCAAAATGTGTCACCAATGTCTTTCTGGTATCGACATTTCTCTTATTATTTCTTCTTTAACCTCATCTAGAATCTCCCTAAGTACAAAACGAATAATATCCGAACGTTGTTGATCGTCCATCTTGACAAAACTAAAGAGCTTAACTATTAAGTACGTGTGGACACTTACTAAAATTAAGTTAAAATTTAGTTAGTACTTAACAACTTAATACGTGTAAATCAGCCTTTACACTGTCTTCAAAATGGCTGTTATATATCAATATTTCGGCGTTTTAATTGCTTTACTCTCAATAAAGCAGCGATAGCTCAGTGTGGAAACACAACAGACTAAAATGCAGAGGGTCTCGGGTTCGAAGCCACGTCGCGCATCTCTGACTTTCGAAAGTTATATGACTTTTCGAAATTATGTGCGTTTTGATTGACAATTGTCGCCTGCTCCGTGCCGCGGAGAGAACGTTAAGCCGTCGGTTCCGGCTGCCATGAACATCTTTGGCATTCGTTATTGGGAAGTCAGTGTCCTATAATATCCTGACACTGGTCTAGCCTTAGGATATCGTTAGCCTTCGGGTTGCGGAGATCAGGTGGCAGCCGCTCCGTGTAAAAACTGATATCTAATCAAATCCGATTAGACTAGAAAAGCCGATCCCAAGTGACTTGGAAATGATAAAAGCTAGGGAGAAGAAGAAGACTCAATATAGGGCCTAGTGGGAGAACGTTGGACTGCCATGCCGAGGTCGCGATTTCCCAAGGCACGCACCTCTGATAACGAAATTATATGCGTATTAAATAGTTAATATCGCTCGCTTTAATGGTGAAGCCTTCACCGTGAAGGAAAACATCGTAAGAAAGCCTGCATGCCATAGAGTTCTACATCAATGATATATAAACTATAGATACTTTGCCCGCGCTCTGTAGTGGCAACATGAATGCAAGGTAATTACCAGAAGTCCATTTAGTCACGTACCAACCAGTGCCGCGGGTGTACGTGACATTAAAATATTACTTGAGAGAATAACTACCTCGACAACAAAAAAAAATGCCGAGCTGTGTTTTTAGGAAATGTAAAAATTATACTGCAACTGTGAAAGATAAAAAAGTATCATTTCATGCGTAAGTATCAAGAGAAATGGATTTTATTTTATTTTTGTCAATGCCTTTTAATGGCGACTGGCGCCTGAGGTAAGTCACGTGTTCGCGCTCAGCCAATGAGCATGCACCACAGAATGACAACAGGAATTCCGTAGATGACATTTAATTTTCTTTCCCTTTCTTCGTGCGTCTAAGTAGCTGTCTAGCTACCGATAGTATTAACGCTGTTTTCGAGTGCCGTGATGTTCATGCATGACGCGTCAATTTATATTACGTCATTTTTTTACATAATGTTCTCGAAGATATGTAGTCTGCCAATCCGCACTGGGCCAGCGTGGTGGACTATGATCAACTCACACTGAGAAGAGGCCCGTGCCCAGCAGTGGGACAGTTTATAAATACAGCAGATATTATTCAAACAATCGTTGCAGTTTATCTTTATAATTCAATCGAAATATACTCTCTGATTTGAGTACGATAAGATAAAATTAAGGAGATACGAAAATGTTCCAATGAAATTTGGCAGCATTATATTTTTTATCGCTCTTATAATAATGTCCTCCAGACCGATTTTCGGTCACGGCGGCCAATCTTAACGGAGACTGGCCATCTGCGCAGGAGATATTATAGTGCACAAGTATGTGCGCAAACACAAGTGCACTCTCTGTTCCCTTACCCTCATGATCCGATGGGACGGATAATCCGACACGACCAGAGAGAGATCAGGCGCAGGACCAACGGCTTTACGTGATTTCCGAGGCACAGGGGTTTCTAACACCGCCAACTTCCTAACTCCGGGCTCGTATTGAAATCTTCTTTAGGCGCGTTGAGCACTTTTTGGGTGAAAAAAATCATGGAACTCGCGTCATCGTCACCGAACGCTTTCCATGAGCTATATGTATACTATGTATATATGTGTACTAGTCTATACTGTACTGTATAGTTTTCACTTCTATCTGCAGTCCCCAAAGACTGCACCGCATGTTTTTTTTAAAGACACCTTCCGCACTATGTTTAATGCATGTGTCGTGGGAGACTTTACAAACATTCAAACAACGGACACAAAGAACATGCAGACTCGGAACAACCATTTGTGGATCACAAAAAGCTTTAGCCAGCGTGACAAAAAAATACTGTTCGCGAGCGAGCAAAGCAAAATCTCGTACGTACCTATAATAATATCAGCCCTGGATTAAACTGTCCTACTGCTGGGCATGGGCCTCTTCTTAGTGTGAGAAGGATTAGGCCATAGTCCACGCTGGCCCAGTGCGGGTTGGCAGACTTCACATATCTTTAAGAATATTATGGAGAACTTTCAGACATGTGGTTTCCTTACGATGTTTTCCTTCACCGTTAAAGCGAGCCGTAATTAACTATTTAATACGCACGTAACTTTGAAAAGTCAGAGATGCATGCCTTGGAATCGAACTCGAGACCTCTGCGTGGAAGTCCAATGGTCTTCCACTAGGCTATCGCTGCTTCGTACGCGATAATTATTAAAAAAAAAGATTTATCGGAAGCTCAAAAAATAACCTAATACCTAAGTATCTTCTTTGTTTATAAACTCTTAGCCCACGACCCTTTCGGTATAAGGTATGATGATCCTGCAACGTTATAACGAACGACAAATAACTAAGGATATACTTAATTAGCCAGTATACTATAGTAGTCTTTGTACTTAATCCGCACATTACTTCAAAAAGTCTGAGTTCTTAAGTAGGTACCTACCTTTATTATAAGTTATAACGTATCTTCAGAAATGGAATACCTAATAAATATACCTATTCAACCATTTATATTCATATAACATGCGCGTTGACGCTTTATAAGATTGTCATATAACCTTGACATTTCGCGACATTAACTTTGACATTTATAAGCGCGCGAAAGTAACATTTTTAAAGAGCATAGAGTGAAGATGACGCATTTTTACGACCGGCATTGATATGTATGTAATAAATCGTAAATATTTTACTTGATAAAGTTATGTATAATATTATCTTTTGATTATTATTGATAATGAGCGGTGTTCTTTTCAAGCAACAATAGATGATTTTAATGTATTTTTTCATTTTAATCTGGTATTTGAGTGATAAAATTATATTATATACCTATTAAGTATAATATATTTTTATTGAATAAGGGACTCTTTATCAATAAATTTTTTAGGTAAAATCTTTTTTTTTTTTTTTACGTGTTGGAATGCTATGACGCATATCCCTCCGCGGGGGCGGGCGGAGGGATTATGTCGGGCTCGCCGGGGTAAACGAAAGATGGAAAAGAAATAATGTACCTCCCGGAATACCGACTAAACCTACCACGGTGTTCCTCGACAAACCCACTATCGACGGGGCCGCGCGAATCACTTTCGCATGCGGTCGCAACCCCGCCGAGGTTACGGCCCGCCGTATAAAACGGCAGGCCCCTAAGCAATAAGACCTACCCAAGATAGGCACTACTCAAAATAAAGGCCCTACTGTCTCCCCCTTAAGGGGGAGACGGACACGACACAGAGGCGCGCGTGGGAACACGCACGCCGCCTCTCGGACCTGGTGCTGAACGGATGGCGGGCAGGCCCACAAAGCCCGCCATCCCCAGGTCAAACCTCAGGGTGGCTGGAGGTCATCGCGCGCCCCCCGGCGCCCGATTCTGCGGTTGGGGAAGGGGTTTAAACGCTCCCTCTCCCGCTCCGCCGCCTCCTTGATGGAAATTACTTCCTCACAGAAGGAGGCGACGGCGTTCCACGACTTCTCACTCCAGACCATAGACTGAACTACGGCCGGGAGCGAGAGGGCAATCGATCCGACTGCCGCGATCAACTCACGGCGCTGCGATGCCCAGGCGGGGCAAACCGCCAAAGTGTGCAGCGCCGTGTCCTCTACAACGTCGCGGCAGTCGCCGCAGTGGTGACAACCGGGCGTCTCTTGCCGAGGTATAAACCTATCGTAACACTAGATTTTGCCCGCAACTTAGCTTTTTAGTTATGTAAATTTTCTAACCCTCGGGCCCTTTTTCTGGATGAAGGGTACCCTATGATCCTTTCTGTACCCCTGACAAAGTTTATGCGACATTTTATGATGATCGGTCGAGTAGTTAAGGCGTGAAAGCGTAACAAACGAACTCACATTCGCATTTATAATATTACTAAGGATACCTATTAGCTACTCATATATAATAATAATAATAATAATAATATTCTACAACTTACACACAACACCATCTAGCCCAAACTAAGCAGAGCTTGTACTATGGGTACTAGACAATGGATAAACATACATATATACAATTTTTTTTTTGTAAATATATACATATTATACATAGAAACATCCAGACCAAGACAAACATCCATATTCATGCACACAAATGTTTGACTTGTGCGGGAATCGAACCCGCGACCTTAGGCGTAGCAGTCGGTTACACTAACCACTACGCCATCGAGGCCGACAATATTGAATAAGTAATAATATATTGTTATTGAATAAGTCTCTTTAAATAAAATTTAATGTTTAGATATAAATTGATTGTAACATGAGTAAGAATGCATACTCTATCTTATTCGGGGGCCAGTCAGTGTAGACCGGCGACACTTCGAACCAGTGGGATCTTTCGTGCCCTAAAATCTATCCCTGAGCTATCTCCCTATAAATGTATTGCATCAGTCGCAGCGTACACTTCAGAGGGAAAAGCGGCATATGCCAATGCCATCAGACCCATCCTTAGTCCAGCCAACGCGTCACATTCACACAGTAGGTGTGTTATGGTCTCGTGACTCTCGTCTCATGACTATATCACACCTACTGTGAGCAGATTTGCCAATCTCAATCTGCACTGGAAGTCGTTGGTGCCAAAATGACCAGGTCACGCTCCTGTGAGCAGGCGTATTTCGCCCTTGTTGTATCCGCAGAACTTCCGGGTGAAGCCCGTGGCTCTGTATGCATACTCTTACTCACTAAAGACTGTCGATAACTGGAATGACACATTCAAACTTAAAATCTTTTTGTGTTGTCATCTTCCTATTACTTTAACAGCCATTTAGTAGGTATTCTTGTGAAATTGCCAGCTCACCTAATATTATGTTATGTTGTTTATTTACCTGTTAAACATAGCCTTCAATTATAATACACATCTCCTTCTTCTTTAAAAAACAACTCCCGCGCTAGGAATAAATCCTGTGTCGCGGGGGACTTCACAAACATTCAAACAACGGACACAAAGAACATTCAGACACGGAACAACAATTTGTTATAACACAATTTTTTGTCCCGTGTGGGATTCGAACCCACAACACTCGGCGCTATTGCAGTTGCAAGGCAACCTAAACACTACGTCATCGCTACTAATTAAATAATTAATTATCAACCGAAATATCAGTATAGCACACTGCCTACCCCTGCCCGTGTATACAGCCGTGGTACCATAGACAACATTGTTCAAGAATATTTAACATACCTCACCGCTGCCACAAACTAGACAGTTAAAGAACACCAGCTGTACACAGCACGCTTAAATTAACGTATATTTTTATACAAGCAGCAATAGACTAGCTGGCGCACATCTCTGACTTTTCAAAATTATGTGCGTATTAAATAGTTAATTATCGTTTGCTTTAACGGTGAAGGCAACAAAAACAAAACATCATGAGGAAACCTGCATATTTGAGAGTTCTGATAAGCTGATGTTATTCATATAATCATTGCAGTTTAATTTTATAATGCAATCGAAATATACACTCTGATTTCAGTACGATAAAATAAAATTTAAGAGATACGAAAAATTTCCAATTAAATTTGGCGGCATTATCATTTTTATCGATCTTATAAACATTGAAACAACACAAGGAAACTAATATACCTATCTGTAGATCACAATGAAGGATGCGAATTCAATAAAATCTGTATTTTTTTTTAATACCTCCTGCCTTAGTTAATGCAAACATCAGTTTGAAACAGGGCTGATATTATATGTACTCATACAACAATTAGATGACCCGGTGACCTAACCCCCTAAAATTGATAATCCAAAGTGGCAATCCCATACAAAATTACTGACATCGAATTTTTTATTTTTCATCTGTTCCTTCGAGGTTTCCTAATTTTCTTTTATCTTAAACCACATCAGTATTGAGGCAAAGGCAGTAAGAACATAGGGTACCTTATATCGGCCTCGATGGCGTAGTGGTTAGTGTAACCGACTGCCACGCCTGAGGTCGCGGGTTCGATTCTCGCACAAGACAAATATTTGTGTGCATGAACATGGATGTTTGTCTTGGTCTGGGTGTTTCTATGTATAATATGTATGTATTTACAAAAAATATATATATATGTAAGTTTATCCATCGTCTATAGTACCCATAGTACAAGCTTTGCTTAGTTTGGGTTAGATAGTGTTGTGTGTATGTGGTAGAATTTTATTATTATATCCAGGAAAAACTACTGTTTCTATAGTATAGAAAATTGACAAACCTATTTTAACACGAGCGGAGCTACGGGCAAAATCTAGTAATACTATATTTTATAATTCAGATGTCATGTTGACATTGCGTGTCGGATGACAACTTAACGTACAGAAAGGTGACCATATTGAAACGTAGTAGCGCATCTATGGTTTAAATCGTTGTGTGTGAGTGTGCTAAGCATATTGACACGGCATTCTGTATATATGTAATTTGTCGCGCGTAGTTAAGTTGTTAGGTAAGTCACCGAATGTCAAAAAGTGAAAGGAGGTTTCAGAAGGTCGTATTTAGATTGTACCATATCTAGTAAACCTGTTCGGTTTCCGATATTGTAAATAACTTGTAATTTATTGATTTTTTTGTTAAACTAGTTGTAGCCTGTGGCTGTTTTCGAGTTATAAGACGATTTTATTATCCTTAAAATTAGGTCTGATTGAAATTGCCTTTTATATAGTACATCTAATTTCGTAGCTGCTGTACAAAATGCAATTGTTATAAAAAATCCTTTGGTCTTTCGAGCTCCATATTTCTTTGTTTCAATTCGCTTTAATTACATAATGTTTGATATTTAAGTTAATTTAAGCATGTCGCCAATTTTCATATGCCGAATAATATAAACAAAGTGAGTAATTGACTGTAAATATTTCCACGGAAATATAATTACGGATATTTGATGATTTGATTAGGGATTCGAACCTGCGATCTCTTTATCGCAAGTCCAACGTGGTGTATCTCTGCTTACCCATTTTGGAATACAATCGTGAGACTATATAATAACTAACATTGTCTTATAGCGCGTATGTACAAAAAAAGGAAAATTGAGATTTCGCGATTGCAGGCAACTGTTATTGATTTTTAAATTAGTGCTTTAGATTAAGAAGAATAAAATGTTAGGAACTATAAATATGTACACATATATAAGTACCTATTATAGTAGTTTAATTTCAATTATGTATGTATATTATTTATAATACATGCTGGCTCTGCAAGAATACCAGCATTTTGGTTAGGTACACTGCAACATTGCTGACGCGGGACCTTATTTGTTCTTTTTTATAATGGTTGTGTTTCCTAGAAAGTTTATAAGAACGTGGAACAAATAAAATCAATTGTCTTTCTTTTCTTCAATCCGAGATCGTTTCAAATTTAAGTAAATAGTTCTGAGTAAAATCTGATTTGTACTAAGTACTCCTGTAAAATTTACGAAAGGAACGTACGCGGTATTTGACAATTTAAGGTTCGCGGTATTGGACTATCATCGACAAATGTATGTAAACCTTCTTAGTTATAAACACTTATGTTTTCTTGCTCCACACAGCGGCACGGGCGCACAGTTCACTGCCCTTACCATACGGTGAAGGTTGTATAGCATTCTAAACACGTATATCCATAAATTACTGGCAGCCCATCGAGAATAGAAATGTTCGTGGAACTCTGGTCTAATGCTTTAAGCCAACGAGAGCTGGCAAACACGACCATTTAAATAAGAGTATATAATAATATTAGCCCTGTATTAAACTGTCTCACGGGTCGGTTCTTTGTGTGAGAAGGGCTAGATCATAGTCCACCACGCAGTATGGATTGGCAGAGTTTACATATCTTTTAGAATGTTATGGCTAACTCTCTGTTATGCAGGTTTCCTCACTATGTTTGCCTTCACCGTTAAAGCGAGAGATAATTAACTATTTAGGTACGTAAATAACTTTAAAATCTACAGGTGCGTGCCTTGAGATCGAACTCAAGATGGTAACAGTCCTACTGCTTTCTACTAAGCTATCATTGGTAATCTACACTTATGTTATAAAAAGGTTTGTATTTTTATTTGTAATGAATAAACTCAAAAACTTCATAACCGATGTTTAATAACTCTTTGATCATTAGAAAGCTTCTTTATCCACCGTGATGTTATGCAACCTTTGTTACTTACAAAGGCAGCATAACATCACGCTACAAGGCAAGGGAGCAGAGCACAAATCATAAATGAGAAGGGTTCACACTAAGGAGAGGCCTGTGAACACCAGTGTGACAATTAAAAAACAGTGCTGATACTTAATATGTTAAATGACAACTTAACGTCCAGAAAGGTGACATTATTAAAAGTAGTAGGATGCATTTATATTTAAATTATTTTAAATCTTTGACAGTTAAGTTACCAAATCAATACTAATAGATATACATATTACAAAGCTAAAGAGTATGTTTGTTTTTTGTTTGGTTGAACGCGCTAATCTCAGGAATTATTGGTACGAATTCAAAAATTCGTTTAGTGTTGGATAGCCCATTTATCAAGCAAGGTAATAGCTATATAATATTACGCTATGACTAATAGGAGACGAGCATCAATGAGAAATGTAGCAAAAACGGGTAAATCTCTTATGTGAAGCAGACGAAGATGCGCGGGTCAGCTGATATGTGATAATGGCGGGCTTTTCACTAAATAGAAACATCTAGAAAACTCAGCACTGCGTATTATTCTTACGCGCCCACTTCTACTGTTTACATAATATGTGTAAGCATATGTTTCGTAAAAACTATACCTACTAATATAAAGGTAAGTACTAGATACTTGGAGTCACTGAACGGGTCTTACTTTTTTAACAGAACTTACATAACTAACTTAGATTGTAAATATGAGTTGCTGTGATTGTTATAAGTTTAAAGATCTTTATTAACTCAAAAGAACATACAGTCCACTTAATGAGCATAATAATTTACATTCTAAAAACAAAAAAAGAAAAAAAATGAGTATAATAGACAATGTAGAAGACGTTTTGTGAAACTTAGCTGCAATGACATAATACGATGCTGTGTATCTTTAATATTTTTTATGTTTATAGACTTTGGTTCTGTATTATTAGTATAATTATTATAAATATATAGTATAAAAAATATTATTTCATTTGTTATTTATATGTTTCTTAGACTTAACTAACTTTACAACTACACACACAGCAGCTCATATAACAAAAATAATATATCATTGAATTAAACATTTGGCGATTGAAAAGAGTGACCATGAGTTTCTTGCCTGCTTTTTCTCATGAAAGCTCTACTCCTCGAACAGGCTTTTTCAATGCAAATTTGTTATTACCTTCTATCTATTTTTATTATTATTTTGTTTTAATGTAATAGTTAATTGACGTGTCCAAGAACTGTTTGAACTTTTTTATGGAAGGAAAGATTTTGACTTTGACTTTGAAATGATTCCTTGTCCCGTGACAAAGGATTTGCCTTTCTATTGTCACTACGCCAAGTGTTGTTCATTCGATCCCTACCCTGAAAATAAATTTGTGTGATCCATAAAAAGTTGTTCCAAGATTTCCAAGATTGTTATAAGAATATAATTTATGTTAATATAATTAGCACAATCGAGTTCACGCCATAACATAAATGGTAAACATCTATGAACGGACACGATTGTAACGTCTTGCATGCACCACAATGTACCTACCTATGTTTATTGTATAAATATGATTAACCAACTTCAAAAAAAAGGAGGAGGTTATCAATTCGATTGTATTTTTTTTTTTATGTTTTTTTCCTCATAGCTTTCACCTGGGTAGACCGATTTTGATGTTTTTTTTTTATTTGAAAGCTGGTGCTTCCCGTTTGGTCCCATTGCAATTTGGTCCAGTTCTGACAATGGCATCCATGAAAAAAACTGTATAAGTCTTAAATTTACATTAAGTATGTGCTCAACAAATGGATAATTAATAATAACTCAATATCACGCCAATCGATGCTTCTTTTTTATTTATTCTAAAACTAAAGAGTTTGTTTGTTTGTTTGAACGCGCTAATCTCAGGAACTACTGGTTCGAATTGAAAAATCTTTTAGTGTTAGATAGCCCATTTATCGAGGAAGGCTATAGGCTATATAACATCACGCTACGACCAATAGGAGCGGAGCATCAATGTAAAATGTTGCAAAAACGGGGAAGATTCTATTACTTATGTGAAGCAGACGAAGTTGCGAGCGTCAGCTAGTGTATGTATACTACCTTTGTTACCAATAAACGTAGCATAAAGTTACACGTTGTATAAACAAAAATATGGTTCTGCAATATTATACCTTCTATTACATGCACTAAGGTACAATATTGCTAAACAATATTTTTGTTTATACAACGTGTAACTTTATTCTACGTTTATTAGTAAAAGGGTAAATGTCTAAGCAAATAAAGATCATTATCATTATTAAGTCTAGATGTTTTTCGTCTCCATTGTTTAAATGTTTGTTTAGTTTCCTGCGACTCAAAAATTATTCCAAATGACCGTTATAAAAAACTGTTTAAATCGTAAGTAGTTATGTGTAAAAGTAATCTAATTTTAAAATACCTAACGCAATTAAAATAGCTTAAATATAACAGTATTACGAAACGCAATAAAATAATAAACTTCAGTTTAGAAATTAAACGTTACAGTATCAGTTTTTCATAAAATTTAAGCGTATCGTAAAATGTATATCTTTTTGATAATGGTCAAAATGCATAATGTGTTAAGATGTAAGTACCTACCTAATGCTTTATCGAAAATATTAATTACTTTTAGCCCGAGATGGGGACCCGGTAAGCTGTTCTACAGGTCTATACATTTTGTGTTATTCATTAACTTAACAAGCATCCATGTAATGTAAGAATTGTGTATTATGTGAGGAGAAATAAATAAATAAAATATTATTATTATCATTTACATTACTAGGTAACTAACTGGTTAGCTGAGCCTATCTTATCCGTACTTAGACTCATAAAAGGATAGATTTTTTTTTATATTGCCCTCCAGAGCAAAGAGCCACCGAAAGAAATCTTTTTGTACAAACAATGTCAAAGTTGGGTGCAAATTAAGGGAGTAATATGTTTAGTATTAGATTTTTTTTAAAGTGGGTAGTTGGGGAGACTATATACTTGCTATCTCGCTTGGATAGATTCGTTTAAATATCGTAACGGACACAAAGAACACCCAGATTCGGAACAACTATTTGTGGATGACACAATAACTTTTTAGAGTTCCAAAAACCTCTTATACAATAGCTTTGTCCGTCCGTCCGTCTGTCTGTTATACAACTTTCAACTCAAGAACCGTAAGAGCTAGAGACTAGCGGTCAACGCCATTCGACTCAGCATAGTCGACATACCCCCGAAATTACTATGACCTTTGATCTCTGACCAAGGTCACGTGATACCATTTTTTTGAACTCTAAGATTTACGGCAATTCATTGCCGTTTCTCACTTGTTATTTGAACTGACAGCTTTTCGATCGATTTTCAGGTTTGCTAAAATGGCGTATGTCTGCGTAGGTAATAGGAATCTCTTTTAATTAATACTTTTATTTCGATAGATATCGATAGATGTATTTTATTTTATTTCTATCTATCCTTGAATATCGGATAGTTGCTTATGTTTAATTTTAACATTATTCTACACACAAGAGCAAATAGCAATCAAAAGAAATATTTTTGTGAAAACTGGATCAAAATTGGTTGCAAATAAGGGATTAATTAATATATTACATTTGGATATCGCTATTTCCCTCGGACAGCTGCATTTAAATAGCGGTTACGTCATGTTTTATCCTGCATCCTTATTTTGTAATTTGACGATTACCCTTACAACCAAATTTGGAACGCTTGTGACGTATTTTACCGTAAATTATTAGTAGATACACACAGCGACACATCAACCTAGACTAGACTAATTCTTTGTCTTCGTTTTTCTATACACATCTTTTTTAAATGCTACATTCAAAAGCATATTTTGATATCTGCTAATCAACCGTTGACATTTAAACATAGATTTTGTTTTGATGCAAAGACGAATTATGAAACAATCGTGAAATGTTTTGTATTGGGTTGGCTCTACGACATTTGTATACGATTTTCACATACTATATGATACAATAATCACATTTACGAAGTCTGGAGAATATTTAAAACATTTAAAGTAACGGTTTTTGACAGATCATTGCGTTGGGTCAACATTAAATATATAAAACTATTAGATTTGTGCGCGGCTACCCTCGCGTTCGCAGCAGCGGAAGAAGCTTAGTGGAAGACCGTTGGACTGCCATACAGAGGTCTCGAGTTCGATCCCAAGTTATGTACCTCTGCCTTTACGAAGTTGTGTATTAAATACCTAGTTAATTGTCGTTCGCTTTAACGGTGAAGGAAAACATCGTGAGGAAACGTGCATGTCTGAGAGTTCTACATATTGTTCTCGAAGATATGTGAAGTCTGTCAACCTGCACGGGGACAACGTGGTGGACTATGGCCTAATTCTTCTCACACTGAGAAGAGGCCCGTGCCCAGTATCCGTGACAGTTTAATACAGGGCTGGTATTATTTCAATTTACTTCCCTCGTGTTAATCTAGATGTTATTAATAAATTTCTATTCCTCGGGAATTTTTATTTTTTCTGGATGAAAGGTCCCTAATATTATAAATGCAAATGTAAGTTTTTATTGTTTGTCTGTTTGTTACGCTTCTACGCCTCAATTACTCGACTGCAATCATCATGTAATTTCGCATACACGTTGCATGGCACCTTTTATCCAGGAACAAGTAGGTACTGTTCCCGAGGAATTGAAATTTATAAAATTAGATTTTAATATTTTCTTTATTTTGCTGTAGCATAATTATTCGTAATTTAAAGAAAACAGAGGAATACATTTGTATATAGTAAAGGGTGTCAGCATTTCGTCATAGTCCCGTTTCCTATATCAAAAAACGAGTTGAATTATGATATATTTTTCATAGAATAGCAGCGATAGCCCAGTAGGAGACCGTTGGACTGCCACGCTGAGGTCTCGAGTCTCCCAAGGCGCGCATCTCTGACGGCTCGAAATTATGTGCGTATTATATAGTTAATTGTCGCTCGCTTTAACGGTGAAGGATAACATCGTGAGAAACCTGCATGTCTGAAATTTCTCTATAAAGTTCTCAAAGATTTGTGAAGTCTGCGAACCGGCACTGAGCCAGCGTAGTGGAAGGCTATCCGTTCTTACACTAAGAAGAGGCCAAATGCAATTAGTATATTTGGTGGAACAAAGGCAAAAAATTGAGAAACATTTAAATATTACCCATAACAAAGAACCTTTAACCTGTTATTAGATGGTTGCGGATTGAACTATTGATATTTGCTCATGATTTCATATTACCAAACTCCCCAGACAGGTTTCTCCACGCGCGGTGTTCTTACAAAAATAACATTTCGACATTTAAAACCGCGAGCTTATTTGAAATATATTTACGATTGTAGATTTTCTTATTTATCACTATAAGTATATTATAAAAGAAAGTACCGCATCTGTCAATTCGCGATAAACTCAAAAATTACTGAACCTGCAGTTTTTACCAATAGACAGAGTGATTCATGAGGAAGGTTTAGATGTATTATTTGTTAAGGTTTTGTACTACCTATGCGAAGCCGGGGCGGATCACTAGTATTATTATAATACTAGTTTTTGCCTGCCAATTCGCTTGTGTGAATCCTACAGAGAATGTACCGAGATAAAAAGGACCCTTTGTGTTAATCCACGATATCCGTTTAACGGTTTATGCGTGATTGAGTGACAAACACACAAACATGTTCATAAGTCTTCATATTTATGTATTACTAATTTCCAGCTTTCCTTTCTTCTTAGCCAGCTTTCAGGCATAGTTTTTTTTTCAGGATGAGAGATATCCTTTTCAGTTCCCCTGACAACGTTTATCTATGCGAAATTTCATAATGATCGGCTGAGTAGTTAAGGCGCGAAAGCGTTACAAATAAACTCACATCCGCATTTATAATATTATGTCAGGATAATGCTAGTGTTTGTTTGCCACTTACACTATCCTATATGTCAATCCAGGACATGTTCTATCTGTGTGGCAAGTTTAATTTAAATCCGTTCAACGGTTTAACATGATTAGGTAAGTAATATACTTAATTCAAATATCCTGACAAGTATTCATATGCAATATTTTTTATTTTTTATTGAACTAAGCTGGCAAACAAGCATATGGTCCACCTGATGGTAAGTGGTCACCGTAGCCTATAGACGCCTATAACACTAGAGGCATCACTTGCGCAGTGCCAACTCTTTAGGAAAGGGAGTGGGATGGAGAAGGAGCGAAAAGGGGGAAAGAGATTGGGCCTCCGGCACTCTCACGCACTAAGAATAAATCCTGTGTCGCACAAATATTAAAACAGCCGACATAAAAAACACACAGTTTGTCCCAATTTGTTTTATTTTTCTCAAGAACAAATTATCCGCACTATCTAATTCCTGTGTCGCGGGAGACTGCAAACATTCAAACAACGGACACAAAGAACATCCAGACTTGGAACAACTACGAGTAAAACTTTTCTATTTGCTTCATGCCGAAATCAAAATCACACAAACAGCAGCTAGAAAAGCACTTACCAATAAAACATTTGCTGCTGTTAAAAAAGAGGTAGAAATAAAACAAAAATGTATATAAAAAAATTACTTTAATAATTTTATCATTAAAAGGAACGTATATTATATTTATATATAAAATCTCAATTTATATTATTATTTCTAAGATTTAAGTACATAATATAATACATCAAGTATATTATTAATATTTACTCCGAAATTATTGCTATTATTTAATTTTACATTGTGTCTTAATTGGACCGTGTTGTGCAGAAATGATCCAGGGTTTCTTTAATTTATCTATAAGTATGAAGGTATTTTGTGTAAATATCAAGTAATGCATGTGTGCATGCATGTAGTAGGATAAAAATCACAAGAAAAATGAACTTATGTTTCAAATCAGCATAACTTTTATTTATGTTTTGTTGATTGGATCACTTCTGCACAACACGGTCGAATTGATACTAGATAAGCGAAGCATTTTGAGCACTTTGAGCTGGCGCCACTAGCGAGTAAGGTCCTGTCAATCCTGTCACAGCTGCTGTCAAAAGCCGTTTTTGGCGGTAATCGTTGTCTGTTTCTATAGTTACTGTTGAAGTGACTATAGAGTAGGACATCTAGATACCTTACTATCCACTAGCACCGCTAGCGGGGAATTTCAATGCGGTAGCCCTCATCTCAGATAATATAATACTATACTAGTACCATTATAAAGTAGGTTGTTAAGAGCGCTTATGCCTTATGGCCTGTACAGAATGGCAACGTCGCAAAGAAGTGTCATATTTTGACATTCAACTATTTATTTGGGTTTTTTTTAATATTTTTAATATACTATACACTAAGTTAAAGTGTATTAAAGATGGCATATAGTTATATTTGTAGTCTTTTTACTATGTAAATATTGAGACGTAAGTTTTAGATGTGTGTTTACAAGGCATAAACGCTCTTAGGAGAATAAGACCTAAATTTTGAAAAAAAAGGAATAATCACACCCCGATGTCATTCGGGGAGTGAGGGATTAAAAGCCATTCTTACGTAATATTTTACTACAATTCGTAATATATCTGAAAGCGAGCGAAAAGCAAAGTATTTTTCGTTATTAGTTATCGACTGAATAATATGCATTTCTCAAGACTGAACATTAAAAAACCTTTGATTTATGTCAATTAGTAACATAGTGTAGTGAAAATTAAGCACGGTTTCTGAACGACCAATCAATGACATGTCAAAGTTAAACAAGCGCATGTGAAGTAATTTTATTGGTTGTTGCTAAATCAGTCAGCCAATCATAGAAATTGACATTCGATTGAAAAAGAAACTGGAAGCTAATCTTTTCAAACGACTTTTGTGTCCTTAAATAGGGGTGAGGAACACTCAAAAATGGCCAGATTCTTTAGGTAATTAATTAATGGCAATTACATTCTCAAAAAACTTATGTAGAGCAGAGGAATGTATGTTAAAACATTTTATATTAACAAACTTAGAATTTCATAAAATAAGTACCTAACCTAATGACGTAATATTAAGAGAAGAGTCCAAATTGTTATTAGCAAATAAAAATAAAATATCAAATACGTTTAAAGAGTTTCTATGTGTAAATAATCTTTCAAGATATTGGGACTAAAACCCCGATCATAATTGCCACGCCAAATAATAATGAACACAATATTAATCTGCCAAGTAGTACCAACACAATTAAAATCTATTGTGCCTGACAAAAGAAATAACTAATATTTATTTTACTCCAATACGAGGGTATTTAGTGATCCTTTTTGACGGTTACATTTAAAATATTGACTGGTGTTGTCAGCGCATATATTTTAGCAACAATTATAACAATATATTTTAACTAGAATATTATAGTATATTTACATAACAAATTAATTTTCCTTTATTTGTACACTTATATAATTTACAATCTATGTATTGCTGCTTGTAAGCCAAAGGACTACATGTTGGGCAATAATCACTATGTAGCTGGGATTTTATTACAAACGTTTCAATAAAGGATTTATAGAATCCCCGTCTCTGAATAACTATAAAATTATAAAATAATTTGTATTGGCTATATATAGGGATGTATTTTGTCGCCTTTACTATTTAACACCTACACCAAATACGTCATGCGCATCGTCTTGGATGGTTGGGACAAAGGGATATCAGTGGATGGACGCGTGATAAACAACTTGCGATATGCTGATGATACCATACTTCTTGCAAAAACAAGAGAAGATTTGGAAGAGCTCTTTACTCGTCTGGAAACGATTAGCCTCCGATTGGGACTCGCTCTTAATAGGGACAAAACAAAGGTCATGATAGTGGACCGGGCTGATCATAACAATACAGGAATACTGCATATAACTAATTGCGAAGTAGTACATTATTTACCTCGGTTTCACTATCTCGTACGTTGGAGGATGTGAAGACGAGATCAAGCGCCGACCTTGTGATAGCAGATATAGATAGAGTGACTAGGACAGATATGGAAAAACAACCGAATAACGAAGAATACCAAGGCTCGTTTAATGAAGTGTCTGGTATTTCCAATCTTTCTCTATGGTGCTGAGACTTGGACATTCGAAAAATCGATGCTCTGGAGATGTGGTGTTGGAGACGCATGTTAAAAATACCGTGGACAGTGTTTCGAACCAATAATTCCATCCTCAAAGAGCTTCGCATACAAGACAGGCTTTCGTCGATTGTGCAGTTACGTATACTGAAGTTCTTTGAGCACATCTCCAGAAACGAGAAATCGATGGAGAGACTTGTGGTGCAGGGCCGCATTGAAGACAAGAGAGGCCGCGGTCGGTCTCCAACGTGCTGGATCGACCTTATCACCAAAGCTACGCAGTCAACCGCAATACAGTGAGTTCGCAATACCAGTAGCCGCCAGGGGTGTAGGGACATCGCTCGATGTGCGGCAAATGACGTTAGTGCGCCGCAATCCTGTCCGTCAATGATAGCCACGATCACTCACACAAGAGTGCCCGACTAAGAAGAAGTATTGGCTATCGCGCATTGGCAGTGAAAAATTGACCACATAACTACTACGCCTTTAGTGTAAAAGTGATAATTAACAAATTGTCTTTTTAAGTTAGTCGGTTAAATAATAAACAATAACGTTTTCATAATCGACTATTTTATTGTCTATGCATTAAAGGATGTTTGGATGTGACACGGCTTAAAATTATTAAATAATTTTCTTTTCATTAGTGTCTATGAGACAAGAGTCTAAACATGCGAAGACAATTCCGTGGTGGCTTAAAACCTAATCTTTAACATAAAGCTGCTTTAAAACTATAAAATCTTAATTGTGATATATGAGTAAAAAGTCAAGAGAGAAACATTTTAAAAAACTTTCGTGTTAAAAATAATCCTATTTATATCCTTCAATTTTCTCTAACATTATTTATTAAAATAAATGGCAGTAAAATTTAAATATGAAGCGATATTTCTACCTAATTTTCAAATATTAATATTTTATTGTTAGTAGGTATCTAAAGGTTTCATCTCTATAGAAAAGTAAATGATGGAATATCATCGTTTATGGAATTATCAAGTAAGACAAAGAGCAAAGCGGTGGACCTACGCTGTCGTTGTATTAATTTTGAGCTAGATCGCACTAAGATTTTATTCATAGTTATTTATTATTTACAAATGATCCAAATATTAATACAATTTCAGAAATATAATTTAGTTATTATTATAAAAACATATAATATGTACGCCGTATTTTTACGCAAACGTCACAGATAAAAAACTGCACAGATAATCGGATTGATTATCTACAGATTAGAACATCGTTATTTTTATTTTTTATCGTACTGATTTCAGATTACAAACCCATAACCTGACTAAAAGCGGGTCAATGGACATAAAACTGGTCGAAACAAGACTCTCTTATGTCGTTATGACATTGAAAGTAAGAGTTATTATGGCGCCAAAAAATTGCAACCGGCCTAACGTAACTCGCGATGTAATGGCGACTCGGACATGATTTAGCAGTCTTGTAACTGGTTTTAGACGTCCAAACTCGATTCTATGTTGATTAGAGTTGGTAAATAATAGTATTTAATCGGCACTTACGAAAATGATTTCGACACATTGAAAACTATTTATACCGGAGCACATCAAAACGATTAATCATATTTTAGATCTGGTATTTGTGATGTATGTAGTATTTGATATTTTATAAAGAAAATAAATATACATATATCAAACGCAGGACTTCAAAGAAAATTCCCAATAGGTACCTTCGAAAAATACCTGTCAGTTTTTCTATTGGCCTCAAAACAAAATACTTTTCAGGTATATTTAATACATTTAAAGCGCCATTATTCGAATGATATCTATATCTTTCACGTAAACTTTTCCATAAGTGCAGGTATTTATAACAAAATAGTTTGAGCACCAGATTGCCGACGTCATAGGTATCTAGTTTTAGCGATTACCTAGGTACTTAGTGTAAATCAAAGTAACGAAAAAGGCTACTAGTGAAACAATTAGCGCCAAAAATCTTGAAGTAACATTTGAATTGTCAAAAGCATTAAAAATTATAACGTAGGTAAGTATCGCGAAATACGCTATCTATATGTACAAGAAACAGATTCGATAGATTACTATTATTGTAATAACACGCAATTTCCATCACGACTCAAGAATTCCATTGTTTTCTAGTCACGAATATCAAAGAATGTAACTTGGTACATTTATGTATAATATGCACCTACTTCAAAGACTAGCTCAGAAAAAATGTTAATCAAATTAGGAACGGCGCGAAATTATCTTCAGAATAAGACTACGTTGGTACTTACTAATTAGAATATTGACTTTGCAAATTGCGTAATGGTTTTAATTATTATTCAATTCTAATACTAAACATTTGTGTGATCCATAGATATATCGTTTAATCCTGAGGACTATTGCCCGTGAAAATTATTCGCTATAGAGTTTCGATCTAGTCTAATAAATGTTAAATGTGAACTGAAATGCACATTTATGTTCACATTATATTATATTTTAATTTAGGAGAACACCATTTGCGATAATTTGAACATTTTGCACTCTAGTTTGAAATGGTTTTCCATGAAGTAAGCTTTTAAAAAAACATTATTTGTTTCTGAAAATATTTCTTAGCTATATACCCCAGACATAAAAATCCTTTCTAAGGACCATTTAAATATTTTAAGCTGTGCTAGAATCACAAGTAGCGATTTTATAATAAAGTAAATTCTGCACTAAAAATAATTAATTCTTCATTGAAACCAACAATACTTAGAATTGAAACAAATTATATTTTATGAATCACACATATGTCTTGTATAGGAATGAATCCCATAACACTCGACACAGACAATGGCAATGGGATCTTAAAATATATTATTTTGTAAATAGAAATTTATGGTGCATATATGAAGCATGTTGGCAAAATCCTAAATTATTTTGATTGCATACTACAATTTTATTAACTAACTATAAATGTTAATGTAATTATAATTATTGCAAATATTTCCTAATGGAACAAAACTAAAATATAATTATCATGATAAAATTTCTTAAAATTAATGACTTGAATTTCTCAAAAGGCAGAAAGACACTGGCAATTTTGAAACAGCCGAAATTAAAAACTAATTAATCTTTTCAAAAGTTACTATGTAAGAGTTTAAACATAATCAACAATTTATATAAAATTTTAAAGCCAAAATAGATTAATTTTGTTTGAAATTTTTCTGCAAGTTTACACACATCAATGTTTACCGTTTACTCCATTTGTGGCTGCTTCTTCCATGCTCTTCATATGGTATGGGTTGATGGTGATGACCTCCCCATTCACTAAATCTTGAATATTTTCACCACCGTAAGACAAAAGCGGTGAGATTTCAACATCAATATGATCCTCAACAATACCGCCTGCTTCTCTTACATATTTTCTGTGCAGCCTTAAGAGATCCTCCCGAGCAGTTGATGGGCAGTCTTTCTTAGCAGAATCAGCATTCTTCAACGCAGAAAACTCAACATCTCTCGCAACTTCTAGGCAGATAAAGTTCTCAGCAAACTCAAATACATCAAAGATAAACTTCTCCATTTTAATTCCATTTGGTTCTGCGGGCTTCTGACGGACACCGTCACGGTCAACATAGGGGATCTTCTTCTTTGCAACATGAAGCTTCAGTTTAGACTCGAAATTGCAGATTTTTGTTAAGAATTCAGCTGAAAAGTAGTGGTTACAGATATTTCCAGCACAGAATGTGAGTCTACCATCAGGGTTCCGCCTTTCCGCAGCCTCATCAGTTAATTCTGAGTATTCAACCACTTTATAGTGTCCATTAACTCGGCATACAACACCAACAGCTTCACTTGGGGTAGACTTTTCAACGACTTTAGCAGCACAGTCCGCATTCTTACTCTTACAGTAACCGATAAACACAGGGTCAGCAACTTTAATCAAAATATTGTCCACTGAATGCGCATGCAAGTGTTCAATACCTCGCTTAGCAATGTCTGCCAATATTCCTTGAGATTTTAATGCTCTGTACAGTCCACCATTCCCATCTGGAGCTGACGATACATGGTATTTTTCATCCAAGAATATTTTCCCTTCAAAATCGAAACAGGGCAGCGTACCTTGTTCAAAGTACACAATATCCTCCTCGTTTAAACCAAAGTAAGAGTGGCTTTTGAAATAATCAGCAGTTGGTTGCTTTGTATGCTCCGAAGTCATGATGTACCAGGTGATTTTGCCATGCTTTCCATACTTTTCTGCTGCCATTTGCTGCACCCTGACAATCCTTTCCGCTTGGATTTGGAACAATGTCTTCTTAGATGGTAGACCGACATCATACATGCCTTTAGGATGTCCGAAGCCAAGTCTTGTGGCCTGTCCACCGGCTAACAGCAACACACCAACTCTCCCTTCACTAATCTCCTTAAATCCAAGGCTCTCATACTCCTCAATTTTATCATTGCTCAATCCAGGCACAGACTCATAATGGGATTCAGGTATAGGTTTCAAATCTTCCACTTTTTCGAGAATAACTTTGCTAGTATCATTCGCGCGCCTAAATAATTCATTCACTTCGGCGAAATCAATTTTCCCGATATCCCGAAGCAATTGGTCCCGCTCTTTTTCGTTTAGTTCCGGCCAGTATGACAATAGGTGACCCTGACCGTGGGCACTTAGTTTTTCGACTAAATTATCGTAAGACATTTTTAACGCGCTTATGTCCGAACAACGCGATTAGAAAGCGTACACTGGCTCATGGCTGCGTATAAGTTATCATTTTCACTGGAACCCCACCACGAACTGATACACGTCGGCCCGTTTTGACGTTTACAGACATTCTTGTATACAAATCTTGTATTTACATTTTTGGTCGTACTATGTTATACGTGTATACAATAATTTAAAATATTTTGTGACTATCAGCGGTTTTGTATGCATGTACATAGTTGTAAGCTAGTTGTAACAGCGATGTATGTTGTTGAGAACGATTACATAGATAATGTTTATACTATATACGTTTAGAAATTGATAGCTGTCAAAGTTGTAAAATTACACAGCTGACAGAGAAAATTTTAAATACCTATTCAATACTTGTTAAGGCGTAGTTATCAGATTGAATTTTAGAAAATATTGATTATTTAACCAAGCTATTTACAAATCGTGTGGTAAATGAAAAATATATTTATGGACAATATTATGGAAAGTTCTAGTCTAATTTCTGAACGGTATAGCTTTTTGTCTATGGAATACAGGATTTTAAAAGAAAAGACAGTTCAGTGAGAAGATATCAGCTCGTCAATCACATTTCCTAACTTATTTTTGCTGGTTTATTGCTATTTAACAGTGAAAAAGGTTCGAAATAGAAGTATTGTGTCGTGGAATAAAGTATTTTTCTACTATCTATGCCTGCCATGCGGATCTTCTGTCAAAAAAGATGTCAAATGGCTTCATTCAAGATGCACTTTATTTACTCCTGATTGTTGTTGAATTTCTACTTTTTATAGTGTTTAGTGTAATTAATAGTATACTTTTTGTACTAAAGTTGTTAATACAGTACGTGTTTAATTTAAATATGACCGAAACTTCGAAGAAGAGAAAGAAATCATCGAATGTTGAACCTAACCCAACTATCGCTTCTCGTGGCCTTATTGATGCAAACTGGCAGAAATTCCTGTCTAGCAGCCTTATAATGGACAAGAATACAGAGAAACCAGCGCAGGAAACCAACAAGGAGCACTACACGGGATCATTCAGACGTGCAAGAAAGAAAAAGGCAAAAGACCACGACACAGTTCAAAACAATTTAAAAACGTTAAATTTGGCATCTAATAGCAATGCCGCAGTCAGTAGCATAAAACTAGAAAATAAATTTAGCGATTTAAAAAGCGATGACAATAGTGATGTGTTAAATAATACTGTAGTTGCCAAATCGAATGAAAATAAATCGAAGAATCGATTAACTAAGTTTTTAGCAATGGATTGTGAGATGGTTGGAGTCGGTTATGATGGAAATGACCACATGTTAGCTAGAGTATCGATAGTCAATAAATTCGGCGATTGCATTTACGATAAATTTGTTAAAGCTAGAGAAGAAGTCAAAGACTACAGAACAGAAATTAGCGGAGTGAGAAAGGAGGACCTTTTGAATGGAGAAGAATTCACTAAAGTACAGAAAGAAGTTTCTGAACTGATCAAAGGACGTATCTTAGTAGGACATTCATTGAAGAATGATTTGTCAGTTTTGTTTCTATCTCATCCTAAGCGTAATATTAGAGACACATCCAGATACAAACCATTTAGGAAGGTAAGTAGTTAAACAAAATACAGTCTACTCATTTATATTAGGTATGAAAAACACAAAACCATCATGTGACTTATGAGTGTAATTATTCTGCTGTCCACTAACTAAAATGTGATAATTTTATATGAGAATGCATATCACTCAACCATTTTTAGTTAGGCAGAATTGCTGTCACTCTGCTAGGCAAAATTTATGTTCTTTTCAATCTAATCTGGTTTTAATCTCAAGTGAAGAATATTTACTTAGTTGACAGTTGTTTCTTCATCCTCTTATTCATGCAAATGTTATATTATTACATTTTGTGAGTTGATAGAAAATTATCTTGCTTAAACATATCATTACGCATTTATGATGTACACACATAAGAATATTTTAAAGTGTCTACAAGTTACAAAATTCTGAATGATCTTCATATTATAGTTTGTAAAGACTATTTCATGTATATTTTATTTCCATATAAACAAAGTTCTAAATCATAGATTACCACAAAGGACATCACCCACATTCTATAAATTTTTGGTCCAAATTTGAAAATGGTAGCCAAAGAAAAATCTACAATATTCTGTTAGAACTTGTTCTCCTTAACATTTTTTATGGCACTAAAACTATAGGTCCTTTGCCTTTGGTTTTATTTGAGATCAAAAATCTTTATTTTATACATAAAAAAAAAATAACTATGTTGCTATAGCATTACAATAGTTTTATAGAATACAATAGGTATTGAGACAATACAGCCCGCTTTTAGTGTGTTTTAATATTGTTATTTTATTTTTGTGGCTTATTAGATTTTGCTAACTAAAACTAGGTTATTAAATTATTTTATTTCTCACATTTCAGATAACGAAAGGCAGCACGCCATCTTTGAAACGTTTAGCTAAAGAGCTCCTGGGCATTGACATTCAGTCTGGTGAACACAGCTCGGTAGAGGATGCGAGAGCAGCCATGCAGCTGTATTGCAGCGTCGCGCGCCAATGGGAGCCACAAATAGCGGATAAGCGCGGGAAAAGAAAAGTACTTCCTGATGATTAAATTGTCTATGCCAACTTTTATATAATTATAGTTTTATTTTTGCAATGTTTGTTTTTATTTACGACTCGATTGTGTTTGTTGAATTTAAGATTTATATAATAAATGTGCCGGTGTATTCCCGTTCACGTTATCCCCATTATTGGGACAGCGGGAAGTCATAATATTTCCTTCCCGTTGTCCCCATTGACGCTTTCCCGTACGAAAAAATGTGCCAGAAAAGAAAATAGTGGGTTAGGTTAGGTTAGAACTATGTCGGCTCAAGGTTTTAAACTACCCCAGGAGGGTACCGGGTGCGCCGCGCCCGGAGAATCCCTCACGGAGTCTGCTGGCTCCGTCTGCCCCTCGTATTCTGGGGGGGGCAACCCACATCGCAGCGCCGTGCCGCGCGAAATCTCAGGCACCGAAACCCCCGCGGAGTCGGATACTGACTCCGCGATGAGTGTCGCCTTGGGGCTAGTCCCGGACAAGGCGACTCTGGCGCGGAAGCGCAAGCGCCGCCCCCGTCGGACCCACTCGGGTTCCGAAGGGGAGTCGAGCGCGGCGCCGACTCCGAAAATTGGCTCAGCCCGAAGAGGCAGGGATCGGCCTGGCACACCGGGGCCTTTCAGCCATGCGAAGGCGGCCGAAGAGGCCACAGCTAAACGCGCGGCGGCAGAGCTGTGCGCAGAGGAGGAGGTGGCGCTGCTCGCGCGGAAAATACGTCCGCAGGGGAGCAGCCCCACCCCGAAGTCGGTAGCGGAGGCGGTGCAGAGGGTCCTTGATGGTTCGGAGATTGTGACGAAGGTGGCGTCCAAGTCTCGGAACCTCAAAGGGACCTTCCAAAAGCACCTCAAGTCCTCGGTCGATTATCTGGCCGACAAATTCGTGCGGCTGGAGGCGGAAGTGGCGGAGCTGCGCCGGGAGATGGTGCGGCTCAGGGCCGAGACCCGAGGGCAAGCACCTAAGGAGGCGCCTCAGCCGTCCGGTAAAGAACTGGACATGCAGGCGTCCTTCTTAAATATGTGGACGCCCGCATAGAAGGTCTCGGCGACCGGCTGCTGCCGTCGCCAAGCTATCGGTCGCGGCTGCAAGCCGCGCCTCCTGCGGCTACTGCTGTGGCCTCTAAAATGTCATTGCCGGCGCCGCCGGCGCCGTCATTAAGGTCTGGTCCCACGCCCCCAGTAGGCAGTAAGAAACCTGGCGGGAGGAAGTCTGCCAACGACTTCCCGCCCCTTCCAGCACCTAGGGCTCCTCCGCCTCAGAGCTTGCAGCGAGGCCCCACTAGGCCCGCGCCCCGTACGCCGTCAACCCCCGCGCCTTCCATCACCCAGGGTGAGGGTTGGCAGATGGTGGGGAATATGGGCAAGGCTCGCCGCAAGAAGGCCAAAAAGGCCGCTGCGGCTGCTGCTATAGCTGCTGCTACGGCAGCCACAGTAACAGCAAGCCCCGTGAACCAAGGTGGGGCCAAGAAAAAGAGGCGGAGGAGAAACAGACTCCGAGCGCCAAAGTCAGCTGCCGTGGTTATCACGGTGCTACCGGAGGCGGCTGAGCGCGGCCTGACGTATCAGGCCGTGCTCTCCACTGCGAGGCGGAACTCCGAGGACATTACGCACCTCGGAGCCAGGGTCCGCCAAGCTCATACAGGAGGCCGCATCCTGGAGTTCCCCGGAGCTGACGGAGGCAAAGCGGCAGACAACATTGCCACTAAACTCAGGAGTCTGTTTCCTGAGACGGATGGGGTGAAGATTACGAGGCCGGTAAAGTGTGCAGAGATGCGCATTACCGGCCTCGATGATTCGGTGTCCGCGGAGGATGTCTCTGGCGCCATTAGCGCCAGAACTGGTTGTGCTGCGGATGCCATACGGATTGGCACCATCCGTCCTGGCCCTGGAGGGGTCGGTGCTGTGTGGGCGCAATGCCCTGTCGCCGCGGCCAAGCTGCTGGCTGACGCCGGGCGTCTGCTCGTGGGCTGGAGTTCGGCCAGGGTCCACATCCTGGCCCCTCGGCCCATGAGATGTTTTAGGTGTGGGGGAGCTGGGCACGCTCGTATTAAGTGCCCTAGCCCCGAGGACCGCAGCGACGCCTGTTATCGCTGCGGCCAGCCTGGGCACGTCGCTGGAGCGTGCAAGACGACCCCGCACTGCCCGGCGTGCGCGGCAGCTGGTCGAGTAGCTGCCCACTTTCGTGGCGACAGGGGGTGCAAATCCCCGCCCACAAAGCGCGTAGAAGGGGGTAGCCCATCGACCCCGGCTGCCGCCCTACCTGCTGAAATAAAACCGCCCTCAGCGGTGGAGGAGGGGATGTCGACCTAGTCATGGACCAGGACCGTGACTATCTCCTCCTCCAGGCGAATCTCAACCACTCCGCCCGAGCGCAGGACCTTTTCCTGCAGTCTATGGCGGAGTGGTCGATCGGTGTAGCCGTAGCCGCGGAGCCATATTATGTTCCTCCCAGCCCCAATTGGGCAGGTGACCGGGACAGCTCCGTGGCAGTCGTCGGCTCCACGGCGCCTCGTTCACCCTCCCTCTCAGTTAAGGAGAGGGGAGCGGGATACGTTGCGGCCGCGTGGGGAGAGGTCACAGTCGTTGGTGTGTACTTCTCCCCCAACAGGAGTCTGGCAGACTTCGAGGCCTTTCTCAACAACTTGGAGGCCTCGATACGACGGATATCATCTAGCCGCATCCTTGTGATGGGGGACTTTAACGCAAAGTCTACTGCGTGGGGGTCCCCCCGCACGGATGTCCGAGGAAGGGCGGTCGAAGAGTGGGCTGATGCGGCGGGCCTCTGTTTGCTGAACAGGGGCGCCGTCAACACGTGCGTGCGACGGCAGGGGGGGTCGATAGTGGACCTTTCGTTTGCTACCCCGGCCCTCGCCGCACGCGTAAGGGGATGGCGTGTCCTGGAGGAGGTAGAGACCCTTTCGGACCATCGGTATATCCGTCTGGAGGTCTCCCTGCTCCGGGACCCTAGCAGGGCTCAGCGCCCGTCGGCGGGCAGAACACCTCGCTTTCCGCGGTGGGCTGTGAAGAGGCTGAACCGGGACCTACTGGAAGAGGCAGCCATAGTTCAAGCTTGGCTGTCTCCTGCACCCCCGTCTGGGGAGGTAGACGCCGGGGCTGTACGCTTTCGCGATAGCATTCAAGCTGTTTGCGACGCGGCCATGCCCCGAGTGCGACACTGGACCCCAACGGGGGTCTACTGGTGGTCCCAGGAGCTGGCGGACCTCCGTGCGGCCTGCATTCGTGCCCGGAGGTTGTACACACGCAGCCGAAGCCGTCGCCACCGCGATGAGCGAGAGGAGAGCCGACTGTATGACGCGTATGGCGAAGCGAAGGTGTCTCTGCAGTCGGCCATCTGCCGCGCCAAGGAACGGGCGAAAAGTGAGATGTTGGAGGGTCTAGACCATGACCCCTGGGGGCGCCCATATCGCGCGGCGCTGAACAAGCTCCGTGCGCGGGGCCCCCCCCTTACGGAGACCCTCCAGCCCAACTTCCTCTCCGAGGTGGTCGAGGAGTTATTTCCTGACCGGGCAGAGCACGTGCCCCCGACAATGGCCCCATCGGGAGGCCGACATCGGGAGGCGGACCTCAGTGCTCCCCCGGTTACAGACGCGGAGATGGGGGTGGCTGTCTTGCGGATCCGCTCCAAGACGACCGCCCCCGGACCTGACGGTGTGCCGGCGCGGGCTCTCGCGCTGGCCCTCGATCACCTGGATGTTCGCCTCAGGGAACTTTTCGACGCGAGCCTGGTGTCGGGACGATTCCCTGAGTGCTGGAAGGAGGGGAAGTTGGTACTGCTGGCCAAGCCGGGACGGCCTCCAGAGTCGGCCGCGGCGTACAGGCCCATAGTGCTGCTGGACGAGGCAGGGAAGATGTTTGAGAAAATTCTCGCCACCCGCATCGTCCGGCACCTGAGCACGGTCGGTCCCGACCTGTCGGACGCTCAGTTCGGATTCCGGGAAGGACGTTCGACGGTCGGGGCCATTATGCGCCTGAAGGCCGCGGCCGAGGAGGCGGTCGCCGGCGGCGGTGTTCTGTTGGCGGTGTCTTTAGACATCGCCAACGCGTTTAATAGTCTGCCATACAGTTGTGTCCAGGGGGCGCTCCGATATCACGGGGTACCTTTTTACCTGGAGCGGCTGGTGGCAGACTATCTGAGAGGCAGGAGTGTCCTCCTCGAGGTTCGAGGCGAGGTTTGGCGGCGGCCCATGTCGTGCGGTGTCCCGCAGGGATCGGTTCTTGGTCCGCTCCTGTGGGACATGGGGTACGACTGGGTCCTACGTGCTGCCCTACCCCCCGGGCTGAGCGTCATCAGCTACGCTGACGACACCCTCGTCACAGCCCGTGGGGGTACCTTCGAGGAGGCGGCCCGTTTGGCTACCGTGGGGGTTTCCCAGGTGGTCGGGCGTATCGAGGCGCTGGGTTTACGGGTGGCTATTAACAAGACGGAGGCCCTGGTCTTTCATGGGCCTCGTCGCAGTCCACCCCGCGGCGCCTCGATAATGGTGGGCTCGACGCGCGTTCCCGTCCAGGCCCACATGAAATATCTGGGCTTGGTGCTGGACGGAAGGTGGCACTTCGGCGAGCATTTCAGACAGCTCACTCCGAAGCTTCTAGGCACTGCGTCCGCCCTTGGGCGGTTATTACCAAATTTGGGCGGGCCCAGTGCTGGTTGCCGGCGACTCTACACGGGGGTTATCCGGTCGATGGCGCTTTACGGCGCACCGGTGTGGGCGGACTCCCTGACCGCTCAGTGCAGGACTCTCTTGCGGAGACCGCAGAGAGTCATAGCGGTCAGGGTAATACGTGGATACCGCACGGTGTCGGCCGACGCAGCTTGCGCGTTGGCCGGAGCACCCCCGTGGGATTTGGAGGCTGAAGTGCTCGCCGAAGTGTTTGCAGTGAGTGAGGCGGTGCGGGAGGAGACGGGTTGTCGTCCCCTCCCGACAGCTATTGAGTGCGCGCGCAATCGAGCCCACCAGGGCATGATTTTAAAGTGGAAGGCGCGGCTGGAGGCGCCCCTGGCCGGTTTCAGAACCGTTGGAGCCCTCCAGCCGGTATTGGAGCGGTGGGCAGGGCGGCAGCATGGGACCCTTTCCTTCCGGCTAGTGCAGGTGTTGTCAGGGCACGGTTGCTTTGGCAAATACCTGCACACGGTCGCTAGGAGGGAACCGAGTCCCATCTGCCACCACTGCGACTGTGAGGAGGACACGGCGCAGCACACGCTCGAGCAATGTCCTGCTTGGGCGGTGCAGCGCCGTGAACTCATTGAGGTAGTGGGTGAAGATCTCTCGCTGCCGGCCGTGATCAAAGCCATGGTCGACAGCGAGAGGAAGTGGGCAGCGGTCGCGTCCTTCTGCGAGGACGTCATCTCGCAGAAGGAGGCGGCGGAGCGGATCCGTGAAGAAAGTATCCTTGCGGATCCGAGCCGTCGCCGGCGAACCGGGCGGCGCAGGCGCGCTTCCGCGCGCCTTATGCCGCCATAATGAAGGCTGCGGGCGGGAGAACGGGGATCTCCCGTCCGCCAGCCATTGAGTCGGTCCGACGCCCTATGTAGTGCCGGGGCGTCGCCGAGGAGCTGTAGACTGCTGGATGGGTCGCTGAGGTAGTAATTGTTGCCAGCGGCCCATCCACTATACAAGGCAGCGAGCGTGCACACCGTGGGGTTTTGGTCCGTAGGCCCGAAGTACGGGAGAGCCGGACATAACCCTCTCGCCTCCCCTTGTGGCGAGAGGGTATGCATCAGGCGCATTTCCCCACGTAAAAAAAAAAAAAAAAGAAAAAAAAAGGTTAGAACTGCGACTATACAACGCACAAGCCGAGCGAGCGAAGCGAGCGTGCCGCGGCAGCGGTCGGCGAATGCTAGAAACAAATTTATTTACACAAACAAAATTACCTCATCCTTCCTCCTGATATTCCTCTTTCATTACAACAATTGAGGGCTTATTCCCAACGGCCGCCCCCAAAACTGTCACCACTGGTGGTCGTTGGGACAAACATTTATATTTGTTCCCAACCGCCGTCAGTGGGGGTCGATGAGGCTTAACTGGTAATATTACCATCGACTGCCACCAGCGGTGGCAGTTAGAACAAAATATAAAATAGTTGTAAATAAAACAATCTATAATCAGTATTTGTTTATTAGAAAAAACATCACAGCTTTTAATCATACTAATATTGCCTAAAACCATTGATACGAATCGCCACTTGCACGGGTAAGGGTACTAAAGTATGGGTAGTATTAACTGTTCCTCAATTTTTTGCCTTTGTTCCACCAAAAATACTAATTGCACAGCGAAATATGCTTACTAAAATATTTTAGAGATCAATCTAAGTCGAAGGAGCCTCCTATTTTTGGATGGGTTTAAGAAAGAACCTAACATAACCTAACCCTTCCGAAACGGAATGCAGTGAGTTGAGGCGTAAAGGTGCTCGTTATGATATATTTTGCTGTGCAATTAGTTTTTTTGGAGATATTTAATCCCATAAAGTATGTCTGTTATCATGTTTTAAATTAAGGAGTTCCATTCCAAATAATAAGATATACCTACATACGTAAGAAAATAATTCAAGTGAATCTATATTTTTGTTTTGGATCGCAAGACTAAATTCTTAGGTACGTTCTATTTATTACATCTGTTCCCAACCGCCTCCAGTCGTGGCGCTTGGGAACAAATATAAAATTTTGTCCCAATGACCACTAGTAGGGGCAGTTTCAGTGGTGGCCGTTGGGAATAAGCCCAATTGAAGTTTACCGTTAATGGGGACAACAGGAATAAATTTTAATTATTTTCATTGAGTTCCGCTGTCCCCATTCAATGGGGAATACACCAATGTGCCTTCACCAAACTTAAAATGTAAAACCAAGAACTTCATTAAATTTTATGAAGAAAATTGCCGGGTTAATGTTTCGACAACCCATACAAAAATAATTTGATCATAGCTTAATATTTTAAATGCGAATGTTAATGTTTCAAACATTACTGCAGTAAAATCTGTTTTTCTCGAATAACTTTACAACTGCAACTTGAACAAATTTTGCTAATAGTGGACAAATTACTCTTCACAATGAACTAATTATTTGTTATACTGTCACCTCTCGAAAGCACAACTTTTGCTGCGGTAACGCATACTGATATCTTGATGCCGTCCAATATGAACTTTCCCACTGCTGGGCACGGGCCTCTTCTCAGTGTGGGAAGGGTTAGGCCATAATTCACCACGCTGTTAAAGCGCGGGCTGCCAGAGTACCTACTAATGTATGTTGCTAATTCAGTCAGCCAACCACCACATTATATTCCTTCTATGGCTTATTTATTATTTTTAATTTTGTATAATATGCTCGTAAAATTATCAAATCATTTCACTCACACACACACACACACACCCATGCATACACATACACGCATTCACACACAAACACGAACATAGTCGCATGTACACACACTCATACGTATACCCACTCACACATCTCCTAACATGACGTACATTCTCAACACGAACTTATTAGCCACACTCATACATATTCGACTTTCAGAGCACGGAGAGGCTGGTTATCTGTAATTAAATACAGGACCTCCTAGTACAGAGACCAGTCTCCCACACAAACTATACATTCGTATGGACTGCTTGATTATGATGTCAAATATTATGTACTGTGTGAGAGAATAAAATAAACAATTATTATTATTATTCATATGGTTTATCGCGAACAAACAGGCAGACGCGGCGGGTTTTTGTTTGTAAACTACTCTCACACTAGACAAAATACTTGATTCGCGGGAGACTAAAAACATTCAAACAACGGACTCAAAGAACACGCAGACTTGGAACAACCATTTGTGGGTCACACAAATGTTTATTTCGAACCCACAACACTTATAGTATCAGAGGCGAGGCGATGACTTAAACCTCTGTGTCATCCGTGCAGATAAAGTTGACATGCATCTTCTGTATACTATTAATTAGTTTTGAGAAACTGGGGTAAAGTTATTACTACGTATCATAAAACAAAGACCTCCGCCGCGTCTAGGGTTATCAGATGAAAAAATCAAAGGACCGGCGAAAAGCCCTGATTTCCATTGAAAAACCCTGAGATATTTTTAGTTTGAGAATTTTTTATTTTCCATTGCACCCATTATCACAGAACACACTTCTTTACAATGTAAGCTGTATTTTATTGAAAATTCTAAAATCCTGGGATTTGCAAAATCCAGCTGCATTCCTGAGAAGAGTCCAAAAATCCTACGCGAACAGACAGACGCAACTAGGGTTACCAGATATGGTAACCCTAGCCGCGTCTGTCTGTTCGCGATAAACTCAAAAACTACTGAACGGATTATTATGCGGTTTTCACCAATAGACAGAGTGATTCATGAGGAAGGTTTAGGTGTATAATTTGTTAAGGTTTTGTGTGTCGCTAGTATAAAATAAAACAAACTGCATTTTATTATGTCAATAATTTTAATACAAATTTTATATTATTATGCCACTTTAAAATTGAATCTTTACACAAATCTAACTAGTTATATATCTAGTTAATGAATCTTCGTTGCTTGAACATACGTGGATGGATTTACAGGACATTATGACTTTGACTTCTATTGCAGGGACATTTTGACTTCGATTAACTTCAATAACGTGGACATTTTGACTTCTTTAACAGAAAACGGTTACTCACGCTCGGGTAATACCAAAGATTGAAATTATATATGTGCCCTACCGTATTTGGGTCGCACGTGTGTCCACACTAAGAAGAGTGAGCTCACATATTAAAAGAGAACGATAGTATACAATTTTCAGTATGAGTGAGTGTGATAATACTATATTTATCGTAGCCAGAGTATTAACATGTTTGTTATTCGGAAGTCATGTTAGCACTGTGAGTCGGATGACAACTTAACGTACAGAAAGGTGACCATATTTAAACGTAGTAGCGCATCTATGATTTAAATTTTCAGTATTTATATACCTTATTAAAAGGCTTGACGTTTCAGCCAGGTTGCTATGTAAGGAAAATTCTCGTAACTATCCAGTCAGACTAGCCAGCCAGTCTCTATGCACGATACATGCTATGACGTAATCGCAATTTAAGTGCTTTATGGAGATGGTATAATATAACTACAACACTTTTAAAATAATCAAAATTTAAATGATCAATTACTTCCTTATTTTGCAACCAATTTTGATACTGTTTTACACAATAAGATTTTTATTAAACACAAAATCAATCTTGTCTATTGTATATTGAATAAAACCTCGTGACACAGGACCTTTTTAATAAAAAATCCGTAATAAATACATCCGATTTGTAGTTTGTGACAAACGATAAAATCTAAAATATTTAATGATCACTCTGTTGCCTTTTTCACTATACATAAAAACAAGATTTTAGAATATATTAATTGGGTTATAAATAAAATGATTGTTACTGGACGTTATTAAATTTGAAATTAGAGCTTTTAATACCAAAATGTAGCAAATTACATCATACGTAAATATACCCACATTTCGCCAGTGTAATACCTATTAGTACAGACGCCAGCGATATTTCTGTCTCGTGCCTCCTAAATGACTCACATCATGGCATAACGTAGACATTGTCGTAAGTATCAACACAAAACGCCCAGTGTGCCTCACGAAGACACAGTGTCAACGTTCGCGAAACAGTAGGTCCACCATACAAAGTCTATCGGAAATTTCGGGCCGAAAGAAAACAATATTTATTTTTAAATTCATTTAAATATCGAAGTTGCAACTATTAATTGTTTTAACTTAGATTTATATTGTGACTTTTATGACACGTACAAATGACTTATTGGAAAACATATTTTTTAACTTTACATATATAAAAATTGCAATTCATTATATTTGGTGATTAATAACGACTTGTAAAAGGAAATATGACTTTAACGCAATTTGAGTTACAAATTACTAGAAGATATTCTTGTTAATTTCTTCAGCTAAGTTAAATGCTTTTTAAAAAGTGGATTCACTTTGGTAGTGCAATTGAATTCCCGTTCTTTCGATCTGAAGTAAAGGTCTTCTTCTTCTACGGCTATCGCGATTGAATTCACCGTTAGAGGCGCTGGTGGATAGTAAAGTCTAGACAACATACCCTATAGTCACTTCAATAGTAACCATAAAAACTGACAATGATCACCGACAAATACGACTTTAGACAGCAGCTGTGACAGGATTGACAGGACCTCACTCGCTAGGTCGCCCTCTGGTGAGCACTACCGAAATCTATACTAATATTATAAAGCTGAAGAGTTTGTTTGGTTGAACGCGCTAATCTCAGGAACTACTGGTTCGAATTGAAAAATTCTGTTAGAGTTGGATAGCCCATTTATCGAGGAAGGCTAATATATATATAATCATGCTACGACCAATAGGAGCGGAGCATAATTGAAAAATGTTGCAGAAACGGGGAAAATTCTCTTATGTGAAGCAGACGAAGTTGCGCGGGTGAGCTAGTGATATTATATACAGAGCGCTTAGTGCGAGTTTGTTTTACGTTTACGCGATCGACACGTTTATGACGTTCGGCGCTCCGATTGGTGCGCTCCAAGCTCTTAACCAATCAGAGAACCACACGCGGTAAACGTTTCAATCGCGTCAATCTTTTTTTTTTTCTTTTTTTTCTTTTCGTGTGGTTAGCGGCCAACCTGTTATCAAGAGTTGTTCCAAGCCACCCGTAGGCCTCTGACATGGCTTAACGACTGCTGTCAATTTGGCAACAACCGGGACCGACATTTTACGTGCCCTCCGAAGCACGGAGACGCTCAGATGAAATATCACTATGCGGTCACCCATCTATTGACTGACAGCACCCAACGTTGCTTATCCTCGCTAATCGTTTACCGATCAGTGAGTGCAACTGGCTATGAGTCAAACGCGTCAATGTAAAAACAACTCACACTAGGCATTCTGAAAAGAAGCAGAAATGTTACTATTGGACGCAAAGACTTAAATACATCCCAATAGGGATGTTTTTCAATTGGTTTCAAAACTAAAGCAGTTTAGAAATCCTCCGTTTGGACGTTGTGGACGTTTTTCCAAAGCGCAATTGTTCGAATGATAGCTATGTTTTTCACGTGAGCTCTTTACATATCTATTGCTCTAGTTATTATTTGAAATAGGGTAGTTGCCTCACAATTTATGGTTAGATAAGTCGAATGGTTACATTACCCAAACTCTAAAATACAAAGACCTTTTGAAATCTACTCAATAATAAATAGAGTTTCAAATCTGATAGTAGGGGTAATTGTCAAAAGACAGAAAAAGGATGCATGATACATACTGTGACGTAACCGCCATTTCAATCCGAGGGAGACGGCGAGATACGAAATATGCAAATTAAAAATAATAACGACTCCCTTATTTTGCTACCAATTTTGAGACCGCGCGGCACAATTCGTACGAAACACTTTTTAAAAACTATACAATCTATATATATGACCAACTTTTGTTCTGGGACATTGCCGAAATCGCGAAAAACACAGCTGTTCCATACAAAATTGGACTTTGACCTCGACAAAATGAATGAAACAGCTGATTTCTTTTCGCGATTTCCGAACCCAGAACAAAATTTGTTCATAATAACAAGTATAATCACCCCCTGAGACGTTTTCATTATACTAAGAATAACCTTGTATATGTATAAGTATCGATTCGCACACATTCATATAATTTGAGTGCGACACGAACCGATCTGAAAAAGAAACTGCGAGAATCGATATCCAACAAAATGAAGTTTAGAAGTATCATATCGCACAATTCGTGCGACATAACCAATAAGCCAATTTTGATACTGATTGCATAAAAAGATATGGTATGATTGCTATTTGCTCTTGCGTGTAAAATAGTGTCCAAAATCAAACATAGCCAACTACCCTATTTTTGACACGTACGCAGTTATTATTAACAAAATTGTGGGCACCGGGGTGCCTAATGCGAGTTGTTTTTATGTTAACGCGATCGAAATGTATACCGCGTTTGGCTCTTAGCTTGGAGCGGGCCAATCGGAGCGCCAAACGTCATAAACGTGTCGATAACATTAACGCAAAAGAAACTCGCACTAATCACTCAGATTTTTGACGTCCGTTACTATGAAAGAAACATATGTAATTTAAAATATCATTGGTGTACCGCCATTTCAAATTCGAAAACCAAAAAAATACGTTGGAATGCCCTAGTTTTAGTCGATTATAGTAATACAATGAAATAAAGTAATTTTCTTATATATTTATTGTCATATACTATATAAGGGCATCTCTTTTTACGTCAAGCAACGTCAATGACTAGGTCGTACAATTCTTATATAAATAAAAAAGATCTTTATACAATACTTGTTTTACTATTTATTGTGCAATACGACTTTTAATCACGGTTACGTATAAGATTTATATACATATACGCCATTTTGTTTGTTACCCGCCAAAATTTGACAGCTGTCAAAAATCTTGGCTAGTTTTTTATATATAAACTTTATACATAATCGTCGATAACAATATTTCGATGCATAATATCATTATATAATTAATATCTACTGTTTATTTTACGCACCATTTTTTTGAAAATATACCAATTGCTACTAAATTTGGTAGAAATTTTGACAGATTCAATGTTAACTTCTCAATATGTCAGCGGGATACAATTTGTGCTCTAGTCACTTTTGCATCATATAAACCTATTTGTAAAGAGCGTTAAAGCCTTGTGGCCTGCTATGAATGCAAACATCGCAACTAAATGTCATATTTTGAAGTTTTTAAATACAATTTATTTATTTGGGCTTGTTTTCAAAATGTTTATAATACACTCTATAGACTAAGTTAAAAGTGTATCATAGATGGAATATAATTGTAATAGTAGTTATTTTAGCATACACAAATACTTTTGACCCAATACTTACATAGTAAAATAATTACAAATATAATTATATTCCAACTATATAACGCTATTATCTCAGTCAACAGATTGTATTAAACTATTAAGTCGCAGCGGCGCACAACAGGTTTTTAATTATGCCTGGAATTCCAAAACTTTATAGAGCAAAGCATATTTAAAATTCAGCTTAAATTAAATTGCATCTAAAGCATAAAATTACGTTTAAATATTACACTTATTTCACGTTGTCGTTCGTAACAGTCCACAATGCGTAAATGCTCTTAAAGATTGACAATATAGTGAAGATTGGATACTACACTTTATTACATATGCATATGACTGCAATTGAGTCAACAGAATAAACTGTAGAAGACAGAATGCATCTGTCAGGGCTTTCATACTTTTCTATTCACACACTCTCTCTTAAATATAAAATTAATTTAATAATATAATACAAGATACTGGTGTATAAACCATTTACATACATAACAACGTTCTACACTAATATTATAAAGAGGTAAATTCTGTTTGTATGTATGTTTAATTCCTAGAATTATTGAATCGACTCAAAAGTATTTGCAGCTTTTAGATAGGTACTCTATCCATAAGCAATATATTTTATACTTTAATGTCAGTCCCCGCGAACAAACCAGCGGGCGAAATCTAGTCTATAAGGAAGATGGATTAGTATTTTTGATTGTACTAAATAAACTCAAGAACTACTAAACTGATTTTAAAAGTCTTTTACCATTATAAAGCTGCTTCATCCAGATGTGACATAGGCTAAAACATCATACCACGAGCCTCGGGAGCGAAGCAGTAGTCATAAGCTTGGGTAAACCTGCGGGGGCAACTAATATATAAATAATACTGTCACAGCTTAAAATATTATATTCGAATTATAACGTAATTAATAACTAAAATTATACGATACGACTACTAGTGCCCAACTTAAAAAACGTTTATGTAATAATTTTTTCGTTGATAACAGTGGTGTGTAATATTTTGACTACCGCATGTTTATATAGTATCTACTTCTATCTTCCATACTTTTATTTTTAATGAGTAATTATTTATCTGTTTATCTGTGTAAACTTTTAATTGGCCTTCTTCTTATATATTCAATTCTGTACATCATTTTCATTCAGCTGTAAGTTTTCCTAATATTGTAAAATAAAATAAAATAAAATAAAATTAAATATACATACATAGACATATACCTGTTATCTGCAAGGCTAGGCACAGGCTACAGTTTATACTTGCAACTTGCATTCTAGCATGCCTTTCTTGCATCGGTTGAAGTTACTCTTAACCAGTCCTTCCTACAGAACATATCTGCTCTGATCAGAAAACTTTTGCCTAAGTGAACTTTCCAATAATATCGTAAATAAAATAAAATATTTGTTCTTTGCAGAGATTCATTATAAATACTGATTACTCAAAATACGTATTTTAATTAATTATACACACACATAAACTCACGCACAGAAACACCCGTCCTTCCGTATCTCCGAAGAGTTTTAATATTGCCACTTTGCATCAGTTTTTAGACTCCACATAATTGTTGGTGGCAAAATTATTACATTTCTAATTTCCGTACGTTTCAAGAATTTCTTAGCAGAAACATTTAAAAACGCATCCATACTTTACAATCCGCTAAAAGCGAATCAAAAATGAGTGAAATAAGTATAAAATTATGAAAATGAAAATATATTTATTACCAAAGAAAACAACATCTTTGTTCGTGCCAGTGGCCCCACACTGGGCAAGCCTGTCCTATGGCCTAATACGTTTACCAAAAAGCTTACAAAGTAGTGTGCGAAGATTTTTTGCACATATTTCATTCATAATTTTTGATTCGCTTCAATACTTGTTAAACTATTGAGTTAAACATTTTGTCCTGTGATCCTCATTTTGTCTTACATAATGAGGATCACGAAAATTGTGACGCTGTTTCACCATTCGTGCTATCACCTTATTACATACAAGGCACTGCCATGTCAAAAAGAAGGCAAGATTCAAAAACCCCTTCTCTCTTGCACCGATGACAGGGTAGGACAGTGTGAGGGAGATAAATTACAAAAGTGACTAAAGCAAAATTACATTGCATTTAAAGGACGGTTTCGTTTTAAAATAATAATATTATCTGTCAATGTTTCTATTAAATCGTACACATTTGAAACATAAAAAATTCACAACATTTCAAATATAACAAGATTAGGGTGAGCACACCAAATAACGGCACCAATTCAATAATAACTGTTTTAAAGCATTAATTGTAAATTTTGTCACAGCCGACAATTGGTGTGCTTACCCGATAAACTTTATATAACAAAAAATATATATACATATTAAAATAATAAGTACATTAATACACAATGTTGCAAGATTAAAAAAACCTACCACTATAGTAGTACTTTTTATTTGTGGCAATATTTGGTCTAAAAATGTATTGTTAAGACTAATGTATTTTTTTGTAAAGAAATTCTTTTTTTGTTAATATTATCGAATTCCTTATTTTTAATGGAAAACGTCAGGGTTTTCAGGTAGCAAGTAAAAAGAAAATACTGAAGACGCATGTAAAAAATGTTAATATTAATGTAATGTATTTACGCCATTTTTAACTATTTAATACTAGTGCAAAATGAATTCATAAAAGTGTTTTATTGGAAGATATTATAATTGCATCGTCTAGCTAATCCATACAATCTGTTAACAACTGTCAACGATCGTTGACAGGTGTTTATCAAGTGGCTAGCTGGTACTGGCGATTTCCAATAACCAATCTATCTCTGTCTTGATAAGAATAGAACATAGTTTTTATGGAGCTTTGAAATTCTATCTATTGTTAACAAAAGATAGATCGAATATTGGGATCTGCTGTTAGTGCCAAGGTTATCAAACTGTATGGTAAATTTTTAGCTAGACTATGCTAAAAGTACCATACTTAACAACGAAAAGGCAGAGACGTTTTACATCTATTTTTTTTCTCTGTCTTTACCGCGCACTTCGTTCGAAATAACGACAATAAGTATGAGGACTTCAAATATTATTTATTTATTAAGCATTTCCGACAAAGATTATTTACAAAATAGCATATACAATTTTTTTGTTTAAATAGACACTAGGCTTAGTTTCTGTATCGCGGGGACTTTACAAACATTCAAACAACGGTCACACAGAACATCCAAAATAGGAACAACCATTTGTGGATCACACATTTTTGTGTTCCGTGTGGGATTCGAAGCGTTTTCATATAGAAATGTGAGATTGTGTTAAAGTTTCAAGACAATCCATCGACTACTTTTTGAGTTGCGCAGAAATAAACACACGGTAGTTGATATTTTTTAATATGAAAGACTTCACAGTTGATGCTTCTAAATTGTTCATCTGTCTTTTTTCTATAGGATGAAAACACTACTATTCTAGCACGCTTTAATTTGTGTAAAACTCCAGGTAAAAAATAAGCAAGATTCCCCTTGACTATTCTCTAAATAATTCACATTTCGAACGTTCGCTGTTATCCTTTCTATACATAAATTTCTAGGCAATCTTTCGAAGTCCTTCCTTTTCACATGTAAAGTATGATAAACGAATTAAAAATGGCATTAATACATTTATTTTGTGCTGTATTTAATGAATGTTACTTCTATTAACACCGACTGTACAGTTTCGTACTCTTGAAAGTTGTTGTGGTTTGTGATAAAACAAGTTAGGCTTTGGCAATTCGTCTCTCTATCTGTTCTTCGGAACAGTATAGTTAGCACTGAGTTGCTTTTATCTACACTAATATTATAAAGTTGAAGAGTTTGTTTGTTTGTTTGGTTGAACGCGTTAATCTCAGGAACTACTGGTTCGAATTGAAAAATTATTTTAGTGTTGGATAGCCTATTTATCGAGGAAGTCTATAGGCTATATAATATCACGGTACGATCAATGAGAGCGGAGCATCTATGAAAAATGTTGCACAGATAATAGTACAGTCGATGTCTATAGAATGATATAAAAGCGCGTGGAATGTTTTATATATACTTGTACTTTATAAGTAATAGATGTTTCTTCGTGCCTGTCGGCCCACCCGCGTCATGTTTACGCATAGCTCTCGGTCTCTGGAATAGAAATACACATATTATAATAATAATAATAATATGCTACTTCATACACACAACACCAACTAGCCCAAACTACGCAGAGCTTGTACTATGGGTACTAGACAATGGATACACATACATAGATATATACTTTTTTTAAACACCCAGACCAAAACAAACGTCCATGTTCATTGTTCATGCACACAAATGTTTGACTTAATAATAAATTAATAGTACATATAAAGAGTACCAGTGCCCATCTTCCGGCTCCATCATCTTATGCATACCTTTTAGAAGGATAGAGATTAATTAATGACCGAGAGGGTGGGCGGATTTTTGCCCAACAATTGGACGAACGTTTGCGTCTCAACCATTCATTATAGTTTACACTACTTTTACATTACAAATATCCATATAGGCAGAAGTGTACTACACTTATAATAATAATAGTAATAATAATAGTTTATTATAATAATATAATATTAATAATTAGTATTAACCCGTACCTGTTTCTAAAAACCAAAAATTGGTCGAGAAAGTAATAAAATTACACATAATAATAATAATAATATATAAATATATTATTAATAATAGCATTTCATATGTAGCAATAGTCTCCTACACCTGCCGCGTGTCCCATCTCACTTTAAACTAAAACTCTCGAAGGGCTTCTGCACGTTGTACCTATGTCCCCATGTAAGCCCAAAGAGCCGGGTATTTTCCTAACGTATTAGGGAAATACCCGTGAAAGAGATAGCAATAATAATATCACCAGCTATGGTTATAAGTCCCACTTAATATGGAGCGGGCCTACCTAGTACCTACCATTACAGAGTCCGTGTCACTACTCAGACTGACCTGCCAGAACAGGTGTGGAGAAAATATTTGGGGTAGATCTTCGACCAAAAATAGGACAAACGTTGCCTTGCTTGCTTTTTTGTAAACGTACAATGTTATAATGGTATAATGGTACCAATTGTGTTGTTACAAAATTCTCTTATCTTAGCTAAAAATCTCTAAAATTTAGTTTAGTCCTGTCAAACGACATTCCGTATTCTGAAATCGCTAAAAATGACAGGAATAAACTAAATTTTAGAGATTTTTAGCTAAGATAAGAGAATTTTGTGACAACAGAATTGGCACCAATATGTGATTGCGATATTTCATGCATTTTACACTAGTATTCGGTACTTATCTAACAAACAACAGCGACAAACAAACGCAGATAAGAATTTTAGGTACACTTTCACCCAACAGTGAGACAGAAAGTTAACGATAGATAATATTACCCCATGCTTCTTACCTTAAATCTCCCCACCCGCCATTCCCTTTGACCAGCTTCTTGTTATGTTTAGCCCCACCGGCTGTGATGGTAGCCGTCACTCTAGACGGGTACATATATGACTTGGCGTTCTTCAATAACTTTTGTACTTTAGATATCACTGTCGAAGCGTTGCAGTTTGATTTTTTGTGATGGAAGCCGCTGTAAGAGGTATTAATAATATGAGTAATATGAAAACTTGGGCTCGATTTAGGAAAAAGTAATATACTCCAGACCGAATTTTGGTTACGGCGGCCACTTTTATCAGAGACTGGCCATCTGCGCAGGAGATATTATAGTGCACAAGCATGTGCGCAAACACAAGTGCACTCTCTGTTCCCTAACCCTCATGATCCGATGGGACGGAAAATCCGACACGACCGGAGAGAGATCAGGCGTAGGACCAACGGCTTTACGTGCTTTCCGAGTCACGGGGGTGTCTAACACCGCCAACCTCCTAACTCCGGGCTGCTATTGAGATTTCTTAACAGAAAAACCCAATAACTTTTTGTTGCCCCGACTCGGGATTTGAACCCGAGACCTCATGCACAGCAATCGCATTCAGTACCGCTGCGCCACGGGGGCAGTTAGGGAAAGTAAGATTTGTGCAACTATAGGTAAAGAGACCTTTAACCTGTCACTCTTTGAATGCCAGATATTAAAAACCTATTATGTACACACGGCTACACATCAAGTTAGACACCCTATATACGCATAACTACGCTACATACAAAATAGAGAATTGTCGGAAAGGGACTGTGCATAGTGGTGTCGATGTAATGGTAAGGATAGAGCGTAACAAAAATAAAACGCACTCTCTCGCACTATTCGCAGCGTTCAACTTCTAATAGTTCAAAGTCCAAACAGTCTAGGTTGATGTGTCGCTGTGTGTATCGAGCTGGCTACCAATGTGCCGCTGCGAATAGATTAATATTTATTAAAGATCAGAAGAAGAAGAAGAGAATAAAGATTTTATCCATAATAACTCTAATATGAATCAATCTATACTGATATTAAAAAGAGGAAAGGTTTCATATTTGTTTGTTTGTAAGGATTAAACTTAAAACTACTCAACCAATTTAAAAAACTTTTCACCTTTAGAAACCTATGTTATTCTTATTAGTTATTATTGAGTATATATCATTACATAGACTATATTTTATTTCAAAAAAGTACTGTTACTGACGTAATCCAGCCTACTTTTTACTCGTTAAAAATATTTTACTGATAGACACTTTAATATGACTATGAAATATAATAATTATATTTATAGCAATTTTTTTACAACAGTCTTGCTGGTCGGTTAACTGAATCTTGGGATCTTTGTATAACAATGATTGGAAATTATTATTAATTTATAAATAGGCTTTTAAATTAACCACTTTATTGCATTAAAATTAAATTATTTACAACCAACCGAAACGTCGAGGCAAAGTGTAAACTTAAATATAAATAGTTACAATTAAAATAAATAGCTTAAATAGTACCTAGTAAAGTTCAATAATAGTAGTGTTACAATTTCAAAATTATGTAATAAAAGTGTATTGTGTAGTGTATGTTTTAAAGTAAAATAAACAACGCAACAAAATGCATATAAATGATTGATTTAAATGTATAACATTCGCGTAAACATAAGACAATATTTTATAGATAGGCTGTTATAAGAATATAAGAAACTAGCTTTAGTAATAATCCTTTTTAAAGTACAGCTTATGTAACTCGGTGATAAATTGATAATATAGCTTATAGGTGAAATAATTTTTTTATTCGGTCGTGTAGTTTTTGAGATAAATCCTTACAAACAAATAAACAAGAAATCTATTATCTCCTTTTTATAACATAAGTATAGATAACATATACTTAAATACCACAATTTAGCTGTCATTTAAGAGTATGCCTACTGATCATCTAGCACATTTCCTGATCTTGTAGCTATGGTAAAAAACAACCATATTTTGCCTGAACTGAGACTAGATCCCCGAACGCCAGTAAGCATGAGCGTAAAGACGGATCTAACTAGGTGATTCTCTGTGTCGTGTATCCGTCCTCCCCTCAAGGGGACAGTAGGGATTAAAGTAGGTTGGTGCCTACAGGGTAGGTCTATTTGTGTAGTGGCCTGCCGTTCGAAAAAGATCGCGCGGTCCCGCCGATTGCGATTTTGTTGAGGCCACCCACCCCCGCGGAGGAGCATGCGTCAATGCATTCCCCCACGTAAAAAAAAGTGGCACTGAACTAATAACGGCACAATTTTACTAAACCTGAAGATCAAAGACGGATACAAAACTTATAAAATTAAAAAAGATATATAAATTACACTCACCATTCCCCTATATGAAACACCCTTGGCCCTTTACACACAATAACTTTAAACTTCTCCCTCCCGGGCCTATTTTGTGATAAATATAACAAAGAGTAATCCCAATTATAATCGTCGTATTTACAAAACAACTCTTTTAAATCCATTATATTGTTCCATACTGTCCTATTGAAGGCAAATCCCATGTTGTGCATACTCGAGTGCCATGGCGTTATTTCCACCTAAAAAAAGTAATAAGTCATAAAAAAGGTAATAAAGTTATATTTAAAATGTTGCAACACTATCTTGTTAAAAAAATAGACTGTCATCTGGGAATATGGCGGGTTGTTTGACAGTTTAGAAAATATTAGACAAAATTAATTATTTAAAACTTGTATTTTCTAAACTTTTTAATGAAATTAAATTATTTATATAAATAAAATGCAACGCCTATACCCAGCATAACAGTTAAGAAAAAATGGAGTGTTTACAATAAGTAATATTTACAAAACCTATTTGGGGTAAAGTTGCAATATGGTAGTTTTTAGAAAAATTTATGGCAACACTAAAAAGATTAGTTGTCAAAATTTGGCGGAAGATTTGACAGTTCATTAAATACTACTTGCTACGCAAATTTTCTAGTAATAATTAAATATTATTAACTACCTAAATAACTACAAATAAGATAATATTTACAATTTCCATAACAATTTAGTATTGTTTAACTTTTAAAATAAAGCATGCTTATAACCAAAGCGAGGCTATGTACAGTAATATTAACATAATGCCAGCGTACAAAATGGCTACCTTTATAAAATAATATAATACTTAGCGTAAATAACTATGCATATGATTTTTGAAATAAGTATATTATAACGTAATTGTATATTCCTTTATTAGGAGTAAGATATACGTGGTGTACTGTGGTGTATCAAAATATATTTTAAAATTAAACTTTGGTATCGCTGGGCGAAAATTGCAAGGGCAGAGAAGAGAGCTGGAAAATAAGAAAGAGAGGAGTGGATATACTAAGATGTGTGGTGAGATTAGGAGATGATGATAATAAAAGAGAGAAAGAGAGGGGTAGAGAGGAAGAAAGAAAGAGAGAGAAAAACATTAATTCCGCCTTCATATTATTCAAGTTTGTTTTAGTTTTCAAATTATTTATAATTACATCTTGGACTTGAGTTATTTACACTAAATATTATTTAAATAAATTAGACACAAGATGTATTTTAAATTAATCAATATTTTTATCCCAAAGCTATAATAAGCTAAGCAATAATTAAATTTAAAAAAATTGTTAATATGTCTGCAGTCATCTCTAAAACTGCCAAACATATTTACAATGTATATTGTCTAACATCCCGTAAATGGCGCTGTGGCTGGTAAATTGACCATCTATCGAATTCAACCAAATCAATTGCCAGCGCCATCTATCGGCAAAAGTAGAACAATGCCATTCGCATCGGCCAGTAATTTATATAAAATACACCTTGTATAAATTATTTATACATTGTTTTTTATACATGCATGCCGCAAACATGCTTTAAAGACATATAATAATATAGTATAGAACGACAAATTCTTATATATTTGATCTAAAACATAATCGCTTTTGAAAACGACAAGAGATACATGCAAGTAAAGGCAAGTAAAAGCACTTGCGCATGTAGCATCTTCTTGCATTGTATAAATATTACAAATGTCGTTCTATGCCATATTATTCTATGTACCCATACCCATTATTAAAATAAGCTATAACACAATATTATACAATTACAATTGTGATAAACTATTTAGATTCATTTTAACTACAAAAACGCATGTCGCGAATAAGTGTGGTCGTATTAAAGGATATATGGTTTATTTTATTTGATATGACTTTTTAAAATAAGTACAGTTGCCGCACTCATTCGTTTGCCGCGGTGGACTTTAGAAACATTCAAATGACGACTTAAAATATGACCACACTTAACTATTACATGATCAAATCTAAGCATATAAGTCTAATTATACCTCATACCAAGCAGTACTGTAATAATAATTCATACACGCTTATGCAATATTGCATTAAATACTAAACAACATTATTATAAGCATACTATTATAAAAAAATGTATTAATGCGTGCGCAAGAACGAGAAAGCATTCACTTTGTATTGCGCTGTCTCGTTCTTCCGAACGCGTTAATTTTGCTTTGGTTGGCTTTAGGAATATAGTATACTTCTAATAATATTGTTTCAATGCTTATATTCCAAAACTAAGGTGGTAGACAATGGCCATTCCGGTTACCGGTTACCGTAAAGTATGATACGGTAGCCAGCTACCGATTAGCAAAACATATCGGTATACCGTTTACCGAATATAGTAAAGTAAAATTGACACTCTAGTTACCGGTTACTGTAAATCAAGATCCGTTATCCGGTTAGTTACTGATTAGCGAAACATATCGGTGAACCGTTTACCAAAGGTGGTAAAGGAAGATAGTCTACCTGGTTACCGCTTACCGTAAAGTAATAACCGTGATCCGGCTACCTAAAAATTATCGGCTATCCCAGCGGTTACCGAAATATAAAGATGTGGACATGCTGGACAGGCAAAATTTTCTGGCTTAATTTCTCCTGTTCTATTAAAGATTCCTGGGAGTTAATACATGAATCGAGAGGTACATTGGCACAAGTTACGATCAGTATTATTTTTATGTATTCCGAGCGTAATACAACCGCGGGCCCCGCTGGATAGATGAGGCGATTTATTGTAATTTCTATCATAATAATTGAGGTACTATCGACAGCAGCGACGGATGACCATTTAAGAAAAATTTCGCTTACGCATGTTGACTTTAAGTGCCCTCAATTTTGTTAACCAATCAAAAAGGAATCTTCGAACAAAAAAGTGTACCAACCGTTTGTTTTTATAACTTTTCTTACTTTTGCCAGATGGTATCATATTTGGACAGTTGTTGCGTTGACACAATACCGAACTTCTAACCACGAGCTCCCACAGGAACTTTAATACTCTACTCTACTAATAGTAAATTTAATTGTAGCTTTTTGTATTAACTTTTGTTTTTGCTTTATACATTTAGTATTAGTAGTATTATTTATTTACAATTTTAAGATATGCTCTTGTATCAAAATGAATAAAAAATATTGTCTCTTAGGATTAAAATAAACGGTATGGAATGTTAATATAAATTTAAGCATTGTTATACTTAATCATTGAAATAGGTTTTATTTGTTACTTTCTTTTTTTTTGTTTAGTTTGATGGAACGTAGCTACCTAGTTGTTAAATTAGTATTAGTAGGTAACTTTTAAATTACAATTTTACTGAGATAGTAAGTATATTGTTGTTTTATTTATTTATTTCAAGGTAGCTTTATTCATTTAACATTTATAATTATTATATTAATGAAGTCTAAAATATTTAAAGACGTATCAGCATCAAAGAAGTCCATTATACGAGCACATCAATAAAACTAAATAAACTATTATGTAGCCGACCTACGGCCTATTCAAATATTAACATTGTTGTATAAATAAATAGGTAATAAAATATATTTGATACCTTCCAGTCGTTTTGATTCGTTTGATCATAGCGGCTTCAGAACATAACCAATGTTAAATTGCTGATTTCTATTTGAGAATGTTTATACTAAGTATAAATAATCAATCCTGGCGGTACACAAATATATACATAATACATATAATACAAATGTAAAGTGTAAAAAAACTCAAACAAAAAGGTCGTAGCTGACCAGTTGAGTTTGTATCGCCTTAGAATCAGTAAACAAATGTAAAGTGTAAAAAAACTCAAACAAAAAAAAGGGGCGTGTCACGTGCCATGTTGGCCTGCTACGCGATTTTAACCTTAGGAATGGTCATCCGTGGCTGCTGTCGATAGTACATTGGATCTTGTTAATAAATTCGTGAGGTACATTGAAAAAACAAAGCATTGCCACTAGTTTTTTCGGTCTAGTTCGAGGGGCCCCGCTAGATCGATACACATAATATAAAACCGTTTATCCGGTTACCGGTTACCGTAATCACAACGGTAAACCGTTTACCGTACAGTACGATCAGGATTAATACTGTAGTGTTCCATTTTGCTACAGTAACACTGTAACTGTTAGCTGGACAAATAAGAGTTAATGGCACTACTATCTACCTCAAACATATCTTTCCTTTTATGCTTTCTTTAATATATTTCCCTAGGGTCTTTAATGCGCGAGTGGGTTCGGTAGTCGCTTACATCAGACGGGTTATAAACCTTTTTACGAGATTAATTATACAGCGTGTAACAGAAAGGTGTGGTCATATTTAAGTATCACATAATATAGCCCCTGTACAATGGAAAAACCGCGACATACAAATTCTTATACGTTATTTTCATTAAGATACAGCATTTTATTTTAATCGATTTATCAATATCACATATTCTAGTCGATACTAAAACAACACAAACAGCTGTCTCGGCTGATCAATGTGAATCCGAAAATGACCAGGGTTCATTAGGATAGTGATATAATGCGTTTATTTCGATGTTTTACTAAAAAATAAATAAGATATTGGAAATATTAATAAAATTCTAATCTAGGAATAGGGCACATAGGTTATTTATCAGATATACATCATGGCCATAAAATATGACCACACCTTTCTGTTACACGCTGTATAATTAATATAAACAATTGCCTTTTTTATAGTCATTAGCTACTATAATTTTTTGGAATATAAGCAACCAGCATTAGTAATCTGCACAAAAAAGCTGTTTTGTAACGCTTATTCAATTAGCAAGTATTTAATTCAATAGATTATTGGCTAAAATCCCTTTAACACATTGCATTCACCCTTACAACCAAAAATATCAATTAGCAAACGTTATAATACATTCCAAACAGCATCGAAATCATTCCAGTAATTTACAAGCAAGATATTTTCAGCAAAGATTTGCGAGTAATTTAACATACAATAGGATGATGCCAGAGTCGGATTAACTGTAGGCAATTGCCTATGGATTTAGGACTTAAACAACATCTACTAAGCCTAGCGTGATAGCGCTGTAGGCTCAATCACTCTCTTGAACCCTTCCTTCTCTCTTTAATATGATTCAGAAAGGTACAGTGGAGGAAAGGTCGTAAGGTTATATTGTTTTAAGATATACAACTTAATCCGACTCTGGATACCATTGCAGAAGAAATAAACTTCAAAATGGTGGTTTATGGCTGTAAATAATATTTAAAAGACAATACACGGCGGATGCGTCACTCAAATATGAAATCAGTGGCGGTACCTCCTTACAGAAGATCGACATACAGACCGATATTATAAACTATAGATATGTTACGTCCATATAAAATAGGGCGTAAAATTCGGTCTCGCTGCATACGTGAAGAAACCTGCATGTCTGAGAATTCTACATAATGTACTTGAAGATATGTGAAGTGTGTCAACACGCACTGGGCCAATGTGATGGACTAACGGCCTTATCCTTCTCACAGTGAGAAGAGGCTTGTGCCTAGCAGTGGGGTAATGTTTTACACATAGGTATATCAGTTAAAAATTATGAAACTTAGTACCTCAGTCATGTTTAGCCGTACAACAGCTACAAGAATAAAACTATCTATAAAACCATAACAAGACAAATCGCACAAGTAGTAACTCCTGTGTCGCGGGAACTTTACAAACAATCAAACATTGTGCGCAAAGAACATTCAGATCTGTAACAAGTATTTGTGGGTCACTCAAATATTTGGCCCAAGTGGAAATCTACGGAATTGGTGAAGTGGCAGTGCCGAGGCCATCACTTAATCCGATACGCCATCTGAGCAGTCAATATAAAATAGCGCGCATAATTCAGTCTCCCTCCATAAAACGTCACGTTTCCCTGGTAACTACCTATGTTGTAAGAAAAAAGATACAAAAACTACAAGAGTCTCAGAGGGTCTCGGGTCCGAACCGACGTCGCGCACCTCTGACTTTCGGAAGTTATGACTTTTCGAAATTATGTGCGTATTGATTGACAATTATCGCCTGCTCCGTGCCTCGGAGAGCACGTTAAGCCGTCGGTCCCGGCTGCCATGAACATCCATGGCAATCGTTATTGGGAAGTCAGTACCCTATAATATCCTGACACTGGTCTAGCCTTAGGGTATCGTTAGCCTTCGGGTTGCGGGAGGTCAGGTGGCAGCCGCTCCGTGTAAAAACTGATATCCAGTCAAATCTGGTTAGACTAGAAAAGCCGACCCCAAGTGACTTGGGAATAATAAAGGCTAGGGAGAAGGGAGAAGAAGAAAAAGCTATAACAAGACAACTACCACACAATTTTTTTTTAATAATGAGCTTGAAGAACACCCTGATTCGAAACAAATATTTGAGGATCACACAAACCTCTCTACTTTTTATAAAAATTCGGTGCAGTGGCCGCCTCAGCATTTGAGGCGACCATCTAAATTACTACTTCATCCGTGCAGTGAAGGTCGCAAGCAAGTACACGTCCCGCCTGATGATAAGCAGCTACCATAGCTATGATCTCTTAATATGGAAGTATCATTAGCACGGATTCTCAACCTTAAGAAAAAGAATTGAGGATGAGATAGATAGAAATTTGACTATCCGAAACTCTTCCCCGTCGCCCGTCGAGATTAAAACGTAAGAGCAGGGTTATTACTATTACGCCAAGCCTAACTTAGTATTATATATACGAAAGTAACTTTGTCTGTCTGTTTGTTACCTTTTCCCGGTTAAAGCACTCAACCGATTTAGATAAAACTTGGTACAAATATAGTTTGAAGCTTGGGGAAGGACATAGGCTACTTTTTATTGAAGTAGGTACCACGCGGACGGAGCCGCGCTCAAATGCTAGTTTACGAGGTTGGAACTTCGAGTAGCTCATTCGTGCGGTCTCTAAACAATGGCGCCATTAATGTGCCCACGATATTATAAATGATCTTCTATAGGTAAGAGATACTACTCCAGACAAGCTTTTCTGCTGTACCAAACCTTTTTAATCATCTATTTAAAACTAATATAGTTATGAAACAATTACAGCCATAAACCACATTACATTTTAAGTATATTCTTGCATTTCACGATGTTATGACAAGAGAAAATCTAGTCAAAGATAATAAAAATACTGAGAAAAATTTACAATAAGATACAAATTACATCGATACAGAAAACCCAACGCGAGAAAACAGACAATCATAAAAATATAAACGCATGCGTAAATTAATTTCTTGTATACTCATATAGTTTTAAGACTGAATCTTCGAAGAAGAAGATAGAAAAAAGGAAGATCCACATAGCGAATCTGTTGACCTCTCTCGAGCACAATTCCACACACCGTGTTGGAAATGAGAATTTACTGACAGAAAAATCCAATAACACATTCACGGCTCGGCAATCGAAAGACTTCATGCACAGAATTGGATTTACTACCGCTGTGTCACAAAGCATTTTTTTAGCCTAGTGTGAGGCCGATGGACAGATACGCAGATTCTGAAATTTTGTTTTTTTATGCGTATTAAATAGATTATTATCGCTCGCTTTAACGGTAAAGGAAAACATCGTGAGGAAACGTGCATGCCTGAGAATTCTACATAATGTTCTCGATGATATGTGAAGTCTGCCAACTCGCACTGGGCCAATGTAGTGGACTAATGCCTACCCCTACCCACACTGAGAAGAGACCCGTGCCCAGCAATGGGGCAGTTTAATACATGGCTGATATTATGTATATAAATTAAAATGAGTCAGCTATTGACATTTTAGTTGCCTAGCATCTAATTAACTAAATGAAGACATCTATAGAGATCGCCTATTTTCATGCACTGCAATAAGATGGTCTTCTGTATTGACATAGTTTGTGTATTGAGGCAGAACCATAAAGCTTAGTTGGGAAAGCATCAGCCAACAAGCATTCGTGACAGGGCTTGAAACACCGTCAAAATATATACCGTTACAGCTGTAACGTTATTTAGAACATAACGATATAAAGTAAAGCAAATGTAATGTTATTCAGAAAATATATTTATTAACGATATTATAAAAATACCGTTATCTTTGTAACGTTAAGTATTATAATAATAATAAATGTACCGTTAACGGAGTGACAACGTCGACTATTATGTGAGAACTTAACCCGAAACAAACCTTTTTTAATATTTAGTTTGTCTGCCTCTCTCTCTATTTCCTTTATTTACAAATCTCTAAACCAGGCTATATCCGATACAACCTGGTCACTACATCAAATACTTAGGACTTGTACTAGAGATAGAATTTATCTATAAGATAAAATTCTCGCCATCTCTCTTCTTTAACCTAACATGAGTGAGACAGCATGCGATTTATCTTTTGGATAACTTTTACTTGTTAGTGATCGGAGTGGCCATTAAAGATCAACGATATACAAAATCACATTAGTTCCAGTTACGAATTACATAGATATAATACTTAACGTTACTAATAAATAACGATACAAGTTATTGTAACGATAAATAAATCGTTATTTCAAGTGAATTTGTATCGGTAACAAGCCCTGGTTTGTGACATGCTAGAAATATAAAAAAACTTATCATTAAACTACAATTTTGGTCATACCGGTAACCTTTATCAGAGCAATCGGTTTTAACTGATAAACATATGGCCTTATATAAGTAATTTTATAAAGGTTATCGATAACGTTCATATCTAATTAAAAATATATGTAGTATCCAATCTAATATTATTTAAACTCATATAGATGGATGATCCAATATCACTGGAATACAGTTATCGTTATAGTTATACGTTCATGAAATTCCTTAAAAGCTTTAAGACTATGTGGCATCTGATATTAATCATCTGTAAGCGAGATGCAACGTCGGAATTAAGGGTCATATTTTGAGGATCTTTAATATATTTAGTTAATTAATTAAGGTTTTGCTTCCAAAACTAAATTCTCTTTAAACTTCAATAACAAAATCTAAAGACTTATGTGAAAAGTGTATAATAGACAAGAGATAATAATGTAGTATTGCATATGTATATAATGGTAAAATCATATTTATCTGTTACTAGCTCTTGCCCGCGGCTTCGCTCGCGTAAAAGAAGAATAGGTTTTGTTAGTAACAGCGCTTTTTTATATAAAATATTGCCTATGTTACTTGGCGATATTATAGCTTTCTAATGGCGAAAGAATTTATAAAATCGATTAGGTTGTTTTTGAGTTAAATCCTTACAAATAATCAAGAATTTAATCTTAATTAATATTAGTATAGATAATAAAAATTTGACCTTAGTTTTAATCCTAAATTAATTAATTAAATTAAATAATTTCAACTGACAGTTAATTGCGATGTTGTCTGAACAGGCCACGGGGCGTTATCGCTCTTAAATCCAGTGACTCTGGCATCGGCGAACCAGTGATATTGGCATTAATTTAATCAAAGTATAATACAATCCCACCTACTAATAATGAAACTAAAATTCCAGTGACTAGATGACGCTACTCTAACGATATAATGACGCTATTTACACATCCAGCGACATCAGAATATACAACAGGCATGATGACTAAAAAGAAGATTTTAGTCCGTCTTTTAGAGTCCTGTCCTTTGCCTACGCATACGAGCCGCCATATTGTATACCTCTATTTCGGCTCGGATACGAGCCTCCAAGTGCCACGCCACTTTAAACCTTATTCTACTAATCTTAACGCTTAAAACTGATTGTTTTTCGGCTACGAATGAATTTTTTGGCTAAAGGACATATACTTATATACATACGATAGGTTAACAAAAAATATTAGACACGTATTTTTCTTTTGTCCCACAAACTAATAATAACGAAGATACAACGCGTTTAAATTTCATGTTACGTCACTTGTAGGTACAAAGTTTACAAACGTGTGACGTCACACCACTCCCAAACTTTAATGCGTTATATGTCAGTATATTTTTATTGTTTTGCTAAAACAAAAAATAGGTGTCCAATATTTTTGCTAATCTATAAGATGGACTCGTTAGAATCACTTCATTTTAAACCTGTCATCATGCCTATTACAGTGACGCTGGATTGAACTAACTAATGAGTTACTAATTAAAAGTAAAACCACTGATAGTGCCCTCGTATGTTTCGCTTAGGCCATCCATTAATTACGTCACACCAATTCATACATGATTTTTTTAACCTCTCTCCCGTCCTCGTCACATTTGTGAGACTACCCCCTAGTATGACGTCACATATTTTGCAATTTTACATCTAGAAATTATTAAATTAAAGCAGCAGTGCCAAAATTTGTTCTATATTCATTAAGGAAGCGGTGGTAGCCCAATGGATATGCACTTGCGATCGAGAGGTCGCGGATTTGAATGCTACTCATTGCACTACTGTCGTGAACCCACTCCTAACACAGCAGTCTAGCTTAGTTGCAGGGGTTAACAAAAATACTAGTAATTTGAAACCCAAATGGCTAGAAATATTTTAAATAAAAAAAAAAAATTTTTGGAGATCCCACTTTCTGGTGTAATGAAAGGTATTATTGTACTTAAATATATTAGATGTTTATATGACGTCACGAAATTCAGGACCTCCTAACCCTTGTCACACAATATCACACTTCGTCGACCCACTCCCTCCCCCCTTAACGTGTGACGTAATTCATGGATGAAGCTTTATATATAACAACCTTTTGAGTGTGGGTATACAGGTTCGGATACAACTGGAAATTCCAACTCTGCGGTTCATTTTTTCTTCTCTGCTCATTCACGGCTCGCACTTGCTGGATGTAGTTTAAATTCTGATACTTCTTCCGCTGTTAAGAGTTCGTTAATTTATGCTTAGACTAAATGAAACGACTGTTCAGCGATGCGTGATTGTTGTTAAATCATTCGAATCTTTCAAGTGTCGATTATTCGAATAACAATCGAAGTTATTTAATTGTTGACTTAATTCTATTGAATGTAGATTTTATGTGTGGATTTATTATTATTAAAAAATATTCATTGTTGTAATGAGGAATGCCATTAATTATCCTCGAAACTCATTATTAAATGTTAACTAAATTGATATCACTCACACAGACGGATGAGGCGGAGCCGGTATCGGTAGCGCTTTTATATTCAGATCGTGAGTGTAATGTTTATTTATTTATTGAATTAAAACACATTTAAATACCTTTACAGGATATCCTAAAACGATATTATAAGCTAATACATAATATAACTAACACATAATAACTAAATAAACTAGCGATCACCTAGTGCTCGAAATTTGACCAAAGGTTGCCTGTAAGATATTGCTTATATATTGATAAATGTAACCATAGTTACGCGCTTCGACTGCGTGTGTCAAATGCATGGTTGTGTGCGTGTAGTGCTTTTTCATTAATTTAATGTATTTCTAATTCGTATCTTTATATATATAATTCTTCTGTACGTGTGTTGACAGTGAACTCCTCCTAAACGGCTGGACCGATATGAATGATTTTTTTTGTGTGAGTTCAAGTGGATTCGAGTATGGTTCAGATTTGTTTTTTTTTCTTTTTTTTCGCCTGTACAGGACAACGTCTGTCGGGCCAGCTAGTTTTATATAAATATTAGGATTCGCTTCTCCTTCTCCATATAAACTTTAACTGTGCCAAATTTCATACTCCTCCGTCCGCGCAATTTACGTAAAAAGGGGTACAAAGTGTTTGCTTTACATATTATTATATAGATCATTTTACAAAATGTACACCTTATATACTTATGCATTTATGCGCATCTTTGAATTTCGGCAGCCTTCAGTGATAAATATCCACGTCATTGGCAATTAAATTATTAAGGGTCGATTTTTCAATCGTCAGATAACTTTTATCTAGGGAATATGTTTGACGTTTTGACAGCTTTTGTATAGAAAATATGTCATACCGCCATATTTATACTTCAGATAAAAGTTATCTGACGATTGAAAAACCGGTCCTAAGTCATATAGCGCGCGGCAACGGAGCAAACTTAAGTCAAGTTTGTCCTCGTTGCTGGGACGCTGAGCATACAAATTAATCCAATTCAAAAAAATCGCCATCGGTACCTCCCCGCCTCCGCTGTTTGTGTGTGGCTTTAATCATTGCAATAGCTTTATAAACAATGTATTTCAAATATATTTAATCTTTCTTTCATCTTAAACACAATATTTAAATCGATGAGTACTAATAGATGTGTACTTAGACAGTGCGATGAAGTGTCCACAATAAGAAGAGTGAGCTCACACATTAAGTTCACATGATAGAGAACGATAGTGTACAATTTTCGATATGAGTGATCGTTATAATACAATATTGATTATTCAGATACCATGTTGAAATTGTGTGTCGAATGACAACTTAACGTACAGAAAGATGACCATATTTGAACATACATAATTATATCTACGATTTAAATTTTTGGAGCAGGGATAAAAGTTTTGAAACAAATTCTTCCTAAGTTGTCAATACAACATCTATACAGTGTGAGTTTACGTCGATTAATAATTCATTTAACGTCACCGGCATTTTTTTGGGTCTGAATAGTATTGCGTCGGTATTGCCTACACATTCAAATTCAAATTCAATCATTCACTATTATTATTGTTTTTCTTTCAACACGATTAACCAACTGGTTCAAAAGTTAAACGGTTTTCTTAGTACAAGGTCCATAACTACAAAAAAAAATGTAAATGGGTACAAATCGAAGAATATTTTTCTTCTGTTTTTTTTTATATTTCCTATCGATAAAATGATGTCTAGTTTTACTCATTTTCATATGTGCACTTTATAAAAACTCACACTGTAGAGCTTGCAACAGCTTATATCTCGCCCTAAACGATTAATTGTCGACGACCTTGAACGTTCAATTGTTATTCGAATGACCTATCCGAATACATTAATATTCGCATACGAATAATTAAGTAATTAGATTTATGTCACAATTGCGCATCGCTAAACACAACATGTATCATCTTAGACGCAAAAAACAGATACAAATTTAATCCTTGACGTAGCACCATGTAGCTCAGTTGGTAATGCGACGACATGGTTTGTCAAGGTTACAGGTTCAAATCCTGCTTAATGGAATTTCTTTTCCTCTGTTACAATTACATAAAGTCCAGATGGTTGGTTCAATATACGGCTATGAAACAGCATTCACATATATATGTTTGAGTACAGGTGATATTGAATCGCGTTGGTTAAATATCGATTACTGTACTAGTAATGAGAAGTTATTCGAATGATTCGATTACAGTTGCGCTCACAAAACCTTTAACGCATGGTCAAGCGCACCCCGCGCAGTGTTGTCGATTCATTCGAGTACAATATGCGCACGGTTACAAATGACTGCGTTTTTGTTGGCCCGAGATTCGAACCCGAAACCTCATGCACAGCAGTCGCATTAATACCGCTGCGCCATCGAGCAGTCGAAAAGGCATGATCGATTTGATATCCATTTTTAATTATATAGCATCGTGTGAAGAATATAATATATGAATAATACTGAAACACCTTATAAGAAGCCTAAAATAAAATAAAAAGAAATGTTTTCAGGTGGTACAATCTTGATGTTTTTTTATCTATATACTCAATTTATAAATAAAATGCTGCTAAAGATCAATGTAAATACAACAATAACGATTACTAAATCAATTGAACCGTTAGTTTAAGCAGTAGTTTATTTGTTTAATATGTGTTTGTGTAAAAAGTCATATCATGATTGTTTATCTTTAGTTAAGTACCTAATCAAATGGAGTATAAGATTATAAAAAAATCCCTTAAATTTTTTTTAAAGATATCTCGCACTCTTTTAATAATCTCTGTGTCGCGGGAGTCTTTACAAACATTCAAACAACGGACATAAAGAACACCCAGACTCGGAACAATAAATAATTTGGTTTGTGTTTTTTCAAATATGCATCCGATTATCCGATCTTTACCAATAGGTCCAAATATAAGGTGCTTCAGGAATATCCATTATTATCACTTTTACAAACATTAATTTAATGTTTTATAAAAGTGTTATTTACACAGGATTTCGCTCTTAAGGTCAATTGGTGACTTTTATCCCATTTTGGGAAAATTGGTGATTTTTATCCCTATCTGGGTAAATTTGATTTTATTCTCTTTTGAGTAAATTGGTGTTTTTTTTACCTTATCACTATTTACGTGGTACTGGTATGTTTTGAGGTACGTCCCAAGGGACAGGATCTCGCATTGAGGACAATTCTTTTCAGCTGTGGCCTTCAGGAGGGACAGTATGTGCAGGAAGTCTTCGGCGACGTAATGGTCCTCTTCTAGAAAGAGAACCATTCCTGGAAAGAGAATAAGATTTATAATGAATTTACATAGCAGCGATAGCCAAGTGGGAGACTGTTGGATTGCCACGCTGTGGTCTCGAGTTCGAACCCAAAGCGCGCATCTCTGTCTTTATGTGTATTAAATAGTTAATTATCGCTCGCTTTAACGGTGAAGGAAAACATCGTGAGAAAACCTGCATGTCTGAGAGTTGTCCATGTTCTCGAAGATATGTGAAGTCTGCCAACCCGCACTGGGCCAGCGTGATGGACTGTGGCCTAACCCTTCTCACAGTGAGAAGAGGCCCGTGCCCAGCAGTGGGACAGTTTAATACAGGGCTGATATTATTATCAGTTAATTTTTTAATTTTTTTTTCTATTTATTAGAGACTTTTTGCACTTGGGCAGTCTCCTTAAGACAGAATGGCTTTATATCCCAAGAATTTTAATAAGCATGCCCGCCATTTGCTGATCTTGGCTCTGCAAGTCTGCTAAGAAATATCCCGACATCATACTTTGCTAATATTATAAATATGAAAGTTTGTAAAGATGAATGTATGTTTGTTATTCTTTCACGCAAATCTACTGAACCGATTGCGACGAACTTGGTATGTAGTTAACTGGAGACCTGGATTATGACATAGGCTACTTTTTATCCCGATATTCCCACGGTTTTGGGACTTACGCGGGTATAACCGTGGGGCGCAGCTAGTAAATTCTAATTCTAGGAGTATGTAGCGTGAGATGCAAAAATGCATGCCCATGTCAAAACTAAAATGATTTAAACCGGTAATTGACGCCATCTAACGGAAATCGATACAAGAACTGTTAAGTAGTTTAGTTTTATCGTAATAGATGGCGGTGCACTACTATAAAATTAAAATAAAGTAGATTTCTAAATAACTCAATTTTGTTAAATTTACTTTTAACTATTTTTGCGTCTTTATTCACAAAAGTTTATATAATAACTAATAGTTTGAAAAAACTAAAAAACATAATTTATTAAAAAACAAACTAAAAAAGTAAAAATAGTTTAATAATTTTAATGTAAAAAAGCGTGGGGTTGGGTTTATCAAAATATCTTACAAAGTACCCTACGCTTATTTTATTAAATTAAATTCTCCTTTTTTATTTTGTTTTTTTTATAAAGCTTGTTTTTTAGTTTTTTTATACAATATTTTTTTATTTTTTTACAATTATTACTTTTATTTTTATAAATTATTGTATCATCATCGGTCCTCAATAAGTGTGCAAAGTTTCAAATCAATCCGATACATACATACCAAGAACACATTTCTTACATGAATGATAAATTAAGAGTAAAAAATTATTATAAAACAACGCCATCTAGTTCATTCATATTCATTCTAATTCGAGTGTTTACAGGATTTTAGACCTTAAGGTACCCATGGAATATTACAGACGACTGTACCTGTATGTCCGTTCGTGCAGGCTAGCTGGTTGAATATCCTGTTCGCTTTCCACCACCAGTGGTGCTTCGTCTGTGTGTATTTAGCTTCCCTATAATGGCCATGGAGGTCTGGATGTAAGGCATTGTTGCATTTTAATTTCGCAGCTCTGGAAATAAAAAAATTAATGAAACTTATAGTATTTTGGTATTTTTGTCTTATTTAGTAAATAAATAACTTGTAAAATTAGGTAATTTAATTAAGTTAGTGCTTTCAGACTATATTCCTTCTCTAATACAGCGATTCTGCTTAAATTTTAATTAATTTATTTAATTCTGGGTGACGCGGAATCTAGGGATTCCGTAGAAAAGTCACCAGCGTGCCGCAAAATTATATATTTTTGGCTGTTAAATAATACCATAGTATAAGAAGTATAATAAATGTTACAAATATTATTTTGAAATAGCACAAAATATGTGATGACAAGTAAAGATTTTGTTCTAATTTAAATTAGTGTATTTAATTTGTAATCTTTTGATATGGGGTATTGGGTGAGTGTTCCGTTATCTTAAAAGTTTAGGAACCCCTGCTCTAATTCTAATAAATAGTCATGGCACACGAAACGGTCAAATGCGAGTCGGACTCGCACACGAAGGGTTCCGTGCCATCGTACAAGTTACAACTTTGGCTGCAGAACCAACGAGTTATTCAGAAAATATCTTTATTAACAATATCCCTATAATCACTTTATTATATTATAAAACAAACTCCCCCGCCGCGTATGTCTGTTCACGGTAAACTCAAAAACTACTCAACGGATTTTCATGCGGTTTTCACCAATAGACAGAGTGATTCATGAGGGAGGTTTACGTATATAATTTGTTAAGGTTTTGTACTATCCATGCGAAGCCGTATATGTAGCCGTATATGATGTATAGTAGTAGCTTTTGCTCGTGGCTTCGCTCGCGTGAAAGTAGGTTAGATTAGGTTAGCAAGGATCACTTTGTTGTCCGTCCATCTGTCTGTCAAGACCCTTTATCTCGAGAACGCATGGAGCTATCGAGTTAAAATAAAAACGATATATTCAAGTCTACAGTCTCTTGAAGCTGTAAAAAAATCAAATTTCAAAGGTAACGTAAAAAGAAAGATACAGTCGTTTATGCCGCAATAAACGTATATTCTGACACTCTCAAAGAAATCAAAATTTATAGGGTATTTTCCGTTGACCTAGGACTATGAAATTTGTCAAGTAATACCGTCTTATACTACAAGTATAGGGGAAAATCTGAAAACTATACATTTGTAATTAAATCATAAAAAACAGGGTATTTATGCAAGGACAAAAATGTTTTATAATATGTACCTACAAATTTGTACGGAACCCTCCGTGGGCGAATTCGACTCGCACTTAACCGGTTTTTAAAATAAAATATGTCTTATGTTAATCGGTTATAATACAGCTTTTTAAAGGTGGAAGAAATTTTAAAAACCAGCTGAGTAGTTTTTGTCGTAAAACGAAAAAGAAAACGAACAAACAAAAGGTCAAACCTTTCCTTTTTATAATATTTGTATATAGGTACTTACTGATCGATCTTGGCGTCTCTCGGACAATCATTGGGGTCCATTCCTGGGAATTCATGCGGATGTGTTTGTATTGAAAACGGGTAGAATATCTGCATCACCTGTAATTATAAATATTACTCTGTTAACGACCAACTATTTCGTCGAGTGTCGTGGGTTCGATCTCCGGATGCGACAAAAATTTGTGAAATACACATATAGTTGTCTAGATTGCACGGACTGTGGTAGCGTTTAAGTGTTCGCCTCGCCATTGCCAGTTTACTAAGTGTTGTGGGTTCGATCCCCGGATGAGACAACAATTTGTGAAGTCCACATTTAGTTTTGTGAGTCTACATGTTCTTTGTGTCCGTTGTTTGTATGTTATTGTAATTTGTAAAGTCCCCCGTGACACGAGAATTATTACTTGTGCAGAACGTGATAAATAAGAAATTAAAGCTAATAATAACAGAATAATATTCTACCACATACACACAACACCATCTAGCCCAAACTAAGCAGAGCTTGTACTATGGGTACTAGACAATGGAAAAACATACACATTCGTATATACTTTTTTTTGTAAATACATACATATTATACATATAAACACCCAAACCAAGACAAACATCCATGTTCACGCACACATATATTTGACTTGTGCGGGAATCAAACCCGCACAAGATAAACGAACTAATGGTCGTCCAGAGGTCAAAATTCGCGCGTAATTTGTTAATAGCTGCGTCTGTGGCGCAGAGGTGGTGAATAGTATATCTGAAGTCTTGGGTTCGATACCTGAGTGGAGTAACGTGGTAATGGGCTTTTCTGTGTCAAGTGAATCTCAGTAGAAACAAGAAGTCTAGCTGCTAAACGGCAATTGGTTTGCCTCTATTACATGTGGCCCACGACCATAGCTGGTCAATTGTAGGCGTACTATATTTTCTCTAACAGGGAATCGAATTTGAGGTCATATGCACAGTCGTAAACACTATCACCAAAACTTTTGTTCCAGGTGGGTATCGAACCCACAACAATCGGCAGTGGCGGTGACGACGCGTTTAGTCATAATAATAATAATAAAATAATGTCCTCCAGACCGAATTTCGGTCACGGCGGCCAGTCTTAACGGAGACTGGCCATCAGGCGCAGGACCCACGGCTTTACGTGCTTTCCGAGGCACCGGGGTGTCTAACACTGCCAACTTCCTAACTCCGGGCTGCCATTGAGATTTCTTAACAGAAAACTCCAATAACTTTTTGTTGGTCCGACACGGGATTCAAACCCGAGACCTCATGCACAGCAGTCGCATTCACTACCGCTGCGCCACCTACTTCAAAGTCAAAATCAAAAATCATTTATTCATTTAGGTCACAAAGTAACATTTATGAACGTCAAAATATATAGGTTAGTGAGTTTACAAGTTTTTTCTTTTAAATCTTTATGTTTAGAGGCTTTTATTACAGAATAATATGTTAGCCCCATTGTGGCTTATTTTTAGATACTAGCTTACTATGTAATGATAGGAGACAGAGGAAGTCGTTGTCGTACATATATCTCAAATAGGTCTAACGCCGCATTTGAAGTAGGGTCACTTAGAATATTAATGAAAAGTCCTACATCGTACAAGTTAAGATTATATTTAAACATCAAGAGTTTACTAAGTTACTGAAGCTAAATTTAGGTTAGTTGCTAGGTTCAGGCAAAGGGTTGAGCCTATGAGAAGAAACCTGCAAGAAACTCACGGCCACTCTTTTAAATCGCCCTTCACAACAGGTAGCCCGCTAACTTATATGTATAGTGGCAAAAATACTGTAAATACTGAACAACTTACCTTCGTAAAGTCAATAGTTCGAACCAGGTTGTTTATCTCTTCGTCGTAGTAATCGTGGGAGAAGATCAGAAGAGTTCTATCTATATCTCTCGCTTGTGCGAGGGAGACTATTAGATGACGGAGATAAGTAAGCCGTGTATGGACCTGTGGAAGATAGAGAAAGAAGATCAGAATTAAGAAGCATTCAATATTGTTGAGAAGAGCAGCATAAATCAGCAGTAGACCTTAGACATCTCTGACTTTTCCAAGTTATGTGCGTGTTTAACGGCGAAGGAAAACAAACTTCAAAATGACCACACTCCACCTGATGGTAAGCAGTCGTGTGGTCTAAGAGCAGTGGCCTCCACATCGTGCTCATAGCAGCCGAGGCGATGTTGAGGTCTCTACTTTGACGGCCTGAGAAGGTGCTTTTTCACGGCCCGCTTAAAGGACCCAGGATTGAAGGAAGAAGGAAACAGGTGCCTTGGCTGAGAATTCCATGCCTTAATCGTTCGGCAGTCAACTCACACTAGGCCAGTGTGGTGGACAGTTGCCTAACCCATCTCACACTAAGCAGAGATCGGTGCCCAGCAGTGGGACAGTTTACATTCAGGGTGACATTATTATTATTTATAAAAAACTACTCGTGAACATCGAACACATTTATGTTTATTTGAAATATTACCAATTAAAAGTTGAAGTAATATAGGCATTAAAAATAAATCCATACTTCTTACACAAGGCCGAAAAGAACAACAACGCAGGCTGTTCATAAAAAAAAACTTTACCTGTCAATGTCAAATGTGTCAAACTAAACTTCAAGCGAATAAGTGAAAAATATATTTTAATTCAAACGAAATCAACGAAGAAGAATTTATAATGGAAGTACCAACGGTATTAAAATAACAAGAAACTTTATTTTAAAATTATTTTAGTTATTTTCTCATTGCATGTGACCTTGGAACATCAAAATTGATCCGTATACCGAAAGACAGCCGTTTCCTACGTATCTCAGTTTCTTTTCAGGTGTTTCACCAAATTATTAGTCTGTTTGCACATTTCCTCATTCCAGCTGGCTGGCAGACGTTGTATTCTGAAGAGGTTATGTAGTTCTAGAAGATAGAAGCGTGAAATATTTCTCTATTTATCGAACAGTTACCAACTCTTCCTAAATTTATATTCTTCTTCTGAGTAATAATCTATTTAGTTTCGAAAGAAAGAGTACACGTTGTTCTAGAAGATAGAAGCGTGGAATAGATCTATATTAATCGAACAGTTGATTCTTACTAAATTTATATTCTTCTTCTAAGTATTTATCTTGCCAGTCTGTCTATAGTAAGTCTACAGAGTCAGAGTCTGACGTAGTTCTCCTAGATCAAAACAGCGTGGAATTGATCTCTATTGATCTGCCAGTTATCAACTCTTAATAAATCCACATTCTTCTTCTAAGTATTATTCTATTAGTTCCAAAGATAACAAGTCGAAAGAAAGAGATTACGTGGTTCTAGAAACCCAAAAAAGCGTGGCATAAAACTCTACTTATCGAACAGCTATCATATCCTACTTAATATACATATATTCTTCTTCTCTGAATGATCCTGTCAGCTCTTACACCAAGTGAAGACAAAGAGATTAGATAGTTCTATATATCCGAAAAGTTTATCGAAAAGCTATCAACTCTCACAAATTCTGCCATTTTCTTCTTCGAGTCTTAAAGCCATTAAAATCCACTTTTCTATTCTACATCTCCACTTCTCATCTCTCTATTTTTGTAATTAAATATTATTCTACCTCTTTTTAGTGTGTTGATATTAAATGTACGAGGATCTGCTTTTCAATAGTCCTAGAGTCTAAGCTATAAGGCATTCAGAAATTTTATTCGCTTTCATATCGACTTTAGGTTATTATCTTCGCGAAACCTGAGATTCTATAAGAGACATAGGCCTATCTTCACTATACCCTGGAACTGCCTGGCTGAGTAGTACCTTCACCGATAGACCGATAGACAGACAAGCTTGTGTTGTGTTGACGCTGTGCTGGCAGTAGAGGACAAGTCGATAATTTTGCAGATTGATGATTTAAAATTGTTTATATACCATGTCTTTATATAACTTTTAGAGGTTGACTATTGATTTAGTCTTCACCAATGTTGTGTTTTTAAATTTAATTTAAAACATCCTTCTATCGGGTTTTCGTGCTATCGCCCTATAGAAATCTTGTTGATAGCTTAGCTTTAGCTTTTACAGCTGTAAGTCGTTAGCTCGTAATTATCCTGTAATTTCTGGCTATTTTTATAGCCTATTAAACTACTTCTGTCGAGTTTGTGTCAGTAAATTTTCTATAGCTTAGCATTTAATTCGCGGCGTATAAAGTATTCTGTAATTTTTGGCTGTCTGTCGAAATAAAGTCGATTAGCAATGGATCGAACAATGTCAACGACATCGTCATTTTGGTCATATATGGTAAGATCCACTTTATATATGTATTTTATAAGAATATTTGACTTATTTTTATTATAATATTTTAAGTTTCCAAGATCTGAAACATAAATATTCTTAGCAACCAATCAAAAATAAATAAGATTTTTCTAATCTGGCAGTAAGGTTAGTTGTTAATTTACAGAACCAGGCTCTTTCACCAATAAAATAATACAGCCGAACACAGACACAGAACCACCTCCTTTTTTGATGTCGGTTAATCATGTGTGTCAATCCTTCGTCTAACTACAGCTAATTTTCACAGACAAACCAGAAACCGGTGGTTCTGAAGAAGCCGATAGTGGTGAAATTCCCAAAACGCACGCCTTCGATAGTGATACCACCGAAGGAAATCGTGTACATAACAGCAGACAAGTTGACTTGCGCTGAATGCGATTGTTTTCCTAAAGAAGACCCTTATTCAAAACCAAAGTAAGTAGCTATGAGCTTTGTATAATGCTAGGTAACGATACGCTCTCAATAGCAGCCCGGAGTTAGGAAGTAGGCGGCGTTAGACACCTGTGCCTCGGAAAGCACGTCAACCCGTGGCCACGACCGATGCAAGTCGGTTGAAATGTCGGGCAATCAATAGATATTTATTAACTTTTAAATACTTTACCGCGAGTAAGACCGTTACCTAGCATTATATTAAGGATGCGTATAAATCGCGAAAGTCCAAAAACGTTTATAGCTATGAGCTATACACATTTTTATTTTATCAAAGTCACCTGTTGTATTATGACGTATCGCAGACGACTTTACAAATATTCAAACCCGTGTGCCGTGAGGCGACGGCATTAGAATACTATTCGCCTCGCCTTTCAAGCCCGTGGGGGTCGTTAGAGGCGACCAAAGGCTCTTTTTGCACAACCATCTGCTCAGCTTGTGGTAGGCATTGCCGACTGGCGACCACAGTACATAAAGCGATAAACCCTCCATAGTGGGACGCTCCTGCGGACTGCGTTTAGGGATCAGTCTGTGTAAATCCAGTGCACGGGGAGATTTCAGTATTATATCTGGGAGGTCTGAGGAAGATATTTAATGTCACTGACAGGGGACGTCCTCTTGATCTGCCGGCCAGGGAAACCTGAAACGGTTGACCGCTGGCCGCCCGCGGTATAGTACAGGGACCTAGTTGGGAGTAACTACCCCAAAAGGCTGCCCTATCATGCATGCGCATAATCTCGGGGTCGATCGTCGTGCCGGATTTTGTGGTCTTGGCGGCCGATTCTCGGGGGGTATGGGAGCCCTTTCATCCGGCGGTTCACCTGTACGTTCTCTGCCAGGGTAACGGCATACTATTTCTCCTCGCTTTCTCCTCTACACATGCCGAAAGCTCCCCGCTTCACACTACAACCTCCCTAAACCCACTATGATAGCGCCCACAAAGAAGAACAGTTTACAGTAGTGACTAACCCTCTCACCGTTCTTTTGGAGTTCAGCAGCATCCGGGGACTCCACTCCAATCTGAAAGCCGTCGATCATCACCTGGAGACGGTCCGGCCTGCCCTGCTGTGCTTGACAGAGACGCAGATTTGTCGTCCTAACGATTACGCCTACCTGCTTTACCCCGGCTACACACTCGAGTAGAATTTTTTGGCCAAAGCTGGGGTCTGTGCGTACATTCGTCTAGACGTATGCTGTCGACGTCTGCGCTGTCTGGAGGATCCTTCCTTTTACACTGTGTGCGTGCTCGTAGAGACCGGCGGTCTCAGTACAATTTGCGGGGTGCCTATATATATTCCACAATGGGCATGCCGAGACAACTAGGCTCTTTAAACACCTGATCCTTGCGACTATAGACGCGCAGGCATAGTTTCCTTCTGCGGAGTTGGTTGTATTAGGGGACTTTAACGCACACCAGGTGTCGTGGCTGGGTTCCTCCAAAACAGACCATGCAGGACGAACTGCCCATACGTTTGCTCTCACACATGACCTCACCCAACTGATGACCCAGCCCACCCGGGTCCCAGATGTTTGAGGTCAGGCGCCCTCTTTGCTTGACCTTTTGCTGGCGAGTCATCCAACTAAGTGCGCTGTATTTAACAGTGCCCAGTTAGGCAATTCAGATCACTGCTTTGTTGGATGTAGAGTGCGATCAAGCGACGTATTTGGTACTACTCGTCAGCGGATTGGGACGGTATGCGCGACTATTTTGCGTCCGTCCCTTGGTTGCAACGCTGTTTTGAGGAAAAAGATACCTCAGCGAGTGCCGCGGCGATTGCTGAAGAGATTATGTTGGCCATGGAATACTATATTCCGGTCTCTAATATCGACATCAATCGTAGAGGCCGCCCTTGGTTCAATCGTGAATGCCAGGACGCTGTTAACCATAGACAAGCTGCGTATCGCGCATAGATTAGGGGTCGTGCTACAAACGATCCGAACCTTGCCTTCCTCAAAACAGCTTACAACAAAGCAACCAACATATGCAAGAGGGCTTACTTAAGAGCAGATGCTCAGCGCGTCTCCCAGATTGGCCAGCAGCTAGATGCCCACCCTGCGGGTAGTTGAGCATACTGGAGCCTTGTCGAAGCCGTGCAATAAATTTTTTGTCGCCCGTCGCTAGCTTCTTTTGAGGTGACCTGATGGAACCTTGGCCAATGACCCCGAAGAGAAAGTCAATTTATTAGTAAACCTTCTCGGGGCTAATTTGCGCATGTGTGACAATAACGTCCAGCAGCCGACAATTCCAAGTTGCGGACTCTTAATGCCTGATATCATCATCAGGCAATGTGATGTCCGCAGGGAATTGATGTCACTAGATTGCGAAAGTCCACGGGACCGGACGGGATACCTCCTATCGTGCTCAAAAAATGCGCGGCAGAGTTTCTCCAGTGCTGACGAGACTATATCGCCACTCCTACCTCTTTGGTAGTGTGCCTCAATCTTGGAGAGAAGCCAACGTGCAACCTATCCCTAAAATAGGGTCCGATCCATTAAATTACCGCCCAATAGCAGTCACCTCAGTGATCTGCAAGGTGATAGAGCGGATTGTTAACAACTAGCTAATCCGCTACCTTGAGTGTTACTCCATCATCAATGATCGTCAATATGGGTTTCGACCAAATCGGTCAACGGGTGATATTCTTGCTTATCTAATGCACATCTGGGGTGAAGCTATTGATAAGCTAGGGGAAGCTTTGGCAATTGGCCTGGACATTGCTAAAGCCTTTGATCGGGTCTGGCACCGCGGTCTTCTCTCCAAGCTGCCGAGCTGCTTCGCATATGGTCTTCCCAGCCGGCTAGTTCAATGGGTTTTTTACACGAGCGAAAAATGCGTGTCCTAGTGCAGCGATTCCTAAAGTGGGTTCCGCGGAACCTAGGGGTTCCCTAGAAAAGTCACCAGGGCTCCGCGAAATTATTTATTTTTGGCTGTTAAATAATACCACAGTTAAGTACAAACATGATTTTGAAATAGCGCAAAATATGTGACGAGAAGTAATGTTTTTGTTCTTATTTAAATTATAGTGTATTTAATTTATAATCATTTGATATGGGGTTCCATAAAATAAAAGGTATTTGGTGAGTGCTCCGTTATCTTAAAAGTTTAAGAACCTCTGTCCTAGTAGACGAATACTCTTCACGTTTCGGAAGTGTAAATGCTGGAGTCCCACAAGGTTCCGTGCTCTCTCCCACTCTATTTCTTCTGCTTATCAATGACATGCTACCTCTTGGTGGCATTCATCGCTATGCAGAGCACGGTTCATGGTTGTTACCATCCACAACCACCTGGCAACCGGTAGGATACTGAGAGGAGGGTAAAGCTTGTCACTGACCTCAACAGGGTGTTGGATGACATATCTGCTCGGGGTTCATCTAACCTGGTTAAGTTCATTCTCTTCACTTTCCACTCTTCGGGGCACCACGCTGCCACTGCAGGATAGTCTTAACATCTTAGGCATAGACATCCGCCACGACCTTAACTCTAGGGATTACATCGTGAGTGTAATAACCACAACCGCACGCAAACTCGGTATCCTAAACAAGGTGCGGCGTTTCTTTACTCCTGGACAGCGGTATTTGCTGTATAAGGCCCAACTCCATAGCAGCATGGAGTACTCTTCACACCTTTGGAATGGTTCCGCTAAGTACCTTCTCGATGCCTTAGATAAACTGCAGCGTCATGCCGTACGTATAATCGACAGCCAGGAGGTTACGAAGGACATCGAACCGCTACAACTTCGTAGAAACATTGCGTCCTTTAGCTTATTCTATCGCCTCTATCATGGCGAATCCTACGAAGATTTATATGACCTCATCCCACCTTCCCCCTTCCTTTTGAGAACCACACATCATTCTCACATCTTCGTAACCACCGATGGACGGTTAGCACAATCCCGTCTCGCACCAAAAGGTTCAGCAATTCATTTTTATGCCGTACCATACAACTTTGGAACAGTCTTCCGGCACATGTGTTCCTTTCCTTCTATGACATTGGGTCCTTCAAACGTAGTGTGAAGAAGCATCTGGTCAGACCGGCTTGATACTGACGACGGCTAGAAGACGTCTATCTTCTTCTCGTCGTCACTATCTCTGGACTGTAATTGAACTTTCCAGGTCCGCTACAATGACTTTGCAGTGTCACGATAAAAAATAAACAGCTGACACAAAGAACAATCAATACTCGGAAACTAACTAACTTTTTGCGGCACACACAATTCGAATGTTAATCAATCGTTGTGATTGATTATAATTTAAATAATATTTGATTATTCTAAATTTGATTTGACGACAGTACGTTCGATTGTGTTTCTTTTATTCTTATTTGATGTATGTATATTTTGATATACTCGAAAATATGTGAAGTTTCATAACCTGTACTGGACCAGCGTGGTGGAATATGTAGCCTATCCTTCTCACACTGAGAAGAGGTCCTTACCCAGCAATAGGACAGTTTATATACTGATAATTTAATAGTCACACAATTTGATTCCTACCATCAAATGAAACCCAAATCTCTCGACGAGGCGACTACTTAAAACTGCCATCCATGAAGTCAAAATATGTTCCAGAAAGCTAGTACCGTGTCAGGTTACCCCCCGGACCTTATATGAGCTGGCAGCTGATGCGGTCGATAACCTATGGCCACCGAATGCCTTCCAATGGACAGTGGAAGATGTCGCCAACTGGATGGAGGATAACGTTGGCTTCCCGCAGTACAGAGTAAGTAAGGTTTCAGCTTTTTTATTTCTGGTGGTGTAAGGATTATCCCATGATGTGGGGATTTCAGCAATATATAATGGTAAGAGCAGCGATAGCCTAGTGGAAGACCGTTGGACTGCCACGTAGTAAGTTGGGTTCCAGCTTTTAATTTTTGGTGGTATGGGGCATCTCGTGGTGTAGGGATTTTGGCAATATATAATGGTTTGAACAGCGATAGCCTAATGGTAGAACATAGGAGTGCGTCGCAGTAAGATGGATCCTAGCTTTTTACTTCTGGTGGTATGGGGATTATCCCGTGGTGACAGTTTTAGATAGTCTAGTGGGGAAACGTTGGACAGCCACGCAGTAAGATGGATCCTAGCTATTTATTTCTGGTGATATAGGGATTAACTCGGGGTGCGGGGATTTTGGCAGTATATAATGGTAAGAGCAGCGATAGCCTAGCCCGTTGAATGTGACGGCAAAGTTGACGGCTTTGTGAAAACGATTAAACCATGTGACGATTTTAAATAGAAGGTTTCAAAAAGGGGGTAGTATTACGTGATGCATTCTAGTAGAAGATCATTGGACTGACATGCAGAGTTCTAGAGATGGACTGACATGCAGAGTTCTAGAGATGGACTGACATGCAGAGTTCTAGAGATTGATCCTAAGGCGCGCGTCTCTGACTTTACGAAGCCATGTGCATATTGAATAGTTAATTATCGCTCGCTTTAACGGTGAAGGAAAACTTCGCGAGGAAACCTAAATGTCTGGGTGTTGTACATAATGTTCTCGAATTATGTAAGATATGTGAAGTCTGCCCACGCCGGACCAGCGTGGTGGACTATGACCTGACCCTTCTTACGCTGAGAAGAGGCCGGTGCCCAGCAGTGGGACAGTTTATACACAGGGCTGATATAATAATTAGGTTGTTTAATACGTTATTTTGCTTTCAGAGCTGCATAGTCGAAAATCAAATAGACGGGAAGAGATTACTTATGTTGGAAGATCCTTCGAATCTACCCAAAATAAATATACACATCTTCGATCATATTAAGGTTTGTATTCAATAGCAAATATTTAAATCATAGATGCGAACTACTTTATTTAAATATTGTCAGCGCCGGCCCTTGGGTAGAGCAAGAGGTACGGTCGCTCTAGGCACCAGACGGTCAGAGACGCCAAAAAATCCCAATTGCGAAAAAGATAACTAATACTATAAATGAGAATGTGAGTTTATTTGTTACGCTTCCACGCCTTAACTACTCGACCGATCATCATGAAATTTGGCATACACATTGTCAGGAGAACAGAAAAGGCCATAGGGTAGTTAGTGCTTTTCATACCCTCTACCTACCCTTATCTCCTATTGACTACGTAATGGAAAAATTTCATGATCATTGGTCCATTAGTTTAGGCGTGAAAGCGTAACAAACAGATAAACAAACTCACATTCGCATTTATAATATTACTTAGGATTTAATCTGTTAATGTTGTTTTTGTGAAATAAAATTATATTATTTTTTATTTCCTTGTTTGTAAAATAATATACAAAATCAAAGATCAAAGGCAACTATCCTATTATATTTCTTTTTTAACAAAGCGCATTATGAAACCGCATTTTGAACGAGATGTATGTAAGAATCCAGGATGCAATTATTTTTTTTCGTCCATTTAAAGCCTCTCCCTTGGACTTCCAAATCACTCTGTTGGTCGATATCGCCTGGCCTTATGATCTTGTGACAACTATATCTCGAGGGTCTTTTGACCCACAAGGCCCATATTCAAACTCGACCGAGGGATGACCTCAAGGTGTCTGTACACCAAGTTACAAGTCAATCGGTCTAGTGATGCCGGAGCTATGCCTGTCACTAACAGACAGACACACAGACACCACATAGTGTTTTTATTAACCTCTTCGAAGAAGACCCAGAGGTTAATAATTATTGTGTCGCGAGAGACTTTACAAACATTCAAACAACGGACACAAAGAACATCGGCCTCGGTGGCGTAGTGGTTAGTGTAACCGATTGCCACGCCTGAGGTCACGGGTTCGATTCCCGCACAAGTCAAACATTTGTGTGCATGAATATGGAAGTTTGTCTTGGTCTGTGTGTTTCTATGTATAATATGTATGTATTTACAAAAAAGAAGTATATATGTATGTTTATCCATTGTCTAGTACCCATAGTACAAGCTCTGCTTAGTTTGGGCTAGTTGCTGTTGTGTGTATGTAGTAGAATAATATTATCTTCATATATATAATTCTTCTGTACGTGTGTTGACAGTGAACTCATCCTAAACGGCTGGACCGACTTGAATGAATTTTTTTGTGTGTTCAAGTGGATTCGAGGATGGTTTAGATTTTCTTTTTTTTTTTTCTCTATGCGGGACAACCGTCTGTCAGGATAGCTAGTTCTATTATATATTATCCAGATTCGGAACAACCATTTGTGTATCACACAAATTTTTGCCCGGTGTGGGATTCGAACCCACGACATTCGGCACAGTAGCAGTGGCGAGGCGACCAAACCGCTATGCCATTTGTGCAATGAAATCGTTCTAATTCGATAGATATCTGATTTCAGTTCATAGTTCAACGTATACGTGAGCTGTATACCACAGAATTGATCAGGTTCTGCAGAAGCATCGGTCTACCGTATCGGCGGCCTCTCACGCATTGTACATGGTTCGATTCCCGAACTGGGCCCAGTTGGGGCATACGAATGAATTGGGAGAGGTAATCTATACTATTTGCACTAATATTATAAAGCTGAAGAGTTCTGAAGAGTACTGGTTCGAATTGAAATTATTTTAGTGTTGGATAGACCTTTTATCGGGGAAGGCTATAGGCTATATAACATCACGCGACGACCAATAGAAGCAGAGCATCAATGGAAAAATGTTCCAAAAACGATGAAAATTCTCTACGTGAAGCAGACGAAGCTGCGCGGATCAGCTATTTTTAGATTAAATTGTTATCGAGTTAAATTGAGTGATATATAATATAATATTAGCCTTGTATTAAACTTTCCCACTGCTGGGCACGGGTCTCTGCTCAGTCTGAGAAGGATTAGGTCATAGTCCACCACGCCGCCCCAGTGCGGGTTGGCAGACTTCACATATCTTCGGGAATATTATGTAGAACTCTCAGACATGCAGGTTTCCTCACGATGTTTTCCTTTACCGTTAATGCGAGTGTTAATTATCTATTTAATACATAGATAAAACTTCAAATAGCCATAGGTGCGTGCGTAGGAGATTTGCTCCCGGGATGCCGGCGGCCTATCGTCAGTCCCGAAATTTTCGGGATTAAATTGCCCGAGACAGGAATTTGGCAAATTACGGCATATATATTTCTATATCAAGAAACGACGTTAACGTCAATTTTCAATAATAGTTATGGTTAAGTTTTTACCTCTGAACGAACACTAGTTATCGAATAATAACTATCGTTATTCGAATGCAATCGAATAATTGGCATAATCAAATATAACTATCGTTTATCGAATAGTATCCAATTATTGGCATTATAGAATAATAACCATCGTTCTTCGATTACTATCGAATGATCAGAACAATCGAGTAATTCGATCATTTTATTACAGATCCGATATTCTCCGATGGATGAAAATAATAGGTCCTAAACCTCTCAACTTGGACCACTGGGATTTGGTATGGTATGATCGCCTTCAATTTGGCTTGACAGAGGTTTTCAAACCGCTCGTTAACTTCAGTTCGCCACGGCTTGAGAGCTTAATTACCTATATATATAGACACACCTGCATGCTATAAGCAGTTCGTGTGGTGTATTTTACTAATATTTCGCAGTCTATGAATTAAAGTTCCCAAACCGACCGCCCGTATTGCCTGATACGCAAATCCTGATATGATTGAACAAGCATAAACGCAAACATGCTACAGAACTAACAATGCATTTAGTTTGAATTGACTATCGAAAATTATTCGAATGATTCTGATATATCTGGACATATATGATCTATCCCAGTGCTGGACACGGGCCTCTTCTCAATAAAACGGTTACTTGTACCTTGTATATTAATGTCGTGTCAATATTTCAGGTATCAAAAGCCGGACTTCCCCAATACGTTGTTCGCGAAAATACCGAATGCTGAAACTGAAGAACTAGTATGGTTCAGACCGACTGTTGAGAACTGCAATGAATATGAGGTACTGTTCATCATCCTAGACGCGTTTCTGCCACAAACCGGAAAAAAATTATCAGCATTATAGAGCGCTAGCTTGCACTCTCGATTTCGCTCAAATGGACATAAAAAACGTTTTTTTTTTGACCCCGGAAACTCCTTTATGGATACCCTCTCACCCGGGGGGGGGGGGAAGGAAGTTATGTGCGACTCGCCACCCCTGCAGGGGGTCGGTATACACACTAAAAACCTGGGAGTGAGCAGTCCCTCCACCGACGGGGTAGGGCGAGATGGGGTCGCGTTAGCAGTCACCATCCCGCCCCGGCGGTTGGCCCGGCTGATGGTAACCGGGCCTCAGCACACGTGTGGGGCCGTGCAAGCCGGTAGAGAGTCCCCCGACTCTGTACCAGTGACCCCACTAAGGACATAAGTACGATTTTTTTTTTTTTGATACCCAGGAAAAAATGCTTGATGCACTACCCGCCGGCTAGGGGACGGCACCGGCGGGGCGTGTGGGACTCACCAGCCTATTGCTGGTATACCCACTAAAAAAACCTGGGGTGTTCCCTCTCTCACCCAGTGGGGGAGGCCTGTTGGGAGTCTAAAAAGATTCATCCATAGCAGGCCCCCCCGTGTGGGTGCCGGCCGGGTCAATCGGACCCGACCTCCTCTCGTCCCCGGGGGAGAGCATTTCACAGCTCTCCCCTTTCGACGTTAGAAGGCGCGCGGGAACACCACGCGCGCCCTCTATGGGTTCTTACTCACGGGTGGCAGGGTCCCCTGAGGCCTTGCCACCCAGAACCCTAGGACATAAGTACCCTAACCTAACTAAACCTACAAAACCCATCTTCCAAAATCTACTTTATTATATTGGTAAGGATGTTATTGTTTCGCTTACAATTTACTATATGAAACACTAGCTGCGCCACGCGGCTGAACAACCGATTTCATCCATAAAGTAGCCTATGTGTTAATCCAGGTCTCCAGCTATCTATATATCAAGTTTTATCGCAATCGGTTTAGTAGCTTTTGTGTGAATGAGTAACAAACATCCATCCATCCACCCATCCATCTATCCATCCATTCACCCATCCATACACCCATCCTCACAAACTTCTACATTTATAATATTAGTGGCCGTGATATGGATAGCATCTGATCTGTCACAGGACCCAAGCTATACTTTACGGAGTATAGTTAACCAATGATGCTTACTTCCAGGCACTAAGAAAATTTAAAGTTGATGATCAGGAAAAAGAACAACTTATATGGATGGAACATACACGAGGATCTCCTTCTAGAAAAAAATCTGTGGAGTATCTGGATGAGATCAAGAGAAAAGCAATGTTGAAGAAGCCGGAGAAGATAGAGTCTAGGCTCATGAGGCCAAAGATAAGTTTGGTGGGGTTGACAGGCAAGGATCTTCTGTTGGCAAGAAGACGTTTACCGAAACAGAAGTTCTTGGCGTAGAGGAAAAAAAGATTTGACTGCTTTGCTGATTCCGTACATGCAGTCTCATGCCTGATTGTGACTCATACATCGGTAGCTACATGTGTGACTGATTTCATCTAATGGTGAGCGTATTGCAGACTCAGTGCTGCTACTAAGAATGTATAATTAACAGTAGAGACAGTGGATCCAAACTTTTCTTAAAATTATTCGGTTGTTCCGATTATTTGATTCAGCCGATTATCCGATTGGAATTGAATAACGGATTTTGATTTGAAATTAGTGCTTCAATTATTATCTTATGTATTGGATTCTTTTAGCAGCTATGATTTCTGGCAACTTCTACGTCATCAAGTTAGCTGGCATGGGCACTTACGACAATGATATGGTTTGGATTCTGATATGGTTTGGATTCCTTCACTAGACTTGAACATCGTATTCAATTAATTTAAGATCATAGTGTAGATCTTATTTTTTAATTTTTTTTTAATGACTGGTAATTTAACAGTTTATTGGAAGTTTTGTCTATGTACTTAGTTTATAGAGTTTTATTTATGGTAAGATTGTTTGTAAATAAATTTATTTTAAAAATAGTTCTTTGTTTTTTTTGGATTACGATTAACACAATCAGAAAGCTAATTTTCTTAATAAAAGCTGTTCAAAGATTCGATCTACTCTAATAAACATTAAATAAAACTGACAATTTCATATACTGGGTGTTAGGAACGGCGTACCGAAAACTTTAACAAGACGTCTTTCTATAGTTACTTATCTTGATGCAAAATTCTTTTAATCATATAAATGCAAGGCTAATGTTTTATATTGATTAACATTATTACGCGGTACGCAATGGATTGCTACTACGTTTGCAAAGGCGTGCGGCGCGAGCGAGGAATGACCTCTGCGCTCAACAGCTGATCTGCTTACATAAATCACGATGATTTAATTACAATGCTAGTAAAATGTGGTATTTTTTGTTTTTATTTAACAAAATGGATGGTTTATGCATCATGTTATAATTCACAGTCACAAAAATGAAAAATGATTCCAACGATTTTAACTTAGATAATGGTCTGAATTTACTATTGCAGTTTTTTGGTATGCCATCCCTTACATCCAGTATGTGTAGACCATTATGTAATTCATTGGACAGGGATTATAGAGAAATGTGATGATATCCCAATATTCACAGCAATAAAATTATAACGTATTATTATAGCGACTGGCAAGAAGCTACTTGAAGACCAATGTTCTGAGGATTGATGAGCAAGACTATAGCTTCATCAGCCCTCTTCATATGCCAGTGCGTTCGTTGGCTTAACTTCATACTATACCAAACCAAGAGATAGCGCTGATCAAAAGCAGTACACATCACAACCAACAGATGGCGTTGCACACAACTGTTTACAACATGATACGATTATATTGTACCCAAACGTAGAAGGCGCTAATCAAAAAACAGTACAAACACGACAAACAGATGGCGTTGTACACAACTGTTTACAACTTAGTGTAAGGTCTGTTTATAGAGACCTAGCTAAGCGGCTGATGGACGCGTCGTATGACCAGAGTATTTTCTTTGCACAAAGAATAAGTATTGCCATTCAAAGTGTCAATGCTGCCAGTCTTCTGAGCACGTTGCCAATTAACGACAATGCGAAGGAATATTATGACGCTTATTAATTTTGTTGTTTTATTTTTCTCTTAAGTTTATATTAATTCTTGTAAATTATGTGTGTATATTATGTTAAGTACAAGACACAATACATAGATGGCGCCACTCACCTGTATAGCTATGATGATCGTGTCGTTCGTCACTGGGCCGAATATGTCCTCGTTATAAATAGTTTGTGCTTCATTATACCTTCGGATAGCCCTTCTTATATCTGTTATATTTTTGGTTCCTATTTTCTCTGTTGCGTTGGCTGGAAAGTTAAAACAATAATTAGAGAGTGCATAAAGTACTACTAGGGTTCTTAATTTCGGGCACGCCACGATCGTGGCGGTAAGTCCCGTGTTTGAGGAGTGGCTGGAGAGGCGGCATGGCGCCCTCACCTTCCGGCTGACACAGGTTCTGACTGGCCATGGATGTTTTGGCCGGTTCCTGTGTCGTATACGCCGGCAAGAGACGCCCGGTTGTCACCACTGCGGCGACTGCCGCGACGTTATTGAGGACACGGCGCTGCACACTTTGGCGGTTTGCCCCGCCTGGGCATCGCAGCGTCGTGATTTGATCGCGGCAGTCGGATCGGTTGCCCTCTCGCTCCCGGCCGTAGTTCAGTCTATGGTCCGGAGTGAGAGGTCGTGGAACGCCGTCGCCTCCTTTTGCGAGGAAGTGATTTCCATCAAGGAGGCGGCGGAGCGGGAGAGGGAGCGTTTAAACCCTCTCCCCAACCGCAGAGCCAGGCGCCGGAGGGCGCGAGATGACCTCCAGCCACCCTGAGGTTTGACCTGGGGGTGGCGGGCTTTGTGGGCCTGCCCGCCATCCGTTCAGCACCAGGTCCGAGAGGCGGCGTGCGTGTTCCCACGCGCGCCTCTGTGTCGAGTCCGTCTTCCCTCTAGGGGGGAGACAGTAGGGTTTTATTTGAAGTAGTGCCTATTTTGGGTAGGTCTTTCGTGTAGTGGCCTGCCGTTTCATACGGCGGGCCGTAACCTCGGCGGGGTCGCGACCGCATGCGAAAGCGATTCGCGCGGCCCCGTCGGTAGTGGTTGTGTCGAGGAACACCGTGGTAGGTTTAGTCGGTATTCCGGGAGGTACATTATCTTTTTTTTTTAACATCTTTATTTTACCCCGGCGAGTCCGACATAATCCCTCCGCCCGCCCCCGAGGAGGGATATGCGCCATTGCATTCCCCCACGTAAAAAAAAAAAAAAAAAAAAAAAAAAAAGGGGTTCTTGATTTAAAAACAGTATTATAATAATTAAATAATTGGGAAGAGAGGAACCCGCCATGCACCCTCGGATTACCCACCCCAAGTATTGCAATAGAAAAAGGTTGATAATACTCGTCCGGTAAGGGACAGCCACGACGTAGGACCCGAGCGTACTCCAACTCGCAGTATTCCGCTTTGAGCACAAAATATGCGTCGACACGAGTTTCGCTTCAGCGCGAGGCATCCTCAGGACCGTTTGGAATCGAATGCCAATGAAGGTATCGACGCATATTTTGTGCTCGAAGCGGAATAGTTTTTACAGTTCTATCAAAAAAAGTATACAAAATACTGTTTTAATGACCACTTGTATTGGGAGTTATACCTAGTTCAACTGGAAATTGTGGAGAAGGTTCTGAATATTATAAAAATTAATATACAATTTGACAAGACATTCCAAAAATGTCTCAAAAACTTCAAATAATACTGTTTACTTTACTAAAATACTGCACCGACCTTGATATACTTTATTTCTCGTACAAAAAGTTGGGAACCCCAAGTACTATAGATTACAGATGCCAAATGCAGCATTACGGTGTTCAATAAAGACTTAAATCACAGATGTGCCAACACCGTATTTAAATCGCACGAAAATGTCCACACTTAGAAGAGTAAGCTCACTCAAGAGATAGAAACCGATAGAGTACAATTCAATATGAGTGAGCGTGATAATACTATTTTTATAATTCAGATGTCATGTTGACATTCTGTTTCAGATGACAACTTAATGACTAGAATGGTGACCATATTTAAACGTAGTTAACATCTGATTTAAATCTTTAGAGCTCGATAGCTCTATGGCTTGATCGTTCTCATAAGTGTGTTAAGTGGGATGATACACCTACGTCGGTACGCCGGCATACGGCCGCAGCAGGCGTAGCACTATAACTACGTATGGACTCTAATATACTACGGTGGGTCAATAAAGCCGTGACTTTATGAATTTGCCGCTCCTTAACTGAAATGGCAACACTGCACCTGTCAACAGGCATCTTTCAGTTGACACCTGTCAAAATTTGAACAAGCTGCGTCATTTAGTTTGTGTTTCACAGCCATTCATTGCATTGTGATTTGAGGGGAAAATGGAAAAAGTGAATTTCTTGTGCTCATTAAGCCTTATTTTTTGCGGAAAAAAAAATCACTCAAACTAAGGTTAAGCTTGATAAATAACCCTGCACCGTCAATTTCAATGATAAAACACTGGTTTACTGAATTTAGTTATGGCCGTAAAAGCACGGAAGATGCCGAACGTTCTGGACGCCTAGTTGAGATCTCTACACACAAAATAATTGAAAATTCATGATATGGTGTTGGCCGATCGGAGATTGAAAGTGCGGGCGATTGTGGAAGCCATAGGCATCTCACATGGCTCAGTAGATTCAATTTTGAATAATCACTTGGTTATGAGAAAGCTTTCAGCAAGATGGGTGCCACGTTTGCTTACTATCGACCACAAACGCAAACATGTGACAACTTCGCAGGAGTGTTTGGCGTTGTTCAACCGCAATATGGACAAGGTTTTGTGCTGTTTCGCTACCGTGGACGAAACGTGGATCCATCACAACACACCAGCAGTCAAAACAGTCGGTTTTTCGGGGTGAATCGACGCCAAAGAAAGCTAAGGTGGGTTTGTAAGCCAATTAAGTTATTGTGACCGTTTTTTGTGATGCACGCGGTATAATCCATATTGACTATTTTCAAAACGGTATAACAATCAATGATGAATATTATGCCAACTTATTGGGTCGATTTCATGAGGATTAGCAACAAAAACGACCGTATTTCGCTCAGGAAAAAGTTATTTTGCACCAGGACCATGCAAGGGTGCACACATGCAGTTTCCACGTCAAAATACCACGAATCAGACTACAATTGCGCCTCGAGCGACTATTTCTTGTTTACAAACCTGAAGAAATAGCTCGGCGGAAAGAGATTTGACTCCAACGTATATGGGCTATGGGGATGGGTGTTTGATGGACCGGTATTATGGTGACTATGGATGAAATACAGCGTCTGCTCTGAATACTCTAGTAGCATCAAGTCGGATGGGCAGACGGTGACTCGCCAACTCACTGAATGTCTCCTCTGAAAAGCCGCAATAGGCATACAAGCCTTAAAGACAGCAGAAGTCAACACCGTTGCGAGCGGATAGAGATGTTGAGCGGTGAGGTTTCACTATCACGAGTCTTGTGATTACGAAGACCCGAAGCAGGTTGCCTCGTAGCTATGCCCTTGAAAATGACACTTCCACCCCCGAGCATATAGCTCTGGCAGCCCTTCTCTGACCGGCCAACTAAGACAAGCCAGAGTTGAGAGTCCTACGAGCGCTCTTAAAGTTCCACCCCAGCCAACCAGTAAAGGCATGCCGAGAACGAGGCCCTAACCGATCCTCTGAGGCATTCAGGACCGGAGTGTCCTCACTCACTAGGATTATTATTAACAGGCAGTAAGAACTATACCATGCTTTTATAAGTTTGAAAAGATAAACAAGTGGGATGAAGTGGTACTTACCAGTGGCATTCTTAGAATGTACAGTAAGGTACTTATGTAACTCTGGTGGCACTAATGCTAGCACTTGTTCCGAAGTGTCGTTGGCATTCATCAGCTCTTCTGGAAGCAATGGCACTAATTAGTGTTATACAATATATATACAGACCATTTTCTTATCTGATTTATTTGGTAAACAAACAACTTATTATAAATTGAAATTAATTTATACGGATTTTATCGCGTTCTATTAAAAGCAGTAACTGAATGATTTTATAATTAACTAGCTTTTGCACGCGTCTTCGCTCGCGTAAAAGTAAGTTAGGTTAGGTGTAAAAGTACATTTAAAAAATATAAAATATAGCCTATGTTACTCAGTGATAATACAGCTTTCTAATAGGGAAGGAATTTTATATATCGGATGAGTAGTTTTTGAGTTAAAGCCTTACAAAAAATCAAATCTGTCCTCTTTATAATATTAGTATACAGGGTGACCGGCAATTAATGGATAACCTTGAAATGTCTTATAGTAGAACTGAAGGCTGTTCAGAAAAATTAAAAAAAGAAAAAAGGAAAAAATATATTAGAAAGTGCAAGCTATATTAGCATAGCATACTTTTGACTGTCTATCTATTAGCATAATTAGTGTTTAATAATAAAACAACAAAAAACCGACGGATTTCATTTATTTATGGTCGTAGTATACAAGAAAGTTATACATGGGAATTAAAAAAAAACATATCTAAGGTAGTAGTTAGGATAGATATTTTTCATATTTTTTCTGAACGGCCATCAGTTCCACTATAAGACATTTCCAGGTTATCCATTAATTACCGGACACCCTGTATACATCTTACGTTTACACGAATGTTTTATATTCAAATTAAACTTTACACGGGATTTACTTTATACGGATTTTAACACTGTATTACATAATTTTGAAACTGTTACACTACTACTACTATTGAATTTTACTAATTTATAAGCTAATAAAATTATTAACACTATTTATATTTAGGTTTACACTTTCCCCGACGTTTCGGTTGCTTTTCAGCAGCCATGGTCATGGCGTTTTTATTTTAAAACATTATTGTTACATAATTTTGAAGTATTACCTTACTATTGGTAAACTTTACACGCGAAGAAAAAGCTTATATAGTATTTAAGCTATTTCTCCGTAAGGCTGCTGAAAAGCAACCGAAACGTCGGAGAAAGTTAAATATAATAGTTTAAATAATTTAAATAGCTTAAATAGTAATAAAGTTTATCAATAGGTAGTAGTATAATAATTTCAAAATTATGTAATTAATGTGTAGTTTAAAATCAATGTATAACATTTTAAGGCAATATAAACTCATGATATATATTTCAGTTACTACTTTCAGATCACATTTGTACAGTAATAAATAGAGATGACAAAAAGACAATTCATAGAGTTGGGTGTCTATGTATCGTCTATGGTAGTACACCATATTTGTTTACCAAAGACAAGATAGAAAAATGGTCTTTTTATTGACAAGTATTTAGTCACAATATACAATGATGTATTGATACTTTAATTTACAATTACCCTCAATAAGATGAGGCATGCCATGTTGCGCATATATCGATATAAATTTACAAAAATGTTATTAAACACGACAAGAGGCGTACCACCGTCTCGTGGAGCAGTATTATTGTCACTCATTCTTTGCTACAGAAAGGATATTGCTGTCTCACTCTCTCATAAACAAGGATTTGTACTAAAGAGTAAGACAGTAATAACCTATATATATACTCGTAGGTACATACACGAGTGACAATAATATTGCTCTTCAAGACGGTGGTACGGCCCCAGTCGTGTTTAATAAACATTTTTGTAAATTTCTATCGATATTTTTATAAGCTAATATCCTTTACTACATGGTCCATGACCCTTGGTTGGAAAAAAGGAATAGAAAATTAATAACTCTTTTATTTAATGTTTACGCACCAAGCGGGTGCGTTGTGTGGAATAGTCTTGGTGCGCTTTGAACGGGTGCGTTTTAAACTGGTGCGCGAAATGGCATACCTCAATAAGATTATTGTCAATTTATAGTTTGGGACGTGCCGCTTGTGAATTCCTTAGTCCATGATTGAAATATACTTTACAAACATTAAAACAACAGACACAAAGAACACCCAGATAAATATTAAAAGTAAGAAGATTGTTTAGGTATTTTCAGAGTATCGTAACTCTGACGATTTAACTATAACTATCGGCCGCCTAGTGGTCAAAATTCGACCATAAATGAATTAAATTTTTAGTTCGATCATTATTAAGGTTTTATTGCCTATAACTTTACGGTTATAATCACATTTCATTTAGATTTCACCAAGGCTATACAGGTTAAATATATCTATCTTTTCAAACAAATTATTATTTACTTGACTATGTTCTTTCATTATCCATCCATAGTTACAAAGAATTGTACGACGTCAGACGAACAATGCCGAAATACTACGAACGCGATTCGACTGCGTGTGTCAAATGCATGGTTGTGTGCGTGTGGTGTTTTTCATTAATTTATATTTCTAATGAATATTAGGATTCGCACCTTCTTCTCCATATAAACTTCAACTGTGCCAAATTTCATACTCCTCCGTCCGCGCAATTTTCGGAAAAAGGGGTGCAAAGTTATTGCTTCACGTATTAATATATAGATTTATAGTTTATCTAACAAACTTTTGAATAAGCCTTTTTATGTCTTATTAGGTGATCCACGTCACATAAGAGAATTCTCCTCGTTCTTCGAAACATTTTTCATTGATGCTCCGCTCCTATTGGTCGGAGCATGCTGTTATATAACCTATAACCTTCCTCGATAAATGGGCTATCCAACACTAAAATACTTTTTCTATTTCAACCAATAGTTCCTGAGATTATCGCGTTCAACCAAACAAACAAACTCTTCAGCTTTATAATATTAGTAGATATAGAATAGATTTTGCCAGCGGCTAAGCTCGCGTTAATTTAAATGTTGTCAATAAATTCAATATCTCAAGAATAGTACTTTTTTCAGGATGAAAGGTATCCTATGTCCTTTTCTGTTCCCCTGACAACGTGTATGCGAAATTTCATGATGATCGGTCGAGTAGTTAAGCCGTAAAAGCGTAACAAACAAACTAAGATTCACCTTTATAATACTCGATTTTAACCGCAGCTTTGCTTGCATTAATGTAGATTTTTGTTAAAATAGATTTTAGTAGCGTATGTTATTCTGATGTATAAAGTCATAAACAATCTATACTAATATTTTAAAGCTAAAGAGTTTGTTTGTTTGTTCTGTTGAACGCACTAATCTCAGGAACTACTGGTTCGATTTGAAAAATTATTTTAGTGTTGGATAGTCCATTTATCGAGGAAGGCTATAGGCTATTTAACATCACGCTACGACCAATAGGAGCGGAGTATCAATTAAAACTGTTGCAGAAACGGGGAAATTTCCCTTATGCGTAGCAGACGAAGTTGCTCGGGTCAGCTAGTAATACTATCAAATTTCATCAAAATCCATTCAGTAGTTTTTGCGTGACATCCTATCTCACAAACTTTCTCATTAACAATAGTAGTAAGGATTTCGAGTTATAATTTCTCGTACTTATTAATTATTTTTGTGGCAAAAAGCGTCCGTTTGCTGCGGCATTTTACGCGTCAATGAACCGAGCGGTTTACAGATCACATGACCAAACGCACAAGTACTTTGGAATGTGAGAATCGTGTCAAGAGTTAAACTGATGTCAAAACATTTTAAGATATTGAGACACTCGTCAAGGTCGGCTTTATCAAGATATTTCAAGTATAGCTCTAGATAAGATACAAATGTTTCAATGCACTGTTTAAACAATAAGATAGTTTCAATTATAAAAGAGGTTTAAATATCTCGCTGATTTCAGCATAAATTGGCCGGCTCGACCGGGGAAGTACTACCCTCTCACAGAATATCGACGTGAAATAGCAGTATTCCTACTGTTGTGTTTCGTTTGGTGAGTGAGAGTGCCGGAGGCCCAATCACCCTCTTTCCCCCTTCCCGCTCCTTCTCCTTCCCACTTCTTTTCCTAAAGAGTCGGCAACGCGCAAGTGATGCTTTTAATGTTGCAAGGCTTCCATACGCTACGGTGACCACTTACCATCAGGTGGGCCGTGGCTTGTTTGCCACATTAGTTGTATAAAAAAAAAGAAGTTGGTCTCTTCTCTGTGTGCGTCAGGAAATAAAAAGCAATCACTTGGTCTTTATAATATTCTTCTTAAAAAAGAAGGTATAATTTCTGTGCGGGGGGACTTTACAAACATTCACACAACAATCACAAAGAACAACCAGACTCGGAGCAACCATTATCTTATCTTATCTTATCTTGTGTGGGGGCCAGTCAGTACAGACCGACGACACTTCGACCCAGTGGGATCTTTTGTGTCGACTTCCCCAATAACGACTGCCATAGATGTTCATGGCAGCCGGGACCGACGGCTTAACGTGCTCTCCGAGGCACGGAGCAGGCGATAATTGTCAATCAATACGCACATCATTTCGAAAAGTCATATAACTTCCGAAAGTCAGACGTGCGCGACGTGGGTTCGAACCCGAGACCCTCTGCATTGCAGTTTGTTGGTCTCCCCACTGAGCTGTCGCTGCTCCGGAGCAACCATAATAATAATAATAATGTTCTATCACATACACACAACACCATCTAGCCCAAACTAAGCAGAGCTTGTACTATGGATTCTAGACAATGGATAAACATACATACCTTTATTTTTTTTTTGTTGTAAATACGTACATATTATATATAAAAACACCCAGACCAAGACAAACATTCATGTACATGCACACAAATGTTTGACTTGTGCGGGAATCGAACACGAGACGAGGCGACCACAAAAACCTAGTGATGGATATATTAGCATTCACATTAATTTTTAGCATGCGAATGCTCATTTAGCATTTAGCAAATGAAATGTATTTGTGAATTTCTGTGAAGTGTGAATTCATCGCTTCGTACGCGATTCGCTTCATTCATAATTTCATACTAATGCGGGTAACGCGTTTTCCGTCTCACCCACGGGAATACTCAATCTATCCGTTTCATATTACACGACAAGTGAAATTATTAGCAGGTTGCGAATGCGAAGGATGATGTTAAGCAATTATTATATTATTATCTTCGATTTACTCGTATTTAGGGACGTATATTGAGTGAATCCGTGCGAATGTTTGTTTAATAATAATCTGTGTAGCACGCGCTTGGCGCGCTTCGTATTGTGTCAAAGTTCAGTACGTCTTCGCATTTAGTAATAGTTTTGTTTACGTATTTTATAAACAATAATTGCTTTCTTTAGTCTTAATCTTTATTACAAAAGACTAATGCCCTTGTACATATGTAAAATACAAAACGAGACCATGTAAATACGATAAAATGAACTCTTAAATACACCATTGATATTTTACTGTCAGTCCCAAATCTGGATAAAGTATGACAGAAAGTCCTTAAAATCTAGGTTTTATGTTGATATATTATTATTTAATTATAATTAGGTACTAGCGGCCGCCGTGATCAAAATTCCTAAGAAGGTTGCTACTTTGTTTTCTGTTTTTCTCTATGACATATAAATAAGGTATAGGTAACCATAGTTACAAAGAATTTTACGACGTCAGACGAACAATGTCGAAATACTACGAACGCGATTCGACTGCGTACGTCAAATGTATGGTTGTATGCGTGTAGTGTTTTCCATTAATTTAGTGTATTTCTAATGCATATTTTATAAAAATATTAGCATTCGCCCTTTCTTCTCCATAAAAACTTTAACTGTGCCAAATTTCATACTCCTCCGTCCGCGCAATTTTCGTAAAAATGAGTACGAAGTTTTTGCTTCACGTATTAATATATAGATGATCATTATCTTAATTACATAAAATATACAAAAGACTTTCTAAGGCGAACGCGCTTTTTAATTCGCATATTAATAAATTTCACACTTCACATACAAAATTACTATCAATCATCGTCATAATTAGCAAATAGCATACCCATACCAATTAGCATGCTAATGAAATTTATGCGAAATCGTTATCGTATCGTATAATCATTAATTACCATCATTACTTAAACCGCAACGACATCCGTGCAATCAATATTAGTATGCCAAAGTTTATTAGCTTCAACGCTGTGTGTTTATTTGTCTATGTATAATAATACAATGGCGGCCGCAATGTCGTAGTGGTTAGTGTAACCGACTGCCAAGCTCGAGATCGCGGTTTTGATTCCCGCACAAGACAAACATTTGTGTGCATGGACATGGATGTTTGTCTTGGTCTGGGTGTTTCTATGTGTGTGTATTTACAAAAAAAGTATATACATATGTATTTTTATGCATTGTCTAGCACCCGTAGTACAAGCTCTGCTTAGTTTGGGCTAGATGGTGTTGTGTGTATGTGGTAGAATAGAATATTTAAACCACAATGCTTAATTTAATATTCTAATATAACCGCCAAACTTGTGGCGCCATCTAGATTTTAAACACAAAAGTCAACTTTCAAAAGTTTGTCTGCAAAACGTCGTACAACGCCATCTATGGACATCTTACGTAACGATCACATAAAATTCCTGCATATAACTATTTGACACGTATTACCAGAAACGCCGTACTACATTTGAATTAGCGATATTGATTTTGAAATATTAATTTAATTAATTAACAAAGCTTTCCTTTTTGCTAAATAAATTGATACTGATAAGTAAATTTTGTTAATAACTAAAATTAAATTAATTGGATTCTTACGTCATACAGCTTGATTATATACCTAGCATTCTGTAAATAATAAATAATGTATTTTACATAATGTGAAATTTGTACAGTGCAAATAAGTAGGTAGTCGACCAAAAATATGGTCCACCACCCTACGGTTGCGGGTCATTTGAACGTCATGAAACAACAAGGTCGATTTCCCCTTGCAATAATATTTTGACAGCTACCATTGCTCTCTCTATCATGTATTATATCTACGTCATGCCATGTGTCAAATTAGGAAAGTCAACTTAGCGATAATTTGACCTGACAGAAACTTTTATCAAAGCTCGTAGACCACATTCTTGGCTGCCTGTTCTAAAGCTGTAAAGAAAATACCGCATATACAAGCGGTAATTGTGTTAGGGTAACAGTTTCTTCGGGAGAGCCCGACATAACATAATAAATGCACACAAATGTTTGACGTGTGCGGGAATCGAACCCGCGACCTCAGGCGTTGCAGTCGGTTACATTAGCCACTAGGTGTGTATAATATTTAAACTACAACGACAAACGATTTGTAAGTCAAAAATAGTTCTTTGTTTGAAAAGTAAGATCTATTTTTAGAGCAGCGATAGCTCAGTGGGGAGACTAACAGACTGTAAATGCATAGGGTCTCGGGTTTGAACCCACGTCGCACACCTCTCACTTTCGGAAGTTATAAGACTTTTCCAAATTATGTGCGTATTGATCGGCAATTATCGCCTTCTCCGTGTCTCGGAGAGCAAGTGAAGACGTCGGTCCCGGCTGCCATGAACATCTATGGCAGTCGTTATTGGGGAAGTCGACACAATAGATCCCACTGGGTCGAAGTGTCGCTGGTCTGTACTGACTGACCTCCACATAAGATAAGATAAGATCTATTTTACAAAAACATTATTTCAAGAGGCTTTGAATTTTTGAAAACTTACGACCCCGATCTTCGCACGGGTAGTACAAATCTGATCTGAGTCCGTTGGACGCCACGCAGAGGTATCTAGTTCGATCCCAAGGTACACACCTCTGCCTTGTGAAAGTTATGTACGTATTAAATAAGTCATTATCGCTCGATTTAACGGCAAAGAAAAACACCGCGAGAAATCCTGCATGTCTAAGTTATACATAAAGTTCTCGAAGATACGTGAAGTCTACCAACCTGCACTGGGCCAGCGTGATGGACTATGGCCTAACCCTTCTCACACTGAGAAGAGACCCGTGCCCAGCAGAGGGACAGTTTAATACAGGGCTGATATTGTTAAACTATTTAAAGTTATTACACCCGTAATATTGTTACTGCGGCTTGTTACCCTAACTCAATTATCGACCATCAAAAATATTACAACAAAAGGAGCCCCGAGACAAATTGATACATACATTTATAATATACAAAAATACAAAATATACATATAGCACATGCAACAATATTACAACATAAATCACAAAATATTTTAGCTTTTACAATATAACAACGAATATTTTTGGACTTACAATTTACAATATGACAAAATTACAATAAAATATTAGCCAACGGCGAGGTATTAGACAATTTTTTCTACTAATTTTATTTAGCAAAGTTACAGTTTATTAAAAAATCACTAGATTTTACCTGCGTTTACGCTCACGATAATGTAGATTTTGACAATAATTTTTATCCTTCGAGAACAGTACTTTATTCTGGGTGAAAGGTACCCTACGCCCTTCTCTGTATCCCTGACAACGTGTTTGCTAAATTTCATGATGATCGGTCGAGTAGTTAAGGCGTGAAAGCGTAACAAATAAACTCAACTTTCACATTTATAATTTAGAATTCAGTTAATGCTTTCTGACTATATTCGATCTCAAATAAATAGAGACGACATAAAAAGACAATACATAAGAACGGGTGTCTATGTACCGTCTTGATTTATCAGCACTAGCGGTCGCCAAGTGGTCAAAATTCGACCAAAATTACTAAGCTTGCTACTTTATCTTTTTTCTTTATTACATTTAAATAAGGTATAAGTAACAATAGTTACAAAGAATTGTACGACGTCAGACGAACAATGCCGAAATACTACGAACGCGATTCGCCTACGTGTGTCAAATGCATGGTTGTGTGCGTGTAGTGTTATTCAATTAATTTAATGTATTTCTAATGCATATTTTATAAAAATACTATGATTCGTCTATTCTTGTCCATATAAACTTTAACTGTGCCAAATTGCATACTCCTACGTCAGCGCAATTTTCGTAAAATGAGGGTACAAAGTTATTGCTTCACGTATTAATATATAGATGTCATATAACCTATATAATCTTATAAATAGGCATGTGAGATTGTTTGTTGTACCTCTCATTCAGGAAAAAGTAATATTACTAACCTAACCTACGTTTACACGAGCGAAGACACGGGCAAAATCTAGTGTTCACTAAATAAGGCAAGTATTTAAAAATGGTCTATAGCCTAGCATAATACGCATACTGGGATAAAAAGTACCCTATATAACATATCGGGTACTTTTCCAGGACATGGTCTATCTGTGTGTGCAAGTTTCATCCAATTGTGTTCAGGGTTTTATGCGTCGTGAGTAACAAACATTTTCACATTTATAATATTAGTAAGACTAAACATAATAAAGTAATTTACTATTTCGACCTTAATAGTTTCATACCGACTTGACAGAAAATAATTAAAAAAAATATAAAGATCCAAAAAATTATAGACCTTCTCCATTTTGTTCTTTTCTATATATGTTTAAAAGACCTTGTAAGTATGTCTCTATTGTATTATCATATTTATTTATATCTGTAATGAAAAAAAAAAAAAAATTGTGAAAACTGTTAATCAATGCCAATAATAATTGAAAACAGTGGCATAGCGCGGGTGTCAACCGCCCGGGGCAGAATTTTTCATTGTTACCCTCTTATTTAGGTAGTTTAAATTAAAAGACTATAATTTTAAGGAACTTTTCTGTAAGAACAGTCAATGTTGTGAAATTGCACAGTTCAACATTTTACAAGATATTATATATGTGTAATTGCACCGCCCCATAAAAATGCCGCCCGGGGCGGGCCGCTCCTGCCAAACCCACTACGCTACGACGCTGATTGAAAATCTAATGAGTCTGACCGGCAGTGTCGCTGACACTCAATTGGTTAATTGTTCAACTTTGCTTAAAACAAGAATACTAGTAATTAATTGCAATCAAAATGACTCTCTCGGCAAATAGCGATATCCTAGTGGGAGACCGTCGGACTGCTACGCAGAGAACTCGGGTCCGATCCCAAGACGCGCATCTCTAACTTTTCAAAGTTATGTGCGTATTAAATAATTAATTATCGCTCGCTTTAACGGTGAAGGAGAACATCGTGAGGAAACCTAAGACTGAGATTTCTACAAAATATACTCGAAGATAAGTCTGCAACCCGCACTGAGCCTATAGGTGGACTATGGCCTAACCCTTCTCACACTGAGAAGAGGCCCGTGCCCACCAGTAGGACAGTGTATATACAGTGCTGATATTTTTATGATCACACGTAAATATAAAAGCTTTTAACTGGGTATTTGTCTGCAAAGTGTAGCTGCAATATTGCCAGCAACGTTACCAGCAATAGTCTATACTATACTGTGTATCATATGGCAATATTGCCTATGGCTCACCCATATAGCCAGGCAGCTAGACAATCACGTTTGCAATGACCAACTACACAGATCTCTGACCTAATTTAGGCAATACCATGTTAAAGAACAGACATCATAAACAAGGTTTTTGTATCCGAGTTAAATTGGAAATGTATTCCTTTAGATTAAATATCGTTTTAATGTAAGTTTAATGTAGTAAGTAGTCTGTAATACGTTTTTTAAATACATTTATGTTTTATTGTATATGTATAACAAGAAAATGAGAAGTAGAATATAGAAGTATGAACTCATTAAGATGTTGTTGAAATTTTTGATGTGAAACCTTCGTTAGGCGCGTTGAGCACTTTTTGAGTGAACAAAAATCATGGTACTCGCGTCATCGTCACCGAACGCTTTCCATGAGCTATATGTATACTGTGTATATATATTTACTTTTTGGGTGAACAAAAAGCGTGAAACGTCATCGTCACCGCACGCTAGTTACTTAGTTTTCACTTCTATCGGCAGTCCCCAAAGACTGCCCCGCATGTTTATTTTTTATAGCAGCCACATATTGCCTATGTCCATATACTTAATATATCAAGTTAGGTAGGCCACAGCAAAATCGCCGACTCAGCTTGGCATTTCGCCAGAATTGAAGCAGCTTGAGCTAAAGCTGTGGAAGCATTGCTACCCTACATAAGATCAACAGACAGTAGACACTCAGACTACTTCACCTTTTGACCGCCACGTCAAAAAGCAAAAGCGTGGTCTCGGCGCCAGGCCACGATTTCATCCTTTATTACTTACATCGTTTTTGTGATCTTATGCTAATCCATTCAGGTTGTGGAATGAGGGAGTTCATTGTGCCGAGGTTTTCCCACAAGGTTACAGTATGAGGTTCTTTAAAAAGGGTGTAAAAAGGTTTTTATAGGGTCGGCAATGCGCAAGTAATGTCTGGTGTTGCAAGCGTCCATAGGTTACGGTGACCGCTTACCATCAGGTGGGCCGTATGCTTGTTCGCCACTTGAGTAGTATAAAAAAATGCTAATATGGATTAAATAAATAGTAGGTACCTAAGCAATTCACATAATATAAATGGGATGAGTCTTGCTACATAATTAACAACACAAAGAAGAAAATACTACTTTTGTAAGATTTAGAGCGTTTAAAAGTCTGTCATGTAGTCGTGACCGCGGCGTGCTGGACACATTTTGCTTTGTCATGTATACATGACTGTTGCGGTCAAAAGGTTAAGGAGACGTGGTGTGATTATGCCCAAGCACTGATAGTAAATGAATACTTTTTAAGAAGAGGGTAGTTGCATGTTTGATTTTGTACATAATTTTATGCACAAGAGTAAATAGAAATCAAAAGAAATCTTTTTGTGCAAACACTATCAGAATTGGTTGCAAAATAAAGGAGTAATTAATATTTTAAATTTAGATATAAGAAACAGAGGGCTGTATCTGGCTATCTCCTTCGCACAGCTGCGGTTAAATAGTGGTAACGTCACAGGTTGTATCGTGCGTCCCCCTACTACCAGATTTGAAACGCTTGTATCTTATTTATTTTAGGGTAGATTTAAGAAAAACTGTATTATCATAGAGTATGGGTTATGTAACGAGCAACCAAATCGACTCAACCTTTTACTGCGCATACTAATTTTACAAAAACTACACTTGGTATTTATGAGAACAATATGTCATTTAAAAGTTTTAAATTTAAGTTTTCAATGAGCATCAATATTTACTACTTTAGCTACTTACCCCGCTATAAAACCCACCCACAACCGGCTACCCTAATCAGTCGCTTATCACAAGTTGACCGGTACACATCTCTATTAAATTGCATTCTTTGTTTTTACAAAAATATGGATACAAGCTGTTGCCCTGTTGCAACAAGGACTAAGTCAACGAGCAGTCGCTGCCCAGCTTCACTTGAGCCAGTCTGCTGTATCTAGAGTATACAGATGATTTCAAGAGACTGGTGTCTTCGATCGGAGACCAAGGACCAGTCGCCGCCGGTGCACTTCCGCAAGATACGACCGTTTCATAGTCTCAAATTCGTTGCGCAATCGGCATCTAACGGGTGTTGATGTGTAGCAAGAACTGAGACGTGTACGAGGGGTGACTGTCAGCGAGTGGAAAGTAAGAAGATGCTTGAAGGAAGCTAACCTAACTCCAAAAAGGCCTGCGACGGACTCTAAATTGACTGCAGGCCACCGACAAGTGCGCCTCCAGTTTGCTTGAGAGCATCTCGTTTGGGGCATTGCGCAATGGCGGTCGGTCCTATTCCCTGACGAGTGCAGAATATGTTTGCATCGCAGTGACAGGAGAGGCCGGGTCTACAGGCGTCCGGGCGAACGATTTGCACAGTGCTGGTTCGCTGAAACAGTTGCATACGGCGGAGGTTCTTGCATGATGTGGGCTGGGATCTCCTTAGAAGGAAAAAACGAACTTGTTTTTGTGCCTGGGGGAGGCCGAGGAGGCGGGCTAACGGCTGGTCGGTATATCACCGACACACTGTTAGAGCATGTTGTTTCCTACGCAGGGTTTGTTGGCGAAGACTTCGTGTTAATGCACGATAATGCCCGTTGTCACACGTCGCGTATCACTCGGCAGTTTCTTCATGAAGTCGAAATACGCACAATGGACTGGTCTGCGCTCAGTCCAAATATGAATTCCATGGAGCACTTATGGCATGAGATCAAAAGAAGAGAACGGGCCAGAAATGGAGTGGTGAGTACTGAAGTGACCGTCAAAAAGTTAATAAGGTCGATGAAAATCCGACTGCAAGCTGTAAGTGAAGCTAGGGAGGGGGTAATATCAAGAATGAAATTAATATTTCTATTATGTATTTTCACATTTTTTTGTTTAATTTTAAAACATCCGACCACAGTCCTTTGTCTTAAATTTCCCTTTTTTCCTACACTTACAATGAAACATTATTAATTTAAAAAATAATTATTGTATGTCAATAATCATGACACCAAATTAAAGCTGACATGATAAGCTTTCCGTTGACATACTGTTATCATAAATACCACGTGTAGTTTTTGTGAAATTGGTGTAGGTTAGGTTAGTCGATTTGGTTACTCGCGAGTGTATTTGACTTAAATAATAAAATTTGTAAGTCAACTATCCAATTACTGCGTGAGTGATACCGGCGGTAATGCAAGCGATCATAGAAAACCGAAAAATGTCCGGAAATACAAAATAATACAACAAAAAGAGTATTAATGGACAAATAAAGACATTTAAAACATATACAAACACAAACAGCCAACAAATATAAAACGACAAGAGACACATCACATTATAACAGACACAAAAATATTTTAGCTTTTACAATAACAAATTTTCTGACTTACAATTTAAAATTCGGAAAAAGAAACATAAAAATAACGGCCATATAGGAAAATACAAAAGTTGGTTATTTTTACAATTACTTATGGAAAAGGAATTACATAAAATACCATGTAACTAAAACTTATGTAGAGAGAACACAATAATAGCAACCTTTTGTTTACAATTACAACAGAAAACGAAATAACATAAAATACAGCCCAACGTAACTAAAATGAACCCATTTTACAATTTATACCTTACCCCTTCCCCCTCGGTGACAACCCATAGTATATTATTATGCCAAGACCACCTCCCCTCCCCCTCTAGTTTTCACGTAGAAAGTAAATATAAATACGGTTTTAAATTATTCTTTGCAAAAAGAGAGTAAAACAATATTGTCTCATATTTGTCGCCTTATTTAAATATAGCTCGAAAAAGCGCGAGATTTCTTTAGAGGATATTGTCTAGGTGATGAAAATTTAAGCCTAGCCTAACTAAGTTGTATTTTGAACATCTTCCCCTACCTAAACGGGTCACGTAGTATGGGTACGTTCCTTAATTAGTGTAACACCGGGATTTGGGCAATACAGAACACCCTTTTTTTTTTTACCTGGGGGAATGCAATGACGCATATCCCTCCGCGGGGGCGGGCGGAGGGATTATGTCGGACTCGCCGGGGTAAAAGAAAGATGTTGAAAAGATAATGTACCTCCCGGAATACCGACTAAACCTACCACGGTGTTCCTCGACACAACCACTATCTATACCTCTGTGTCGAGTCCGTCTCCCCCCTAGAGGGGAGACGGACTCGACACAGAGGCGCGCGTGGGAACACGCACGCCGCCTCTCGGACCTGGTGCTGAACGGATAGCGGGCAGGCCCACAAAGCCCGCCACCTCCAGGTCAAACCTCAGGGTGGCTGGAGGTCATCGCGCGCCCTCCGGCTCCCGGCTCTGCGGTTGGGGAGAGGGTTTAAACGCTCCCTCTCCCGCTCCGCCGCCTCCTTGATGGAAATCACTTCCTCGCAGAAGGAGGCGACGGCGTTCCACGACCTCTCACTCCGGACCATAGACTGAACTACGGCCGGGAGTGAGAGGGCAACCGATCCGACTGCCGCGATCAAATCACGTCGCTGCGATGCCCAGGCGGGGCAAACTGCCAAAGTGTGCAGCGCCGTGTCCTCTAAAACGTCGCGGCAGTCGCCGCAGTGGTGACAACCGGGCGTCTCTTGCCGGCGTATACGACACAGGAACCGGCCAAAACAACCGTGGCCAGTCAAAACCTGTGTCAGCCGGAAGGTGAGGGCGCCATGCCGCCTCTCCAGCCACTCCTCAAACACGGGACTTACCGCCACGATCGTGGCGTGCCTGATGCATTATATATACTTGCACCAACTTTAAATACCGATGCATTACTATCGGCATACTATGGTCTCGTAGAATCCGTTCTTAGGTATGGCATCATTTTTTAGGCCAACTCTACTAATAAAGAAATGGCATTCAAAATGCAAAAGCGATGCATACGTGCTTATGTTCGGCATCCAAATTACAGAGAGCTGTAGGCCAATTTTCATTAAGTACAATATTCTCACGCTTCCATCACTGTACATAATGGAAACAGCCTTATTTGTCAAAAACAACCAACATTTATTCCCACGATTAGCTGAAAACGGAAGGAATAACCGACGGGACAAAAGTAGACTTTGTGTTCATCCCGCCAAAACAGCATTGCTACATAAAAGTGTTGCGTGCAAAGCTCCAATAATCTATAATAAGATTCCCCAAAATATTAAACTACTTAACATAGAATTATTTAAAAACGTATTCAAAAAATTTCTTTGTGATAAATGTTATTATAATTTAGATGATTTTCTTAATGATAAATATGTATGAGAATTTTGACATACATATATTATGTATAATAATTTGCTTCAATTGTTTTCTTTTATCTTATTCTGCTGTATCATTATAATTAATATTAATTCAATTTGTACTATTCTAATCTCTTGTCTAATTCTAATTTGTATTATTTTAATTTATTTAATTCTGGTCATCGTTATTATTATAATTTGTATTAATTGATGTGGTTAATTAATTATTTTTTTACTGTTTAATGTGATAATAATTAAATGAAACTAGAACTCCTATAGAGCTGAGAAGATTTTGTATAACAATTCATAATTTATAATTTATTAAAATCATATTTGTACACCAGTTTTGGTAGAACATGTTGATTCTAACGAATATTTAACATCAATAATATGCATTTACTATGTATTGTTATATTCACACACGTTTTGACAAATTAACCTATCTTTATCTTTAATTCGCCACTTGTACAACCATAGCCAACTAAACGAAGAGCACTTATCATTGCCAAACCATTATCGACCTTGTGTTACTTGTAATAACGTCTGAAATCAATTAACAAATAAATACAAGTCCCCAAAAGCATTGGCTTGCAAATGGTATCAAGCCATAACGCATCTTATTTATATACAAATAAAGTCGATACTAGCCTAGCAACAAACTAGGTTACAGTTTAATAGAACAAATAATAGAATTTTAGCCAAACAAAAGACAACATAGTGACTATGTATATAAGTGCCATTTTTCCTTGGAGAGGTTCATAAGAAATAAATACAAATTAAAAAAACCTTGTAATGGTAATGTTATAATCGAGTTGCCGGGCGGTTTACTTGTGTTAGTATCTGTAAAAAAAATTCAATATATATATATATATATATAATGTTTTACATAGATGTATATAATTTTACAAAAATAAATTTGCATTTGTAACTTTTGGTCAAATTACAATTTTCTGCTGTATATTTTGATAAATTTCTCATAGCGCATAAATTTATTTAATTGTGTTATTTTGTAAATTTTACAAATGTATGTTGAGGCAATATGCAAATTTTAAAAAATAACGCGATTATATTTTTGTAAAATTACAAACGTGGTAAATTATTAATTATAAAAGGAACGTTTTGAAATTTTACAAATTTTTTATGCGTTTTAAATTATTTTCTACAAAAATCATTTTTAGAAACAACATTATATTAAAAAAAGGTTATCTATTAACCTAAATTAATAGTTGTACATAAAGAGTATATAGTTACACAAGTTACTAAAATAGAAATTTACAGAGAATTTAGAAAGAAAAAGAACTATAGCTATCTCTCTCGCACACTGATATTTTGTCCGGGCTCAGCGCAACAGCAATAGAGCTGTTACCTTATCTTGAAATCTTTCCCGAAGGGCCTCTTAAAAGTATCCCTTTGCATAAATAGTGCAAAAGCTCACATGTTATGTGAATAAACCGTAAAAATAACTCGTGTGCTATTTCCTTGGAAGCCCTTTTAATCAAAATACTCTTAGAAATATAAATACAGGTTTAATTGAAAAGAACTAATAACCTTTTACCCGTAACTTTTTTATACTTTACTTAACAACTTTTGTTCTATCACTTTCCGTCATTAATTATTTGATTTGTTTATACAGAGACACAAATATTGAAATGAGTTGCTCTAATCGCACGATTAAGACTTAAGACTACACGCGGTCGCAAAAGAAACCAGCGACGGACGTAACCGAACAACATACAGCTGGCGGTATAAGTATGATGTAAAGAAGACACGTGTAAATTTTCAAGGTTATTAGTATTTTTCATTTAACCTTGTATATTAAGATAACCCCAAATTTATGACAAAATTATTATATTGAAAGGGTTTTGTTTTATATAGATGTGCGAGAAGAACACAAAAAATAAACCAAAAAGAGAGGTAAGACTTTTTACTACAATAGGCTATTTGACAGTATGATTAATGACTTTTATTTTTAGGTCGAGCCCCGTGATCGTAAACGATTTTGATTGGCTACATTTATTGTGACGTCACAAGTTTGTAAACGTCGTCTGTCGACGCTTGCTGTCCAATGTTTAATTACAAACGTGGTAAGTCAATAGAGGGCTCGACGCCATATTGGAAAAGCAAACATTCTGACAGTTTAAAAAGTCAGTGAATTTGTCATTAACTTTTTAAGAAATTTTCAATTAACCTTTTTTGTAGGGTCCATAGACATCGCTTAATGTGTGATGGTTTTCATAAACTAGTCAAATAGCCTTTGTTCTTTACTAAGATGGTTACTTTACCCCGAACGGCGTAGTACCGTATCTATGGCAAACTGTAACATATAATACGGGCCCAAGAAAAAACATTTAAAAAAATATTAAAACCTTTCGCAATTAGTTTTTTTCTAACTTTGTTTAACAACAGCCCTCGTAAACGTAACTTTGCTGTTTTATAGTAATTGTTCATATCTGTAATAAAAAATATAAACTTTTATTTTACCTGGAGGGTTTGACAAGAATTTTAGTAAATCTCAATTCGTATTACTAATTTTATTTTAAATAATATATAATATCGGACACATCATGAAAGACCTAAGAAGATAGGTACTTATGAACCTTAATGCCATGTGGCCTGTTCCGAGTGGTGAAGTCGCAATTAAATGTAACATTTTGAGGTTTTAAATAATTTAAGTTAATTTCGAATTTATTTAAAAGTGTTTTAAACTAATACCAAAGACTTGAGAAAATGTTTCATAGATAACAAATAACTCTAGTTGTAATCCTTTTATTATGTAAATAATTAGATCAGCAATTTCAGATGTGTAAAACTATAAACAGAAAATATATTATCTGTTATCTATGATACTCTTTTATCTTCATCTTTGATTTAGTTAAAACCCATGGTTAAAACATTAAAACCTCAAAATATGGCACTTGAGACTGCGACGAGCGAAATGTGCCAAAACAGGCGGTCACAGTTAAGTTGATAAAATCAACACTTTTTGTTTAATACAAATATAAAATATACATTTACAACACACACAACAATGAATGTGTTTACAATTACTCCGTTTAAAAAACTTAAAATAATTAATACTTCCGCCTACAAAATTACGTAAATTCGCACAAAAATGCAAATTATAACCGTAGAAATCTATCCCATTTTACAGCTTAAACGAAACATAAATAGTTATATTACAATTTGTTCGTCCCAAATATTTAAGTTATTGGTTGACAATAAAGATACATATTTATCAAAAAAGCACTTCAGATCCTCCATACAATTTTACTATAGCGACCGCGGGCCGATTTGAATATCGAGCTTTGTCATTCAGTCCAACCGCGTCTTACGCTCGGCGCAGTCTGTCAGTCAGCAATACAACGTTACCTCGGAATAAACCACATAGCATACATACATACATACATAAATTCACGCCTGTTTCCCAGAGGGGTAGGCAGAGACTACGGATTTCCATTTGCTACGATCCTGACACACTTCTCTGGCTTCATTCACTTTCATAACATTCCTCATACACGCTCGCCGGTTTAAGGTGCTCTTAACCTGGCCTTTATCCAGAACTTCTCCGAGCATTATACTCTTAAATACTACTACACTTATTTATTATAGAATTATAATTAAGATAATATTTCAATCAGAGGGAACCAATTTGAAGAATATGCTTTATAATGCAGGATGTATTAGCTAAGGACATATTTTAGGGTCGTCAAATATTGATGAAAGAAATCATAGTGTCAGTTAAAATCAAATTGTATATTTTAGGAAACTAAGCTGAACATTTCTTGATTTCCAATTAGCCTTTTCTTAGACAGGTATAACATTCTGAAACAATTTTTTACTCATTCATGGCAACATCAGTTTATATGCCCTCAGTATCCTCAAGAGTCTTACAATTAATTCAATTAGCTCATCTATTGTATAAAAATATCATGTCTAGTCGGAGCTATCAAAACCATAATCAATAAAAAAAAAACTATGAGTCTGTACTAAACTATTGAGAGTTTGACATTAGCCAAAGGGTGCACTGCATGACTACACTTAACAACTTTATCACTGTATCATCCACGCAAATAAATTTCAACAAGTACTCGACTTCTTATCAAAACTTACATCGACAAGACAGCAGATAAAAATGTATACGCAAATTAACTACGATAATACTATTCGCAAAATCACTTATAATTAAATGCATAGGGTATTCTATAAAATATACTTATAATTTAATATAATATATAATTTCAATATTTTGTCTCCATGGCGCCTGCCACCTAGTGAAATCCGTCGGAATATCGATATTAATGCATATTATTATTTAGGATATAGAATTCTATACTCAAAACCGAAGATTTAAAACATAGATGCGTCCTGCTACGTTTAAATATGTCACACAATGTCAACATGACATCTGTATTATAAATACAGTATTATCACGCTCACTTATATTCAATATTGCACGCTATCGTCCTTTATCATGTATGTATGTACATGTAATGTGTGAGTCTACTCAGTGTAGACAATTTTCTTCAAGTACGGTAAGAGTACATCTATGATTTAAATCTTTAGTTTTACGCACAATATGGCGTTAAATATACAGAAAACACAAGACGCGAGCAAAATTATACAGAAAAGGCTTAAGTATTCATTATGTCGCGATAACATGTCTTCTACAGAAACACTGTATAACAAGCGATGTGTTTCTTGCATGTCGCTTAGATCGCGACTGTAGAACTTATACACAATAGGAATTATACACATGCAGCTCACGAATGCGGCATGCAAGCCGATGTGTAAAATTCACGACGCGTCATTCATACATTTATATCGAAAAGTGTTGAAGCGGCACCATCTGCCGCTTCTGTATAATTTACGCTTATGCATAGCCGAACTGACCGCTTAAATATATATGAAATATACATACCACCGTCTCTGTACATCCCCCCACTGGAAGCGGAGAGCATAATTTGCAGCCATAGACAAAACAAGCCGAGTATAACAACAACTCTGGCCACAGATGCATATTTTAGTCGTGGCATTTCGTATTATCGCCCAACAGATGGCGCTTGTTGCATCTTACTATGTAGTTAGCCCGGCGGCCGACAGATGGCGTTCATAGTTTTCGTTCAGGCCATTGTTGGGTGGGATTCTGGAATGAAAGATAAATAATTTATTAGTATATGTATAAAAACATATATATTTTGGCGATAGTAGTTCGAAGACTGATAAAGTGTTAAAGAAAGAAGACTAAACCTTTCTTTTTTACGTTGGGGAATGCTTTAACGCATACCTCTCCGCGGGGCGACGGAAAGGTTATGTCGGGCTCACCGGGGAAAAGATACCCCGGCAATACCGACTAAACCTACCACGGTGTTCCACGACATAACCATAGACGTCAAGGCCGCGCGAATCGCTTTCATATGCAATCGCGACTACAGAAAAATACTTCCTCCACCATCCCCCTGATGGGGGTGAAGACCTGTGTCTTCACCCCCAGACGGCGTGCGTGTTCCCACGTGCGCCTCTGTCTGTACAGAGGCGCACGTGGGAACACGCACGCCGTCTCTCGGACCTGGTGCTGATCGGGTGGCGAGCAGGCTCACACAGCCCACCACCCCCAGGTCAAACCTCAGGGTGGCTGGAGGTCATCTCGCGCCCTCCGGCGGCGCCCGGTTCTACGGTTGGGGAGAGGGTTTAAGCGGCACTCTCCCGCTCCGCCGCCTCCTTGATGGAAATCACTTCCTCACAGAAGGAGGCGACGGCGTGCCACGATCTCTCACTCCGGACCATGGACTGAACCACGGCCGAGAGCGAGAAGGCAACCAGTCCGACTGCCGCGATCAACTCACGGCGCTGCGATGCCCAGGCAGGGCATTCCGCCAAAATGTGCGCAGCGCCGTCAGCGCATCCACAACAACATCGCGGCAGTCGCCGCAGGGATGACATCCGGAAGGAGACTAACCCTACGTAACGCACTTACTACTTTTTAAACAACTACAAAAAAAAAGGAGTAGGTTCTCAATTCGACTATAAGTTTTATTTTTTTATTTGTGATACCTCCAAATATTTTTTTCTAGGTGAACCGATTCCGATGATTCTTTTTATTTGGAATTTGGTGCTTTTCATTTGGTCCCATTCAATTTTGATCAAGATTTGACCATTCATTTCCGAGTTATCTTTAATAATGCGTATTTGGTTGACTTCGGCTACATTGATGATGTTCTCATTTTTGGCAAGAACAAAATAAACAACTGTGTAGGATGGTTTGGAAGCCCCTCGTAGTGTTACGAGGTAACCCCATTCTAATTTGGTGATGTTCGGATAAAGATCTTCGGTTTTATACAACGGAATTCTTTGATAAATGACAGCAAATCTGCCATGATTGCTACAATCACATACATACCAATTTGGAATTGTGTAAACAATACATATTGAAATACATATAGAAATGGCCCTGGCGGTAGATTTCCTATTTTTAGAGAGGCGTTTCTCCTTTTCCTCGTTTGTCTTATTTAAACGGCGCTCTCTCATATTATTATGAGCAGTGCGTTAAGTAGGTCTACCCATAAAACAAATAAAATCAGTTATCAAACTGCAGATTCACTAAAAACCGAGAAATAAACAAAAAAGAAAACTGACTTCAATTAAGAATATTCTAAAACTTAAAATGCACAAAAAAGTTAAAAAGTAATTGCGTATTCTTGTGAATAATTAAATTATTGTTATTTCATTTTTTTTGGTTGATCCAACAAAAAATTATTGAGTTTTCTACCAGGATACGAACTCATGCATATTGTCGCATTCACTACCGCTGCGCCGCCGAAGCAGTTGTAACGCAATATACTATGCATCACGACTCTGTATAAAATTAGCTTTTGCTCGCGGCTTCGGGGCGGCGCACATAGGAGTATTTACCCAAAATACCTGGCCATAATTATTTTGTGCTATATATCATGTGGACATGCATAATTAAACAAGGAGACACTGTTATTTATGAACATTTTTTTAATTTATTTAAAATTACAATGGACTAAGATTTAATCAAGAAATGTTTTTTATCGAAGTCAGATTCTTAATTTTCATCACTCTGTTCAATGTCACTGTTTTCAATTTCTTCGTTACTCACTTCAGGTAAAAATAGATTTATTGTATCTGAACTAAGTGGCTTGCTTTTCATACGTGGTTGCTTTCTGTTGCTACTTAAAAATGGGTCGGAGGTCAGTAGTAGTCGGTTTAAAATGTCTCTATTGCATTTTACTCTATCAAACATTCGCGAAAAATTTTGCCTATAAAGTCTAAAATGCTTGCTTCAGGCATTGAGTTTTTTATCACTGTTTTATCCATGATGGATGGATGACATTGGATGCCATCCATCCATCATGGGTGGCATCCAATGTCATCCACTGCTACCTTGTAGGTACAGCTATATAGCTGTACGTAAAAGGTAGCAGTTTCAAAAGCGTAGGCTTCAAACATTTTAGCGTTAATTACGTGGCAACTAGAAATAGTTACCAGGATTACTTTGAATCTGTATAATACCGTAAAATCTATGCCAGTAATTCGGGAAATAGCTTCTGAATGAGACAAAAATCTTCGGGAAGTATTGTCATCGTTAGTATTCCCAAAACCTGTTTTTGACATATCTACCAAAAGCCCCATTTCTTCACCAAATTCGTTTTGTATATTATTTATGTAAATTCACTCTTGAAATAACTTAAACAATGGTGCCAATTCTGTTGTCACAAAATTCTCTTATTTTAGCTAAAAATCTCTAAAATTTAGATTAGTCCTGTCAAACGAGATTTTGTATTCTGAAATCGCTAAAAGTGACAGGACTAAACTAAATTTTAGAGATTTTAGCTAAGATAAGATAATTTTGTGACAACAGAATTGGCACCAATGTCTTAATTGGTTAATTTCACTATCGGGACACTTGGTCAATTCGACTAACTTTTATCTAATAATAACAGTTTAGCATTCATTTTCTTATCCAGACATCGTCGGATTATCTCCTATATTTGCTTCTTAGTGATATTTCTACAGGAGTCGGTAGAACTTGTTAATAAAAGAACATTTATTAGACCTTTAAAGGTCTGGTAAACAAAATATTTTAAATACCTGGTAAACAAAATTATTATTGTTTTAATCTTTAGTTTTTTTTAATATAGCCAGTAGTATATGGCATAATGGCTGCAACACCTTGAATACTGAAATTATATTTAATTGGCGATTTAAAAGAGTGGCCGTGAGTTTCTTGCAGGTTTCTTCTCATAGGCTCAACCGTTTGCCTGAACCTAGCAACTAACCTAAATGTAGCTTCAGAAACTTAGTAAACTCACTAACCCATATATTTTGACGTTCATAAGTGTTACTTTGTGTCATAAATTAATAAATGATTTTTGTCTTTGACTTTCAAATGGCGGAATAAAGCGGTATATTTTTTTCTGTGATTCATTTAAGCAAGATCTAAACTTTATTAAAAATAAAACAGCACAGGTCGAAAAATCCCGGCACATAAACAAAAACACCTTTTTTAAACAAATTTTGTCGGAAAACCTTTGTACACTAAGCTTACTTTTAAAAATTTATAAAAAATACTTCAAATAAAGATACATTGATTGTATCGCAATAATAATAAAGATTCATACCTTCATCTTCCGTATCAAAGTCGTTTATTTCACCAACTGAACACAAAATCACTTAAACTGTGTGTGTAAGCCGTAGTAACAACCAAAGCGTCAAGAAAACAATAGACCGCACGAGACGACGACTGAGTTCAAACTACCTGTGAACCGCATCCCGAGAAGTGAGCGGCGCGCGACGGGTATAGTATATATAGTATGTATAGTTTTCGACTTTTGACCAGCTTTTATGAGTGAATACTCCGACGGGCGGCGTTAGGTGTAATAGTACTTTTATTTAAATAAAAGATAGCCTATTTTACTTGGTAATTCAGCTTTGTAATGGTGAAAAAATTTGTAAAATCTGTTTAGTAGTTTGAGTTAAATCATTACAAACAAACATACAAAAAAAAAACTTTTTTCTTTAGAATATTAGTATTGGTATAGTAAGCATCGCCATGCTATATACTAAACCTATATACTAAGCACCGCTATGTGATAGAGGTCACGACGCTACACATTACGCTATATACTTAAATACTTCTTATGACAAAGATAAAATCATTACAAGAGCAAACGATAAAGCTATCTAGAAACGATAGCGTTTAAATTCCTACATAAATATAAATATTTTCTTCTCTTTTCGTTATTAGTAAGTTACTTTTATTCAATACTTTGATTTATCTATATATTAATACGTGAAGCAAAAACTTTGTATCCCCTTTTACCAAAATTGCGCGGTATAGTATGAAATTTGGCACAGTTAAAGTTTATATGGAGAAGGAGGGGCGAATACTAATACTTATATAAAATATGCATTAGATTAATGTAAAAACAGAAATACATTAAATTAATGTAAAAATACTACACGCACACAACCATGCATTTGACACACGCAGTCGAATCGCGTTCGTAGTATTTCGACATTATTCGTCTGACGTCCGTCGTACAATTCTTTGTATTTAACTATAGTTACTTATATCATATGTAACAGAGAAAAACAGAAAACAAAGTAGCAAGCTTAGGAATTTTGGTCTAATTTTGACCACTAGGCGACCGCTAGTTGAATTAATTACGTGAAATGCATTTTTGTATAGATTGACAGGAGAGTCCGGTTAGCTAGTAAAAAACGTTATCATTTTGTAGTTTAATGTAAATACTCAATCGACAAGTCTTTAACTCGATTATCCAAAATCAATTTGCTTGCATCGATCAACCTCGATGCCAATTAAAAAAAACATTGCTACGATGTTAATATATGCAATCATTCTCAAAGGCATTACAAAACCTATTATTTTAGGTTATTCGAATATAAACTTTAACACATACATATAAAGTTGAAATTTGAACGATTAGGTTAACATCGTAAATTTTAAAAACAAGAAAACTTAGTACTGAGCTGTTTATTAAATTGGCTAATCGCTTCTTATGTGTTTCTTATACTTGAAGTATATAATGTATTTTTCTTTTTTTACAATAACGCTAGAATGAATCCTGTGTCGCGGAGGACTATTATCATTACCTAAAAATAAATGCAAGTCTTTAGTCATGGGGTGGTTACAAAATCTAGATTATAACCTTACAGAAAACGAACTGCACTGAAACTAAGCACTTACATACCTATATAAGCAGTCTCTTAAACACATACACAAACACACTCGCACACACACACACTGACACACAACCACACGCACACACTCACACACATGCATACAAATCCAAAGGATGGTATCTTTGTTTAAAAAGTTTTAAAATATTTTAAGATATATATTTTTTTAATTACCCTTATACTTCTCCTTACTTAATATTGTTTTTATGGCTTACTTACTAACGCCCCTGCTTACCGTGGGGTGAGGACCTGGTGATCTGTAATACAGGCATTTTTTATGCCTAACTCAGACACCAGCTTTTTAAGCTGTCCCGTCATACTTTGTCCTGTACACATGTAAAAATAAAAAAATCAAATCTAGATAATTCTCGGATCCACTTGATTGAACACACAAAAAATTTCATCAAAATTGGTCCTAAAATCGTGGGGTGGGGCACACAGCAAAGGCACACAGCAAAATTATTAAATTATTTTCTACCTTTTAGTTTGCTTTTTTAATAAAGCGATTTTTAGTTTTAGTAGACTATTATTTATTTCATTAATTTAATTTATTTCTAATGCATATTTTATAAAAAATATTAGGATTCACTCCTCCTTCTCCATATAAACTTTAAATGTGCCAAATTTCATAATACTCCGTCCGCGCAATTTTCGTAAAAAGGGGTACAAAGTTTTTGCTTCACGTATTAATACATAGATATTTTTAATTATCTTTATATATATATATATATATATAAATCTTCTGTGCGTGCGTTTGTAATTAAACTCCTCCTAAACGGCTGGACCGATCTTGATGACATTTTTAGTGAGTTCAAGTGGATTCGAGAATGGTTTAGATTTGGTTTTTGTTTTCTTTTTTACGTGTACAGGACAACGTCTGTCAGGACAGCTAGTTTACATATATAAATCTTCTGTGCGTGTGTTTTTAATTAAACTCATTAAGCGACTGGACCGACCTTGATGAAATTTTTTGTGTGTGTTCAAGTGGATTTGAGAATGGTTTAGATTTGTTTTTTTCCCTGTGTTCAGGACAACGTCTGTCGGGTCCGTTAGTGAATTATAAATATAGTATTATCACGCGCACTATATCGAAAATTTTACAGTATCGTTCGCTATCTTATGTGTGAGCTCACTCTTTTTAGTGCTGGCACTTTTACGTTCGATCTTAGTACTATGTAATCACTTAAGATACGTAATATACACTGCTTACTCTGTCGGGGATAAGATGTGAGGCTATATATATATTCTAATTGTCAGAAATCATTCAACGAGTCACGCTAACGTATATGATATAGCTAGGGTTACTAACTTATTGTACAAGAAATGCTAATATTAATTTCTTTGTTTGTTACGCTTTCTCGCTTTAACTACTCGACCGATCATCATGAAATTTCGCATAGGTACACGTTGTCGGGATAACAGAAAAAGTCAAAGGTTACGGGACCGGAGCAGTAACTATAACCGCAAGTGAAACCGTTAGTAATAGCTAATTAACTAAAATACTGCTTTAAACCTAATGAGTCGCAGTGGCACACCGGCGCCCAGACACAATATATTTTTAACTATATCTGGTATTCTAAGACTTGACAGAGTACTAGTATGGTCGACAACCCTAGATAGAACAAAATTACGTCATATAGACTGGGTAGATAACATAATGAATAGAAATTGAAGTAATCTTGCCTACAATTGTATAATAAAATGGAACAATATATACTAGACTAGAATCTGCCCGCGGCCTCGCCTACGTAAAACATACTAACGCATCCTAACTATTACTATAAATTAGAGCTTTTTTTTTACGTGGGGGAATGCATTGACGTCTAAACCTACCACGGTGTACCTCGACATAACCATAGTCGGAGGGCCGCGAGTTACGTTTATCGAACTGGATTTAAAATAAAAAGTAATTTTATTTTAATATAATGAGTACATGTTAACGGTATGTCTAATATATTATTAACCTCTCTGACGTTCATAAGTGTTACTTTGTGACCTAAGTGAATAAATTATTTTTGACTTTGAGTTTGACTTTAACTCTGTTAAATACAAGTAAAGAGTGCGACGAATACATTGTTCTTAGGTCTATTTATACTCTAAAATTACGCAATTGTATAGGGGATGACAAATACACTGTTCTTGGGTTTTCCCATACACCTAAGATAACATAATCTTCATCATCTTCGTTATCTGCCTTCAACTTGGTTTCTTCCGTTGTTATTGTGGTAGGTTCATGATATTGACAGCCCCCTCCCAGCCTTGAGTACTTCTGTCTTGCCTGCCAGAGTACGAAAATGACGAGGATGATAGATATTATGAATATAATACAGTTCTATCATCAATTGTCCTGTTTCTAGTGTAGTCAACTGATGTCTTCGTAATATTTCAATTTGCTTTGTTACATCATCTTGTGTAGTCACTACTTTTAAGGGATAGTCATTGATTGGTTCTTCCTGTAGTCCTTGGTATATTTTGATCTCAGTTCTTTCTTCTTTTATAAGACATTCAGTGTCGTCTTCTATATAGGATCCTTGTAATAGAACATCTTTTTGACTGCATCGGTCCTTGACTAAGGTTTCATTCAATACCCATCGGTAGTAGGTATCTGTGTTTATTCTGACTGCATATTCAGCTGGGCAGAAGATCAATAGTTCTTCACAAGTGCTGATTTGGCGTAACATAGTGTCTCTAATACAATCTTTAAGTATTTCACACGTACATATATTTTGTTTACATTCATTTACTTTGTACACTTGTTGGTTTCGTACAAGAAATTGACCAGCTATAATGTTAGGCATGATACAATGTTGGGAATTTCGTTTTATTAGCGGAATTAGGAGTTCTCGATTATAAGTGTTCTTGGATATGATAAGGATTTTTGATTGAATGGTGGCATAATTATTGTTCTTCCATTGAGCTTTGTGATCTCACACCAGCATCTGGAAGGCGCATTTCAGATATATGAGTTTGTCTATCCTTGTTAGAATGAAAATACATTACTTCATTTCTAGGTAGTATTTGTTTAATTATAAAGGTTACTGTGAAGGCGTTTTTTTATTTCCTCTGTCATGTTGCTTTCTATAAAACTTCATTCCTATCTTTAATTCTGTTATTAAAAGAGTTCTCATTTTATTAATTTGTCCTAAAGATCTCTCATTATCTTTTCTTTTGTATGGTGTCTTTTATTTTATTTAAATAATCGCAGATGATTGTGTTTTCTATAGGTAGATTTATTTCGCGTAAGAAATGTAATTCATTAGGAGTTTTATTAGTTGTACTGTGTATTGTAGAGTTATATCCTAATAGTAATAATGGTGTCTAATTTATTATTAATCTTCTTTTGAGCTCTAAGTTTTTCTACTAGAGTTGAATGTAGTCTCTCGATATCTCCATGAGATGTGTGATGTTGTGGTGTTGGTATATATTGTTCTATTCGTATAGTTTGTAGGAATTGTTTTATAGCTTCACTCGTAAAGTCGTTATCTACAGATAAAATATCGGATTTTCCTATTATTGCGAATATTTTCATTAATTCATCAATTACTTGTAACGATGTATATTCAGATAGTGGAATCATAAAAGCCCATTTAGAAAATAAATCTATTCCTGTTAATTTTTTTTGTGCATAACAATGTATCTATTTGCCATTTTTGCATAGGTTTATTAAAGGTAGGAGTTTGTTCCATTGGTAGTTTTATAAGGTTTTCCGGTCGTATTTGACTTTATTACAAGTGTTACAATTTTTACATAATTATTGGTATGTTGTTTTAAGTTTTCAATGTAATAATATTATTTAGTTATTTCTTTTGTTAACGCAGGGTTTGAAATATGGCTCGGGCACGCCACGATCGTGGCGGTAAGTCCCGTGTTTGAGGAGTGGCTGGAGAGGCGGCATGGCGCCCTCACCTTCCGGCTGACACAGGTTCTGACTGGCCACGGATGTTTTGGCCGGTTCCTGTGTCGTATATGCCGGCAAGAGACGCCCGGTTGTCACCACTGCGGCGACTGCCGCGACGTTATTGAGGACACGGCGCTGCACACTTTGGCGGTTTGCCCCGCCTGGGCATCGCAGCGTCGTGATTTGATCGCGGCAGTCGGATCGGTTGCCCTCTCGCTCCCGGCCGTAGTTCAGTCTATGGTCCGGAGTGAGAGGTCGTGGAACGCCGTCGCCTCCTTTTGCGAGGAAGTGATTTCCATCAAGGAGGCGGCGGAGCGGGAGAGGGAGCGTTTAAACCCTCTCCCCAACCGCAGAGCCGGGCGCCGGAGGGCGCGAGATGACCTCCAGCCACCCTGAGGTTTGACCTGGGGGTGGCGGGCTTTGTGGGCCTGCCCGCCATCCGTTCAGCACCAGGTCCGAGAGGCGGCGTGCGTGTTCCCACGCGCGCCTCTGTGTCGAGTCCGTCTCCCCTCTATGGGGGAGACAGTAGGGTTTTATGTGCAGTTGTGCCTATTTTGGGTAGGTCTTTCGTGTAGTGGCCTGCCGTTTCATACGGCGGGCCGTAACCTCGGCGGGGTCGCGACCGCATGCGAAAGCGATTCGCGCGGCCCCGTCAATAGTGGTTGTGTCGAGGAACACCGTGGTAGGTTTAGTCGGTATTCCGGGAGGTACATTAACTTTTTTTTTTTTTTTTAACATCTTTATTTTACCCCGGCGAGTCCGACATAATCCCTCCGCCCTCCCCCGCGGAGGGACATGCGTCATTGCATTCCGCCACGAAAAAAAAAAAAAAAAAGGTTTTGAAATATGTCTGAAGATAATCATGGGTTATTCTAATGATTTTTAATATTTCTTCTGAGTCTGTTATTTCTTTTCAAATATTAGTGAACCAAATAATTTGTATAGCTTTGTTAAAAAAATTCTAAATACTTCTGATAATTGATTGCAAAATGCTTTATCTTTACATATAATAGCGTATCTTTTTTGTCCACAATGTTTAATAATAAATTCTTTTAATTCGTTTGGTTCGTTAAATGTAACTTTGTAATCCTGTGTTTTATTTAATTTTTGTGTTATTACAACATTATTTGGTGCTTTAGTTACAAAAATGCGATTCATTCGTCGTGGTGGGTGTTCATGTTTTATCATGAAGCCCGTATCTGAGTCGTCATGGTTACTATAGATCGTGGCACAATCTGATTGACCGTTAAGTTCTATTCTGGAAAGGGGCATCGGTTACGTGATTGGTTGCTCCCTTTTTGTAAACTATCTCATAATCATATTCTTGTACCTTTAGTCGCCATCGTGTTAATTTAGCATTTGGTTCTTTAAGTTTTGTTATTTAAACGAGTGGTTGGTGATCCGTTTCTAAAATAAACGACGGTAAATGTATGGTCTGAATTGTGTTAAAGCATACAGAATACCCAATAATTCTCGTTCAGTGGTATTATATTTTTTTGCTGTTTCATTTGGAGTTCTAAAGGCATAAGCTATAGGATGATTTTCTTGTGATAAGTCTGCTCCTAACGCTATATTGCTTGCGTCGGTAGTTACGGTGATTTGTTTATCAAAATTTGGATATGCCAAGACAGGTGGATTAGTTATAAGTTGTTTACCTCTTTCCAATGCTTCTTTGAATATTGCGTCGTGAATTATGGCTTTATTCTTTTTTGTACATTCTGTTATAGGTTTAACTATTTTAGATAAATTTGGTATACATTTTCGGTAGTACAATACAAGTCCTAGCAATGATTTTATTTCTTTAGTTGTTTTAGGCATAGGAAACTTTTTTATTGCCTTTATTTTTCTGGACAGGGTTGTAAGCCGTCGCTTAAAATATGTCTGAAAGAAGTGACATTTGTCTTTATTAAGTTGTAATTGATTCTTTCGTAAAGTTTCGAAAATGTTTTGTAATCTTTGATGGTGTTCTTGTTTCGTTGGTGCAAATATAATGACGTCATCAAGGTATACTAGACAATGACCTACTTCTAAATGTGGTTGTAATATTTTATTCATAACCCGTTGAAAAGTTGCTGGTGCTGTTTTTAGACCAAATGGCATACGAGTGTATTCATAATGACCGTCAGGTGTAGAAGATGCTATTAATGGAATGGATTCTTTCTGCATTTTAATTTGGTGATAACCTGCAGTGAGGTCCAACGTTGAGAAGTATTTGGAACCATTTAATTTTGAAAAGATATCTTCGATATTAGGTAGTGGAAATTTATCGTCTCTTGTTTGTTCGTTAAGTTTACGATAATCGCATAACAAGTCGCCATTTTATAGGTTGTCCTGGTTCTACATGTTTTTCTACTAAGTGAACGGGACTAGACCAAGAGGAATCAGATGGTTGTATTATACTGTTATTTAACATTTCTTTTATTTGTTCTGAAACTTCTTGTCTCTGAATTTCTGGTAATCTATAGGCTCGTTGATAAATAGGTTCGTCTTTTAATAATATTATTCTATGCTGTACTAAATAAAACGAAGTACTTGCTGCATCTGTAGCAAATAAATCTAGGTTTTCATTTAATATTTGTATCATTGTGGGGTTTTGTTCAATATAATATAATGCGATTTCTTTGTCAGGTGTTATTATTTGATTTTGAGAAGGATTTATAGAAATGTGTAACTTAGTCATGGCATCCCAACCAAGTTAGTAGTCATACTTTATAGAGAAGTCAAACATATAAAACTCTAAAGGAGTTTCTTGGTTTCCGAAAATAGCTTTCATCGGAGGTAATATTATTTTGCCTCGATGTTGAGTTGTAGAATGTGAAGTTTGAACTGAAAATGCTTCGTCTATATATTGAGCTATACCTTCGTTAATATATTCTTTAGCGATTGAAGTTTTAATAAATGATCGCGAGCTTCCTGTATCTAATAATATTTGTTCATTAACACTTGGAATATAAATACGGTAATTGTGGTATTTTATCATAATGATAATGAATTATGTGGAAGCCGTATCCATTATTTCTTGGGGCAAATCCTGGGTTTGTTTGTTGTCTTCGTAGTCATTAGTGTTATAGTCATTAGGGTTGTAGTCATTAGTGTTATTGGTATTTGTGTTGTCATACTGTTGATAATACATGTCGTTGCAATGATTCATAAACCTATCATAATTACTCGTATCTACACTCGGCGTCAAAAAAATCGCACCTTTGCAAAAATTTAATTCAATTCGGTTTATGTCGCGTTTAATCCTTTGTATGGTTGTTTTATGCTATTTATTTGAAAGGTTGGTAGGTATAGTAACAGTAAAATACAGAAATATGTATTCAATTACAATCGTTTAAAAAAAAACAAGGTGCATGTGTCAAGTGAAAAAATTATCTTTATTAGGAAAAAATATTCAAACAAAAACAGGCATTAAAATTACAAAACAACAAAAGAAATTAATAAAAAATGCTACTTAAAACCTAGTGCAACCCCCCCTTGCTCTAATAACAGCTTCCATTCGTTCTTGCATAGACCCAATCAGCCGTACCACACTATCTTGAGGAATCCTATTCCATTCTTCAATTACAGCATCATGGAGGTCTTGTAGAGTTGCTGGGGCAGGATCACGTAACCGTACTCGTCGTTTTAGTTCATCCCAGAGATGCTCTATTGGATTCAGGTCTGGGCTTCTCGCTGGCCACTGCAAAACTGGAATCCCAACCTCGTGTAGATAATCCTGCACGATTACTGCGGTATGGGAACGAGCATTGTCGCGCATTAAAGTGAACCCATCCCCAACATATCCTGCATATGGGACTACATGCATGTCCAGCACCTCGGTTATGTACCGATGAGCGGTTAGTGATCCCTGACCACGAGCACCTCCAGTCCGGGATATGCAAACAAGTTCCGTCTTGCCGTCGACTGAAATTCCGCCCCAGAACATGCAAGATCCCCCTCCATATTCCACTGTCTCCTCCAAGCAAGCTTCAGAAAACCGTTCGTTTCGCCTTCTGTACACTCTCCTTCGCCTATCGTTAACGAAGAGACATACTCTCGACTCATCTGAGAAGAGTACGGTCCTCCATTGTTCAAGATCCCAGTTGAGATGTTCTCGAGCGAACTGTAATCGCTTTCTACGATGCTGTGGCGTTAATTTCGGGCCCTTGGCTGGTCTTCTGGCCGCAATACTCCTTTCTCGCAGCCTTCTTCTAATCGTAGATGTGCTCACTGCGGTTCTACGAGCCCCACGGAGCTGCTGTTGCAGCTCAACAGCATTGGAGAAACGGTTCCGCAATGACGTCGTCACAATGAAACGGTCATCTCTCTCAGATGTACAGCGCCGTCTTCCTGATCCTTGTCTCCGGGTGTAGCCCCCAGTCTCTTGAAACCGTTGGAGCACTCGACGAATGGCAAAACGGCTCAAGTTCAGTTGTCGAGCAACATCACACTGTCGCATCCCTGTTTGCAGTAGTGCTATCACTTGAGCGGCTTGATCTGCAGTGGTATCCATTTTGTAGGGCTGTTTTCTTGTGTTCTGTATTTTCATGTGTTCTCTACAACGTCTGGATGTCGAATGACCTAATTTTGATGCTTACTGCCCTTTTTATAGCCCATGAAAGTGCGGCAAGTTGTGGTCTATGTAACGAGTATTTGGATATCATTTTCTTCAACATGCAGTACATGCGGTTGTTTAAGGAATTTATTCATTAGGTTGTTGTTTAATAAAAGCTAATTAAATGTACTTTCAATTAATATTAACATTGTTTGGGGTAAACGTACTGGTTTGCAAATTATTAGGCTTTATAACTTATTTTCAGAGAAGTGCGATTTTTTTGACGCCGAGTGTATTACCCGTTTTATTATTTCTATATTAAAAATAGATTTACGTTCTTGTGGTCGGTCTGAAGCTGTACGCATTTTTATGTCGTCTTGAGTTAGTTTATTTTGTATATTTCGATTTTGGTTACCCGTTACGAACTGATTAGGTTGATAATTAGGTCTTGGGTTAAAGAATTGCCTTTGTCTCATAGAAAATGGTGAAGGTGGATATACATGTCGAGGTTGTTGATTGAAATTATTTTGATTTGGTTTAGGTCTAAGTTATGGATTAAATGGTTGTCTAAAAAACTGGTTTTGATAGTTCTGGCTCTAATAATTGTTTTTATATGGGTTTTGATTAAAGTTCCGAGGTACAGGTGCTGTTAATTTATTCTTTGTTGGTTATTTTTATTTTTATTTATTATATAACATAACCTTCTTTGTCAAGCCGACTTGCTCTTTCACAAGTTTTATCATAATCTTCTGTTCCACATATATCAGAAAATACTCTAGGCATATATTTTAGCAAAGTTAATTTTGCCATAGGTTGTAAAAATACTTTAGCATTTGTAATTAATGCTTCACCTTCATATATTATTTCATTTATTTCTTGAATGAAAGGAATTAAGCGATGATTTTGGATTTCTATTACATCCTCTATTTTAGTATCCCATTTGCCAAATCTTTGGGTTAAAAGAGTTTTAATACTACTCCATGTAAAGTCATGGGTGCCGCGATATACTACGTTAGATGCTTCTCCAGCTAACCTAGATAATATTAAATTTATTTTTGTTATATCGTCATCTGGGGTGGAAATTATAATAATAATAATAATAATATATTTATTTCCTCCTCACAAAAAGACAAACATTATTACAGATTTACTTATATCTATTTAGGTACAATTTAAACTTAGTCTACAATATGTGAGAAGCTGGTGTCTGAGTTAGGCATATAAAATGCCTGTATTACAGATCACCAGGTCCTCCCCTCCAGGGTAAGCAGGGGCATTAGTAAGTAAGTCATAAAAACAATATTAAGTAAGGAAACGTATGAGAGTAATTAAAAAATTTATATATATGTATATATTTTATAATATTTAAAACTTTTTAAACACTTTTTTTTCCTTGGATTTGTATGTGCATGGGTGTGCGTGTGTGTGTCTGTGTGTGTGAACGAGTGTGTTTGTGTGTGTGTGAGACTGCTTATATAGGTATGGAAGTACTTAGTTTCAGTGCAGTAAGTTTTCTGTAAGGTTATAATCTATATTTTGTAACCACTCCATGACTAAAGATTTGCATTTATTTTTAGGTAATGAGTATATTGATAACAACCGATTTGCCTTATTATATAATTTAGCACTTAGGTAGCAGAAAAATCTATGTGCTAGACCAGTTTTAAATAAAGTTATAGTACAGATTCGATCCTTACGTCGTTGATTTATATACTTATCTGGTTCATATTTTAACATGGAGTGTTGTTTTGTTATTGTATAAACAATAAAAAGCTGTCGCACCGTTAAAACTTTCCATTGTTTGTAAAATTAAAAATCTCTTACATGCTCTAGTAATGCCATTCAAGTCTCGTTCATTTCCGCCACCTTTATATATAGGAATTGGAATATGTCGAGTCTCTATAGTGTTGGAACTGTGGGATTGTGGAATACTCATGATAGATGGTTTGATGAGAGGTTTCCCTGATGGAGTGGCCAATTTACTTGTAGAGTTTAAAACAAGTGTACTCACGTGCTGATGTAGATCGACACCAGTATGTTCTTCCAGTTCATGTGGATATCTTCGGAGCCGATTGAGTCTTCGCGTTGCTGCTGAATCATACAAATCTGAAGACGTCGATCGGCGTCAACGGTATTTGAGAGGCTAGTCAGGCTGGTTACTGTTCAGTCGCGTATGCAGGCACTTTTACATGCAATCGCGATCTCGCGACCTCGCCTAGGTTTTAGCCCGCCGTATGAAACGTTGGGCCACTACACGAAAAGACCTACCCTTTTTGTTACTCTCATTTTACCCCTACTGTCCCCTTGGGGAGACGAAGGTATGACACAGAAGCGCACGTGGGAACACGCATGCCTCCTCTCGGACCTGGTGCTGATCGGGTGGCGGGCAGGCTCACGAAGCTCACTAACCCCAAGTAAATATCTAAGCCCCTTACCTCAACTAGCTGGCACGCGCACTTCGTCTGCGTCACATAAGAGAATTTTCCCCGTTTCTGCAACATTTTCCATTGATGCTCCGCTCCTATTAGCTGTATCATGGTGTTACATAGCCTATAGCCTTCCTCGATAAATGGGCTATCCAAAGCTAAAAGAATTTTCCAATTCAAACCAGTAGTTCCTGAGATTAGCGCGTTCAACCAAACAAACAAACTCTTCAGCTTTATAATATTAATATAGATAAACATAACTAAACATTGTGCTATTTATACAATATTTCTTGCTCATCTATTCCGACCTAACGTCGTACACTATTTTCATTACCGGTTTGTTATGCAAATTTTAATATGCATACATTAAAAATGCATAAATTAACAGTTTTATGTTGCAACATAAATATAAAAAACATATTAAAATATCCACGGACGTGGACAAGGTTACATATTGTTAATAGTAAGTATGTATTTATCACTATTTATGGTATACTAGCTGTTAACTGCGACTTTGTCCGCGTGGCATTTAATAAAAAAAACTAAAGTAAAAGTAGCCTTACTAACTCTGTAACATCAGCTATCTGCCATGAAAGTTTAAAACCTGAGGACATAGGCTACTGTTTATCGATATAGGTACCACGCGGGCGGTGCCGCGCGCAATAGCTAGTAAAACATAAATTGTTACGTGTACATAATGCTTAGTCAAGGACAAAAAGCTTATCTTAAGAGCACTTCACGAATACGGCGTAAACATTACAGTAACTATAAAATATTCAGTGTTTACATCTTGTGGTTTGTTAGGAATGGCAACGTTGCAATATAGTGTCATATGTTCAGGTTTTTAAATCTAACTAGCGGTCGCCTGGTGGTCAAAATTCGACCAAAATTCCTAAGCTTGCTACTTTGTTTTCTGTTTTCTCTATTACATATAAATAAGGAATAGGTAACCATAGTTACAAAGAATTGTACGACGTCCGACGAACAATGTCGAAATAGTACGAACGCGATTCAACTGCGTGTGTCAAATGCATGGTTGTGTGCGTGTAGTGTGTTTTCATTAATTTAATGTATTTCTAATGCATATTTTATAAAAATATTAGGATTCGCCCGTCCTTCTCCATATAAAGTTTAACGGTTTGTTCCGCATTCCCCCTACATCACGTCCCACATTCCAAAAGGTTCCTAATTCACCCCTCTTTTTTTTAAATATTCCTTTTTCGTCCTACATTTTTGAGCATATGGTTAGCAAAACAAACCATGTTTGAAAATTATTTTAAGTCTTTTCAATGTCGGGCTCGTAATGTTATGCAATAATATGCTTAAAGTTTCGCCGAGAGATAAAAGAGGTAATTTAAAAAAAATCGGCTGACGATACATTAAATTCTACTATACAAAAACAAACAGGGTCAAAAAAGGAACATAATTCGGGACGAAATAGGAATTACGTTAAGAAATAATTATTTATCTAAATTTCGGGGCATATGAGTAACAAATTTTTGGGGCGAATGCGTATTTTTACATTCGGGACGAACCATGAGGGTCGAATGCGGAATAAACCACTTTAACTGTGCCAAATTTCAAACTCCTCCGTCCGCGCAATTTTCGTAAAAATGGTTACAAAGTTTTTGCTTCACGTATTAATATATAGATTGATTTATTTGGACTTTATATTGTATGTGAGTTTGTTTCTATGTTTGTTACGCTTTCACGCGTCAACTACGCGACCCATTATTATGATATTTCGTATACACGTTGTCACGTGTACACACAGCGACACATCAACTTAGACTGTTTGGACTTTGAACTATTAGAAGTTGAACGCTGCGAATCGTGCGAGAGAGTGCGTTATATTTTTGTTATTTTGTCTCATTCACGCTGAACGGGACGCGACGCTCTATCCTTACCATTACATCGACACCACCATGCACTGACCCTTTCCAACAATTCTCTTTTTTTGTATGTAGCGTAGTTATGCGTATATAGGGTGTCTAACTTTATGTGCAGCCGTGTGTACATAGAGCATTTAATTATAAAAAGAAGAATATAAATTTACATAATTGAGTAGTAGAGTCTCGCTGATTTCAGCACGCATGGGCCGGCTCGACCGGGGCAAAACTACTCTCTCACAGAATATCGACGTTATATAGCAATATTCCTACTGTTGTGTTACGTTCGGTGAGTGAGAGTGCCGGAGGCACAATCACCCTCATTCCCCCTTCCTGCTCCTTCTCCTTCCCACTTCCTTTACTCCTAAAGGGTTGGCAACGCGCAACTGATGCCTCTGGTGTTGCAGGCGTCCATAGGCTAAGGTGACCACTTACCATCAGGTGTGCCGAGTGTTTGCCACTTTAGTTGAATAAAAAAAAACATTTCAGCGAGCGGAACCGCGGTCAAAATCTTGTGTATTTATAATTACAACCTAATTCTAGTTTTACTATAACACAGATAACCGAATAACAACGAGATAATCTATACAATTATAGTGTAATTAAAAAGATAATTACTTGTATGTTTAACTAGAGGTTAAGTAAATTGGTTCATCTTTTAAACCTTGGATTGCGTTTAAACTAGATCAGACTAACTCAATGGCCGTAAAATCAGGTATGTATAGCTAAATAAACATAAAAAAATGTAAAGGTAGTAATATTAAATACTGCCTCGATGGCGTAGTGTTAATTGCAATTGCCGTGCGGGTTCGAATCCCGGGTCGAGCAAAATGTTAATGAAATTTTATTACAAAAATTCGAGGAATCTATTGACGTTTAAAGGACCGCGTGCTACTATTAAGAATTCCTTAACGGGACAAGCCAATAGCACTGTCTTTACCGGGCATCGAACTTAACACCACATCCACAGCAGTTTCATACATTACTGCTGCGACACCGAGGCAGATCCAATTAAAAGTTGTATTCTTAAGAAAAGCCAAGCGACCAAAATTTCAAGACAAGCGACCAAGAACAGAAATTCATAGACATGAAAGCATAACCTCTTTTTGGGAGAAAAGTCGGGCAAAAAAAAATCACTACATAATTATATATCTAACTAGATGTGCCCGCGTTTTCACCCGCGTTTATGATTACTGCGCCGCCCCCGTGGGTCGTAGCGTGATGTTATATTGCCTATAACCTTCCTCAATAAATGAGCTATCTAACACTAAAAGAATTTTTCAATTCGGACCAATAGTTCCTGAGATTAGCGCGTTCAAGCAAACAAACAAACTCTTTAGCTTTATAATATTAATATAGATATCGGATACTTATATCCGATATTACGATATATAGTCAGCATTAAAGATCACACTTGGAAGATTTCGTATGCCTCCATCAAAATCTAAAACATGTTTATTCATATAGGTCACAAAGTAACACGTATGAACGTCGAAGTTACACTTAATAATGTGAATTTAAATTTACCTGTTGCTATGTTCAGTAAAATCTTCTTTCAAAATTATAACCAATATTAGTTAATTGATATATAATCGTAATAATGTCCTCCTGACCGAATTTCGGCCATGGCGGCCAATCTTAACGAAGACTGGCTATCGGCGCAGGAGATATTATAGTGCACAAGTGTGTGCGCAAACACAAGTGCACTCTCTGTTTCCTAACTCTCATGATCTGATGTGATGGGACGAATAATCCGACACGACCGGAGAGAGATCAGGTGCAGGACCAACGGCTTTACGTCCTTCCAAGACACGCGGGTGTCTAACACCGCTACTTCAACTTCCTAACTCCAGGCTCGTATTGAGATTTTTTAACAGAAAAACCCAATAACTTTTTGTTGGTTCGACCCGGGATTCGAACCCGAGACCTCACGCACAGTAGTCGCATTAACTACCGCTGCGCCACGGATAATCGTAGTTTAATAATATAATAATAATATCAGCCATGTACATATATACGGGCCCACTACTGGGCACGGGACCTATCCTTAGTGTGAGAAGAGTTAGGCCATAATATACCACGGTGGCCCATTGCGGGTTGGCAGACTTCACATATCTTTGAGAACATTATGTAGAAATCTCAGACATGCAGGTTTCCTCACGATGTTTTTCCTTCACCGTTAAAGCGAGCGATAATTATCTATTTAATATGCACATAACTTCGAAAAGTCAGAGGTGCGCGCCTTAGCATTGCATACAGAAATAATTGTATTCAGAAAAGCATCAAGAAGTAAGGCCTTCTTCTATCTGATAACAGTAAAGTTACGTCACAAATTTGCGATTACAATCTTTCGGGATTCGAAGTCATGAATGTCGACGCAATGGCAGTGGCGATGCGACCACTTGAACCACTATTCCATCGGGGCAATCTCGCAGTATGTCAAAACATAATTGACAGCATACAGGTCAATGCCCTTCCTTTTTTAAAATCGGCTTAAGTAACTGGTTACTATTAGTCGGCCATCTTGGTTTCCGTTGGTATGAAAAACACAGCTTGTTGACTAGTGAAAGTGATACAAGTAGTTTTCACAACATCGCGGTCCATAACTGTTATTAGATAACGGTGACGTCACATGAATTGCGCGTATGCGCTTGCGCATGTGTACAGTCAGCGACATATGAAGCTGAACGGTACAGTGCAGAGTAAAATTTTACGGGTGGAGTAATGGTTTAGTGGTTGTCTGGACATTGCCGCTGCATTGAGTGTTGTGGGTTTGACAAAAATCTGCGTGATCCTCAAATATTTGTGTCTTGTTCTTTGTATCTGTCTGTTTGTTAAGTTCCCCACAATTTTAATACTACATTTTGCCTGCGGCTTCGCTCGCGATAGTAAGTATTTCTACTCCGCTCCTATTGGTCGTAGCGTGACTTTCGGAAGTTATATGACTTTTCGAAATTATGTACGTATTGATTGACAATTATCGCCTGCTCCGTGCCTCGGAGAGCACGTTAAGCCGTCGGTCCCGTCTGCCATGAACATCTATGGCAGTCGTTATTGGGAAGTCAGTGCCCTATAATATCCTGACACTGGTCTAGCCTTAGGGTATCGTTAGCCTTCGCGTTGCGGAGGTCAGGTGGCAGCCGCTCCGTGTAAAAACTGATATACAGTCAAATCCGGTGAGACCAGAAAAAGCCGACCCCAAGTGACTTGGGAATAATAAAGGCTAGGGAGAAGTACGTAAGTTCCTGAGATTAGCGCGTTCAACCAAACAAACTAACTCTTCAGCTTTATAATATTAGTATAGATAAATAAGTGAGTCAGCAATATAAGTAGCTGCATTGGCGGCCTCGATGGCGTAGTGGTTAGTGTAACCGACTGCCACGCCTAAGGTCGCGGGTTCGATTCCCGCATAAGTCAAAAATTTGTGTGCTTGAACATGGATGTTTGTCTCGGTCTGGGTGTTTCTATATATAAAATATACAAACGTATTTACAACAAATAGTATATATGTATGTTTATCCGTTATCTAGTACCCATAGTAAGTACAAGCTCTGCTTAGTTTGGTTTGCTTAACCTCAATACATATAATAAAATCGTTAACAAGATAACGTCTGTTTGTCTGTGCATTTGTCACGCTAATCGCCGTAATTACTGAACCAATTTAAATGTGGTTTTCACGTTAAGATAAGCTTAATTTCATATTTAGTGTTAATTTTACTTCAATCTGTTGGCTAATTAAGGTGTGAAATCATTTATTAGTAACTAATATTAAAAATGCAAATGTGAGTTAGTTTGTTACTCTTTCACGCCTGAATTACTCGACCGATCACTATGAAGTTACGCATACACGCCGCGCTGTCAGGGGGACCAGAAAAGAACATAGGGTACCTATCTTTCATTACTACATCTATACTAATATTATAAAGCTGAAGAGTTTGTTTGTTTGCTTGAACGCGCTAATCTCAGGAACTACTGATTCGAATTGAAAAATTTTTTTAGTGTTGGAAAGGCCATCTATCGGGGAAGGCTATAGGCTATATAGCATCACGCTACGACTAAAAGGAGCGGAACAGCAATGAAAAATGTTGCAAGAACGGGGTGAATTCTCTTATCTTATATGAAGCAGACGAAGTCGCGCGGGTCAGCTAGTAATATTATAAAACAAAGTCCCCGCCGCGTCTGTCGGTTCGATAAACTCAAATACTACTGAACGGATTTGCATTCGGTTTTCACCAATAGACAGAGTGATTTATGAGGAAGATTTAAGTGTATAACATGTTAAGATTTTGTTAGTACAAAACCTTAAAAAATTAAACGCATAAACCTTCCTCATGAATCACTCTGTATGTGCGAAGCCGGGGCAGGTCGTTAGTAAAGACAAATGAGAAACGGCAATGAATTGCCGTACATCTTAGAGTTCGAAAACAATGGTATCACATGAGGTCAGAGGTCATAGTCATTTCGGGGGTATATCGACTATGAGTCGAATGGCGTTGACCGCGAGTCTCTAGCTCTTACGGTTCTTGAGTTAAAAGTTGTTTATCAGACAGACGGACGAAGCTGTTGTATAAGAGTTTTTTGAAATCTAAAATATCGAGCTAAGCAGTGGGCAGAAGCAATTTATACTTATATTACTGCGTCGCTCCCGTGGGTCGTAGCGTGATGTTATATAGCCTATAGCCTGCCTCGATAAATAGGCTATCCGCCACAAAAATAATTTTTCAATTCGAACCAGTAGTTTCTGAGATTAGCGCGTTCAACCAAACAAACAAACTCTTCAGCTATATAATATTAGTATTGATTATAAAGCTGAAGAGTTTGTTTGTTTATTTCTTTGTTTGGTTGAACGCGCTAATCTCAGGTATTACTAATACGAATTGAAATATCTTTTAGTGTTGGATAGCCCATTTATCGAGGAAGGCTATAGGCTATATAACATCACGCTACGACCGACAGGGACGGAGCAACAATGAAACATTTTGGAAATTCTTTTATGTGAAGCATACCAAGTTGCGCGGGTGAGCTAGTTGTTAAAAAACATTGTTTTCTAAGCCAACCTTTCACGAAAGTAATAAAAATATATGATTATCGTTCTATTTGTTCACTCATTCGTAAACGAAACCATAAACACATATTTTCGCTATCGAATAGAAACTTATTAGTGAAAGTTTTGTCCATAGACAATACACATCATAGACACACATCTACCTATATTTTTATACAACTAAGGTGGCAATCTAGCATACGGCCCACCTGACGGTTAGTGGTGTAGCCTATGGACGCCTGCAACACCAGAGGCATCACTTGCGCGTTGCCGACCCTTAACCTTTTGAGCTCCACGGTCTTGTATAGAAGAGAAAATCCAGCCACAGTCGAGCGCCAGCCTGCTATACTGCCTTATGTAAGGGGTGTCACTGACAAGATTGGCTACATCTTGAAGCGAGCTTCAATCAACACATACTTCAAGCCGCCAACGAAGATAAGTCAATTTTTACCATCCGTCAAGTGCCAATTACCTTTACAAGATGCAGGGGTCTATAAAATAGATTGTGACTGCGGACTCTCATACATTGGTCAAACCAAGAGAAGCATAGGCACCCGCATAAAAGAACACATAGCTGACGTAAAACATAAACGCTCGTTGAAGTCTGCTGTGTGTGAACATGTACAACAGGGGACCAACCACTACCTGAGATTTGACAAACCACAGATTCTCGCTAAAGAACACCGATTCCTACCAAGGATGCTTCGCGAGGCTATTGAAATCAAAAAACATCCCAATTTCAATAGAGAAGATGGTTGGAATGTACCACCAGCTTGGGATCCAGTACTTCAAATAGTCAAACCCAAGAAGAAACAAACCACAGCTAGACTTCATGATACTTTGAGCTCATTCTGCGTAAATAGAAACACCAATAACTAAATTATGTTCGGGTACTTTGAAATAACTACACTGGAACATTGAGACAACTACCATCTTAGTCTCCCCGTGACCATGGCTGCTGAAAAGCAACCGAAACGTCGGGGAAAGTGTAAACTTAAAAACAAATAGATTTGATAGTTTTAATAATTTAATTAGCTTAAAATTAGTAAAGTTTAATAGTATAGTATAGTAGTGTAACAGTTTCTAAATTATGTAATAGAGTGTTAAATAAACAACGCGATAAAATCCGTATATAGTAGTTTAATTTCAATTAATAACATTCGCGTAAACAGAAGATAATATTATTTATCTATATATTAATACGTGAAGCAAAAACTTTGTACCCTTTTTTACGAAAATTGCGCGAATGGAGGAGTATGAAATTTAGCACAGTTAAAGTTTATATGGTCAAGGAGTGGCGAATCCTAATATTTTTATAAAATATGCATTAGAAATACATTAAAGTAATGAAAAAACAATACACGCACACAACCATGCATTTGACACAAGCAGTCGAATCGCGTTCGTAGTATTTCGGCATTGTTCGGTTGACTTCGTAGATTGCTTCGTAACTATGGTTACATACGTAATTATGTATGTGGAGTAGGTGATAAAATGTGATTATAAGAGTATTAAGGTTTAAAAATTAAACCTTTATACGATCAAACTTAAAATTTAAATCAATTATGGTCTAATTTTGACTACTAAGCGACCACTAGTTAATAAAATAACATTAAAATTAAAAATTTAAAAGACCCCAACACAAAATTAGTTTGAAACCCATATGAGGGATATGTGAAAAAAAAAAATGTAATTCGCAATTTTGTGGTGGCAGCCATCTTGGATTTGAAATTTATCAAAGTGTATTTACGAGTCAATCCCTTTCATTTAATACCCATATTGAGAGAGTTGTGAAAAAATATGTAACCTGCCATTTTGTGGCGGCGGCCATCTTGGACCGATTTTCATCAAACATAACTTAGAACATTCCCGACTAATTCACCTTTCAAACAAAAAAACAAAATTAAAATCGGCTCATCCTTTCGGGAGCTACGATGCCACAGACAGACACACACACACACACAGACACGTCAAACTTATAACACCCCGTCGTTTTTGCGTCGGAGGTTAAATACATCAAAAACATAGTTTATTTTATTTTGTGCGTAATTTTACTATTGCCTAAAACTCTATGAACTCAAAAATAGGGGCCTATTTATTTTTAAAACAGCAAAATTAAAGTAGCCAAATATTCATGTGTTATAGATTTTTAGCTTGGCGCTGGAGGACACATCGCGTTCGGCATAGGTTAGCGATCAAAAAGCTAAAGTTAATATCGAGTAGTAGTGTAACAGTTTCAAAATTATGTAATAATAATGTCCTGCAGACCGAATTGCGGTCATAATTCACGGAGACTGGCCATCTGCGCAGGAGATATTAAAGTGCACAAGCGTGTGCGCAAACACAAGTGCACTCTCTGTTCCCTAACCTTCATGATCCCATGGGACGGATAATCCGACACAACCGGAGAGAGACCAGGCGCAGGACCAACGGCTTTACGTGCTTACCGAGGTATGGGGGTGTCTAACACCGCCAACTTCCCAACTCCGGGCTGCTATTGAGATTTCTTAACAGAAAACCTAAAAAGTTTTTATTACCCGTCCCGGGAGTTGAACCCGAGGCCTCATGCACAGCAGTCGCATTCACTACTGTTGCGCTACGGAGGCAATAAAATTATGTATGAGAGTGTTAAATAAACGACGCGATAAAATCCGTATATAGTAGTTTAATTTCAATCGACACTTGTATGTAAGAAACTGGCAAAGAACGCAATCGCTAAATACTGTTAATTAGTAAAGGACAATTATAACATGAATACAAATTGTATTTATTACGAAACTAGTTGTCCTTCGCGGTTTCACCCACTTTTATTAGTGGCTCGTAATAATATTGTTAGCCCTGTATATTAACTTTTTCTTTTATACAACTAAGGTGGCAAACAAGCATACTGCCACCTAATGGTTAGTGGTCACCGTAGCCTATGGACGTCTGCAACACCAGAGGCATCACTTGCGCGTTGCCGACCCTTTAGGAAAGGAAGGAGAAGGAGCGAGAAGGGGGAAAGAGGGTGATTGGGTCTCTGGCACTCTAACTCACCGAATGAAACACAACAGTAGAAATACTGGTATTTCACGTCGATATTCTGTAAGAGGTAGTCCTTCCCAAGTTGAGCCGACCCATTCATGCTGAAATCAGCTTGGCGCAGGCCTTCAGTGGGAGAAGAGTTAGGCGATAGTTCATTACGCTGGCCCAGTGCAGGTTGGCATACTTCACATCTTCGTATCTCCAACACATTTCGTCAGCAATCATTTAGATCCTAGGTAATAGGGGGCGAGCTTATTCTTGTCCAACGGGCATACTCTTCGGAGATAATGTGTATGTGTTACTGTAAAAGCCCAAACTACGGTAAAACCTACGATGTTCCACTAAAATTTAAGATTTACCATCTCTTAATAAAAGTCCGAACCGTTCTATGATTATCGTTTATTTCGAACTTTTACCACCATTCACTTGGTAAATCTTACGATTTGCCTCAAAGGCAAGGTTGATGTTGATGTTGAAATGTTGAAATAAATATGTCAGAACGTGCCCGGCGTATGGTCTCTTACTCGTGGCAGTCTGCAGCTCCCAGCTACCCGATCCATCTTGTTCTACGGTCTCCGCTTAGGTTAGGTTAGTTGCTTTATTACCAAAATCAACATTAAGCAACCGTCACTAGTAAAACCTAAAATGTACTAAATTCTAATGGTAAGAGCCCGAAAAAATCGTTGCATTTTTATAAATTTTTATATTTACCTACTTGTGTTGGTAAATCCTAAGATTCACTGGTAAAACCTAAGACTAACCAATACTCGAGCTTTTACAGTAACATATGGATTGGTGGAGCGATAGCCTAGTGGGAGAGCGTTGGACTGCCACGAACAGATCTCGACTTCCATCTCAACAATCTCGAAGATGCATGTCTGACTTATAAAAGTTATGTGCGTATTAAATAGTTAATTATCGCTCGCTTTAACGGTGAAGGAAAATATCGTGAGGAAACCTGCATGTCTGAGAGTTCTAAATAATGTTCTCGAAGATATGTGAAGTCTGCCAACCCGCACTAGGCCAGCGTGGTAGACTATGGCCCAATCTTCCCACACTAAGAAGAGGCCCGTGCCCAGTAGTTTATATATGAACATGGCTGATATTATATTGGACTAATTTTGCCTGCAGTCACAGTATGTTTTTTAACATTTTCGCATCCGCGGGGCGGACGGAGAGGATATGTCTAGTTTAAACGGGGGAAGATGGAAAGTCCTGATACTACTAACTAAACCTACCACGGTGTGCCATCTGTCTACCTTGAACGGTGTCGCTGGAACTGAAACTACATCAGCGACCCAACTAGCAGTGCCCATAGCAGGCAAAAAAATGCCTGCGGACGACAGCTCCTGGGTGACTCACACGACACGACAGCCGGCGTCGCTCCGACTCAATAGCTAGCGGCGGGAGATCCCCGTTCTTCCACCCGCGGATTCTACCATGGCAACTTTTTTTTTCACTTGGACGATTGCATTGCCACCTGCCTCTCCGCGGGGCGACGCGGGAGAGGTTATATCGGACTCACCGGGGAAAAGATGGCGACATCCCGGTAATACCGACTAAACTGACCACGGTGTTCCTCGACATAACCACGGCGCACAGTGGATAGTTTCATACAAGCTACACGTCAGAAATTCATTACTTAATTACACATAATTTCGAAAAGTCATATTACTTCCGAAAGTCAGAACGCAGTGCGAGACGCGGGTTCGAATCCGAGACCCTCTGCATTGCAGTCTGTTGGTCTCCGCACTGAGCTATCGCCGCTTTTTACTTACTATACTAATCTAACTTATATACTCAATACTTTATTGCATTTCACAATGTATACTTAGGTGGTAGTACTTAACTTAAATGAATCATTGTAAATCCTGTCGGGCACAGCAAAGTAGGAGAGAGGATATGACATTATTATATTGGCACTAATTAGTTACTTGTTTAAAATTTTGAGAGGGATAGTGCACAATGTAGTAATTTTAGGGCAGTTGGGTTTTTGTGTGCCGGACAGGTACGTTTGGCGACGGCGACAGCCGCGGCTGCTAGTAGAACCGCGCGGTCGAACCAACCTCATGAATGAGGCACCGTTGACGCGCGCACTCCGCACACTTAATCTCATAGCCTTGGACGTGGACATATTCTGTTGTGCTCTGAGTGAATTCACAAGGATAGCTTCTTTTAAAATTTGTTATGGTAATTAGATAAAACTATATAGGAATATGTTGTAAAAGTCTTATTTATAATTTTTTTAATAGTGCCACAATGGTGCCATTTATGTTGTCCCAAAATTCTCTTATCTTAGCTAAAAATATCTAAAATTTAGTTTAGTCCTGTCAAACGACATTTCGTATTCTGAAATCGCTAAAAGTGACAGGACTAAAATAAATTTTAGAGAATTTTGTGACAACAGAATTGGCATCAATATCGCTTTGGTTAAACCTGTAAAGATATTTGTATGTCTATAAATAAATAAATAAATAAATATTATGATTTTTATGTTAAGTACATAATAAGTGTTTATTTATCTGTTTTTATACTAGAACTATTATTTTATTATTTTATTTTATACTAGAACTTTAGTGTAACCATTTTAATTGTTACGAATGTAGGTATATCAGTCAAAGTCTTTAGTTCTTCCTCATTCAGGTATTCATTGATAGTGTAGTAGCACTTTTCTATCAAGATACTTTTTAATTTAATTGTAAACGCCGATGTAATCTCTAATTTTTATATTGTACCTATCTGGGACCTTATTATACAGGGTGTCCCAGAAGTAGACGTCAAGTCGGAATCAGGTAACAGGCTAAGTTATAATAGCTATCAAAAAAATATTTAAAAAATCTAAGCTACGTATTTTAAAAACACTGGGATTTTAAAAAATATTAAAAAAAATGTGTTTTCTAAAAACAAGTCACAAGGTGTCATGTGACGGCCTTTTCACGCCTGTTACTACAGATATTTACTTCATGAATATTTTTTTTCGTTATGTTATATCGAATAATTCAAAAACATTGTAATAATACAATTCACAAGCATTATTCGAGATAACGTAACAAAAAAAGAATTCATTACGCAAGTAAAGCCGCAGGTAAATTCTAATACAGTATATAAACAGCTCATACATAAGGATATTATGCATTATATCCTTATTTATGAGTAGAATGTATGAGATGAGATCACACCGTGACTCATCAGGATACATTTATACCAAAAGATCTACCTAAACCAAACATTTAAATATAATGCCAATGTTTTGCATTCTTTAACATGATCATATCAGCCCTGTACCTACACTGTTGGGCACAAGCCCTTCTTACCTTTATGTATATAAATCTTCTGTGCGTGGGTTTGTAATTAAACTCCTCCTAAACGGCTGGACCGATTTTGATGAAACTTTTTGTGTGTGTTCAAGTGGATTCGAGAATGGTTTAGTATTTTTTTTTGTTTTTCATGTGTACATGACAACGTATGTCGGGACAGCTAGTTAAAAATACGAATCCTTACGACCATTACAATTTTCTTTAATAAATTTTATTTCCATTAAATTAAAATGTGGTACACACAGCGACACATCAACCTAAACTGTTTGGACTTTGAATTATTAAAAGTTGAACTCTGCAAATCGTGTGAGAGAGTGCGTTATATTTTTGTTACGCTCTATCATTACCATTACATCGACACCACTATGCACTGTCCCTTTCCGACAATTGTCTATTTTGTATGTAGCGTAGTTATGCGTAAATAGGGTGTCTAACTTGATGTGTAGCCAAACATTGTTTACAAACTCGCCAAACTGCAAACACAGTTTGTTAGCGAAAGAGGCGCTTTTTCTAAATGCGAATGTGAGTTTTTTGTTACGCTATCACGCCGTAACTACTGGACCGATCATCATGAAATTTCGCATAAATATTGTCAGAGGAACAGAATAGGACATAGGGTACCTTTCATCCAGAAAAAAGGACTTTTACTAACATAACCTAGAGGAGCGAAGCCGCAGGCTAAATCTAGTAGCCTATATAATATCACGCTACGAACCTCAGGAGCGGAGCAGTAATCATAAACGTGGGTGTAACCGCAAGAGCAGTTAATAAACGAGATGGGTGTAAAAACCCAGGATTCAACCTCTTCGTGTTCGTGTGACCTTTTTCCCTTCAGTTTTTTGTTATGTCCCACTGCTGGGCAAAAGCCTCTTCCTTGGACTTCCAAATATCTTATAACTCCTATATCTCGAGGGTCTTTTGACCCACAGGACTCATATTTAAACTCGACCAAGGGATGACCCAAGGTGTCTGCACACCAAGTTACAAATCAATCGGTCCAGTGATTCCGGAGCTATGCCTGTCATTAACAAACTGTCACTAACAGACAGACACACAGACCCACATAGTGTTTTCATTAACCTCTTCGAAGAAGACTCAGAGGTTAATAATAATATTCTACCACATACACACAACACCATCTAGCCCAAACTAAGCAGAGCTTGTACTATGGGTACTAGACAATGGATACACCCAGACCAAGACAAAAATCCATGTTCATGCACACAAATGATTGACTTGTGCGAGAATCAAACCTGCGACCTCAGGCATGGCAGTCGTTTACACCAACTACTACGCCATCAAGACCCAGTTAATAATTATTATGTGGTTTACCTTTATTCTGTAGAAATCATTGTTTTCCCAATATGACGTAGTTCTAACGGCATTAAAAACATGTGCTATGCTATACAATATATGTTGGACAGTGAATGTCTAAGATAAAGGTAATAAAAAAACAATGCACTGAGGAATGCAGTAGATATGGCATATGAGGCTAGACTGGATATGCGACCAGGGAGCCAGTTCTAATGAAGAAGACAACTATAATATTGTCTTCGTGACAGCATTCCGTTTGAGATCTGGACACATGTCGTTGACAAAGTTGGCTTTTTTTATGCTTAAATCAGAATCTCCTGATATGTGGTATGTTAGATGAAGTGCGCCACTTTTTGACGGAACGTGTCCGGTATCAAACGGCCAGGGAGTCATTGATGAGGCCTCTTAACCTGAACAGACTAAATATTGGCATGTTCATAGCTTGCTATCATCACCTCTCGTCGAAGCGTCGATAAACATGTTCATGGTTTTTAGCCCGCATCAATGAAGTAAGGTTATTAGTTTTAAAATCATTTATTTCTGTATACTGCATGTATTAGGTTACGATGAAATTGGCATATACACCCATGTATAAGAATTCCTTAAATAAATAGAAAAAAAAAAAAAAACAATGTTTTTCTCGTCAAAATGACCACTTTCCGCCTGATGGTAAGCAGTCGTGTGTTCTAAGAGCAGTGGCCTCCACATCGTCCTCATAGCAGCCGAGGCGATGTTGAGGTCTCTACTTTGACGGCCTGAGAAGGTGCTTTTTCACGCCCCGCTTAAAGCACCCGGGATTGAAGGAAGCAGGAAACACGTGCCTTGGCAGAGAATTCCATGCCTTGATCGTTCGGCAGAGGTATGAGGACCCAAACTTGTTGGTACGTACGTGTCTTATGTTTAAGCGAATTTTATACATTGAAATTACATTACTTTATATGGTCTTAAAGTTCTTTGTTGTCTTCCTGTGACTATGGCTGCTAAAATGCAATCGATATTTCGGGGAAAGTGTACGTAAACTTAATTCTAAATGTTTTTTTTGTATACTACTATGGTGGCAAACAAGCATACGGCCCACCTGATGGTAAGTGGTCACCGTAGGCTATGGACGCCTGGCGCTGGAAAAGTCCGAGGCCCTGTTATTTCATGGACCTCGGCGGGCGCCGCCACCAGATGCCCACATCATAGTTGGAGGGGTCCGCATCGGGGTGGAGCCGAGTATGAAATACTTGGGGCTCCACCTCGACGGCCGCTGGAACTTTCGCGTCCATTTTAGCCGCCTGGCCCCCCGGCTGATGTCGGCGGCGGGAGCGCTTAGCTCTCTGCTGCCGAATATCGGGGGGCCGAGTGTCGTCTGCCGCCGCCTCTATCTGGGGGTGGTGCGGTCGATGGCCCTCTACGAGTCGCCCATTTGGGCCGGCGCCCTCGATCGCCGAAACATCGCCCTCCTGAGGAAACCTCAGAGGGCGATGGCGATCAGGGTGTCGCGGGCGTACCGCACCGTCTCCTTTGAGGCGGCGTGCGTCCTGGCGGCATCGCCGCCCTGGGATTTGGAGGCGGAGGTCCAAGCGTCGGTGTATCACTGGCGCGTGGACCTCCGGCTCCATGGTGAGGAACCCACTCACGGGGCGGTGGAGACGCGAAGGTCCCAGGCTCGACTGGTCCTTGAGGCGAAATGGGAGGAGAGACTGGCCCAGCCCCGCTACGGGGTGAGGACCGTCGAGGCTGTCCGTCCGGTGCTAAGGCAATGGATGGACAGACGGCGCGGACCGCTCACCTACCGGCTTACTCAGGTGCTCTCCGGACACGGCTGTTTCGGAGAGTACCTGTGCAAGATAGCCGGTAGGGAGCCGACAACCAGGTGTCACCACTGCGAGGAGTGCGACCGGGACACGGCGCAGCACACGCTGGAGGAGTGTCCGGCGTGGGCCGAGGAGCGCTGTGCCCTGGTCGCCGTGATTGGCCCCGACCTCTCGTTGCCGACCGTCGTATCCATGATGGTCGGCGACGACAGGTGCTGGGGCGCAATGAGGTCCTTCTGCGAGGCTGTCATCTCGCAGAAGGAGGCGGCGGAGCGGGGGCGTGAGGAAGATCCTTACGCCCCGGACATCCGCCGCCGGAGGAGGGGGCGCAGGAGACGCGTTTATGTCGCTCTCCTGCCCCCCACCTAAGGGTTCTGGGTGGTAAGGCCTCAGGGGACCCTGCCACCCGTGAGTAAGAACCCATAGAGGGCGCGCGCGGTGTTCCCGCGCGCCTTCTAACGTCGAAAGGGGAGAGCGGTGAAATGCTCTCCCCCGGGGACGAGAGGAGGTCGGGTCCGATTGACCCGGCCGGCACCCACACGGGGGGGCCTGCTATGGATGAATCTTTTTAGACTCCCAACTGGCCCCCCCCATTGGGTGGGAGAGGGAACACCCCAGGTTTTTTAGTGGGTATCCCAGCACTAGGCTGGTGAGTCCCACACGCCCCGCCGGTGCCGTCCCCTAGCCGGCGGGTAGTGCATCAAGCATTTTTTCCTGGGTATCAAAAAAAAAAAAAAAAAAAAAGAAGGCTATGGACGCCTGCAACACCAGAGGCATCACTTGCGCGTTGCCGATCTTTTAGGAAAGGAAGGGGGAAGGAGAAGGAGCGGGAAGGGGTAAAGAGGGTGATTGGGCCTCCAGCACTCTCACTCACCGAACGAAACACAAGGTTTAAGGTAGTAAATCCTCGCTGGTTTAAGCATGAATGGGCTGAATCGACCGGGGTAGTACTACCCTCTCACAGAATACCGGCGTGAAGTAACGGTACCCGTACTGTTGCGTTTCGTATCGGTGAGTGAGAGAGCCGGAGAATCATTTACCCTGATCCTTTTCCTATCCTTTCCTTTGTCCATTCCCTACTTCATTCCATTTTAAAGGGCTGGCAACGCACTTGTATCTCCTTTGGTGTTGCGGGTGTCCATGGGCGGCGGTAATCGCTTACCATCAGGCGATCCGTCTGCTCGTTTGCCACACTATGCCATAAAAAAAAGAAGCACTACTGTAGGAGTACTGGTATTTCACGTCGATATTCTATGAGATAGTAGTCCTTCCCAAGTTGAGCCAACCCATTCATGCTGAAATCAGCGAGTCTCTACTACTGTCGATGGATTAATTTTTTTAATTGCTTTAATATAAGTATTGTTTGTTACGCTTTCAAGCCTTAACTACTGGACCGATCATCATGAAATTTTGCATACACGTTGTCAGGGATACAGAAAAGGACATGGGAGGTGCATTATGGCCTTTTTGTAACATTTTCTTTCCTTGAAAGGCATCTTATCTTATCTTGTGTGGGGCCAGTCAGTACAGACCGGTGACGCTTCGACCCAGTGGGATCTTTTGTGTCGACTTCCCCAATAACGACTGCCATAGATGTTCATGGCAGTCGGGACCGACGGCTTAACGTGCTCTCCGAGGCACGGAGCAGGCGATAACTGTCAATCAAAACGCACATAATTTCGAAAAGTCATATAACTTCCGAAAGTCAGAGGTGCGCGACGTGGGTTCGAGCCCGAGACCCTCAGCATTGCAGTCTGTTGGTCTCCCCACTGAGCTATCGCTGCTCCCAAGGGATAGTATATTATTGTAGTATGTGTACTGTTTAGGAAACGCTGAAGCTCACCTATCCTTGATGGACATATGCCTAAATAAACAAAGAGAGTCAAAGAAAAGGTATAGTAGTTTATTGACAAAATCTACATTAACGCAAACGAAGCCGCGGTCAAATGTAGTATTATATATTTTTATTTTAAAGAAAAATCTTCGTACTATCGTAAATTTTCCTTAAGAATATGTATATTATTTACTCAAATCACGATTATCTATTAAGATATTACGATAATGCATTACATTATATCGATTTTACAATGAACAGATAAAATCATTAGTAATATAACTACATAATACTATATTAGGAATTGATCTATACTAATAATATAAATCTGAAGAGATTGTTTGTTTATTTGGTTGAACGCGCTAATCTCAGGAACTGCTGGTTCGAATTGGAAAATTCTTTTAGTGTTGGATAGCCCATTTATCAAGAAGGGCTATAAGCTATATAACATCACGCTACGAACGATAGGAGCGGGTAACGAATATTATAAAGCTGAAGTTTGTTGGTTAAAGGCGCTAATCTCAGGAACAACAGGGTCAAATTAAAAAAATCTTGTTGGACAGCCCATTTATCAAGGAGGGCTATAAGCTATAAAATATCACGCTACGACCAATAGGAGCGGAGCATCAATAAAAAATGTTGCAAATACGAGAAAAATTCTCTTATATGAAGCAGACGAAGTTGCGCGGGTCTAGCTGGCCCTAACTTCGTCTGTTTCATATAAGAGTATTTTTACTATTTCTAGCGGTCGACTAGTGGACGATATTCGACCATAATTGATTAAACTTTAAGTTTGATCGTTATTAAGGTTTTATCTTTTATATAAAATTCTACCCTAAATACACCTCCGAAACGGCTTGACCGATTTTTATGAAATTTTATATACATATTTAGTAGGTCTGAGAATCGGCTACTATCTATTTTTATACCCCTTAGTAATAAGGGTTGTCCAAACCTGATTTTTTTTTAATATTCTGTGCAAAACATTTTTTTTATGGCAAAACAACGTTTACCCGTTCAGCTAGTTGTCTATAACTTTACCCTTATAATAACATTTCATTTAGATTTCGCTAAGGCTATACAGGTTAATTTACCTATCTTTTTCAAACAAATTATTATTTACTTAACTATACTCTTTCATTGACGATATTCCTAAGTTTGCTGCTTTGTTTTCCTTTTTTCTATATTATATATAAATAAGGTATAGGTAACCATAGTTACAAAGAATTCCACGACATCAACCGAACAATGCCGAAATATTACGACCGCGATTCGACTGCGTGTGTCAAATGCATGGTTGTGTGCGTGTAGTGTTTTGTCATTAATTTAATGTATTTCTAATGCATATTTTATAAAAATATTAGGATTCGCCCATCCTTCTCCATATAAACTTTAGCTGTGCCAAATTTCATACTCGTCCGTCGGCGCAATTTTCGTAAAAAGGGGTACAAAGTTTTTGCTTCACGTATTAATAAGTATATAGATATTATTATATATAAGTGTTAGGGTCCTGGTGGACGTAAATAAAGTGGACTGTATTTGTTAGCTGGTTTAATCGCCGTTTTACCACAAGTTACAAAATAGGTATTACAAAATTTGGAAGAATAAAATAATTAATATTTGTAAGTACTAAAAATGGTCGACCGTCCGCTATATAGATCGTGAGCGAGTGTTCGCAGGATACGTTCGCCGCTCCTTGTGCCGTGGTGGTGCCGGGTCCGCGCGCCGGCGTCCGCGCATCTCAGTGCTGCGTGTAACGAGTCGCAACAATAAGGTTCGATACTAATTATTGGTCTTTTCTGCCGAAATGTTTGGTATACAAACCGCATACCTCTCACCCGGAGAAAGATGGCGACATCCCGGTCATACCGACTAAACCTACCATAGTGTTCCTCAACATAACATTAGAAACCTCTATTATCATTAAGTAACATAGACAACGTCTAACTTTTTTAAAGTGTTACTAACAAAACCTAACCTAATTTTATGCGAACAAAACCGCAGGCAAGACCTAGTCGTATGTATATGAAGGGTATTCTCCAAAACCAGCATAACTGAATATTATATTGACAAGGCAATTAAGTAATTATCTTAACAACTACACAATGAAAGCTTCGCTTATCGACAGATAGCGATATTGATTCCCGATAACACAAGCTATTGTGTATTGTCTGTTCCATTGATTTATCGACAATTCTGTTCATTGTATTTTTATCTATATATCTAATTGTATTGGCAATCGGCATAAACATATTATATGATAAGTTCTGTAATTGAACAAAATTGGATCATTTATTATCCAACAAATGTTCTAGAAGCTTATTTTCAACCATTTCAAAAATCAGCAGTTCTACTTAATTCGCCTGTATGATTGTTTTGTATGTTTGTTAAGCATCTTATTTATTTATTTATCTAGCAGCTGTGCCCGCGGTTTCACCTGCGTTTATGTTTACTGCGCCGCCCCCGTGGATCGTAGCGTGACGTTATACAGGGTGTCCTGTAATTAATGGATAACCTGGAAATTTCTTATAGTGGAACTGATGGCCATTCAGAAAAATATGAAAAAAAATCTATCCTAACTACTACCTGAGATATGTTTTTTTTAAATACCATGTATAACTTTCTTGTATAGGTACTACGACCATAAATGAATGAAATCATCGGTTTTTTGTTGTTTTATTAACACTAATTATGCTAATAGATAGACAGTCAAAAATATGCTATGCTAATATAACTTGCACTTCTAATGTATTTTTTTTTTATTATTTTTCTTTTTCATTTTTTCTGAACGGCCTTCAGTTCTTCTATAAGACATTTCAAGGTTATCCATTAATTACCGGATACCCTGTATAGCTTATAGCCTTCCTCGTTAAATAGGCTATTCAACACTAAAATAATTTTTCAATTCGAACCAGTAGTTACTGAGATTAGCGCGTTCAACCAAACAAACAAACGCTTTAGCTTTATAATTATACATTGGCAGCGGCTTCTGCAGTAAGCTCGATGCTTGTATCGCGGTAACCACCCGTTATATGTACATTAGCCGCTTATACATAAGTATGCAGACATTCGGTTTGAAAACAAATAAAAAAAGTGGCCATGTGCGAGTCGGACTCGCCCATGAAGGGTTCCGTGGCTTACTAAAATAATGGTACACGGTTTATGCATAAGGTTTATGTTTATAAAATAAATGGCATTTTTTTTATATTTGAGTCGATTGAATGAAAGGTAAATTGCGGTTTACGATTTATGACGTATTAAAAAAAAACCGTTTTTGCCATTTGGCTACGGAACCCTAAAAACCACCAACAAACCACAGCTAGACTTCATGATACTTTGAGCTCATTCTGCGTAAATAGAAACACCAATGATTAAATTATGTTCGGGTACTTTGAAATAACTACACTGGAATATTGAGACAACTACCATCTTAGTCTCCCCGTGACCATGGCTGCTGCAAAGCAACCGAAACGTCGGGGAAAGTGTAAAATTAAATACAAATATTTTTAATAGTTTAATTAGCTTAAAATGAGTAAAGTTTAATAGTAGTATAGTAGTGTAACAGTTTCCAAAATATGTAATAAAGTGTTAAATAAACAACGCGATAAAATCCGTATATAGTAGTTTAATTTCAATTTAACTTCTATCAAAATCACGGTCGAACGAAATGGAAATATTAAAATAAAATTCTGAAAATAAAAAATTTAAGTTCTGGTAATAGTATTACTCCGTCAATTATGATGATTCCGTAGGTCATACTTCAGAGGTGGTCCCATATCAATATATCGAAATTAATACAGATTTTTGGCAATACCAAGAAATACAAAAAATATGGTTTTTGGCTTGAAATATTTGGCTTTTATATAGCCTTACTTCCTTCCCTTCTCACACTGAGAAGAGACCCATGCCCAGCAGTGGGACAGTTTAATACAGGGCTGATATTATTATATAGCTTTCCTACCCTTCAGCAAACGTTTTCCATTTTCTACTTTTTAGGTATGTTTGTATACATAAGAATAGTATTGAAGTATTAAAGCGCTCATAGCCAGTTGCACTCAATGATCGGTAAACGATTAGCGAGGTTAAGCAACGTTGGGTGCGGTCAGTCTATAGATGGGTGACCGCTTAGTGGTATTTTATTAAGCGTCTCCGTGCTTCGGCAGGCACGTAAAAAAGTCGGTCCCGGTTGTTGCCAAATTGACAGCAGTCGTTAAGCCATATCAGAGGCCTACGGGCGGCTTGAACAACTCTTGACAACAGGCCACTAACCACATGAAAATAAGAAGAAGTATTGAAGTCGGTTATTGTTTTTTTTTTCTATCTTTATAATTATAACTGTTCTAGTATACCTACAGTTGGCTATGTCATCACCTGCTATATTAAAAACTATTGCCTTATCCTGCTCACATTGAAAAGAGGTGTGAGTGAAAGTTGAAGAATGCTTTTCCCTGGATAAAAGACCCAATGTCCCATTGAGTACCCCTGACAACGTGTATGCGAAATTTTATTATGATCGGTCGAGTAGTTAAGGCGTGAAAGTGTAACAAACAAACTCATATTCGCATTTATCTATATATTAATACGTGAAGCAAAAACTTTATAACCCTTTTTACGAAAATTGCGCGGACGGAGGAGTATGAAATTTGGCACAGTTAAAGTTCATATGGAGAAGGAGGGGTAAATCCTAATATTTATATAAAATATGCATTAGAAATACATTAAATTAATGAAAAAACTACACGCACAAAACCATTGCCATACTACTCTATTACAAATGGCTACCTACTGATAAATATTATTTCAAACCTCAAATGCTTCTTACATAACATTACCAACCTTTCTTTATTTTTAGAATTTAGGTTTATATGGACAGTGACATATGGCATAATGACTGCAACACCTGATAAATAAATGAGTTGTAAAATACTGAAATTATATATTGATGGCGATTTAAAAGAGTGGCCTTGTGTTTCTTGCAGGTATCTTCTCATAGGCTCAACCTTTTGCCTGAACCTTGCGACTAACATAAATGTAAATTCAGTAAATGTAATAAACTCACTAACCCCTTTGACGTTCATAAGTGTTACTTTGTGACCTAAGTGAATAAATTATTTTTGACTTTGACCATGCATTTGACACGAGCAGTCAAATCGCGTAACTATGGTTACATATATCAATATATTATGACATATATCAGCAATATCTTACAGGCAACCTTTGGTCTAATTTCGAGCACTAGGAGACCGCTAGTATATATTAATACGTGAAGCAAAAACTTTGTACCCCTTTTTACGAAAATTGCGCGGATGGAGGAGTATGAAATTTGGTACAAATAAAATTTATATGGAGAAGGAGGGCCGAATTTTAATATTTTTATAAAATATGCATTAGAAATACATTAAATTAATGGAAAACACTACACGCACACAACCATGCATTTGACACACGCAGTCAAATCGCGTTCGTAATATATCGGCATTGTTCGGCTGATGTAGTACTATTCTTCGTAACTATGGTTACACATACCAGTATATAATGACATAATATATCAGCAATATTTTACAGGCAACCTTTGGACGGATTGGAATGATATATATATACTATTTATATTATAATATATTTACGTAATTATATGAAAAAAAGAAAACAAAGTCGCAAGTTTAGGAATATCGTCAATTAAAGAGTTTAGTTAAGTAAATAATAATTTGTTTGAAATAGATAGGTAAATCAATCTGGTTCTAAACTATAAAACTTTAATAACTATCGAACTTAAAATTTAAATCAATTATGGTCGGATTTCGACCACTAGGCGACCGCTAGTTATATTAATTAGGAATGGCAATTTTAAAGAGTGGCCGTGAATTTCTTGCAGTTATCTTCTTATAGATTCAACCTTTTGCCTAAATCTAACAATTAAAATAAATCTAGCATCAGTAACTCAGTAAACTCACTAATCTGTTGAATACTCATAGAATTTCAAACAAACACATCAAACAAACATCATTAAAGTTCATTATGATTTTGTCCTCAAAGTGTCTCTTAAAATCATTTGGCGGCGCTTGGAACTGGCCCCTGCCTCGACCGGACGCCGCTGTAGCAACGGACTCTCCTCTATATTTTGTTGTTCATAATTGTTACTATGTGACCTAAATAATAATAATATTCTATCACATACACGCAACACCATCTAGCCCAAACTAAGCAGAGCTTGTACTATGGGTACTAGACAATGGATAAACATACATATATATATTTTTTTTGTAAATACTTACATATTATACATAAAAACACCCAGACCAAGACAAACATCCATGTCACACAAATGTTTGACTTGCGCGGGAATCGAACCCGCGCCCTCAGGCGTGGCAGTCGGTTACACAATTTAAAAAAAGACAACTTTAGCATTAAGCATGCATTACTTTATTATTACACGTTTTATGTCTCATGTGTGGTTCGAACCCTCAACAGTTGGCGAGACTGTCTGCTTTAACTTTTCTGTACCTTATCCCTGAAAACGTGATCAAATGTGAAATTTCATGATCAGTCGAGTAGTTACGGCGTGAGAGTAACAAACAAACTCATATACGCATTTCTAATATCAGTAACTATATTTTCATATATTTATCTAGTAATTTACAATGGGAAAATTCGTACCTATGACATGGCGCCCATGTCATACAGTATTTTTCCATTGTATGGAAAACATTGCATGTCAAGGTATAACGGAATAAAAGCGTTATGTGATCTACATTCTACATATGCACATAGTCTCACGACAATATCGCCGAAGGGGGTAGGCAGAGGTGAATTACACTCACATTTTGCATAGCTCGCAAAATGTGAGTGTAATTTACTTCTGCCTGTTTAGGGTACTTGCCGTGTAGGGTATGATAGTTGACTCACATTTTATTATTCATAATAATTATCTACATATTAATACGTGAAGCAAAAATATGTACTTCTTTTTACGAAAATTGCGCGGACGGAGAACTATGAAATTTGGCACAGTTAAAGTTTATATGGAGAAGGAGGGGCGAATCCTAATATTATTATAAATTATGCATTAGAAATACATTAAATTAATGAAAAACACTACACGCACCCAACCATGCATTTGACACACGCAGTCGAATCGCGTTCGTAATATTTCGTCATTGTTCCGTCTGACGTTGTACAATTCTTTGTAACTATGGTTACCTATACCTTATTTATATGTAATAGAGAATAACAGAAAACAAAGTTGCAAGCTCAGGAATTGTTGTCGAATTTTGACCACTAGGCGACCGCTAGTATTAATTACTCCATAGTAAAATGCTACATAACAATTTCTCCTATTCGGTAACCAAATCCAAGACCTCATCCGTACCAGTAGCATACACAATCGCTGCGCCATCGAGATAAAACAACAAGGACATGAATAAATATCCCCAATTATGTACCTATACAATTTCCGCTTGTCAACCATAATGAACGGTAATAATTGTGGCCATGGGCCAATTACTGGCCTTTGCAGTCCATCCACAAATAGGGTATGTAACTATACAGGGTGATTTTGAAATCATGTAATTCCTTTTACCCACGCATTCTACTGGTGATATAGAATTACCCTGACCATATATTTTTTTAATTAGAATTATGTATTTGGAAAAATTTATGTATAATTTTTTTCGTGAAATGGTGTCTAATAGTCATATGTTAACCACCAGAGGCAATTTTTTTTTTTTTTACTAATTGTAATAAAATTACATATCAATAATTAAAGTCGTAAATAATAACGGGCGGTCTTTTTTATTGCCCCAATTAAAATTGCCTCTGGTGGTTAACATATGACAATCTGACACCATTATACGAAAAAATTGAAATATAAAATTTTCCAAAAAAAATAATTCTTGTAAAACAAAAATATGGTCAGGTTTATTCTTTACCACCAGTAGAATGCGTGGTTAAAAGGAATTACACGATTTCAAAATCAACCTGTATACATTCTTACGCCTATTTTTCGAAGGGGTAGGGACAGGTGCAGTATGGGGAGCCCTATTTTTCGCGTAATGATCTTATTCCTAACGAGCGGTGCCCAATGTTTCACCCGCGTTTATCCTTACTGCGTGGGTCGTAGCGTGATGTTATATAGCCTATAGCCTTCCTCGATAAATAGGCTATCCAACATTAAATTTTTTTTCACTTGCTGTGTCGGCGGGCTCGATGGCGTAGTGGTTATTGTAACCGACTGCCACGCGTAAGGTCGCGGTTTCGATTCCCGCACAAATCAAACATTTGTGTGCATGAACATGGATGTTTGTCTTGGTCTGGATGTTTCTATGTATAATAATGTCCTCCAGGCCGATTTCGGTCACGGCAGCCAATCTTAACGGAGACTGGCCGTCTGCGCAGGAGATAATATAGTGCACAATTGTGTGCGCAAACACAAGTGCACTCTCTGTTCCCTAACTCTCATGATCCGATGGGACGCAATCCGACACGACCGGAGAGAGTATGTTTATCGATTGTCTAGTACCCATAGTACAAGCTCTACTAAGTTTGGGCTAGATGGTGTTAAAAAAACAGCTTGCATAAATTTAAAATTTAAAAAACCTCCGACATATTATTAATTTTATACCCATATTGAGGGAGATGTGAAAAAAAATGTAAACCGCAATTTTGTGATGGCGGCCATCTTGGATTTGAAATTTATCATAGTGTATGGTATTCTACTAGTCAAGCCCTTTCATTTAATACTCATATTGAGGGAGTTGTGAAAAATATGTAACCCGCCATTTTGTGGCGGTGGCCATCTTGGACCAATTTTCATCAAACATAACTATCGGTTCATCCGTTCGGGAGCTACGATGCCACAGACACACACACACACACACACACAGACACGTCAAACTTATTACACTTATTTACACCCCGTCGTTTTTGCGTCGGGGGTTAAAAATAATTCGAACCAGTATTTCCTGAGATTAGCGCGTTCAACCAAACAAACAAACTCTTCAGCTTTATGATATTAGTATAGATATACCTCGGCATAATTTTTTTGGCATACAGTTTATGTTGACATAATTATCTTAGTGACAACTCGAAAAATAGGTTCAAAGCGCCCAGTTGTAATAATATACAGTTCAACTTTATGATTATGCGTAAGCTATTATGCGTAAATATAATTAGAACCTACAAAAGTATGCCATGTTGTATTACGTTTTAAAATTTTATGGAAATGGATAGGGTACCGTATTATGGAGATCACAGGTTCGATTTCCGAGTCGAACAAATTGTTATTACATACGTTAATATTTTTTAAAAAGACTACGTTTGACTTAACAAACATTAAAACAACGGACACAAAGAACACCCAGACTCGGAAAAACCATTTTTGGATCACACAAAGTTTTGTCCCGTATGGGATTCGAACCCACAACACTCAGTGCAATGGCATTGGCCAGGCGACCAATTAAACCACTACACCTTCCATGGAGTCTTCCTAAGAGCAGTGACCTCCACACCGTTCTCATAGCAGCCGAAGCGATGTTGAGGTCTCTACTTTGACGGCCTGAAAAGGTGCTTTTTCACGCCCCGCTTAAAGGACCCAGAATTGAAGGAAGAAGGAAACACGTGCCTTGGCAGAGAATTCCATACCTTGATCGTTCGGCAGAGGTATGAGGACCCAAACTTGTTGGTGCGCGCTCTAATCGACTCCACCGTGTAAAGATGGCATCTGAACCCAGCACGCGTTGTTCTGGATAGGAAAGGAGAGGGCGGGATAAGGTGGAATAACTCTTCAGAGCACTCCCCGTGGTATATTCTGTAGAAACATGCCAATGAGGCAATGTCCCTACGGAGTTGCAGAGGTATATAAACACAAATCCGGTAAACACAAGTCTCTCACTATTAGATGGACCAAGCCCACAGTTGGCGAAAAGTGGGTGCAATACACCTCTGCTTACCCCCTCAGGGATATACGCGTGAGATTACGCATGTTATTGTTAAGTTTATATAAATAATTACTTTGTTTTTAACAACATCTGCCATGACAGTTTTTCCTGTTGTGTTGTTGAAACAGGTATAACTTGTTATAAACATCACCTAACTGTAGATACGTGGCAAACGATTAGAATAATATATTACTTTTAAAAGGAGATATAAAATAATTATAATATCAGCCATGTATACAGGGTGTCCGGTAATGAATGGATAACCTTGAAATGTCTTATAGCCGAACTGAACGCCGTTCAGAAAAAATATTAGAAATATATTAAAAAGTGCAAGCTGTATTAGCATAGCATACTTTTGACTGTCTATCTATTAGCATAATTAGTGTTTAATAATAAAACAACAAAAAACCGATGGATTTCATTCATTTATGGTCGTAGTGTACAAGAAAGTTATACATGGTAATTAAAAAAAAACACATATCTCAGGTAGTAGTTAGGATAGACTTTTTCATATTTTTTTCTGAACGGCCATCAGTTCCACTATAAGACATTTCCAGGTTATCCATTAATTACCGGACACCCTGTATAAACCGTCCCACTGCTGGGCACGGGCATCTTCTCAGTGTGAGAAGGGTTAAGATATCTACCACGCTGGCCTAGTGCGGGTTGGCAGACTTCACATAATTATCTTCCAGAACGTTATGTAGAACTCTCAGACATGCAGGTTTCCTCACGACGTATTCCTTCACCGTTAAAGCGAGCGATAATTAATTGTTAGATGAGGCAAACGATTATTCTAATGTCTAATAGATTACTTTTTAACGAGATATAAAATAATAACAAAATCAGCCCTATATAATATTGTTTTACGTTTATGTGAATTCATTGAAATTTTAACTGGCTTCGTGGCGCAGCCGTATTGAAAGCGACTGCTGTGCCTGAGGTCTCGAGTTCGAATCCCCGGTCGGGTCAACAAAAATTGGGTTTTCCTGTTAAAAATCTCAATAGCAGCCCGGAGTTAGGAAGTTGGCGGTGTTAGAAACCCCTGTGCCTCGGCAAGCACGTAAAACCGTTGGTCCTGCGCCTGATCTCTCTCTGGTCGTGTCGGATTACTGTTCCATCAGATCATGAAAGTGAGGAAACAGAGTTTGTGTTGTGTTTGCGTACATACTTGTGCACTATAATATCTCCTGCGTATCTGGCCAGTCTCCGTTAAGATTGACCGCCGTGACCGAAATTCTTTGCTTTTGAGGTTTCTTAACAGGAAAACCCAATAACTTTTTTGTTGGCCCGAGAGAGTGCACTTGTGTTTGCGTACATACTTGTGCACTATAATATCTCCTGCGTAGCTGGCCAGTCTCCGTTAAGATTGACCGCCGTGACCAAAATTCTTTGCTTTTGAGGTTTCTTAACAGGAAAACCCAATAACTTTTTTGTTGGCCCGACCCGGGATTCGAACCCGAGACCACATGCACAGCAGTTACATTCACTTCCGCTGCGCCATGGTGGACATATAGATATAGTATATAAATATTATGTACATAATCTATGTACAAAACGCTCCACATACCTAAAGTGTATTTATAGGTTTGTCCTTCACTTACTCGCCTACAAAGCAATTGGCTATCTCACATTATATAATAGTATTCGAACCCTACAAATGTTTATTTATAATCGTGATAGCCTAGTAGGAGACCGTTGGACTGCCAAGCAAGGGTTTAGATTCGAATCCCAAGACGCGCATCTGTGACTTTTTATAAATGTATTAAATAAATAAATGAAATATTGATTTACCAAATAAACAAATACACATTTTCAGATGAAAATAATAATATAACTAAGGAATAGAATGTATTGTTTTGCCAAAGACTTGAAAAGAAGAAAAGAAAGAAAGAAAGAAGAAATAGAATATTTTTCTTCTTTCTACGTTAAATAATTAATTATCGCTCGCTTTAACGGTGAAGAAAAACATCGTGAGCAAACGGCTTAGTAGTCGTTTCGCACGAATTTGTCCGCACAAATCGTGCAAAAAGACACTTATTTAAATAATATTTTTTTTGTTGTCGTTTGGCACACAATACCTACATTTAAGAAAATAAAGTCGCAGGCAAATTAAAATTTTTATGTACAATTACTGCAAAATGCTTCTAAAATCCATAATCTCCGCGGATGGCAATGAATAAGTAATTATTTTCCATACTATCAAATAGCCCATTAATCTTTACTGCATACTAGCTATGCCCGCGGTTTCACCCGCGTTTATGGTTACTGCACCGCCCCGTGGGTCGTAGCGTGACGTTATATAGCCTATAGCCTTCCTCGATAAATATGCTATCCAACACTGAAAGAATTTTCTATTCGAACCAGTAGTTCCTGAGATCAGCGCGTTCAACCAAACAAACTCTTCAGCTTTATATTAGTATAGATTACAAATTCGAAAGTTTGTTTATCGGTTTGTCCTTCATTTACGCATGAACGGAACGATCATTCGACATGATGTTTCGTGAAGATATAGTTTAGGGATCGGACAGAGACATAGGCTACTTATATCCTGGAAAAGCTAAGGGTCCAGAGGGAGACCTTTTCCTCGAAACTGCGATTATAAATTACTGCTGACCCGAAAAACGTTGTTCTGCCGGTTAGCGGTATGAAATATACTTTACGATCTATTCTCATACCTACCAAATATACATGGAAAATTTCATAAAAATTGGAGCCGTTTCGGAGTCGTGCGACCACAAACACTGTGGTTGCGACCACAAACACTGTGGTACAAGATTTTTATTTATATAGATAGATTTTAGGAATAAAATGTAGAGAAATTTACCTTTTATTTGTTAGGATCCAGGGTAAGCGTCTCTGCCTTATGTTATGTGCGTATTAAATATGTATGGAGGCGCTCATAGCCAGTTGCACTCACTGATCGGTAAACGATTAGCAAGGTTAAGCAACGTTGGTTGAGGTCAGTCTATAGATGGGTGACCGCTTAGTGGTATTTCATCTGTGCGTCTCCATGCTTCGGAGGTAAAAAGACTTAAAAAGTAAAAAGAGGCTTAAAAAGTCGGTCCCGGTTGTTGTCATATTGACAGCAGTCGTTAAGCCATTTTTTTTTTTTTTTTTTTTTTTACGTGGGGGAATGCTATGACGTATATCCCTCCGCGGGGGCGGGCGGAGGGATTATGACGGACTCGCCGGGGTAAAAGAATGATGTTAAAAGACAATGTACCTCCCGGAATACCGACTAAACCTACCACGGTGTTCCTCGACAAAACCACTATCGACGGGGCCGCGAGAATCGCTTTCGCATGCGGTCGCGACCCCGCCGAGGTTACGGCCCGCCGTATGAAACGGCAGGCCACTACGCAACAAGACCTACCCAAGATAGGCACTACACAATATAAAAGCCCTACTGTCTCCCCCTAAAGGGGAGACGGACACGACACAGAGGCGCGCGTGGGAACACGCACGCCGCCTCTCGGACCTGGTGCTGAACGGATGGCGGGCAGGCCCACAAAGCCCGCCACCCCCAGGTCAAACCTCAGGGTGGCTGGAGGTCATCGCGCGCCCTCCGGCGCCCGGCTCTGCGGTTGGGGAGAGGGTTCAAACGCTCCCTCTCCCGCTCCGCCGCCTCCTTGGTGGAGATTACTTCCTCGCAGAAGGAGGCGACGGCGTTCCACGACCTCTCACTCTGGACCATAGACTGAACTACGGCCGGGAGCGAGAGGGCAACCGATCCGACTGCCGCGATCAACTCACGGCGCTGCGATGCCCAGGCGGGGCAAACCGCCAAAGTGTGCAGCGCCGTGTCCTCTACAACGTCGCGGCAGTCGCCGCAGTGGTGACAACCGGGCGTCTCTTGCCGGCGTATACGACACAGGAACTGGCCAAAACAACCGTGGCCAGTTAGAACCTGTGTCAGCCGGAAGGTGAGGGCGCCATGCCGCCTCTCCAGCCACTCCTCAAACACGGGTCTTACCGCCACAAAGTCGTTAAGCCATGTCGGCGGCTTGAACAACTCTTGACAACAGGTGGGCCACTAACAACACGAAAAGAAAAAAAAAGAAGAAGATGAAGAAATATGTAGTTAATTGTCGCTCGCTTTAATGGTGATAAAAAGGGTCCTAAGTCAGAGACAAAGCATTACCGTCCAATATCAATACTCACCACGCTTAGCAAGATATTTGAGAAAATTGTCTATAGTAAGATATATACCGTCATATGCAACGGTATAAATCAAACTCGACATGGATTCCTTAGAGGATGATCGACCACCTCTAACTTAGCCATATTTAGTGATTATGTTATCTGCAATATGGAGGCTAGCGGGCAGGTTGATGTGATCTACACTGATTTTGAAAAGGCTTTCGATCGTGTGGATCACGTCATACTATTAAATGAACTTTAAAACCTCGGAATCCATGGTCATCTATTTAAATGGGTTAGTTCCTATTTAACCAATCGTGCGCAGGCTGTAGTGGTCGGTGGGCTTAGGTCGGATTTTATAAATATTCCCTCTGGTGCACCTCAAGGGTCCCATCTTGGTTCTCTCTTTTACTATGCCTATATACACGACGTTAATTCATGCTTTAAAAATGCCCATCATCTTTAAAAACCCACCCTTTAAAAACTGTTACAGCATAAAAATGGTTTACTATGCCTATGTTCGGAGCATTTTGGAGTATTGCTGTACCATCTGGTTCCCTCAATACAAGATATACATTGATAGACCGGAAAGCATCCAGAAACGTTTTGTAAAGTTCCTTAACTATAAATCTAAAAGGCGCCATAAATCTTAATTTCGATGACTGTAAGCACTAACATGCTTTCACTTAATAATAGGCGTACAATGTTAGATATGTTTTTATTCTATGACATCTTGCATTGTAATAAAGACTGTATCGACTTAGTTTCAAAAATTAACTTCAACGTTCCTAGTAAGCGCATTCGTAACACCAAATTATTTGATGTCCCATTTCGTCGTACTAATTATGGAAGAAATGCGGGTATGACGAGGTTGCCACGAACTTACACCACTAGTTTCTCCAATATTTACCTGTTCCACCTTTCTAAAAGTAGCTACCGTGAGCGTGTCCTACAATCTGTTGTTGTTTGTTAACTTATAGCATAGCATGTCACATCATGTCATGTCATATCATTATGGTATTGCTTGGGTCTAGTAATTACTACTGATTGATAGTTTGTCTCTGTGTTTCACTTCTTACTGCTAAACATTCCAGGAAACTCAGTAATTGGCTTAAGTATAACTTATGGGTAGTACTAGCAATGAATTCTACTATAATCTTAGTGTTAAAGGCGTTGCTTAATATGGCTAATGATATCTACTTTCTTTTTCATGTGTAATGAAAACAAGCTGTTGAGTTTCTAATAAATAAATAAGGAAAATGCCGTGAGGAAACCTCCATGTCTAAGAGATTTTGCAAAGGATTTCAGAAAATCGTCCGAATTGGGACGATTTCAGTTACCACTTTTAGTGTGCTTAAGATATAATATGCTTTTTTATGTGTATAACCGATACTATAAAATACGTATGTAATTACATAATGTATTTATGTACAAAACGTGCTCCACATACCTTCGCCGCGTGCGCTAATGTGCGTGTTTAAACTTCCTGCCATTATCTAATTATATACATAGTCTCAGGCCTACATATCCTGAAGGGGTAGGCAAAAGTATGTTAAGGTCCTGCAGACAGAATTTTGGTATCAGCGACCAATCTTAACGGAGCCCGGCCATTGCAGAGATATTATAGTGCACAAGTATGTGTGCAAACACAAGTGCACTCTCTGTTCCCAAAGTCAAAAATCATTTATTCATTTAGGTCACAAAGTAACATATAGGTTAGTTTACTAAGTTACTGAAGCTACATTTAGATTAGTTGCTAGGTTCAGGCAAAGGGTTGAGACTATAAGAAGAAACCTACAAGAAACTCACGGCCACTCTTTTAAAAGTGTGTGAATCCCACACGGGACAAGGACAAGGACTTTGTGATCTACAAATGGTTGTTCCGAGTCTGGATGTTCTTTGTATCCGCTGTTTGAATGTTTGTAAAGTTTCCTGCGACACAGGTTTTATTCCTAGTTCTGTTTAAAATGAAAAACCAAAAAGTTCCATACCTACACAACAACAAATTTTTTTTGGATAATTCATTTGTCTCTCTGAAACCTTTAATTTCTTGGAATATAAGTAGCCTTTGTCTATCTGTATCTACCCGGTCTCGAAAATATATCTTTGCGAAAAATCAAGTTACATGATTTTTCATGCGATAGTTTGATATGATTTTTCTAAAATAAAGGACAAACCGACAAACACACTTTAGCATATGTAATTTATGCGTATTTAATATTTCATAATCATTCGCTTTAACGGTGAAGAAAAATATCGTGAGGAAATCTGCATGTCTAAGAGTTCTACGTAATGTTCTCGATGATATGTAAAGTCTGCACTGGGCCAGCTTGGTGGACTATGGCGTTACCCTTCTTACATTGAGAAGACGCCCGTGCTCAACACTCAACACAGTTTATACATGTGTGTCAAGTCTAAAATACCCACCGGTGTGCTGCTGCGACTCAATACGTTAAATGGAAAATGCCAAAAACCTTTTAAGTACCCGTGTCTTCTATACATTATACTTAACAACTTTTGTTCTAACACTTTTTACTAAGCTCACAGCTGGGCACGGGCGCCTGAGTTATTCCGATCTGATCCCCAAATTGGGGCTACGAGCCCATTCGCCCCTCAAAATTAGCCTCGCGCAAAATTATAGTACCAACCCATTCGCTCCGTTAAACAACTATGGTGCCGATTCGCCCCTTACCTCAAGTACATATAAAGTAACGGGATATACATAACAATATAATAAAATTTAATCATCATCATCATTGACCTTTAACGTCTGTTCCATACGATTTAGTCATTGTCCCGTGGACATGCACTTAGTTTCATGGCTATGTAAGCCAATTCTAAAGCGGCAGATTCTAACACATACTCTGCAAGAGAAACTGCCAGCTGGTGGGTTGTTATCAGCTTGGTGAAGTTTCGCTCTCTTTTTCTTAAATAATACAGATATGAATAAGAGGCGTAAGGACGACTAAAAAATATATTTTGATTTTCCACTTAAAACGGGGCGAACGGTTTCTACAAAACGGGGCGAACGAGTTCTAAAAAACGGGGCGTATATGCTATTTTTCCTTGAGGGGCGGACGGGCTCGTAGGCCAAATTGGATCCACTGCTAATTATTACTACTAATTTTTTCCTACCTGAACCACTTTGTATTTCGAACGGATCCCAATTTTAAGAAAAGTACAATTAAAAAAAGAGATTTGATGACTGCACAGATGACGTAGTTGTTTAAGTGGTCGACTTGCTACAGCCACTTCGCCGACTGTTGTGGGTTCGAATCCCACACGAGACAAAAATTTGTGTGATCCACAAATGGTTGTTCCGAGTCTGGATGTTCTTTGTGTCCTTTGTTTGAATGTTTGTAAACTCCCCCGCGACATAGGAATTATTCCTAGTGCAGGAGTCGTCTTTTGGTAAGAAGTTGCCTTTTTAAAAGAATAGAAGGTTTCAAGTAAAATAATCATTTATTGATCGTATCAAAAACTCAACTCGGAAATAACGACATAAACTATCCGCTTGTCGAAATCGCTGAACAATTAACACCAAGACCTATTTTAGGTAAATCATATAACAAAAAATTCTTCATCAAAGTACACATTTACAGTCTTATAGATTTTCCTCGTCGGTATTGCCTCTGTTTGTAAGTAGGTAAACAATTAAAACAAAACAATTTGGTTACTAATTGTAGCAAAAATGTTTGGTACTGTTACATATGAATGCAATCATAGTAAAATATTGAAGTTTATTTCTTATCCCTTAAGCATATCCGATCGAAATAATATAAATTAAAAATTTAAAAAACCCCCGACACAAGACTCATTTGAAACATACATTGAGGGAGCGGTGAAAAAAAATTATTCGCCATTTTGTGGTAGCGGCCATCTTGGATTTGAAATTCATCATAGTGTATAGTATTCTACTAGTCAAGCCCTTCCATTTAATACCCATATTGAGGGAGTTGTGAAAAAATATGTAACTCGCTATTTTGTGGCGGCGGCCATCTTGGACCATTTCCATCAAACATAACTAAGAACACTCCCGACTAATTTACCTTTCAAACAAAAAAAACAAAATTAAAATCGGTTCATCCGTTCGGGAGCTACGATGCCACAGACAGACACACACACAGACACGTCAAACTTATAACACCCCGTCGTTTTTGCGTCGGGGTTAATAAAAAATAATATATACCAAATCTGATCCACCTGTGGACATGGATAATGACATTGGACTTGCGATCGAGAGGTCGCGGTCACTACTGACGTAAACCCACTCCTAATACAAGCATTCTGGATTAGCTGGAGGGGTTATCTTATCTTGTGTGGGGGCCAGTCAGTAGAGACCGCCGACCCATTCATGCTGAAATCAGCGAGTCTCTACTACTGTCGTTGGATTAATTTTTTTAATTGCTTTAATATAAGTATTGTTTGTTACGCTTTCACGCCTTAACTACTGGACCGATCATCATGAAATTTTGCATACATGTTGTCAGGGGTACAGAAAAGGACATGGGAGGTGCATTATGGCCTTTTTGTAACATTTTCTTTCCTTGAAAGGCATTTCATAAAAAAAGTACTTTTCCCAAGGGATAGTATATCTTATCTTGTGTGGGGGGGCCAGTCAGTACAGACCGGTGACACTTCGACCCAGTGGGATCTTTTGTGTCGACTTCCCCAATAACGACTGCCATAGATGTTCATGGCAGTCGGGATCGACGGCTTAACGTGCTCTCCGAGGCACGGAGCAGGCGATAATTGTCAATCAATACGCACATAATTTCGAAAAGTCATATAACTTCCGAAAGTCAGAGGTTCGCGACGTGGGTTCGAATCCGAGACCCTCTGCATTGCAGTCTGTTGGTCTCCCCACTGAGCTATCGCTGCTCGCTGGAGGGGTTAACAAGAATACTAGTAATTTGAAACCCAAATTGCCAGTAAATTTTTGAAAAGTAAAAGATAAAACGGTGTACCTCGGGCGCCTTGCCCATGCCTAGCTGTGGAACAGTTTATTTCCAGAGCTTCTGTATTGACGAACAAATATTTGGATCATGTAATTTTACTAAAATTTTCAGTAATGATGGTGGTCAAAATGTGACCATTGGGTGAACACTAGTATATCATTATGTATAGGAAGGCCAACGTATGAGTAAATACATACATATGTAAATATAGGGTCCGCCGTTGCGCTCGCGTTAATGTCGATTTCATCAATAAATTTCTATTCCTCGGCCACAGTACTTTTTCTGGATCAAAGGTCAAACGATTACTAAATCAATTGAACCGTTAGTTTAAGCAGTAGTTTAATTGTTTAATATGTGTTTGTGAAAAAGTCACATCAAGATTGTTTACCTTTAGTTAAGTACCTAACCAAATGGAGTATAGATTTGTGTTGATACAAAATTTTATGATATCGGTCGAGTAATTAAGGCGTGAAAGCGTAACAAACAAACTCACATCCGCATTTATAATATATTAGTAAGGATGATCTATTTAGAAATAACTAACTACCCAACATTGCCCAAACTAAAAATCGAACCTACAACAAATGAAACGAAACCTTGTTATTTACCAACCTTGCTACCAAAGAAAATGTCTTTAGCGTGTCTAATGATCCACGCAACCATCACCTTGTAAAAACAACGGCTATTATTAAAAAAGAGGCAAGTGAAAAACGTATATTTAACAAAAACGCATTCATGCCTTTATGAATTCATGTCAAGGCACGCCTGTCATTTCTTGTTGACAAAACGTTGAGGAATTTGTCAGCTGACATTTGCAAATTTGTATTGAATATGTCGGTCGGTAATATAGCGGTCGCCAAGTGGTCGAAATTCAAACATAATTTATTTAAATTTTAAATTTGATCGTTATTAAGGTTTTATTGTCTGTAACTATACCCTTACAATCACATTTCATTTAGTCACCTACTCCACATACATATGTTTGTAACCATAGTTACAAAGCATTCTACGAAGTCAACCGAATAATGCCGAAATACTACGAACGCGATTCAACTGCGTGTGTCAAACGTATGGTTTGTGTGGGTGTAGTGCTTTTTCATTAATTTAATGTATTTCTAATGTATATTTTATAAAAATATTAGGATTCGCCCCTCCTTGTCCATATAAACTTTAGCTGTGCCAAATTTCATACTCCTCAGTCCACGCAATTTTCGTAAAAAGGGGTACAAAGTTTTTGCTTCACGTATTAGTATATAGATCTACAAATATTATAAAGCTGAAGAGTTTGTTTGTTTGTTTGGTTGAGCGCGCTAATCTCAGGAACTACTGGTTCGAATTGAAAAATTATTTTATTGTTAGATAGCTTATTTATTGAGGAAGGTTATAGGCAATATAACATCAACTTACGACCCATGGGGGCGGCGTAGTAATCATAAACGCGGGTGAAACCGCGGGCACGTCTAGTCGCTCGAGTACTTTTATTCTGGACTAGCTGTGCCCACGGTCACCCACGTTTATAGTTACTGCGCCGCACCCATGGGTTGCAGCGTGATGTTATATATATACCCTATAGCCTTCCTCGATAAATAGACTATCTAACATTAAAATAATTTTTCAATTGGAACCAGTAGTTCCTGAGATTAGCGCAACCAAACAAACAAACAAACGAACTCTTCAGCTTTATAATATTTGTTAGTGTGAATACTTTTTCGTGCGATCTAGGTGACGACACATCTATGTGTTATTTTCCTGGTAATATCCGTAACTACTAACGTAAACGAATCCGAAGCCAACATCTATTATTTAAATAAACAGAAGTTCCTTAACCTTGCCATCCAATCTAAATACAAACCTCATCGAAGGTGCTTACCTACCTTACGATCGGTAAGTACAAAGTTCCCAACGACACGATTGCGTCAACATTTCCATACGTGACTCGAAACCCAATAACCTATCTATAGATTGAGACGATGGTAGAATATCAATTGCGAAGGCATTGAGAATAATATTATTAAATAATCAGCTCTGTAATAAACTGTCCCACTGCTGGGCATGGGCCTCGTCTCAGAGTGAGAAGGTAGGATAAGCTATTGTCCACTACGCTGGCCCAGTGCCGATTAGCAGACTTCACGTGTCTTCGAGAACATCATGGAGAACTCTGAGATATGCAGGTTTCCCCAACCGTGAAACCGAGATAAAATAAATAAATAACGGACGTGTGCAGCGAATATAATAATAAATATTATTATTGTGAGGCGCGGCGCGAGACGACGCTCGATATACTGCCATGAGTAACACACTCGTGGCAAATGAACTACTGGCGTTCATGCAGCAGAAGCTGGACGTGATGGACGAGGTGTCCGTCATACATATCTGCGCTTCGAACTTTAGCAAGGAAGAGATTGCAGCTGCTAAACAGCTGGTGTTCCGGTTGCTGAACAAGAGCGACCAGATGGTGTCTCGTCGACGTGACGGGACAAGGAAGAGTCTGCAGGACGTCATAACGCTGCTTAAGGATACCGCTCCGGATGACGTGCCGACATTTGTGGCGAGAGACTTACACAAGCTACCTCGCGTCACTTTTCTTTCGTCTCTAAAAGGCAAGTTTAGCAGAAGTGCAGATGAAGTTGAGTGCATCGAAGGTCACTGTTGCAGATTTGCGCATCGAACTAGAGGCGTTGCGGAAGTCTGTGCCAATAACTGGGTCACCGACGTGTGTAAACAATGTGAACACGCGTCGAGGTGCATGCCTCAACACATCGGCGACGAGTTATGCGTCAGCGGTTTTGTCGCCGGCGCCGACTGCTGAGCCAAGCAGCCCCGCTCCCGCACCCGCATCTCCTCCCCGCTGTGCTGCGCGAATCAAAAGAAAAGCTGACCCCACGGTCACTGCGAGCGCCCCTGCTAAGCCCTTGCCTACAAAAGCAACGAACCGGGCTACCGAGGAAGCGCCGGTCGCAAAACATTAAGAACGGATGTGGCAAAGCACCTGTGGACCCCAACCTGAAGGTGCGTGCCGCGTCTTCTAACACGCCGGTGTATATCTCGCGCCTGCACTACACCACTGAGGCGGAGGACATCGCGAAGTACGTGTGCCAAAAGCTGAAATACGTCCCGAGAGTGCAGCTGCTGGAGTCGCGCCGTAACGTCAACTTTGAAGCGTTCGTCGTGCGCGTACCCGACTGTTACCTGCACAAGGTGTTGGACGAAAGCTTTTGGTCGCAAGACGTGGTATTCCGTCGCTTTCGCGGACAAGTACCAGCCGAGCGCACTAGTATTAAGTGTGCGGAGTGAAGTTTCAATAACATCAAATCGGCCTCGATGGCGTAATGGTTAATCCGACTGCCACGCCTGAGGTCGCGGTTTCAATTCCCGCACAAGACAAACATTTGTGTGCATGAACATGGATGTTTGTCTTGGTCTGGGTGTTTCTATATACAATATGTAAGTATTTACAAAAAAAAAGTATACATGTATGTTTATCCATTGTCTAGTACCCATAGTACAAGCTCTGCTTAGTTTGGGCTAGATGGTGTTGCGTGTATGTGATAGAATATTATTATTATTTAGGTCACATAGTAACAATTATGAACAACAAAATATAGGTAGAGTTGAGTCCGTTGCTACAGCGGCGTCCGGTCGAGGCAGGGGCCGGTCTCAAGCGCCGCCAAATGATTTTAAGAGACACTTTTTAATCACTAGATTAATAATATTACTAGATGTGCCCGCGGTTTCACCCGCCTTTATAGTTACTGCGTCGCTCCCGTCGGTCGTAGCGTAATGTTACATAGCCTATAGCCTTCCTCGATAAATGGGCTATCCGAAACTAAAATATTTTTTCAATTCGAACCAGTAGTTCCCGAGATTAGCGCGTTCAACCAAACAAACTCTTCAGCTTTATAATATTAGTGTAGATAAAATTTTATAATATGTAAATTTAGACAATAATAATAATAAATCTTATATATAAAATTCTCGTGTCACAATGTTAGTTACTCCTCCGAAACGGCTTGACCGATTTTTATGAAATTTTATATGCATATTTAGTAGGTCTGCGAATCGGCTACTATCTATTTTTCACACCCCTTAGTGATAAGGGTTGTCCATCACTAACATTTTTTTTTAATCTTTGGTCAAAAGATTTTTTTATGACAAAACAACGTTTGCAAGGTCAGCTAGTAATTAATATAATAATTTAATAATAATTTTCCGTAGTCTCTGGTTACCCCTCTGGGAAACAGGCGTGAATCTATGTATGTATGTATGGAAATTTAGGTTATGGTATTTATCTTTGGGCCTATGCAGCTCGAAATAAATGAATTATGAATAAATAATATCAGCCCTGTATTAAAATGTCCCAATGCTGGACACGGGCCTCTTCTCAGTGTGAGAATGATTGACTATACCTGTAGTTCTTCACGCTGGCCCAGTGCGGGTTGCTAGACTTCACATGTCTTCGAGAACATTGTGCATCTCTCAGACATGCTTTCCTCACGATGTTTTCCTTCACCGTTAAAGCGAGCGATAATGAACTATTTAATACGCACATAACTTCGAAAAGTCAGAATTGCGTGCCTTGGGATCGAAGTGGAGACCTCTGCGTGGCAGTTCAACGGTCTCTAGGCTGCCGAAAAATATCTATTCTAATATTATAAAGCTGAAGAGTTTGTTTGTTTGGTTGAACGCGCTAATCTCAGAAACTACTGGTCCGAATTGAATTTTTTTTAGTTTTGGATAGCTCATTTATCGAGGAAGGCTATAGGCTATATAACATCACGGGGGTTAAGGGGGTGTTACAGCCAGGCGATCCAGCTTATTAATACCAGTCTTTATAATATTAATAATTATTTCAAGATTTTTACACGGAGTAATTGTAAACACATTCATTGTTATGATAAATGTATATTTTATATTTGTATTAAACAAAAAAAAATTATCAACTTAACTGTGACCGCCTGTTTTGGCACATTTCGCTCGGCACAGTCTTAACTACTCGACCGATCGTCATGAAAGTAGTAGTAACAAAACAAGAAATGCGATATAAGATATTAGTTTAATAGATTGATAATGTAATCACAATTTTAATAATACAATTTACAAACAATTATTTTAATATAAGCTATTTAATTTATTAAATCTCTCATTTAATTATAGTTTAATTAAGAATGTGCAATACAGTGTATAACAAAGCATACATTGATATATATTATGAAATTAACATATCTATAGAATATAATATTATTGTATCTGAATAGTTTATGTTTCCTCTCTCCTACGTCTACTCTGCCCGACAGGGTCCATAATGAACTGTCATATTATTTAAGTTACCATCTAAGCCTACATTGTGGAACGCAATAAACAATTGAGTATTGAGTATTGAGTATTGAATTTTCACATACACGTTGTCAGGGGAACAGAAAAGGATACAGAGTACCTTTTATCCCGGAAAACGTACTGTTTACTAACCTAAGCTGTATTTACGCGAGCAAAACAGCGGTAAAATCTAGTCACAAAATAATTGGCAAACATAGCAACGATAAAGTTAATTATGCTTCTATTAATTAAGCTATCAGTAATGTTATGTGTTTTCAGCTTTAATGTGTGTTTTACATGGCCTCACGTTATATACATACATACATAGATAGATTCACGCCTGTTTCTCAGAGGGGTAGGCAGAGACTACGGATTTCCATTTGCTACGATCCTGACACACTTCTCTGGCTTCATTCACTTTCATAACATTCCTCATTCACGCTCGCCGGTTTAAGGTACTCTTAACCTGGCCTTTATCCAGAACGTCTTCGATCTGATCGAGAAACGTTCGCCTATGTCTTCCCGTTGCGACTGTTCCATTCACACTAGCCTTATAAACTTTCTTAGTCAGTATTTTCTCTTCCATTCTTTCTACATGCCCAAACTAGCTTAACATACCCTTTTCTATTCTCGTCACTATATCCATTTTTATGCCGCATCTCTCTCTAATCACACTATTCCTTATTCTATTTTTCAGAGTCACACCACATATGTTTCTCACTGCTCTAATTTCTACAGCATTTATTCTGCTCTCATGCTTCTTTTGCCATACCCAACTTTCACTTCTTTGCATAAGTGTAGGCACTAATAGTCTTCTATGTAGGTACAGCCAAACGTGCCTTTTCGGATACATTTCAACAATTCATAAAAGCGCCTAGAGCGCCATTCACTTTATTGCCAGCAATCGTTATATAGTTAAAATATTTATATACCTGGGATGTCGCGGATGAAGATGTTTTTCGATATCCGCGGATGCGGATTCGGATATTTGAAGTCTCACATCCGAGGATGTGGCTACGGATGCGGATGTCCAAATCGGTGCGGAAGCTCCGCAATTGCGAATGCGCATTTTGATGTAATTGTGCATCTTATTTAATAAAAAGTATTAAATGTCACCGCCATTGCAGGTTCAAGCCTGTTTTCATAAATCTTGTCGCAACCTACGCTATATCTGGATCCGCATTAACATCCGCGTTGATTATTGCGGATGCGGATGCGGATGCAGATGTCCAAATCGTTTTATTTTTTTTATTTTGCCCGTCAAAATGATCACACTCCGCCTGATGGTAAGCAGTCGTGTGGTCTAAGAGCAGTGGCCTCCACATCGTCCTCATAGCAGCCGAGGCGATGTTGAGGTCTCTACTTTGACGGCCTGAGAAGGTGCTTTTTCACGCCCCGCTTAAAGGACCCAGGATTGAAGGAAGAAGGAAACACGTGCCTTGGCAGAGAATTCCATGCCTTGATCGTTCGGCAGAGGTATGAGGACCCAAACTTGTTGGTACGCACTCTAGTCGACTCCACCGTGTAAGGATGGCATCTGAGCCCAGCACGCGTTGTTCTGGATAGGAAAGGGGAGGGCGGGATAAGGTGGAATAACTCTTCAGAGCACTCCCCGTGGATGCGGATGCGGATGCGAATATTCTCAACATCCCTATTATACACTAGCTTTTGCCCGCGGCTTCCCTCGCGAAAAAGTAGGTTCGGTTAGGTTATACTTATTAGTAACTAGGTGGGTCACTGATGTAGCTTCAGTTCCAATGATCCACGCACGCATTATACAAAGCATCGAGTTGGCACTCCGTGGGGTTTTGGTCCGTAGGCCGGAAGTACGGATGATTCCGATATAGCTCTCTCGCCTCCCCTTGTGGCGATACACTACTTATTACTACATACTTTAAGCATAAAGTGTGTTAACCCAAGTGAAAAAAAAAAGTTATATTGATAACAATGTTACTTTTTAACACTTAGAACGTCAAGGCAGTTATTTGAGGCGTTCTGAGAGATACCATGTAAGTGCTACGGCGTTCAAAGTGTTAAATAAAATATGTTACTCTGTGATATATAGCTTTCTAATTATGAAAGAATTTTTTAAATCGTATTTTTAGTTTTTGAGATATATCCTTACAATCAAACAAAAAATCTAATCTTTACTCTTTATAATATTAGTATAGATGTACAGCGTGTAACAGTAAGATATGCTTAGGGTAGTGATATAAAACTGAAAGATAACCTATGTACCTACTTTATCCCGGATCAAAACACATTAGGTATTTAAAATCTTATGGCAATTTCAATTATTTATTTAATATTTACTAGTTTATGCGCGCGTCTGGTGACTACATCAATAAAAAATAGCCTATGCCCTTCCCCAGGTTTTAAACTATAACTGTACCAAATTTCATCTAAATCGGATGAGTGGTTTAGCCGTGAAAAGATAACAAACAGACAGATAGACAGAATAATATTAGTAAGGATATATCGAAATTACATCATTATCAAAATTGCGCCTAGTCATTTTTGGGTAGTGAATAACAATATATTATTATTGCAAATGGATATACGTGTACTTTTAACTCAGTGGGGAGACCAACAGACTGCAATGCAGAGGGTCTCGGGTTCGAACCCAAATCGCGCACCTCTGACTTTCGGAAGTTATATGACTTTTAGAAATTATGTGCGTATTGATTGACAATTATCACCTGCTCCGTGCCTCGGAGAGCACGTTAAGCCGTCGGTCCCGGCTGCCATGAACATCTATGGCAGTCGTTATTGGGAAGTCAGTGCCCTATCATACCCTGATACTGGTCTAGCCTTAGGGTATCGTTAGCCTTCGGGTTGCGGAGGTTAGGTGGCAGCCGCTCCGTGTAAAAACTGATATCCAGTCAAATCCGGTTAGACTAGAAAAGCCGACCCCAAGTGACTTGGGAATAATTAAGGCTAGGGAGAAGATACATGTACTTCTTAGTTGCCCACAAATTTAATATCACCACACTATCCATGTAGTCATTTTTATATAATAATATAATTTATAACTAACACATAATTTAGTAGTTAGTAATTTATTATTAGTATTCGTTCCAGTTATTGATTGTAATGATATATATGAGTGTAACAATCTTCCAAAACATGATTGAGGAAAATTTTCTACAGTAGGCAAAAGCGTTATCCTTAATTTGACAATAGAAATACACAACAGACAATAGAATAAAGAGTTAAATAATTATAAATATGTAGGTTTAATAATATAAAACTGTGATAACACAGAGTACATAATTATATTGAAGGTATATTAAAAATAAATGTAAAGGAGCTGACATATGCTTCTTGCAGGTGTCTTCAAACAGGCTTAACCCTTGGCCTGGACCTAGCAACTAAAACGAGATGGATGTAAAAACCTAAGATTCAACCTATTCATCTTCATGTGACATTTTTTTTCGTCATATTTTTGTAATGTCCCACTGCTGGGCAAAAGATTCGCCCTTGGACTTTTAAATCACTCTGTTGGTGGTTATCCCCTGACCTTATGACCCTATATCTCGCGGGTATTTTGACGCATAGGGCCCATATTCAAATTCGATCAAGGGATGACCTTGGTGTCTGTACACCAAGTTACAAGTCAATTGGTGCAGTGGTTCTGGAGCCATACCTGTTACTAACAGACAGACACACAAACCCACAGAGTGTTTTCATTATACTCTTTAAAGAAGACTCAGAGGTTAATAAATGTAAATTCAGTACCTCTGTAAACTCACTAATTGATAACCATTACAGGTGTATAATATTGTCTTCTGTTTACGCGAATGTCATTCATTGAAATTAAACTACTATATATGGATTTTATCGCGTTGTTTATTTAACTAATTTATAAGCTAATAAAATTATTTAAACTATTTATATTTAGGTTTACACTTTCCCCGACGTTACGGTTGCTTTTCAGCAGCCTTGGTCACGGGTCTAATAAGTAAAATTCAATAGTAGTAGTAGTGTAATAGTTTCAAAATTACTTTGTGATCTAAATAATAACTGACTACAATTTTTGACTTTGAATAGGAATCATATATACTTAAATAAAATCAAAATATCTGTATGTCTCATTATTGCGGAATTTTTTTAATTTAAATTGTTCTTGTTTTATATTAAAAAATAATTATAATAATATTAAACGTTAATTTCTCACCACAATATTTCAGGTATTTACAAATATTATGCTTAGTAAGTAATACAATTTTTCTAGACAATATTGTGGGGTAAAGTAAGCCTAAGCTAGATAAAATAATAAATTAATTTCATAAATAATTAAATAAACAATTAATGATTTCTGTTTGTTGATGAGTGCATGACTTGATAAGGGAAGTACAGATTTGCCAAATTATTGTTTTTAATAATAATAATAGTCTATATAAACATTATAACAGAGAGAAAATTTATGAAGTTCAAGGAAATTTTAGTATTCTGATATATTTTAGTATAAAGTATTTTCTATTTTAAAAGGCTGAACATAATCAAATACAATATTTATTATAAGATTCTCATGTGAACCCATATTAAATAAAATAAGTGATAAATTGTTTGGAGAAAGGTATTCAAATGCTTTTTCCAGGCCATGATCACACAGGAATGTTTTGTAATTTTTACTCTATTTACACAATATTAAGCTTTCCACAATATTAGAAAATTTGCCAAAATTTATTATTATATAGACCTATGATATTGGCCTACTTACTTTAAAAAAATATTATTTTACTTCCTGTACATACATATTAAAGAAAATATATTATTGCAAATGGATATTTACTTTTTATTGTTTGAATGAACAGTTGATCACAATTTTTATATCACTGAAGAAGATTGTTATTACATTTGGCTATTTTTCCTGCCATTTGTTACCATCAAGGCTTGCTGTTCTTACAGTAGTTCTTATCAAAATCTACTTGGATTTTTATAAATTGTACTTTAAAATTAACAAATATATAAAAATAAATAATATCATTATAATGGCTACCTAATAGAAATCAAAGGGAATGTTTTAAAAAACACAGGCTAGTATTCCTGAACCCAAAATAAAGATTAAAATATATTTTTTTACGCTCTGCATAAACTTAGACCCGCTTCAATAGACCACAAACAAACGAGTTCGAAATTCAAATGTTAATTTAAAATTGTGCAATAATAATATATTTAAAAACAAATGTTACTATTTGACCTAGATGTTGTCATAATATTATGCTTATAACCAGTTTACTTACCAGAATAACAAGACGGACATCGCTTTCGCCCAACGACAACACAAATGCACTTTAAATAATGTTAAATTACGTAAATATATATTCGTAAACTACTCAACTATATTTACTTCAAAACTCACTGTAATAACACACACCACTACTTTATTTGTATATTTTTAATGTTCTTTAACAGTTATGCGACACAAATGTTACTGTTTACAACTGTATCATAGATTATTGCTTGATTATTATTGATTGAATTGCATAGTACAGCAAAAAATATATTTATTCCTTATTTATATGTTTTCTTTAGAAACAATGGTGTCGTATTGAATTTTAATTCATTTAGTGTCTATTTTAGGCCGTGCAGTCAGTCACATGATGTTAATTAAGCGAATAAACAGTTTTAAATTGAATAAAAGTCAATGCGAACCACTGCTTAGCAAGTGGCAAAATATAGTAGGTATTTTTCGAGTTTTTCGACCTACATTCAATGGTAGAAAAACTGACAGAAGAATGTAAGTGTTGCTATATTAGTAAAAAATGCTAGCGCTAAAATATAATCTTGTGTCACTTACATAGTTTCTAGACTATTTATTCTTAGTGAATTGAGTTCAACAGTAACAGTATTATCCCACTTGTTAAGATTCCAAAAATTTAAAGTCAGTTGGAGACCTCAGAATGTATGTACTAACATTCTAATATGTACGCTCCATCATAAGAACACAGAATTGACAAAATAAAAATATATGCTTATGTCACATGCAGAATTTTATACTACGACAAAGATAAATGTACGTTATTGTTTGCTTCAGGATAAAAAGGTTTAAGCTGTATCAGTACGCTTCAGCAGATGTTGTTCTGTATATGAAAAGAGGGGCTAGCATTTAATCAAATCTCATCACGAGAAGATTGTGTTCGCTACACGGCAGTGCCTATGTGGCTGCATTGTTTTGTTGGGCAAGCCCCTGAACTGCCGATAATAGAACAATATGATGTTACAGTCTGACGAGAGTGATAAACAAATACTGCGCGAATACATATCACACGCGTAACACGATAGTCCACCACGCTAATCGACGCAAGTTGTCAAACTTCATACCTCATTGAGAAGTCTCAGATATTCCTCTTTTCACGATCGTTTCCTTCACCATTAATGCGAGCAACAATGAACTATTTAATACACACATATCTTCAAATGCCATGAGATTAAACTCACGGCCTCGTTGTGGTAGTTTGTTAATTGGCTTCCGTAATAATTAATCACTGCTGCATTTGTGTATTGTTAGTTAAGAATCTGGTTCAATATTTGATGAGATAAGGTGACTTCTAAGTTAGAGGATGCAGTCTAAAAGTGGCAAATATATATACAAATACCGAGATATAATAACTGACAATAACTGTCTCTTATTATGTGTAACTTCGAAATACCTAATTAGTGAAATGCTGGCATTCTACAGCACAGTCTGTCCCTTTAAAGGCGCAAATTTTATTGGTCTTATAGGCTAAAAACAAATATACATATAGCTAGGCTTACGAAACGGCAAGTCTAGTACAGTTATACCGCCGCACATCGTATAATAGAAGAAAAAGTGGAAGGAAAGAGAGGAAGGGGTAGACCCATACTTAAATTAAATTCACTAACCAAATAAAGGAAAAGGTGAAGATCATGTTTTACAACGAGGTTAAACTCTTGGCCAAAAAATAGAGAAAGATGGCGTATCCTCCACCGACAAGAGCAAAGCTCATTAAAATAAAGAGGGGTAAGGACGGACACTGCTGATGTATTCGTTTATGATTACTACTTAACTATATGGTTGGCAATCATCTCCCCGCGACCAATTAGTTTGGTCCTAGTCATTTAACATATATTTTATCTCTAACTGGTACCAGTTCATATATATTTAATACATAAATTATATTAAAATACTAGATTTTATTTTATTTTAGGCAAAATCTTGTATTTTATTAATTTAGGTTATGTCAGTAATTTGTTATGCCTCGGGACAATACTTTTTGCCGGATGTAAGGTATGCCTATCACAACGCCTATGCGAAATTTCATGATGATCGGTTTAGTAGTTAAGGCATTAAAACGTAACAAACAAATATACAAACACACTCACATTAGAATTTAATATATTAGTTAGGATTTCAATAGGACATCTACACCTATACTTTTTAATGTACCCCTAAAGCACGTATACACGTAACCAGTTGTAGCGCTATCAGTGCCCTTAATATAAATCTATAAGGCGCTCTAAAGCTTTGCAAACTCAACAAACACTTTAGCTCGCATCGCCAGCATTATCTAACATTCTCAATAGATTGATTAACATTTCTCCGACTTAATAATGTCCATCTAATACCTATCTCCAAATATTAGATCGAGAATCCTTTGGAGCCATATCTTCATTCCATATGTATTAACTTTCACTATTTTACTATCAGTGGGATGGTGACTAGTAATAGAGAAGTCCTATAGGTTTTGAGCGGGGATGGGGTGAAAATGTCCTTTACTTGCGGAGGGCTGATTATTGGTATAAATAATAAATTTTAGGATAAAGTAAAATTTAAATCAGCATGAGGTCTTTTAAATAACTTTTATCAGTGGCGTGTTCGCGACACCAAGGAAAATAAATTAAAGATAACGTGCTTCCACGATTTTTACGCGTGAAATGCTGTAATTATGGTCGGTTGTTTGTGGAAAATACTTCTCCAAGCGAGTCGGCTACCGTTACCAAAAAAATATTGGTCAAGCCAGGCTCTTATGCTCCTAATTTTCAATTCTTTTCCTTTAATAACAGTTATAGTAGTCACATGAGCTGTTAAAAGAATTTTATTTCTGTTAAATACTACCCAGGACAAAGCTGCCAAAAAAAAAATTTAAGCTGTGATATTTCTACTAAGCCAGATATAGATTTTTATTTCTAGTAGCACTATACGTAACGTCAATTAAGGAGTGGACTAACCATTACACGCAGAATACTTTGTCAAAAAATACTTTAAGCGCATTTATTCAGTCCACTTTTGACTTTAAAAATAATAATGCATGCAATTTTATACTCATAATATAAGTCAAATTATTTGTGTCTAAAAGTATTAAAATATACATTGTTATAAAAATAATTAATATATCAAAAAGTTTTAAAACGGACTTTTAAACTACCGATTGCTCAAGTGACCCTCGGCTCTCGCCCGTTAATGACATTTACTAAAAAATAAGTTGATTCATTCGCTTGATATCCGTGTGTGTTGTTATAGTTAGCGATACCCTAAATAGTTAATAGAAACATCCTTATTAACTTATGATAACTATATTCCACTAAAATGGCGACGCCGGCGGACGTAAGAGCTATATTTGAGGCGAAATTGAAAGAATGTGTTCCACCACCGGATTTTCATCCGATGGATTTGGAAAAAACTAAGGATGATAGATATCTGAATAGGGTGCTTAGGCATTCCGATAAAGACCCGAAAGAGGCTGCTGAGAAGCTGTGGAACATCTTAACATGGAGGAAATCGGTTGGTGCTAGCGATATTAACGAGTCGAATATTCGAATGGATTATGTTCAAGAAGGTGTGTTTTTCCCCCGAGGGAGGGACGTAGATGGCTGTCTTTTACTCATATTCAAAGCCAAGAAGCATGTGAAAGGACAAAGGGACTATGACGAGATAAAGAAGATCCTAATTTATTGGTTTGACCGTGTGGAACGAGAAGAAAATGGTAAGAAAATCAGTATATTCTTTGATATGGATGGCAGTGGTTTAGCCAATATGGATATGGAGCTAGTAAAATATCTGATTGCTCTTTTCTCACACTATTACCCCTATTTCTTGAATTACATCATCATTCACCGTATGCCATGGGTGTTGTCTGCTGCTTTTAAGATTGTTAAGACCCTCCTACCCGCTGAGGCTGTTGAAAAGATGAAGTTTGTTTCAAAAGAGAATTTGAAAGATGTTGTGCCTTTTGAACAGGCTTTGGAGTGTTGGGGTGGTATGGATCCCTATGTGTTTGAGTTTATTCCGGAAAATAAATCAAGCATTGAACATGCAACATCTAAAAAAGTTACATTTGCTGAGCAAGGAGATAGTCAGCATTCACCTGGTGAGATGTTACGTCTTGTGCCTAATGATACAATAATCTTTAAAAGTGAGAATGATGAAATATCAGGTCAATTCGTCATTACTAACATGGATGAGAGTGCGATATCATTCAAGATTAGAACTACTGCTCCCGAGAAGTTCCGAGTAAGGCCTAGCTCTGGCACACTATCCAGTGGTGCCTCACAAACAGTTCTAATAGTTGTACAACCAGGCATACAATTACGCACGGTCACAAAAGACAGATTCCTTGTTATGTCAATCCAGATACCAAAAACGGACTTAACACCAAAGGAACTAGCAGAAATCTGGCAAGCATCAACTGGGAGCAAGACCGATGAATACCGTCTTAAATGCCAATTCCCAGAGAAAGACATGCCGAAGAATGGCAATGTCACTGATGGTAGATCACCAGAGAAAACTGACTGTGTTGCAAATTCGTTATCCAACCTAGAACTGAATTATGAGACGTTACACAGAGATTTGCAGAGGCTGAAATGGATGCAGTTCCTGACTTTAGCAATGACAATGTTTGTTGCTGTTGTTGGATATTTCATTTACGTTAAGGTTGGTGATGAAGGAAAGTATTGTGAGAGGTTGTAGCCCATAGACCTTGTGGTTTTTAACACCACAATTGAGATAGACGTTGTTATGGTAATATTCACTTGTATGCTACTCACTAACATTATACTGTACATTTTGTACAGTCAGTTATCTTGTAAATTAAGTATACTTTATGTTAAATAAGGGACTGGATATACAGATTTTTTTTGCATTTGGCTAGGGTCATCGTAAAATTTATTTGTTTGGGTACATGGTATAAATTTCACTGCTTTACATATGTAAATGGTTACGGTATGGCATGTTATGTACGTAGGCTTGTCATCTGGACTATAACAAGCAGTATTATATTAGCTGATCCTTGCGGTTTCACACACGTTTATGATTACTGGTTCGCTGCTGTAGCTCGTAGCATGATTTTATATAGCCTATAACCTTCCTGAAGAATCGGGCTGTCCACTGCTAAAAGATTTTCCAAATCAGATGGATTTGTAGTTACAATGATTAGTGAGTTTAATCTATGAAACAAACTCTTCAGGTTTATTATTTTAGTATAGATTACCTTAATACAGCTTTCTAATGGTGAAAGAATTTTAGAATTGATTGTAAGGATTTAACTCAAAAACTACGTGTTTTTGAATCCAAATTCAAATCCTTACAAAGAAAAATCAAATCTTTCTTTTATAATTTTAGCATAGATATCTCTCTATAATATTCTTTAATAAGTATATAATAGATACTTTTTGTGATCATTATTTTCTACAGGGGCATAATACTACATACAATTGTATCTGTTAGCAGGTAATTATAAGCTTTGGATTCTATTACAGGATCATTAGTTTAGTTTATTGAGGTATAATAGACCCATTATTTAAAAATATCCAAGGAATATGTATAAAAATATTTAAAAACACCATTGGAAATATTGTTTATTTAAAATAACAGTTTTATTTCTATCTATTAACACATTTTATTTCTTGTACAAAATGTTGGCAACCCTATGTGTACGATTATAAGAAGTGCTGTCTCACTCGCACTTATTAGATTTCACGGTATGGAAAAGCGAGATAACATGCGGTTTCATCATTCATCTTAGACGTATCTTGTTAAAAATTATTACTGAATTTCATATAAATGGAAAATAGATTTTAAAAATAAAAATATAAATCTAAATTATTTATAAATAAAGAGGTAAGATTTTAAAGGGAATATGCGCTGTCTCTCTTCCGCGGGAATGGTCTATGGCGATACTAGCATGTGACGTCATAAGCCAGTACTGGCTTGTGACTTCACATGCTAGTCTATGTGTAGTCTATGTCTAAATATTATATTAAATTGGCTAAACATTTTTCATTATTTTAATAACTTTAATTTCTTTTTCTATGCTCGGTGTAGTTTTAGTGTATTTTAAATTAGTATTATATGATCAAATACCCTATTGTGACATCAGTACCTGCTTGTAGGCCATACCATGTAAATCTGTATTCGAAAGTTCGGGCTGAATGAAATAATAAAAAGTAATAATATCATTTTTTTCTTCTCTCACACAGAAAATAGTCAACAGAAATCTATTTTAACCTAGATATACAATTCAAGATGTGATAATCTGTGTGAGAGACTGGTTTCCATACTAGGTAGAAACCTGTATGACAGATGACCAGCCTCTCCTAACTCTAGACAAGTAGGTACTAGGGTAGTGTAATCTGTAGAATAGATTCCGTGTAATTTTTAACAGGTGAGATGAATAAATAAATTAGTAAAAATTATTTTAAAGTGATGTATCAAATGAGTGAGTGTATAGTGTATATGTCAGAGAGATTATATGTGTCTTGATGTAAGTGTTAATGCGTGTTTGATTGTGTGCGTGTGCTTAAAATATTCAGAACATTATTCGATTTTTGGTTTTCCAAAGTGACTTACTTTATTATATTCCTTAGTTATTATTTAGGGATTTAATAGCAAAATTCAAATCATTTATTTGCTTAGTTTTAACTGATTACAAGTTTTGATTACATTTGCTATTTTATTTATAACTACTTGTTTATTAATTACTTCTCGATGTTTTAAATACTTTTCAAAGATATATAAAAGCTGTCGAAAAATTCTGTAATTAAAAAAAGTATTTTATTTTAAATATCACTCTGTTAATCTTTAAGCAGACATTCAGAATTCATGGTAGGGTTTGAAACGATCAAAACTTTACTTCATATACCCGAAATTTCTGAATATACATTTCATGGTTGGCCCGTAGTACTTAAGCCAAATTTTATGTAGAATCTTTGTGAACAAATTATAAAAGAAAACAAATATGTATGTATAAAAATGTACCCTCACTTAACTTAGATTGCACTAAGAAGAGTGAATACATTACATTTACATGATAGAGAAGGATAGTGTACAATTTTCAATACGACTGAGCATGATAATACTATATTTATAATTCAGATGTTGTTGTGTGTCATATGACAACTTAGCGTACGGAAAGGTGACCGTATTAAACGGTAGGTAGGTAGTAGGATGCATTCATGATTGAAATCTTTGTTTTAAAGTACCTAAATTGACTTTATTAGCTGTTCGTTTACAAACATTCTTGAATCTTTGTAAACAGCAGACAAAGTCGTTTTGTTGTGTAATCTGTCAATTGTTGGAATTCCAGATGTTGAGATACAATTGTGTCTGGATACAGGCAAGCTGCTATACATATGTCAAAATATAAGGAGCCTTGGAGCCTACTTATGAACATATTATTGCTTACTAATACTTAACTCACAATTATTATTATTATACACTTCTCATCAGAAAAATCAAAACACCTTGCAAGTTTATGTTTTGTAAGGATTATCAGAAAAATGTGTATATTTAGGAATACATGTCAAATGTCGATTAATAGTGAATAATATGAGGTTTTCAAATCGTAATGTTATTGTTCTAAATTCAAATTTCGTATTTTGTTTAACAAGTCATTTTTACCCTGTATGGAGTATGAAAGAAATTGATAAAACAACACACGTAAATGGAAAAAAAAGGTAAGAAACATTTATTAAATAACTTGTATTCCCTCTACGAGCTCTTATTACTGCTTCCATAGGGTTCTTCATCGATCAGAAGAGAGTCACGATCAAATGTTGTGGCATTCCATTCCATTCCTCTTGGATTGCATTTTGCAGCTGGCTAAGTTCTTTGGGCAGGATCTCTTGCACGAATTCGTCTCTTTAATTCATCCCATAGATGTTCAATCGGATTCATGTCCGGTCTTCTTTCTGGCCATTCCATAATGGAGATACCGACTTCGGTAACATAATCTCGTACGACGCTTGCGGTGTGAGCCTTAGCATTGTCGTGCATGAATATGAAACCGTTGCCAATAAAATGTGCATAGGGCATCACGTGAGGCTCAAGACACTGTTCGATGTACCGATGACTGTTTAGTGCAGGCAGACGTGGCCCAGACACAACCTAAACACACTCCAACTCTAAACACACATTTGTCTCAAAACAGTGAATCATTGAATTTTCGCTTATCACTGTAATGGCCAAACTGCCAGCTATACAATCATGTGTTTTTTCATAGAATAAAAACTCTTTTGTGTTAAATTAGGACCGAAACCATAAAAACGGAAGTGTTTCGATTTTTCTGATGAGAAGTGTATATGCTAGTCTCTGCCTGTAGCTTTGCCCGCGTGAATGTAGGTTAGGTTTGTAATAGTACTTTTTTCTGGATGAAGGTATCCTATATCCTTTTCTGTTCTCTGACAATGTGTATGCGAAATTACGCGATGATCGGTCGAGAAGTTAAGGCGTGAAAACTTAACGAACAAACTCACTTTCGCATTTATAATATTTGTAAGGATTGGTTTATGAGTAGGCGGGAAGAGATTCTACATTTAATTTGGCTTATGTAAACACTATTTTATAACTTGTCTTGTATACTAGGCAAATAAACTCATTACAATCATTTAATGACTTTTTAGACTATATTGGATTTTAAAAAGAAATGACAAAAAAGACAATACGGAGATGGTTCTGTATGCATTGTTTCTAGCTTCCAGTACGCCATATTTGTGTAATAAATAAGACAAATAAGAATATATAACATATTTCCAAGCTTTATATTTTGGATAATTATGTAAAAGAATATTGCATTCCATTGGTAAAAAGACAAATCGTACGATAAATAAAATAAATATTGAACACAGTAAAATTTACAAGTGAAAATCTGTAGACCCTGCATCATCTGGTGTGATTTTATATGTGTATTTAATACTAGCTTTTTCCCGCGGCTTGGCTCGAGGTAAAGTAGGTAAGGTTATGTTAGTAACAGAACTTTTTTTAAATTCAATATTGCCTATGTTACTCGCTTTCTAATAAATAGTAAAATAATTTTAAAATTGGTTGGGTAGTTTTTGAGTTAAATCACTCGGTGATAATAGGTATAGCTCTCTAATGGTGAATTTTAAAATCGTATGGTTCGTTTTTTAACCCCCGACGCAAAAATGACGGAGTGTTATAAGTTTAACGTGTCTGTGTGTGTGTGCGCGTATGTGTGTGTCTGTGGCATCGTAGCTCCCGAACGGATAAACCGATTCTAATTTTGTTTTTTTGTTTGAAAGGTGAATTAGTCGGGAGTGTTCTTAGTTATGTTTGATAAAAATTGGTCCAAGATGGCCGCCGCCACAAAATGGCGGATTACATATTTTTCACAACTCCCTCAATATGGGTATCAAATGAACGGGATTGACTAGTAGAATACTATACACTATGATAAATTTAAAATCCAAGATGGCCGCCACCACAAAATGGCGAATTAGATTTTTTCACAACTCCCTCTTTATGGGTTTCAAATGAATTTTGTGTCGGGGGTTTTTTAGTGAGTTAAATCATTACAAACAAACAAAATTCAAATATTTCTTCATTATAATTTTAGTACAGATAAAAAAGAAAACTGATAAATTATATCTTAATTTATCAGTTTTATTTTTTATCTGTTATTTTAGCATTTGACTTTTAACATTCCCAATAAAATCGCTTGCTATTTACTATATTGCCTGAGACTTAAATAACAGGTGGAAAATGTGAATGCCATACACCCTCTGCTTGCCTCTTCAGGGTGTAGAGGGGTATCTATGTATCCATGCTTTAAAACGGCTGTCAAATTTAGCATATTATTGACAGTTTTAATATAAATAATGTTTATATGAATTCTCGAAATTTAATATCGAATTTTAAGTTAATTATTTATTTTATTAATCGTACGATTTATATATCGAATTATGCGTTTGTGTCGCATTTATTTATATTTTTATATAAAAGCGTAATTGTTAAAGTATTATAGAAAAATTGTAAACTACCCACATATATAAAACAAGAAAACTAATAGGTTTTTAATGTAAATTAGTGAATGTCATATTACTGAATAATTTACGATGTCTAGAGCCGCCAAAAGTCTTAGAAACTTGTGTAAAAATGTTACTAGCTGTGTTACACGGGTTTTCCTGCACTAAATGACTATCACTGCAGTTCTATGGTCATAGCGAGATGTTATATAACCATTCTCTATAAACAGGCTATCTAAAGCTAAATATTGGTTTAAGTAGATCAAGTAGTTTTTGAGATTATCATGAACAAACACGAAATATTTATTATGTTTTTTATTAGTAGTTGTAGTGTTCACTGTAATTTAAATATAGGCAACACTGATATTTTAAAATGACAAACAAATTTTGTAAATTTTAAATATCTTGTTAGAAGTGCCAAGCACTTAAATTAAAAAGGAATCATGATTGTACAATTAAAAAACACATTGTCGAAGATGTTGGTTAATTCTAGGAAGAAAATTAAAAAGGTATTTATTTGAGATTATAACTAAATAAAAAAATTAAGATAAGATTTTTATTATTATTGGTGTATAATATCTTTCAAACGAAAATTATGCTGTTTTGCTGCTTTAAAGTTATGGTGTTTTAGGGTTCCATGCCTTAAAGGCGCCAACGGGACCCTATTACTAAACCTCCGCAGTCCGTCTGTCTGTCCGGCTGTATCTCATGAACCGTAATTGGTAGAGTTGAAATTTTCAGTGTGTGTTTCTATTGCCGTCATAACAACAAATGATAAAAAATCTACATAGTGTTATATATTATACGACTAGCGACCCGCCCCGGCATTGCACAGGTAGTACAAAACCTTAACGAATTATACACCTAATTAAACCTTGCTGATGAATCACTCTGTCTATTGGTGAAAACCCGCATGAAACTACGTCTAGTAGTTTTTGAGTTTATCGCGAACAGTCAAGACAGGCACGGTGGGGACTGTTTTATAATATGTACTGATGGTACAGAACCCTTCTTGTGAGTCCGACTCGCACTTGACCGGTTTTTTTTTAAGATACTTACGTTTTTATAAGTTTATGTATTGTAACATTGAATTTTTTAATTCGAAATTCTTTTCTTTTAGATCAAAACGAGTAAGAAATTCATATATTAAGTGTGGTTACTTTGGTAGGGTCGTAGTGGGAAAATCTGTCTCCCTCGCACTTCTGCATTTAAATAGCATTTACGTCACGCTATGTAACTTGCATCCTTTTCTATTGTTTGATAATAACTCTTGCTACCAGATTTTATTTGGATAACGTAACTTTCCGATTAAAATAATAAAAATGGGTCAACTACCCCATTTTTTTTCGTGGTCATATGCTCCTTATGCATACCGCCCGCCACAGGGAGAGGCGAGAGGGTTATGCCGGGCTCTACCGAGCTTCGGTACTCCTGACTAAAACCACCACGGTGTGCCACCTCGCTGCTTTGTATGGTGGGTGGGTCGCAGGAACTGAAACTTCATCAGCGACTCACCCAGCAGTGCCCAATGCAGAGATGTAATTGATATTTGACCTACAAACTCCAAAACTCAGACTGATGATGCCTTATACAATTTTGGGCGTACAACGTCATAAATGTCATTATCAAAAGTGCACCCAGAATTCGACCTTATGTTTAGACTATAAATATTAAAATTGCTTGAAGCTGGCGTCTTTCGGCTCATTAGTAGTGACATTTTTAAAATGTCAGTTGTTTCTTGTCATTACCTAATTTTGGCTTGTTTTTGCATTTATTACTAACAGGCAGCGAGTTTAGTACAAATCAAAGATTACGTATAGCAAAAATCTCACGATAGAATAGGACAGAGCTATAATTTATCTCGCTCTCTCGTAATGTATTGTAATATTTCAATAATATTTTTCAGAAAGATGACAGTTTGGCTGTCATGCAAAATATCACTTGATAGAATGAGACAAAGCTAGACAGCATGGCATTATATCTCGCTCTCTCCTAAAGCAAGATTTAAATAAAAATGCTCTAAATGTTAGCAATTCAGCCGTAATGCAAAATATATCACGATTGATGAGAATAATATACAGTGTACACAGCGTATAACATTATCTCGCTTTGTCGTAAAACAATATTATAATAATATTGATCCAAAATATAGTGATCTACAGAAACTATAGCTCTATCTCGCTCTCTCGTAAAGCAATATTACAATAATAATGTCTTGAAGCATAATACCACGTTTTACCAACAAATTTGTTTATTACACCATTTAATCATCCGTTAAAATATTGATATTGATTACGCAATACAACTTATGCTGATTATTGCAAAATCAATTATTATCTTAATGTCGGCCTACTTTCAATTAGATAAAAGGATTTAAGTGACTGATTTTCTTATCTAATTAGTTACGTAACCGTTGAAAGCACGGATGACATAGTGGCTTAAGTGGTTGCCCTGCCGTGTTGTGGGTTCGAATCCCACACGGGACAAAACTTTATGTGATCCACAAATCGTTGGTCCGAGTATGGCTGTTCCTTGTATCCGTTGTTTGAATGCTTGTAAAGTCCTCCGCGACACAGGTATTATACCCAGAACGGGAGATTTCTTTTTTTTAAAGCTAAAGTAAAAATATTGCGCGCGAAAATGTAACTAATAAAGATGGTCGGCAAATAACACGTAGTGCCATTTTTTGATATTTGATTTAAAATTTAAAATATCAATGGTAGTGTATACAACTGCTATGCTACTCATAGCATAGCAGTTGTATGCTTATAATTGAACTCGAGACCTCAATCTTATAGTTGAGCTCGAGACCTCAGTCTTAGAACTGAACTCGAGACCTCAGTCTTAGAGTTGAACTCGAGACCTCAGTCTTAGAGTTGAACTCGAGACCTCAGTCTAAGATCAAAGTGTTATTGGGTGTATCTGTCAAGAAATTTTCAGTAGTAAAATCGGCCAAGAAAATGGTCTACCAGTTTTGACTAAAGTTTCTGTGAGATCTAACTATCGCTAAGGTTGACTTTTCTAACTTGACACATGGCATGACGTAAGAATACTACATGATACAAAGAGCAATGGTCACTGTCATGGGAAAATCGACCTTATTGTTTCATGACGTTCAAATGAACCTCAACTGTAAGCTGGTAGATCACATTTTTAGCCGACGATACCACGAATTCTAGAATTTTATTGTGCGCGGTAAACGGCAGTCTATGTGGGACTTAAATCTGGTAAAATGTGGGTAAATACATCTTTGCCTACCCCTTCGGTGACATAATTTAGAGACAGTAAAATACACTAAGTATTATAGCGATGGCCTATATGTATATGACTTATCGTATTATAAAAACGGTACTAGATAGAAAATAATCACCAAGATATACCATTAGCAAATCGTCTGCTAAATTCAATGGCAGTTATAACTGAAATGGCGCTGAAAGTGATTTAGTGACATTTTAAATATCAGCAGAATTAGTCTAGAGATGGACTCAAGATGTGAGAGATATGTTAAAATTAGTTGTCTTCAATAAAGACAACTCTTGCATTAGGGCCAATTCCTGTGTCATAGGAGACTTTACAAACATTCAAACAACGGATACAAAGAACACCCAGACTCGGGACAACTATTTGTGGATTGCACGTTTTTGTCTCGTGTGAGGATTGGACCCACAACTCGCGGCGTAGTGGCGAGGCAATCGCTACGATATAAGCAATAGCTGAATGTTTTTTTATCCAGAAGTTGAAATCCTTGTCAGGATCTCTCCTTTCAAGTTCTGTTTAGAACAGTACAACATCTATCGTACCTCTATTTTACTTTGTTGAAAACTTACAATGACTAGAATTCTGCCTACCCTCCGATGCTCTACTCTGAAAAATGGTTGATTCACACGTATAATTTATGTATCTTTAGAATCTTTTTTAGTTGTCAACCAATTTGTATGAAACCAACACAATTTGTAATAATCTTGATTGAAAATACACTTAAATTGTTGTAGTAATTATGGAGATTAGTTTGCACAAACGCACAGACACAATTTAGTTAGCCATTTTATTATTTGTATATTTTTATTTCATATACTAAGCGTATATGTATAATTGTTAAGTTTTTGGTTTATTATCTGAAATTGCAGTGCTTGCCTGTACTATACTTTATACCTTCACTATAGCAGTAAAAACGTACGGTTCTTTTTATACTTAGGTACTTATAATGAAAGAAAACGATTATTTACGACCGGTGCCTATATTAAAAAAAACAGTCGTTTTAGCTATGGACAGTAACATTTTGTAATATTTTTCATAGAATTTGTGTCAAAAGTTAACTGTCCTGTCGGTAAAATTACTCGTTTCTAGAATTTAGATACGGGCCTTTAATAATAATAGACAACTACCTACTAAACTTACTGTCAAAGTGACATTTGTGTTTAAATTTAAAACATTTACAGAAAAGCACAGCCGTTGCCGTTACATTCAAATTTGGCCATAGACAAAGCCAAATGTTCTTCTATTAATCAATGCTAATTTATTTTTCTGTTTTCGCATTTCGAACATGGCCTTTTTATACTCAGGGTATTTAAACTGTTGTATTTATAAACTGTACTTCTATAAAAAAACTGAACAAGTGTTTTACTTCCAAAGTATTTATGTATAAGTTAATTTTTATCGTATTATTGGCAAAATAAATGTAGATGGCAAATGGGAATTTGTGTTTTTTTATGTCCTTTACGTAGTAATTGGTCACTTACTTAGAACCAGTGATAGAAAAGACTCGAGTCTTTTAGCCTCTTTTTTAGACTCGCAGCCTTATTGACAGGGCTAGAAGGCTAAATAGGTTTTAAGTCCCCGAGCTTGATTTAAAAAAAGGCGTTTGCTGGTGATAGAAAAGACTCAAACCTTTTAGCCTCTTTTTTGGACTCGCGGCCTTATTGACAGGGCTAGAAGCCTAAAAGGCTAAGTATGTTTTAAGCCCTCAAGCCTTATTTTAAAAAAAGCCTTTGGCTCCTTCCTCCTCCCTTTTGGGGTTGGTCATGCATGAGATATAAAAGAATGTAGTTTATTGAAGCGGCTGTAGCCCAATGGCTAAGGTAACGGACTTACGATCGGAAGGTTGCGAGTTCGAGCCCCACCCATTGCACTACCGATGTGAACCGTAATCGTAACACAAGCATTTAGCTTAGCACGAGGGGTTAACAAGAATACTAGTAATGTGCGACCCACAATGCTAGTAAGTTTAAAAAAAACTCGGAACGATTCCCACAAGATTATCTGATTCCAAAGTAAGTTATTATTTAACTTGTGTTATGGTAACCAGATAACTGTATATACATACTTATATATTTCTAAATACATATATGTCAAAATAATAAATCTTCATATTATTTTCATCATAACATATTTCTGTTTAAAAAAAATAATGATTAATTTTCGCATAACAATATTTAACTGTGATTTTTTTATTTAATTTAACTATATTCACGACAAATGAAAATAAAACTAATCAATAATATTTTGTATTTCCATTAACCTGATCCTCAAAGCGACTATAGGCTTTTTTTACTATCAAGGCTAGCTAAGAACTCCAATCACGACTCCAGCTTTCAAAAAAGGCTCGAACTTTAAAAAAGCCTAGGCTACAAAAAAGACTTTTTTAGTGAGAAACTCTAGTAGGCCTATTTTATTAGTCCGTCTCAAAAAAGGACTCTGAAGCTTTAAATTTAAGCCTAAAAGGCTCGAGTTTTTTCTATCACTACTTAGAACAAGTGCGTCGAGTGTTGTGGGTTCGACTCCCACACGGGACAAACATTTGTGTGGTCCACCAATTGGTTGTTCCGAGTCTGGGTGTTCTTTGTGTCCGTTGTTTGAATGTTTGTAAAGAAACCCGCGACACGGAAATAGTATTTCCTAAAATAAAAAAATTTGCTAAGTAGTATTTGCCCGCGGTTTCGCTCGCGATAGTGTAGGTTTATGTTAAGATAGATTAGTAGCCTTTATTCCGTCTATGTGTTATTCTGACGTATAAACAATAATACTGTAAAGTTATATTAAATCCGTTCCGTAGTTTTTGCGTGAAAGAGTAAAAAACATCCATCCATCCTCACAAACTTTCAAATTTATAAGTAGGATATTAAATATATATAATAGAAGAATAAATCGAGGCGAAGAGAAAGAGAGGGAGACCAAGAAGAAAGTATTCAGATCAACTAAAAGAAGAAGCAAATGTAAAGACACATCGAGAACTAAAGGATTTCACATCGGACCGAGATAGACACATTTAAATATTGGATGTGATGGACGTATTAAAGACTGCCTTGGCGCAGTTGTGAATGCGACTACTCTGTATAAGGTCTCTGGTTCAATACCTAGGTAAGCAACGAGTTATCCTAACCGGTATTACAAATGCAAATGTGTGGTTCTTTTTTTTTATTTTTGACCCTGTGACCGCCACTGTCATGTGATTGGTTCCCTTTACGTCGAGTCTCTTTACGTCGAGTCCGAGAGTCTATTGTTCTTGCAAAATATTGCTATTTTACGCTTTCTATTACCGTTACGTCGAGTTTGGTTAATAGAAAAAGAAAAAGCATCCGCTTATATCTGCCAGTGGAAAAACTTATTTAATAGCATTTATTGCTGCAATTTCAAAATCAATCTTAAATTTTATTGGATTGGGTTCAGGCATATTATCTTTTACCATTTGAAACATATTTGTATAGGTCGATTGGAATTTATTATTTTCACACTTTGGAAGCTTCGAACATGGTCAACGTAATCACTGTCTTTTAAATTCGTCATGGACGTTGCATACATACTGATAACAATAGATATGTAAAAGAGACATGTACCTACTTAGATGTGCGGAAGAGAGGTGACATCTAAAACTTACCTGATATTCGAACTTGAGTTTTGCTAAATGATTTTCAGTATGTTACAATCAATAGTCTAATACGTATAATATACTTTTCATTTAAATTTTAAAAGATAATATGTTATTATTAGTAACTAGCTGTTGCCAGCAGCTTCGCCCGCGTGGACTTAATTATATTTTCAACCCTTAATTCACTCTTTTAGAGGTATAAATTTAAAAACCGCCGTATTATGTGTACGTTTATTTATAACCAGAAGCATGTAGGTATGTGAATTTTGGTGCTTCTTACTTTGAAAATGACGGACTTCCATACAACCGTTTATCTTTTATTTTACCCTCTTAAGGATGACATTTCGAAAAATCCTTCCTTAGTGGATGCTTGCCACATAAGAGGCATCAATTGCCAAAGTTTCAAGTTTGTAGCCCCAGCGGTTTAGGCTCTGCGTTGATGAATCAGTCAGTCAGGACAAGTAATTATAAGTATATAGATTCAGTAGATTCGAATACGATAACACATAAAACATGTGAACCTGACTGTACTTCAAAATATGATATTATTAAACTCGACGTAAAGGTAATAGAAGCGGGGTAAAGAAACTCGACGTTAAGGGAATAGAAACGGGATAGAAATCGTAGACTGGACGTATGGGTAATAGAAGCGAGACAAGGTTCTCGGCTCGACGTAAAGAAACTCGACATAAAGGGAACCATTCCTTCAAAATATGATATTATTAAACTCGACGTAAAGGTAATAGAAGCGGGGTAAAGAAACTCGACGTTAAGGGAATAGAAACGGGATAGAAGTCGTAGACTCGACGTATGGATAATAGAAGCGAGACAAGGTTCTCGGCTCGACGTAAAGGGACTCGACATAAAGGGAACCATTCAGTCATGTGTAGATGACAAAGCAAAATGTATCCAGCACACCACGGTCACGACTACATGAAAAATTAAAGATGAAATCGTAGCTTGGCGCCGAGAGCACGTTTTTGCTTTTTGATGTGATGGTCAAAGGGTTATAATGGTAAGGGACACTATAACGGCAACTCCATGTCCTGTACGTCAAGCCCGAAAATCGATATAATATATATTGCTTTTTAAGATCAAATATTGGAATAACTAATACTGGGGCTTCAATTTTTAAGTTGTATCAATAAAATACAGAAAAGTAATGATTTAATATGTTTATTTTGTATTTGTCTGTGACCTCTTTTTTGTCGAGTAAAGCTCAGTGGGGAGACCAACAGACTGCAATGCCGTCTGCATTCTTGTCTCGGGTTGGAATCCACGTCGCGCACCACTGACTTTCGAAAGTTATATGACTTTTCGAAATGATGTGCGTATTGATTGACAATTATTATCGCCTGATCCGGGCCTCGGAGAGCACGTTAAGCCGTCGGTCCCGGCTGCCATGAACGTCTATGGCAGTCTTTATTGGGAAGTCAGTGCCCTATAATATCCTGACACTGGTCTAGCCTTAGGGTATCGTTAGCCTTCGGGTTGCGGAGGTCAGGTGGCAGCCGCTTCGTGTACAAACTGATATACAGTCAAATCCGGTTAGACTAGAAAAGCCGACCCCAAGTGACTTGGGAATTATAAAGGCTAGGGAGAAGAAGATATCATAAATAGTATTATATCAGCAATTCATCATACATGTTATTTAAATGACGCCATTGAAGATTGAGGAAGTCAGTCAACATAACACAATCTTATAAACAAAACATATCTTATATATTAAAATATACCGAATATTATTTCCATATCAATTAAATATGAATATTTAAATAAGGCGTATTTAAAAACAAGCTGTTTAGCAACAATATTATATTAATGTGTATCTCAATGATATGCTGACGTACGTAGAGGTCGCCGGTCCTTAAAACGATACCTATTAGTCTCGCGACAAGGACAATGTCTGGTTCACTGAGCATTTAACAAATCAGCATAATCATTTATTCATGAAATATAAGCTTACAGTATTTACAACCAAATCACTTATCTATATCTATACTGTTACGTGCTGGATTCGACGGATAAGAATACAAAACAATATTACCGACTAAAACACGTTTTATTCTAGCACACAATTAACTTTAATACACAACAAACACTATACTACACTTTTCCACTGTAACTGCTTCTAACTTCGTAGTAGTTTCGCTTCCGTTCGCTTCGATGAACACTTGACCGCTTAAGATTTTAAACTGACTCGGCGGTGCGCGTGCGCTCTATTTATACGTGGGTAAAGCGCTTCTGGAGTTTTCCAGAAAACGTCACACACAGCACGCAACAGCGCGATGATTCGAGAATGTGCCACCGCTCTCTCCACTCGACACGTACCGACAAATACGTAGTTCCATAAGATGTCAATAGATGGTGCTGTAATAAATTATTAGAAGGGACCGCCGAGCGCCGCCAGATGACACTAGCCGTAACAATACTAAACACACAAATTAAAAAACTTAAACCATCGATAATTAAGTTTTAACATACCTACACAATACAGATTAAAAACACAGCAACAATTTATAATTAGGTCTTTTTTATATAACAATCCAAACTTAATTGAATGTAAGTAGGTAAGTACATTTACACAAATATGGAGTCCTATTTTACTATATTATTTAAGAAAAGTAACATAATTTATACCCTACCGGCCAAAAGTTTGAGACCACAAGTTAAAATATTGTTTCACAATAAAATTTGTTAAAATACATATGATAAACAATTAATTTGAACACCTGCATATACAATGGATATTTAACTATTTTTCGAAGTCATTATTTCTATTTATTTTTATGTAATCATCGTACAAAGGTCTTTTGTCTAGAAACATCAATGGGCGCCGCATGCGGACCGCGCGCTAAAGTCATTGTAATATTATTGGTACCTGACTATTATTCATTATTTGGGCTTTGTTTTGTGTTAACAGAATTTTAGGAAATTTTAACTTCCTAAAACACTGTGAACACCTGAGTTTCCATGGAGTAAATATTTCTTAATCTTGGTTAGTCCGAGCTCGTCGTTCTTACAGTGAAGACATCTCATTATGGGAAAAGTACGCCAAATTAGCGGTGAAACTCGTGCTGTCATCATTGCTTTACACAACGAAAGCAAATCTGAACGTGCGATTGCTACTCAGCTCAAGTTGTCGAAGACTTGTGTTCATAACACAATAACCCGATACAAGGAGACTGGCAATAATCAAGATCGTTCGCGGTCGGGAAGGCCGAGAGCTACCACTTCTAGCGAGGATAAGTTCATCGTGGTAACAAGCAAGCGGAATAGACGCCTGACAGCACCAGAAATCCGCGCTGAAGTGAACAAATCCCGGTCTACACCTGTGTCATTGACCACAGTGAAAAGAAGACTAAGAGACGCTAAGTTATTTGGTCGCGTAGCAGTGCGAAAACCTCTCTTAAGGCCACAAAACAAAAAGAAGAGAATGCAGTGGGCCCTTACCCATCGAGACTGGAGTGAAGAAGACTTCAAAAGAGTTCTTTGGACAGATGAGTCCAAATTTGAAGTGTTTGGGAGCAAAAGACGTGTTTTTGTTCGGCGGAGTGCCGAGGAAAAGATGATGCCAGACTTTGTCCTGCCCACAGTGAAGCATGGCGGCGGTTCCGTTATGGTTTGGGGTTGTTTCTCGAGCCGTGGAACTGGAGATTTGGTACGAGTCGAAGGAATTATGAAAAAGGAGCAGTACAAAGCAATATTGGAGTGTAATGCTGTACCATCGGGACTTCGGCTAGTTGGAGATGGCTTTATTTGCCAACAAGACAACGACCCTAAACACAGCTCGAAATTATGCCGGGGTTATTTAGATACAAAAGAAGCAGAAGGGGTGTTAAAAAACATGGTGTGGCCCGCTCAGAGCCCCGACCTTAACCCTATAGAACTTTTGTGGGAAGAGCTGGACAGAAACGTGCGCAGTTGTTGTCCCAGCTCACAAGAAGATTTGTGGAGAGCATTGCAAGAAAGCTGGAACAATATTTCACAAGAAACAATCGACAAATTGATTGCCCGCATGCCAAGACTTGTCAACAAAGTGATTCAATGCAAGGGAGGGTTTTTTGATGAAAAAGCTGTTTAGCTTGTCAACATATATTTTAAGTTAAATTGTCGAAATATTTAATATTTTTTATTTATATTTAATTGTATTTGCCATACTTAATAAATATCACAATAAATCCTTTCATGTTTAGCTTTTTATTTTGAGTTTTACATCCATTTGCAACTTTGATGTAGGTGGTCTCAAACTTTTGACCGGCAGTGTATATTACGCTAGGCTTGTTAAAAAATAAATCTGCTTCCGGATTGGATTTAAGGAAACAATTTATTAATCAGTGTATTAGCGTGGGGTTAGTCGCATTCGCCACCCCCAGCATTGCTCCCTCGGGTGGCATATGGGATATTTTCCAAAATAAATATGTCATTCGCCACCAGGGGTGACAACTGGATAAGTTTAATCGGGTTAGTCCCATTGGCCACCCCCAGTATTGCCCCTTCCGGTGGCGTTATTTGTTTTTTTTTAAATAGTACCTAAAAAATACAAATATCCCACTTCTTTAGCTAATATCCCATTCAATATATTTTTTTGAAAATATCCCATTCGCATCTGGAGGCGTCACCCCCGGCCATCAGTGCCACTATAAGACATTTCCAGGTTATCCATTAATTACCGGACAACCTGTATATTCATGAAATTTATGGCCGACTTTTAAACAGGCTTTCTGACGATGTTTTCCTTCACCGTTAACGCGAGCAATAATTAACTATTTATTACGCACGTAACCAGGGACGGTTACCGTTACACATTTTTTAATGGTCAAACTACTAAAACCTTACCGATACCATATGTAAACTAATTATCGTTAAAAATATCAAAAACGGATCGATATTTAACGTTAAATTAAAAATTTAAAAATCTCCGACACAAAATTCATTTGAAACTCATAAAGAGTGAGTTGTGAAAAGAAATCTAATTCGCCATTTTGTGGTGGCGGCCATCTTGGATTTGAAATTTATCATAGTGTATAGTATTCTACTAGTCAAGTCCTTTCATTTGATACCCATATTGAGGGAGTTGTGAAAAAAATATGTAATTCGCCATTTTGTGGCGGCGGCCATCTTGGACCGATTTTTATCAAACATAACATAAACTAAGAACACTCCCGACTAATTCACCTTTCAAACAAAAAAAAACAATATTAAAATCGGTTTATCCGTTCGGGAGCTACGATGCCACAGACAGACACACATACACACACACACAGAAACGTCAAACTTATAACACCCCGTCGTTTCTGCGTCGGGGGTTAAAAATAGTGTTACTTATAACGTTAACTTTTAAGAATAATAGGTGCTGTTCGTGCGATGCTACGTTGCCAACTCGCCAACACGCCGCGCGCCGCACGAGCTATGTTTCGATGTTCGGATCGTAGGTACCTATACTCCATTTGGTTAGGTAGGTACTTAACTAAAGGTAAACAATCTTGATGTGACTTTTTACACAAACACATATTAAACAAATAAACTACTGCTTAAACTAACGGTTCAAATGATTTAGTAATCGTTATTAGTATATTTACATTGATCTTCAGCAGCATTTTATTTTTAAACTGAGTTTTTAGATTAAAAGACACATCAAGATTGTTTACCTTTAGTTAAGTACCTAACCAAATAGAGTATAGGAGTGAAGCGGCAACGTCTACCGCCCCGCGGACTGGTCGTTGTTTTTGGAAAATCGGAAATAATGATATACTCTTTATTTTCAACGTTAATACACACGCTAGTTGGCTTTTGGTGACCGGGCGCTATAATATGACTACAGTCCTAAGAAATCTAACAAAACGTAAATATAATATTGCTTTGCCAGCTGAATAAACTGTAGGTATCACTAACATCAAGGTAATGTTATTAAGGTACCTGCGCGGTACGTAAACTTTGCACGGTGGGTAGGTATAGGGCCGCCCGCTTACAGAATTTTAATTTCATCTACGTGACCTATGTACTTGAATTTAATTCCTGTTTTGTAATTATAGGTATATATCATATTTATCAATTTAAAAGATGCAATTTGTTGTGAATGAAATATTAAATGTCCAATAAGAATATGTAAATGTTGTGTATTTTGGATTAGTCGGTCCTCGAGTGCGGTATGGCAAACAAAAACATCACAATATACCTACCTAGTCCATAAGTGCTCTTTGCTATATTATGTAAGTACTTGTACTTATCTCAGTCATATTATTCGTTCGTTACTACGGTGCATTTGGGTCTGATGATCTGATGTAGGGAAAAGGTGTACGAGATGATCCGTTGAGGTAAGATGATTCTTTTGAATGATAGCGAAACTAAAAGAGCCATCTAGTTGTTTTCTATGGTAAAGTATAGCTTCTGATTCCGTCGCGTACCTGTCAATCCGTAATGGCGACGTGAGTGACGCGTAAATTTTTGTGTGAAGAAACGAATATTGACTGGTTTTGATCTATGGTAAGGTGTGCCTTTGAGATTGGATAAGTTTTTTTTAAGCAGTTGATAGCAAAGACTGTCATGTTAGTCACTTTGTACAATGCTCGATTTTTTTTTTAATGACATAGTAACAATAAAAGTAGTTATAGGTTAAGTTTTTGAGTAAAGTTTTACAAAGATGAAATTGGGGTGAGATGATTATGTTGTCGTTGTACAAGATGATCCACGGATCATCTTGTACAAGGCTGATTGTATAAGCATAATTTGATCTCATATTTTTTTAGATGTGGTTTTGTATGCCCAATATAAGATAATTATTGATATTGTTTATTCTAAGTTGTATTTTATTTATTTAATTCTGTCGAAACCCAGACCGCACCGCATCTCCCCAAAATTGGGGTAAGATGATTCGGGGGATCATCTTGTCCATAGCCTAAGGATCATCTACAACTAGTGAAGCTTTAAAAAACTGTTAATTTCCATTTGCATTAAGTTTCTTTGTTTTTATATTAAGAGCATTTTTTTAAGGGGATCAACTCGTACACCTGTTCCCTACCTACCTACAGAGCAGCCACCTTGAAAAATTTTAAGGCGCCATACCCAGCTTAAAATGTCGCTAGATTTCAGAAATTTGGGTCACGAAAATACTACCAGATTCCGCCAAATCTTTGCATTTAAATTGAAAGCTTATTATGGATGGGATGCAGCTAAATAATAGTTATCTACTGGCGGCCATTTAATACTATAATAGGTACTTATCAAACGTGTGTATGACTTGACAAAATGTTTAGGATTCTATGTATTATACTGAAATAAAATCACACTTCATGAATCATGTTAATATTATGTTAATAATTTTTAATGTGAACAAATTTAAAGTTACATCAAAATAATAGAATTATTCAAAATTCAAGATTTTCAAATGTTATATCTTCTATAACTTCATCATCATTCGCAGAAGACGAAGCTGCAGTCGACACCTAAGCTGAAGATGTTGTTGGTTGTGGTTGATCCTTAAGCGAGTCCTTGGTGTCTGAGCCAATAGCTGCAATAACATCGTTTGGCAATTTGTAATTGAAATATTTCATATCCAGAACTTTTAATCTGTTCCATAAAAATTACGGCAGTTATAAAAATTATTATTAGGTATATTAAAATTACGGCCATCCTGTTCCGCCTACCTATAATAATAATATAATAATATTCTACCACATACACGCAATACATAGAAACACCCAGACCAAGACAAACATCCATGTTCATGCACACAAATGTTTGACTTGTGCAGGAATCGAACCCGCGACCTCAGGCGTGGCAGTCGGTTACACTTACCACTACGCCATCGAGGCCGACAGGTCGAGTAGTCCGACGAGCTCCGAGGTGCGTAGATATGAATCGTGTTATGATCATTTGAATGAAGATAAAATACTATATACTACACCACTATGTGTGTATGTATATCCGTGTGGTGACGGATTAACCTATTAATTAATTAAATATTATTTATTTATTAATAAATTAAACTATTAATTAAAGTGTTCTCTCAGCGCCAAGCTACGATCATATCCTTTAATTTGTCATGTAGACGTGACCGTGGCGTGCTGGACACATTTTGTTTTGTCACGTATACATGACTGTGGCGGTCAAAACGTTAAGAATACAAAGTGTCACGACCTCATTTCATTCCGTGGTGTCGTAAGAGGCGACTAAGGAAAATACACGAAGCAAAAACGACCTTTGCGAAGAGACGGAAAATTCGTCATCAAACTCTATACCAACCCGTCTGGCTAGCGTGGTATAGTATCATCCTATTGACTCACAATTATATAGTGACGTAAATTAGTAGAGGCCTAAGTCTAGCAGTGGACTGTTAACGGCTGTAATGACGTCACTACTATACAGTAATAGGTAAATTATTACCGTGGTAACAATATTGCTGGTGTGACCTTTGTTGTTGCTAAAGTTCATAGTGATGTCATTACAATCATGTTACGTTGCCGCGAGTAGATATAGCTATTAACGTTACTATAGCATCAGCCAATAAGATTGCTTTCGATCGTATTGCATCATTACAAAATTTGCTTTCTTTGAATACCATTGACTGTTTTTATAGTTAGATAAAACGAATCATCTTTGCAATTGTCATTAATGATGAAATTATTTTTACATAGTTAACTAGTGATTTCCAATCATGTTATAATTTATTAATAATAATGTCTTCCAGACCGAATTTCGGTCACGGCGGCCAGTCTTAACGGAGACTGACCATCTGCGCAAGAGATATTATAGTGCACAAGTGTGTGCGCAAACACAATGGCACTCTCTGTTCCTTAACTCTCATGATCCGATGGGACGGTAATCCGACACGACCGGAGAGAGACCAGGCGCAGGACCAACGGCTTTACGTGCTTTCCGAGGCACGGGGGTGTCTAACACCGCCAACTTTCTAACTCCGGGCTGCTATTGAGATTTCTAAACAGAAAAGCGCAATAACTTTTTCTTGGCCCGATCCGGGATTCGAACCCGAGACCTCATGCACAGCAGTCACATTCACTACCGCTGCGCCAGGGAGGCCGTTGAAACTATATATATTTTAACACCCACAACACAGAAACACAGATATTTGACAAATAAACATACATTCATGAGCTATTCGTACAGCCGATACGGCGAGTTGACAACATCGCACAGGCAGATTCTCCCTTACTTCTTCACTAGAAATAGAGAGGCATATTGATACCGGTATATGAATGTTACTTTTAACGATATAAATTTTGGTATCTGTTTAACGCTAACTTTCGTTTGGATATCGTTATTATTTTGGGTACTTTTGTTATCGTTACCATAACGGTAAGCAGTAACGTTACAAAAAAATAGCGGTAATTCTGTCCTTGCACATAACTACAAAATGTCAGAGATGCTTGCCTTAGGATCGAACTCGAAACCTCTGCGTGGCAGTCTATGGGTTTTGTATTGGGCTATTGGAGCTTGACACCTTCTCTCTTGGTTGCATTACAATCCCCCGCTTTAGGTTTATGGCGACTCCGCATAGACGGAGAAGTTCCGACTACATCTAACAGATGGCGCTGTACACAAGAAGCGCTTAAAATGACGTTCCCATACAATGTTGAATCACACAAGTGACATATAAAAGCGACAAAGTATATATTCAAGTTTCCGGCATCAACAGTCTACCCGCGGCCCGCCAGGCACGATCACCCAGCCTGGTCGGAGGATCCTCCCTTTGTGTTGGAGGGACATCTGACCACGTTCCTTCCTGGTTAAACCTTACCAAAATTACAGTCTAGGTTTGATTTTGAAGGTTTCCTTCTCCTAGACAGGTGGAACAACAATGCTAACGATGACATCTCGAGTTACTATTTATGACTTTCCTTCACTCCATTACACAAATTTTATTTTGCTTGTCAAAATGACAACACACCATTTAATGGTAAGCAACGAACAAAGCCCTCAATACCACGTCCTCATTGCAGCTGAGGTGGTGCCGAAGTCTACTTTGAAGGCCTAGAAAGGTGCTTGTTCTATGCACTGTTTGAGGGAACCAGGATCGAAGGACGAAGGGAAAACGTGTTTCAGCAAAGTACTCTTCACTCAGAAGTGTAACCATTCTATGAATTTAGATTTTTCTATTCTTCTCAGTAAACACTTTCATTGGGTCTCTTCTCATTCTCTTTTAAAAGATTACTCCCGCAGTAGTAATAAATCCTGTGTCGCGAGGGTCTTTACAAATATTCATACAATGGACACAAATATACAGACTCGAAACAATTATTTGTGTATCAAGCAAATTTTTGTCCCGTATCGGATTCGAAACTACAAAATAATGTCTTCCAAGCCGAATTTCGGTCATGGCAGCCAATCTTAACGGAGACTGGCCATCTGCGCAGGAGATATTATAGGGCAAAAGTATGTGCCCAAACACTAGTGCACTCTCTGTTCCCTAACTCTCATGATCCGATGGGACGGATCAGTCTTACTTTTTCTGCATAAAAGGCCTATGTCATTTTCTGTGCTGTTGCCAAATTGTATGTTAAATTTCATGGTGATCGGTCGGGTAGTTAAGGCGGTAAGGCTTTCAATTTAAACTCTAGCCAGGTTGATGGTTTTAATGGTTTCAATTTAATATCAGCCTGTATATAAACTGTCCCACTACTGGGCAAGGGTGTCTTCTCAGCGTGAGAAGGATTTTATTTTATTTTCAAGTTCAGAAAACTTACAGCTAGTTCGACAATAAAATAAGAATCTATGTTAAACAAAGGCCAAATAAAAGTTTTCACTTATAACAATTTTATAATAGGATTAGTATACAATAATACGGCATTGCGACTAAGATAAATACAACAAAAATAAAAAAACAAAAACAACAGTAAGTAGATAGAATTAAAACAAAGTAAACAACAAATTATTAAAGAGAAAATCTGGAAATCTTAATTAAATTATACGTTACACACACCAGTAAGTAGCCGACCGCTACATCGACGTAATAGTTTATGCAAAAAGTTAATAAACATTGCTTTTTCAATTTTGTAACACTCATGTTAAAGGGATCGATGTCAACTTCCTGGCACGCAGAACTGTACGTATGTACGGCAAACCCTGATAATAAATGAATTCTGCCTGTAGGTGCTTAGGATGGCAGGGGTGTGAAGGAGGTTATGTCTACGAAGCAACGCAGATGGTACCTACGCTCAGACCAATTTTGTTCACAAACTCGGTTATATCTATAGATCCATTAATGATGTTAAATAAAAGGGAAATAACCGCTATTTTCCTTCGCTCTTGTAATGGCAGAATGTGGAATGTTCTACAACAATTAAATTAATTTGGCAAATATATTCTAGAATGTAACTGAATGTATCTAAGAAACTTCTTTTGAATATTTTCTAAACGTGTTATGTAAACATCGTAGTTGGGGTTCCATACCTGGGAAGCATATTCAAGGTAACTCCGGGCAAAAGCACAATATAAGAATTTGATCACACAGTCGCGCGCGAGACGGCGAGTCGAGCATACGTTTGGCAAGTGACCGCGCTGTTTGAGACTAGTACTTATAATATTATTTTAAATCTACCCTACATTATCATTATGATATTTTTATTCAATAATGGATAAAAGCAGTGATAATATACAATTTTATCAGTCAAGTGATAGTGAAACAGTTGAAGCGGAAGTATTAATAAGTGAGCAACAAGTTGATGAAAATACTATGAGGAAAGAGAGGAATAAATTGGTGGAGATGCAACAGAGTACCAGTGTGCCGGAGAAGAGAGTTAGAGAGGATAGTGAGGAACTGATAGAAGATGATGACGGGTTTGTAACAGTAAGGAAAGATCACAAGAGAATCGCGAAGAATAATAGATCTTGTAATGTTAGTAATATTCGACAGATAGAAGATGGAGTCACAGCGGCAGATGACACTAATTTTATTGTGTGTATAACAGGAAAAGAAAAGTTGCCTAAGCAGTTTGGTATGGCAAAATTACTTCAGTCGTCAAATATACAGAATGTTTTAAAAATAAAATATAAAATTCTGCATAAAGCATACATTTATTTTGAGAATATAGAAAATTGCGACAAATTAATAAATTCCGAAAAGATATGCAGTTTAGATTATAAATGTCATTTGATAAGTGAAGTCAGCATATCATACGGCATCGTAAGACAAATAGATTTAAACGTAGATGATAAAGAAATCTCACAGAACTTGAAATGTGATTATGATATACAGTCAGTAAGGAGATTAAAAAGGCAAGACAATGGAGGCGAATGGGTGAATAGCGAAACTGTACGCATAGGATTCAGTGGTTCAATTTTGCCACCATATATTTACGGATATGGTTGTAGGTTCAAAGTTGAACCTTATGTATTTCCTGTTAGTCAATGTTCTAATTGCTGGAAGTATGGACATTTGAGTCGTTCATGTCCATCGAAAAATGTAATTTGCCCAAAATGTGCTGAGCACCATCCTAACTGTGACACACAAAAGTTTAAATGTGTAAATTGCAAAGGTAATCACATGGCTCTAGACAAGAGTAAATGCCCTATGTTTTTGAAGGAGAAAAGGAAATCAGAAATATAATGAGTGAAGCGAATTGCACATACAAATTAGCTCTTGAAACTTATTTGTCGAACCAGACCAGTATGTGTACAGAAGTATTGATAGATCCAGTCCAGCAAAGCCAAATTAAGTACAATGTCGTGGATAAACCGTCATATAAAGAGGTGTTAATGACGAAAGCAATTGTGCACAAGCAAAACACAGAAAGTGAAAATGAAGAAGAAGAGATAAACACGGACAATTATCATGAAAAAGAAGTGCAAGGAAAAGCAAAAGAAATTTCTAAAAAGAAAAAGCGAATAAAACACAAAAGCAGATTGCAGGGGACAGAAAACATCACAATCTCGATTGAGAAGTTAGAAGAGCCAAAGGAAGATAGAGAAGGAAAAGACACGGAAGCGAAGCGAACCTTGTTAAGTATAATTTTAAAGAAGCTTAACGAAATTTGCTTTTCTAAAAACAACACCGATGTAAAAATTAAATTATTTATTAGTTTTCTAATAGAAGAGGTGATAACTTTTATTGTAAATCTTTTGCATGATAAGAATATTTGGAATAGTATACTTTTAATGTTCAATAATGGAAAACGATCAATACTTTCATATGCTAAACATATTACAGTGGAATGCACAGAGCTTGAAACCAAAAATAAATGAATTTGAATTGTTGTTATTACAAGATAAGATACATATAGCATTAGTTTGTGAAACATGGCTATCACGTGACTCTAGTCTTAAAATAAATAATTATAATATCTTTCGAATAGATAGGAAAGATGGATATGGCGGAGTAGCCGCTATTATTCATAAAACAATTAAACCTATTCAATGTCCTATGACCTCTACAAACTTGGGTATAGAAATGTTATGTCTAAATATCATCAACTGCTCTAGTATAAAAAGTGTAGTTCTGATTTATTGTCCTTCGTCTATACGTGTCACGCAACAAGATTGGGAGTTTGTCTTTAATATTTTTCCAAAAAAATGTTTAGTTGTTGGGGACTTCAATTCACATCACACAAACTGGTCCTATAGAATTGATGCAAGGGGTAGGAAGTTATATAATGCCGCCATTGAATCTGGATTTATATCTCTTAATAATAATGATTTTACTCGAATTAAATTAGTGAATAATATGGTTTACAGAACATCCCCTGATATTTCCTTTGCATGTGTGACATTGGTGCCAATTCTGTTTATTCTGTATTCAAAATCTCTAAAATTTAGTTTAGTCCTGACACTTTTAGCGATTTCAGAATACGAAATGTCGTTTGATAGGACTAAACTAAATTTTAGAGATTTTTAGCCAAGATAAGAGAATTTTGTGACAACAGAATTGGCACCATTGCCATCCAATTTGACTGGCAGGTAATGAATGAATGTTTAGGAAGTGATCATTTTTTTATTAAAATGAAACTAAATTATAGCGACATTAAAGTAGTTAATAATAAACTAAATTTTAAGTTAGCAGATTGGGATAAATATAAAAAATATCTTGAAGCACATTTGTCACCGTACATTACCTTACTGGACGCTAATTGTATTCAATATGTATACGACTGCTTTATTGCACAAATAAGGAACGCAGTTAAAGAAAGTATACCCAGGATAAAATTTTGCAATAATCCTAATAGTAAATTTAGACCAAAAATTATTGGACGCCCGAATTATCTAAACTAGTAGCTGAACGGAGGTTGGCATTACGAAATTTTAGGAAAAATCCTACACCCGATAATTTATCTGTGTTACAAACTAAAGGTTCGGTAGCTAAACTAGCTATTAGAAAAGCAAAAATAAAAAGCTGGCAAATATTTTGTAACGTTTTTGATTGTAATTAATGAATCGACATCGGCCAGTGACATGTGGCAACGAATGTGGTGGGTAAAAGGTTACTGCAATAAAGACAATTCTTGTATTAGTAAAGAAATAAGAAGTCAATTATTAATAAGTCTTACTCCATGCTATGTTGTAAATAATTCATCTGTGTTTGTTTCCTCAAATATAATGTTAGAATCCGACTTTGGGTTACAGGAATTAGAAAGATGTTTGAGGAAAAAAACCGCACCAGGAGATGATGGCATCTCTTATTCGATGATTATGAACTTGCCACACATTGGAAAACTACTTTTATTAAAATTATATAATTGCATATTTGCTAGTGGGACAGTTCCAAATCAATTAATTTTACAAAAAAAAAAAGTATATATTATGTATGTTTATCCATTGTCTAGTACCCATAGTACAAGCTCTGCTTAGTTTGGGCTAGATGTTGTTGTGTGTATGTGGTAGAATGGCGAGATATAAGGATAATTCCTATTCCTAAGCAAGGTACCTCTCAAAATGGTAAAGTTAGGCCTATTTCTTTAATGTCTTGCGTATGTAAAACATTTCATTTAATGATAACAAGACGGTTGTCATGGTATATTGAAAAAAATAGCATATTATCACCATACACTACTGGATTTAGGCGAGGACAGTCTTTTCAAGAAAGTTTAGTTCATTTAGTATCGCATATCCAAATAGGTTTCTCAAATAACATTTCAACATTGGCTTGTTTTATAGATGTGGAAAATGCCTACAATAATATATTAATTGAAAGTATGACTAATTCACTTGACCGTTTGGGAGTAGGTAAAAGATTTTGTGCATATTTATGGAACTTTCTCATCGAGCGGTGTCTTAAAATTGGTGACGAGTTTGAGAACAATATACATATAACTAGACACGCTCGAAAGGGTTTGGCGCAAGGAGATCTTCTATCTCCTCTTTTATTTAATATCGCAACTTTAAAGATCGGTCACCAACTTAATGAAATAAAATTTTGCCAATATGCTGACGATTTTGTACTATTTACATCAGGTAAGACACAAGATAATGTGATAAGCATTCAAAATACCTTAAATATTATAAATTTAACGTTACAAGAGATAGGCTTTTACAAATATCACAAAATAAATCAAAATTTTGTCTTTTTAAAAGAGGTCGTAAACGCGAACAAATTTTGGTACAGTTAGACGGCCAAACAATAGAACTAGTAGATACAGTTAAATACTTGGGATTATGGTTGGACAAATCATTGCGATGGTCTAAACATATTAATGAATTAGTCGAACATACTTGTAAAATTATAAACGTACTTAAAGTGTTAGCTGGGTCCTCGTGGGGTCTACACCCCACTCATTTGCGTAGGTTATATATATCCCTATTAAGAAGCAGAATAGATTACTCCAGTTTTTTGTATGACAACAGTTCCAAATCGAATTTAATTAAATTAGAATTATAGGTGGTTTCATTAAGAGCACTCCTATTCATACTATGGAGAGTAAGCTCTGTGTGATTCCATTGTATGTAAGAAGGCAATACTTAGCGTACGGATACTGTCTCAAAGCGAGATCTTATCAGCATAATTTTATTGTTTAAATTTTGGTGCAACTTTTTGGTCTTCGTAACAGTAGGTACTGGCTAAATAAACGGATGCCCTTACTAGCTGCAGCAATGGATGAAATTAAAAGGGAAGATATCGCCTATTCACCTCAACTCCTTATTCAGTTTGTCGACTTGGATGACAAATATTTGTACTGAGCATATCATTGAATCACAACTGACTAGTATCAATTGTTCTAAGAGAACCTGTGAAATTAATAATTTAAAAAATAATGTATTGAAAGAACTATGTGATAAATATTCAGATCGTAATGTTATATATACCGATGGTTCCAAGAGTTTCGAGGCCGTGGAGCTGCTTTTTATGATCCAAGAAACACTTCTTATTGTAATAACAATTTTAAAATACGCGGTGAGATCTCAATTATGTCGGTGGAACTATTTGCAATATAGCAAGCACTTTTGTATATTAGAACCGTGAAGTACAAAAAAGTAGTTATATGTACCGATAGCAAAAGTGCAGTGCAACACATAGCTCGGTGCGCCTCTGGATACAGAGGTGCTCTGATAGCTTATGATGTGCTAGCAGAAATTGAGGAACTACGTCATATTGGGGTAGTTTTGACATTGCAATGGGTTCCATCACATATTGGGTTGCGAGGTAATGCGGAGGCTGATACATTAGCAAAGCAAGGTACATTTCAAGGAATAGAAATAAATATCAAACCTAACTACTCGGAGTTGTTACCAAAATACAGGCGAAGTTGTTATAATACTTATAGAAAGAGCATTTTAATAAGATTTCATTAGAAAAGGGAATTTGGTACAAGTCGCTGCAGTGTGAGCCTCCTCATATACCTTGGTATCTTGGGATACAATTACGTAGACAACTTCTTGTGACAGCTTTCAGACTTAGATCAGGACATATTCCGCTTAACAAATTTAAATATTTGATGAAAATTGTTAATTCTCCAAACTGTGAAATGTGTGGGCAAATAGAGGATGTACATCACATTTTAGTGGAGTGTGTTCGGTTTGAGTCTGAAAGACAGAACAAATCAAAAGGACATTGGTATGTTTCATCATATATTAAGTTATCCAACATCAGCGGCAGCAAGTAAACTCTTTGTGTTTGCCAGTCAATGTATTGGTTGAGGCTCTTTATGTTTTATTAAAAGCAAAAAGTGATTCATCTTAGAAAATAATAATCCTTATTTTGCGAATGTATAATATATAAAGAAACCAATGGGAGTTATATGTACATTATTGTATAAATGTACCAAAATAAAAAAAAATTAAGAAAAATTTGATGGTTTTAAAATCATTTGACATCCTTATAACGAAGCCTAATGCTTTATTAGCTTTCATAACTATATTTGAAATGTGTGCATCAAATAAAAATTTTGAGTCAAATATCACCTCTAGGTCCCTGATAGTATCAACCCTGGCTATTGCGGTGTCCGACAGAATGTACCTATTGACAGATTATTGGGTTTGGCTTACGAGCGAAAGAACAAACATAGCATTTGGACACATTTAAATCTAATTTGTTTTTTATGCAGTATGTTTGAAAGTTATCCAGATTACTTTGTAGATAAGTAGTGCCTTCATAAGATATTTTTTTCAGTATCTTCATGTTTTAACGCGTTACCAGCCGGCGGGCAGAAGCCAGGTCCGTAGCTGGTAACCGTTAGGGTTATATTGAAACACGCAGACTGATTCAACTGAGAATAAGTATATTTACAAATTTTCACCTATCTTATATCCCATTTATTAGTCATGCAAGTAACGCTAACACTAATGTGTACAATAAACATTTTCACCAATCAGCGACAAGTAAACAAAAATCTAACATTTACGAATGATTTCTTGGAAATCTGTTCGCGAGTATAAAACGTATAAAAAGCAGAGGAAAGCTTCGCGCGTCACCAGTTCTAAAGTTGATATCGTCGCGGCTAGGCATATGATGCTCCGTTCGATCGCCTTCGCGCGTCGCTTGGTTTCAGCGCGGCTAGTTGTACGATGCTCCGTTCGATTCCAGGTTTCTCGTAAAGTTATATGTTGCCTGTGCGTATATACATGCGCCACAATGTCGTCTGCATACAACAATATTTTTTATGTATGATAACACGATATGACGTCATTAATGTATGTATTAAACAAAAGAGACCCTAATAGGGATCTCTGTGGAACTCCTGAAGGAATGCACATTGCTTTTGGCGCATAACCATTTAAAACGCCTTGACTCCTGTTCTCGACATATGATGTGAACCACCTAAATAAGTTACCACGTATACCTATCTGTGAAAGTTTCTGTATCTATATAAAATGGTCTATTCGGTCGAAACACTTGCTGAAGGCGGTGTAAACAAGATCCACCTGGAACCGCTGTGACATGTGTTCGGATATGAAATCATTACAAGGTTAGATGTAGTAGAGCGACCTCTAAGGAATCCATACTGATGCTCGCTAAGGCTGAGCTTAACAGCCGAATAAAGTTGCCTGTATATAATTTTTCCTAGTATTTTGGCAAATACACACAGCTTGGATATTGGCCTATAATTCTCCACCACTTTTTGACCTTTTTATATATTGGAGTTATATACGCCGACTTACAGATATCAGGCATCTCCACCTCAATAAGTGATCGTTTGAATAAAATAGATATAGGAACAGTTAGATATTTAGATCAGTTAAAAATAAAAATTGGTGGAGCATTGTCCGGGCCCACGGATTTGTTAAGGTCTACCTGTTTAAGCAGTTTGAACGATTCAGCTTCTTGTATTTCTATTGAGTTAAGTTACCACGCTGGCCTAGTGCAGGTTGGCAAACTTCACATATCGTCGAGAATATTATGGACAACTCTGATGCAGGTTTCCTCACGATGTTTTCTTTCGCCGTTAAAACGTGCAATAATTAACTTATTAATACGACCTCTGCGTGGCAGTCCAACGGTATCCCATTAGGCTCGCTGCGTTATTTTTAAGGGTACCTCTGAAAATAACCAATAAAAGAAACAACCATAATAAAAAATTACATTTTATTTTTTAACAAAGACTACAGAAGACACCACACTGCCAATTTTCCCGCCAAATTTGAATTGTGGTGTTGGTATTAAGCGTTTCAACTTCATTTTTTCAGAAAAGTGCTTGATCAATTCATCATTAGTCCAATTACATGATGTTATTATAAACATACCTGTGGAAATAGAAATAGGGTAGAGTGTATTTTTAGGACTGCAATATGGTATGGCGTTGTTTTTATTCTGTGTGCACGTTAGTGGATGCTCCTATTCTACACTAAACTAGAAGCTAACTTTTGAAATATTGCTTGAGTGTTTCATGAGTGGTACCTAAGTGGTTTAACGGATGCAGCTGCAGGATTTAAATGAGTGGCCATGAGTTTCTTGCCAGTTCTTCTCTTTGGTTCTATGCTCTTGCTTTGCTGAACATAACATTTCTGTCGCTGACATTCTATGTCATAATATAGCAATAACACTTTACCTGTTTCGGGAAACTAACCCGAGACCATGAGGTACCGCTGTGTGAACACAGCGGTTGCATGCACTACCACTGATGCACAAAAATAACTATTTCATGATTTGAACCTAGAATGCTCCATGCAGTCAAAAACACATACCGTCTTCATCCAATAACTGGGTAACTTGGTCGATATATTTCTCCCTCTGTCTCTTAGGGTTGTCTGGGTTGAGGCATATAGCATCATAGGTACCCTTATCATGTATGATACCAAATTTACCAAGCTCTGTAGTGTTACCCTTGGTGATATTAAAAACCTGAAAAGAGAAAAGAAAGTATTACTTTCATTTTTAAAAGACAACTTCTAATTCCTATATGACTTTACAAAGATTCAAACAACAGGCACAAAGAACATCCAGACTCCGAACACCTATTTGTGGATCAGATGAATTCATGTCCCATGTGGGATTCGAACCCACCACACTCGGAGTGTCAGTGGCGAGGCGACCACTTAAACCAACAGGCCATCCGAGCAATCCTGGCTTCGTTGGCACAGACGCAGTGAGTGTGACTAGGGACGACTTTACAAAATATTAGCGAAAAATTAAAGTTTGTTACTGTTCATACTTATTATTATTTGTATTATATTGTAAGTAGTGGTTAGCTATAAGTAACATCTACACACTAAAAGTGGAGCAAGCCAGTGGGCCAATAAAAAAAAAAGTGCCTGAAACACAGGTCTAACCTAGTTCAGGCAAGTAGCTTCTAATAATTTAAAGTTGTTAAATTATCCTTTCTTGCTATAACTAATTATTATTTTGGTTATAAACTAGTTTATTAAGACATTGAGTTATTGTTAGATATTAAGATTTAATTTAAAGTTGATTTAAGTCCACTATTGTACTCCTTTTCTAGCCAAATAAATTTTATTATTATTATTAATCAGTGGTGAATCTGATAAATTTTTGTCCCCAATGAGATTCGAACCCACAACACTCGACGTCTAGGCGGATACTTTAAACAGTACAACCTTCATGTAGTCCAAATTCATTATTTTCTATGGTAACTGATTCTGCATTTAAATTGTTAATTTTGATTTACCTGATATTTAATGTGTGGAAACTCTGCTTGCGACACTTTCTTAGCTAGCAATATGGCTTCCTCACAGTAGTCTATGCCCAATAGGTTTGTAAATCCTTCTTTAGCTAACTCAATCAGTGTGTAGCCATTGCCGCAGCCTGGAACATGAAGTAAGAAATAAATAGTAACTTGGTGATGCTTGGTAATGAATGTATCTGATGTATTAAACCTTTGGGTTCAATTCTTTAGACTGGGTAAGTGTTATTCGGTTTTGGTTTCATGAAATGCAAGTAAGGTTCTACATTGGGTCTGAAGTTCAAAACCAAGATTGGACAAAATATACTATAACAAAATATAATATATAATAATACTTTGTCCAGTGTGGAAACTGAACTTGAGACCACAGAGGTAGAGTTGTAGAGTATGTTATTCATATTTAGAATAATTGGACTAGGCATTACTCACCCCACCTATTGCGATAGAAATGGCCGCTTTTCCAAATTATTTAACTATAATTAAGTTCCTTCAAATTAGGGGTAGCCTATTCTCCTTTAAGTATCATTATGTCCAACCTCGGAATTAAACCCAAGACATCATGCACAGCAGATGTTTCCACTACCACTTTGTATGTATGTATCCACAATGGAGTCAGTCTATATAATATCGAACTTACCCAAATCAATGACAGCAACATCTTTATCAACACCACAGTCACAAATCCAGTTAATCACTCTCTGAGCGCTGTCCTCACCAAACCACACGTCACCAGGGTCTCCGTGACTCTCGAAGTTCTTAATCTCCTTAGTGTATGCTTTCTGCCAGTAATCCTGGGTGCCAAGTTCAGAAGAGTCTAATTCTGCTAATTCTGTGTCTTCCATTGCACTGGAAAGAAAAACAAAGCTTTACTATATTCATACCTACACAATTTATAGAGCTTACAAAAAAACAAAGGTTCCAATTTTGAAAGACAACATCGTAATAACTCCTTCCCGACCCAGAAAATATTTATAAAATAGCAAAATCAGTATTCAGTATGCGCTTTCCCTGTAAGTCTTGGTAAGAGCCAGAACGAAGATGTCCCTATTGGACCAAATAGAGAGTCAGTTTTGCTATGACTGTCTAAAAATATTTTAATAGCGTATTTAATTTGCGGCTCTGTTTACATAATTATATTGTACTGTATTAATGAATTAGCACTCTATTGCTTAATAGCCTGACTAATACATTTTAATTGAAATAGTACTTAATAGATTGGCATCTTATAAGTCTTTGTTGATAAACTTTATGTCAAAACATTGGATATTAATTAGAGGTTATGTTTCTAATGGAAGTAATAAAAGCTATTTTAAATAAAGGAAAGGAGTGCTAATTATACGTAAAGCTAGTTATGTGTATGTATTTTATTTAATTATTTTTGCTTTATTACTAAAGTTAAGATCAGATACATACTGTAATTGCGGTACTGCGGTGTTTTATTTTTAGTAGTGATGTGCACTAATCCATTATTTATATTACTATTTATATTTAGTCGAGTTACATAAAATATTAAAAAAAGGTTTACGTTATTTGGTGCTAGGTATTATATACATTAGCAAAATAAATCTTTATTTCTTATAATAACTGGGTATATCAGTATTATTCAATATAAAAATCTACTATGTCATAAACTCATGAATAACGATAACATGAAATATCGACTAAAACTATTGTATAATTTGTAGAAATAATGACATCACTTACAGTATTTGGAGTGTTCGGTTCAAAGTCGAAATTGTTAACACTAGGTATCAGATTATGCGACAAGAATATTACGAAGTTACTCAATCTGTGCTTTTCATTAAAATAAGTGGCTCACCAGTTTAGTATAAAATGCTTGTGAATGGAGCACGGACTGGCTGAATGGGATTGGTAGAGGCACATGTAGATTTGGCTGGAAGAGCCATGATCTATGTGTACCCAAAGGATAGAGAAGGAAGGGTCCTCTAGGCAGTGTAGACAGCGACAGCAAATATTCGCCCTAACAAACAAGCATATGCTTTCGCGAGGAAACACTCGTCTAGCATGTAGCCGGGGTATTGCAGGTAGTTCGTTTCTGCAGGACGGCGTATTTGTGTCTCCGTCAGAAAAAGCATTGCCAGCCGAGCGCTGGCAATGCTTTTTCTTCTTCGTTCCAGGCCGTGATGGACGACATTAAGGTTAGCGAGGAGTTTTCTGATGTTAATAAACTCCACGACACAGGAAGAGGAAGCAGCAGTTGGGTTACGGAGATTTGTTACTGTTGAACGACAATGCTTTGTTCGTACTGCCATAGAGTGAAAGGAAAGGTAAGCGTGAAAAATAAGGAGGCAGCTATTCTCGCAGCAAAATGGGGCAAGGCGCAGAGCAGGTTTCGTCATAGATATTACGTTCTGGTATGGCGATAGCTGATCCGACGGACGGAAGGATCCCTGCACCCTGCCAAAAGTGGTCGCCGGGACCCAGCCTCCAGTCAACATCCGGCACGACGAGCCAACACAATAATCTCAAGATTATGCGCGGCATGATGAGGCAGCCAACCAAGTTGGTTAGACTCGGTTGGGCCTCTGGACTATATGGCGGCCAGCAGAGCACCGTTTCTACGGCTCTCCCTGGCCACCACCGGGTCTACTCACGCCACTCACACAATGACTCTACGGATACTCTGCAGGTCCTTCATAAGCTGCGAGAATCATCACATCATGCTTGGGCCTTCGGTGCTCTCATTCACCGAACGAAACACAGCAGTAAAACAGTGCTGTTTCATGTCGATTTTTTGTAAGAGGGTAGTACTTTCCCAGTCGAGCCGGTCCATTCATGCTGTAACCAGGTTGGCTCTACTACCAGCAGTGTTACTGGGTATTCCCGTTCTTAACTCATTAGCAGCACTGAATCTGCTAATTTGTCTGGATGAGGATAGCTTAACATAGCTGACATGACTGTGAAGAGATTGTGATAGGGACAAAAAGTATCATTGTAAGAGAAAAGCTAAGAATGTATATAATTGCAAGTTCTCGAATTCGATGCTAACCCAACATACCTCTGACCTTTCAAAGTTATGTGCGTATTTAAATAGTATTATCGTTTGATTCAACGGTAAGAAAAGCATCGTGTCAAAACCTATATGTTTAACATAATGTTCTCGACGGCTTCGATGGCGTAGTGGTTAGTGTAACCGACTGCCACGCCTGAGGTCGCGGGTTCGATTCCCGCACAAGTCAAACATTTATGTGCATGAACATGGATGTTTGTCTTGGTCTGGGTGTTTCTATGTATAATATGTATGTATTTACAAAACAAAAAGTATAGATGTATGTTTATCCATTGTTTAGTACCCATAGTACAAGCTCTGCTTAGTTTGGGCTAGATGGTGTTGTGTGTATATGATAGAATATTATATTATGTGCGACGTATGGAGTATGGCCTGATCTAACTCTGAGTAAAGGCCTGTGCCTAGCAGGGTAACACTGTATAAACATGGTTAATATAATTATTATAGTCGCAGTCACGGCTGAAATTTTCAAAGATTTTGCCGAGATTTTCAACTAATGTACTAGATGGGATTTTAGTCGATTATGGGACCCAGGCTAGCTTTTTTTTAAGAACAGCTAGTTGTTCCGTGTCTGAGTCTTTTTTGTGCCCATTGTTTTAATGTGTATAAAGACCCTCACCGCCTGGAATTATACATAATGAGGTTATAGTCTTATTCAAAAAAGTATTTTTAGGAAAAATAAATGCAACATACCAGTCTTTCTTATTTTGTTTAATACACATCACCGCTTAATGTAAATATTAACAACATAAATAATATAAACAATCCTTGTTTTTAAACTTTGAACTAATCTTTGAACTTATTTGCCAATCAATAAATAATTAATAGGTAACAAGACGGACCAATAAATTATATAATATGAAGTAGTAGATAATATAACAAAATTGGGAGTTGAAAGCAACCTCTATTTATGTTAGACAACAAAGATTTGAACCATAGATGTGCCCACACCGTATTTAGATCGCTGAAAATATTGTCCACATTGAGAAGAGTGAGCTCACTCATTATACTTGCATGCTAAAGAACTATTTTTTTTAAATACATTTGCGCATGGTATTGCTTTATGGATACTTATTCTATTAAGTAAATATGATAAATAAAATAACATTTAGTTTGTTTACATTTTCATCAGAATGGATTGGAATAAACTATACCTATATTTATAATTCAGATGTCTTTATGCGTAGACAGAGAAATACTATATTCTATACTATACTCTTTCTACGTCTTTATGTGTCAGATGACAGCTGAATTATGAACGAATGAACAAATGAACGAACTTAAATGTGACCATATTTAGACGCAGTAGGGCGCATCTGTGATTTAAATATTTTATAGACAGTATCGGATCTGGAAGCGAGACAAGGATCTTCACAAAAAGGGGCTTCAAGGTCAAACAATTTTAACTTTTCGATGACTTTACAAGTCCTGAATATTTCCGACCACACTTAAACGTTACTTAACGTTTGTGAACACATTTTGATGTTTGACTATTAATCACGCAAACCGTTGAACGGATTTGAATAAAACTTGGCACACGTATAGACTATGTCTTAACCTATTGAGTGGCACCGGTACACCGGCGGACAGTCACAATATGTTTGCAATTATGCCTGGCATTCAAACAATTGACAGGTTAACACATAATATACTTTTAATCCTGCTATACAGAAACTAGTATCAAATAGGGGTTTAAATAGAAGCCGCGGCTCTGTATGAACAAAATCGGTAACGTTGTGGTTTTTACTAACTATTTCATCAATTTATTTTTAATGGCCAATCCAAATTATACCTATGTTTCTTTTATGTATAGTTGCTTGCTTATTTAGGTCACTGTGGTTTGTTTTAATTTAACAAAGATATCAACATTCATAATTAGAATTAATTCAACGAATACGGGCAAACATTAAGGCCTGTTCCACCACCTCCAAATAGCATTTATCTATATAACAAAAGTCTCGCCATCTTTCTTTAACCTAACGAGAGACAGACAAGAAGCGATTATCTTTCGTATAACTTTACTTGATAGTGGTGAAACTCGCCGTAAGCGTTATAACTTGAAATATAAATTATATGAAAGGTTTTTGATATTTATTATTAATAATATTTAAATATAACTCTTTCAGAAATATAAAATAATAATAAAAATTAGACGTAGGACATAAAGGGCTATTTCATAGTTAGAGACCTAATATAAAAAGCCTACAAGGAATGATTCAAGCCAATAATCTTAAATACCATTTAATAATAATAATTTTAGCTAAAGGAACACTTCATCCATTTTCTATAGATCCCATTACCCGTGGGGTTTGTATTGACGTAACTGCTGGGCGGAAGGACAGCTAGCATCATAGCAAAGAGGCGACGTAATCCGGCTAAAAGAAAAACATCTTGTTAATAACATCTTTTTAAGTCCGTAGTATTTTTCCTTAAAAAGGAACTACCAAACTAGGATAATTCTTGCGTAGCGTTGAGTTAAAAGAACGATAAACATATTATTTTTATTTTTAAATCTCTGCTCCTGGATTAGGATTGAAGCCTGTATGGAAGGAGAATTTACAAACATTCAAACAACGCGCGGACACAAAGACCACCAAGCCTTAGAGTAACTCGATTTCGGGATCACACAAATTTTTGTCCCGCGTGGGGATCGAACCCATAACACTGTATGCAAGTGCCTGTATGACCTTGTGTTAACATAGAACGATACTTACCGAAACAAACCAATAGGAATCCCTTCTGAATATCAAACGGGATATGAATCCCATTTCCGACTCTGGCGCGATGGCATGTAGGTGTAGATGCTTAACGCTGCGGAAAGGCGGCCAATGGTAACCGAGACGAGCGTCTTCTGACGACAGATTGTTTTTGCTCAGGAGTTCGTGAGCTGTTGTTTGCATTTTGGTAACTGGAAAATACATGAACTTGGTAAATTTTATTTAATTTTTAATTTTTAGTTTAGTTACCATTGGACTGCCGGAAAAAACATAAGGCGCCGACTGTATAGGGCTTCAATGGCATTATCGGTAGGACTGATCCCCTTTTTTATTGCAGGGGAATGCATTTATAAATACCTCACCGCGGGAAAAGGGGAGCGTAGAGGTTATGTCGGACTTACTCGGGAAAGATGAACCAGGTACCTACTATCGACTAAATCTACCAAGGTGTGCCTACTCGGTACCTTGAATGGTGGGTCGGTCACTGGAACTGAAACTACATCAGCGACTAACTCAGCAGTCAAAGCAGCAAAAACTACTTGCGGGCGACGCCCCGGCACGACAGAGAGCGTCGCTTCGATTAATTGCTGGCGGATGTGAGATTCCCGTTCTCCCACCACGACCTTCACGCCTCTCCAATAACTTCGCGTGGTACTCTGGGTAAAAGACATTAACAGTACGCAACAACATCCTACCTACCTTTGGACCTGTCTTCAGGACCCGAGTAGATAGAGTTGCGAGTGGTGAGCGGCTTTATTGCTCCGGCACCTATCTGGACAATAGGTAATGCCACTTGGGCACGAGGTAGCTCGCTATTACAAGAACCGGATCTCTGGAGTTAGGTTGGAGAAATAGAGATTTGGGGACAAGACTTGACTGGTCCCAGAAGGAGCTCTCGGGCACTGGAAGGTACAGGGGCTCTGACTATTATAACCTCGGGCACTGGAAGGTACAGGGGCTCTGACTATTATAACCTCGGGCACTGGAAGGTACAGGGGCTCTGACTATTATAACCTAACAGTTGGTGTAGGGGAACGCTATATAATAAACTGGATTAGTCATAGAGAGAGATGAATTGTACACAACAACATTTTCATGCAGTCGACGCATCTGGCTAGCAACTCTTCTGCGAGCACAACATCGCCTCAACCCTTTTGCTGCCCGTCGTAAACAAAATAGAAAATCTATTGACATGTATCATGAGTGATTTATCGGACTTAAAACGTGTGTGTGAACGGCACCTCAAAACCGTACCCGTCGCAAGAACACAACATATCGTGATTTTGAAGAAGTCTCGACTTCTGTCCAGGGCTCAGGTCCTTTGACTTTCGAAATGATGTGCGTATTAAAACTTAATTAATTATCGTTCGCTTTAACTGTGGAGGAAAGCATCTTGAGGAAATGTTTTTGAAGATATGTGAAGTCTGCCAACCCACAATGGAACAGTGTGATGAACTATGGCCTAACCCTTCTTATAGTGAGGTGGCTACGCTCCATTTTTTTGTCCGCATATTCTATTCTACCACATACACACAACACAATCTAGCCCAAACTAAGCAGAGCTTGTGCTATGGGTACTAGACAATGAATAAATATACATATATATTTTTTTTTGTAAATACTTACATATTATACATAGGAACACCCAGACAAAGACAAACATACATGTTCATGCACACAAATATTTGGCTTGTGCGAGAATCGAACCCGCGACCTCAGGCGTGGCAGTCGGTTATACTAACCACTACGTCATCGAGGCGGACACATTAGCACTCGGAGTAGGACTGAGAATGAGAATCCTTACATTATAAATGCATATGTGAGTTTGTTTGTTACACTTTCAAGGCTTAACTACTCGACTGATCATCCTAAAATTTTACATAATCGTTGTCAGTGGTACAGAAAAAGACATAGAGTACCCTTCAACCAGAAAAGTACTGATCCTGAGGAATAGAAATTTATTGACAAAAACTACATTAACGCGAGCGAAACTGCGGGCAAAAGCTAGTAGATGTATATAAAAAAGGATCAGATGAGCCGTGCACACTCCAGGATTATCTAGTGCCTAGACCAAGATGTTAGGCTACAACTCTAAATTCCAGTTTTATGTGTACGGCGCTGTTTATAGCCTGGCCCTCTTTGATAAATTACCCTAGATATATTTTTTTATTTTAATATAAAGGCAACTTCCGCACTATGAATAATTCCTATGTCGCAGGGTACTTAACAAACATTTAAACAACAGACACAAAGAACACCCAGGCTCAGAACAATCATTTGTGGATCACACAAAGATTTTATCGTGTGGGATTCGAACCCTCAACATTCTGCGCAGAGGCAGTGACAGGCGACCACCTTAACCACAACGTCACCCGTGCTGTGAACCCTAGACATGCCGGTGTAAAAGGCCTTGTAGAATGCCTTATATACATACATATCTTGTTATGCATATGTATATTACTTATCAACAAGGTTACAATAATGGAAGTCTTGCTCGCATATACAATTTAAATTTTAAACAATAGTTTAATATAAGCGAGCAGGAATTTTATGTTTATTATGTATAATACATAATAACCATAAAACATATAAGATTATAAACAACATTGTTTTATTTACTTTTATTGTCATGACAACATGTAATAAATATATTCTGAAGTTGAATGATGAATAAATAATAGTTAACCATCCACATCTATAATAATAATATTCTATCACATACACACAACACCAGCCCAAACTAAGCAGAGCTTGTACTATGGATACTAGACGATGAATAAACATACATAATATACAATTTTTTTTATAAATATGTTCATATTATCTTTATATATATAATTCTTCTTTTGATTTTAATGCATTTTTTTGTGTGTGTTCAAGTGGATTCGAGGATGGTTCAGATTGGTTTTTTTCCGCCTGTACAGGGCTACGTCTGTCGAGTTGATTAGTACTATATAAGAATCTTTACTATACTTATACTTGACTGTTAATTTTTAGGTTATGCAAGTATAAACATGACAGTGTATGTCAGTGCTTCAGAAGTGCAAAAGTAGTACATGTGATTAATGAGCAAGAAGAAATCAGGTTTGATATCTGTGCTGAGGAAAGGATCATCAGATTTCTGTCAAAACATCTTTAGTAGCACCACTGAATCTTAGATTGTGCTGATAGACAATACTAATGCCTTCTCTTATGAAAAAATCTAATACACTTTCCATATAGGTACTTCCACTTTTGTCTACCCCTTTCGAAATATAGGCATGAGATCATATATATAACTAGCTGATCCACCTTCTCTGCCCACCTGCTCCTTCACATGAGAGAATTCTCTCCACTGTTGCAAAATTTTTCATTGATACTTTGTTATTGGTCGTAGTGTGATGTTATATTGGCTATAGTCTTCCTCAATAAATGGGCTACCCAACACTACAATAATTTTTCAATTTGAACCAGTAGTTCCTGAGATTAGCGCGTTCAACCAAACAACGACTCTCAGCATTATAATATTAGTATAGATTTTTAAACTGATGAGAGTGATTAGTTTTTTTTGAGATGTATTGAGCCTATCTGTATTATGAATTTACCTATCTGTTAAATGATATATATTATATAATATTTTATTATAATTATAATCCTCAGAGATAAGCATTCACGATAAACTTTGATTTATAGTAACAGACCATATACCTATTTTAAAACTTGACAATATATTAGTAGATTGCCAATGACAGACAATAATTTAAATAATAATTATCACTTATTTTTAAGTCTAATGGTAGTAGTAATGTATAATATCGCTTACCTAACTCTTTATCAGCCGGCGTCAAGCATTTTGCATCGTCAATATGCCTTTTTGGCACAATTAAGACGTGAAATTTGCTCGCTGGTTTTATATCACGAAACACGGACACATCGTCGTCTTCGTACAATATTTCTGTATTTTCTAACTTGTTGACTATATTACAGAAAATGCACGACGATCTCTGGGCTGTAACAGCAGTCATTTTTAAATAAATGTATATTTTATCGTGTGTTTACAATAATCTGTGCTACGGGTGGAATAGATTTTACATCTAATGTCATTATGAAAGTCAAGTTGACAGCTGTCATATATGTACGTCATGTTATGCTTGCTTGTGTTTATGTTATTTATTTCACAAGTTTCTCGTCAATATTGGTTAATCGTTATTCGTAACGTGTAACTTTGGCCCAAAACATATCCTAAGGAGACCGACCACCTTGTATGGGACTCTGGCCTGAGCGTGAACAATTTTATATTACAATAACAATATTAATTTTCAGTAACCTAAACCATGGGGTACCAATTAGAACAAAAAGTAAACAGTTCCAAAAATAGATCATAGATAGCACTATGAGTTCCAATGTTAATATTAAGATCAATCAAAATGCTTTATTGGAAGAAAATTGACCATAAAATGTTATTATAAATAAATATTGTACATATTTAATTAACGAGCATCAAGATAAACGCATTTATTTTATAATTTAAAGGTATCGATTTATCAGTACTTTTTACATCACACATAGGTAATCTACCTATCATTTTATTTTACCTAGAGGGCTAGATGAGACGCTAGATGGCTCTTTTATATGTTTATACAAGTCTACAAAAACATTGTGTTTTTATTTCATACCCTTCTTTTGGTTTACTTCAATATTTGTTTATTACCTACTGATACTAATTAATAAGAAATTACTTATAATATGAAAAATATGTATGCATAACAAATATCAGTGTATTAGACAAAACGTTTTGTTGTACTACATGGCATTATATTCAAACACCTGGTCGGTTCTCGTAACCTCTATTGTCAAATTTCATTTGCTTGAGCGGCAGTAGATATAGCGCAGTCGTTGGACTGGTCGGCGTTATAATAATCATTATCTCTGTGCTACCTACATATTCTGAATTAAATTACAAACTTACGATAGACGTTCCGATAGAAATGGAGTTTTAGTAAATCATAGCAACATTTTACTAAAAATAGTTAGGTAAATATTAAGTAACCTATCATAATAATTATTCTATAAAATTGAAGACTCTTATTTGTTTATACCGCTTTGTTACTTTAGTTTTTACGCAATTTCTAGTATTATTTGATCACTAGACGCAACTTGACTAAATCTGTTTCAAAGGGCCTGAAAGCTAGTTAGGCACAGTTGTGATTAGGGTTGCCACCTTTATTTTGAACAAATAGAGTATGTTTACTATCTTAGGTAAAAAGGTACATGATCTGAAAAAAAAAATTACTTATTTAACCTGCCTTTTGGTTACCATATTTTTGTTGATGCTAGTTAAATCTAACAAATATTTATTATTAAGGAAAGTCGTAATCGGATTTTTACAAAATATGTCTATATTAAGATAGATAAACAAATGATTTTATTCAATTTAGGGAATCTTTATAGCGTTGCTTTAAGTTAACAATTAAATAAAACCTGAAAAAGCGGACATAGGTAAAATAAAGTATCTTCACGTCCTTTATTTCTACTAAAGTATAAATTACGTTTACCCGAAATCACTTACAATACTTTACTATAAAGTACCTACGGTTGGCAACCCCAGTTGTGCTTGTTGTGAATTTCATACCCTTGATGAAATACGCGACGATCAAGTAAATCGTGCTAACTATCGTTTAAAGGAAGGTAGTTCGTAATAAACGTTTTTATTAATCAACCCGTGACCACGATCCATGCATGTCGGTCGAAACGTCGCGTCAGGCAATCAATATAGGTATATATTACCTTTTAAATACTTTATCGCGAGTAAGACCCGTTAACTAGCATTATATTAAGTACCTAGTTCATAATAGCCTGATAATGTCTTAGTTTATATACAATCTCCTACAATAACAAAACGAAATCTTTTGGAACAGGATACACTCATCGCACGCGCTGGTGCGGGCGCGGGGGTGGGCAGGGTAAGAATTGTATAATTGTATTTTATAGGAGGTATATCAATAATTATATTATTAGCTTTAACTTCTGTTAAAGTAGTAAATCGACGCGGCAGGCAGGCGCGCTACTCGACGCTGCGGCTACCGGCAGCACTCATACACGATATTATACACGAAAATTCACGAAGCTGACCGGAATAAACCGAACGCCGCCGCCGAGCGATGCGCGTGCGTGTGATTTGATTTCAAGTATGGCGTAGTGGTTTAATCGCTTAAACCGGGTACTTATCGACGTGCGGAGTGTTATGGGTTCGATTCTCACACAGAAAATAAATTATGTTCAACAGATTTTTTGTGTTGAGTCTGTTATACGGCAAAAGAGTAACCGTATGTCTTTTAAAAAAAGTGCTGGTTATTATATTTATTTTTCGATAGTTAAATTCAAAATAATCTATGTGATGTATTTTATAAATAGTCATAACTCAGTAAATTTCAACAGAGACTAAATACTAGGCATTGCACAGTTGTTTTCAAAAATCTGAGCGCAATATTTTGTGTTATTTTATATTTATAATTATAGTGAAATATAGATAACTAACTGCCAAAGTAGAATTCTATAGTTATTTTCAAAGTACCTGAACATCAATCTCAATCACAATCGCATACATAATGAAGTATATTGTTTTATTAATACTATTTAAAACGCATTCATTAAAATTATATGAAAAAAATATATACAAGGTCAAATTTTGACAGCAACACGATATATTCACGAAAATCCGACCGAGTAAATGAGAATCACCAAAGTGTGATCGTACGCATTTCGGCACACAACACTATAGGTATAGATAACTTTTATTTTCAAGGATGCGCACATTTTGCATCGGCTTGTTTAAATATGTTCTATCCGTGGTAAACAGTCAAGTACCTATTTTACTGTCACAACGCCATCTCTTATGAGCTGTTATCAAATAGGATTCGGAACTTGTGTACTTGTTTTGGGTAGATGGCAGCAGTGGCGCTAGTTTTGTGCTGCCATCTAGTGTAAAAAAAAGGTACCAAAATAGCAAGTAGAATAGCCAGAGTTAGGCGTGTCCAAGATTTTTGTATGGGATTGAGTATCTGTACTAGTATAGTATTATATTATCTGTGCCTAAACTAAGTACAAAACATTAAGCTATGAAGTTTAGTATCAATTTCGTTTATTATGAAAATAAAACACATTGTTTAAAATAAATATTAATTTTCATGTGTTACCATTACCTTCATAAGTTATTAAAATATTTTCCAGAAACGGGGCTGGTTGAGTGACATTTTTATATCTTGCCCAGCTTAGGTACCGTGTCTGTAGTATACAGACATTATGTGAGCACAGCGGCCAACAGTCCTTCGGCCGACTATGCAATTACCCAACACACTTTACCATTTTGATATATTTTATCAAATATCATATCATTTTTAAATTAATTATTATTGTAGAATTCGAAATATGAATTAAGTGAATAATGAAAAAAGTATCAACGTATTTTCAGATTTCGTTAATATTTCTAATTTAATGTGGTTTTTTAAACACTTTGTTACGACTTTTCTCCACTGTTGTTATTTTACTAGGCAACACAAACAAGCCATTTGGATGGTTCATTTCAGATACAAATTTTAAATGAAATGAAAATATTTTAGAAGTAATTTTTATTATACGTCAATTTCATACTACTGGATAGTAACCAATATTTATTATATATTAAAAGAAAACTTTTTATATTATACTTTGTTTCTAAGACGATTGTCCACGTTCAAGCCGAATATGGACGGTCTCCTTTTACAATCTCCTTTTCTTGTTTCTGGAAGAGACTACGACTATGATTGGAATTTGCAACCAAATTTTCTTAATCAATAATTCGATTTTAAAGGTACGATTATATTTTCATAACTTCTATAATTCATGTTTTGAGTGGCAGCCGTCTTGGAACAAATATTATGTATTACAATTTGTAGTTATCATATTTATAACAACTTTATGATTGTATTACAGCAGCGATAGCCTATTGGGAGACCGTTGGACTGCCACGCAGAGTTCTCGAGTTCGACCCCCAAGGCACGCATCTCTGACTTTTCGAAGTTATGTGCGTATTAAATATTTAATCACTCGCTTTAACTTTTAGGCACTGACACATGATTTTATAACACTGCCACTGATATAGGTCTCAGAGACTCCTTTAAGTAAAACTAGATGAAAATATACTTATATTAAGTTTTATTCTTTGTGTAGTTTTATAGTTACAATATGAATCTAACATATAAATATTTAACCATAAAATAGGGTACCAAATTATACGATATTAAGTATTTTTAAGAACACACAGCGACACATCAACCTAGACTGTTTGGACTTTTAACTATTAGAAGTTGAACGCTGCGAATCGTGCGAGAGAGTGTGTTATATTTTTGTTACGCTCTATCCTTACCATTACATCGTCACCACTATGCACTGTCTCTTTCCGACAATTCTCTGTTTTGTATGTAGCGTAGTTATGCGTATATAGGGAATCTAACTTGATCTGCAGCCGTGTGTACTATCTTTTATATAGGCACTTTCTTGTAGTAACTTTTATAAAAACAAAAATAACAAATAAAATAATTTTAGAATTAACAAAAATGTGTTCTTTTATAACTTATCTTTGTAATTCAAACTAATTAAATATTTATTGAGATCATATAAAAATAATGTTGGTGTTTAAATATCGATGGCCCCATCAAATAAACATGAAATGGCACATAACTAATTTTTTTTTTTATTTCGTTTCTACATCCCATCCACCTATATAATTTTTGTTTTTGTTCAAAAATGCTGTAGTAATAAGCAGTGAAACCTTTCTTTTATGGAAAAATAAGTTTAAAAGTCACATGAAAAAAATTACAACCAGCGGTTGCAGTTTTTAATGTTTTGAGAATAAACGTGTCTAAACATTGAAACGATTGACAAATTGCTATGTTACACGTTTATTCGTGTAAAAAATTTGTTGCTTCTGTTGATTACAGTCAAAGAGTACCTATAAATATACTACGGAAAATTACAGTATAGTACCAGAAATAAAAATGCGTGTTTTTTGAGTTTGCATCTAATACAAATAATTATTCTTGTTTTAATACAGTGTATAATTCATTACTATTTAAAATATGTCTTTGAATTATTGTTATTATAATCAAAGTACGATTATCTGGTGATTTATACTTTGAACGTTAATAAAATAAAGTTACTTTACTCAAATTTGCCCGCGACAAAATAGCGTGTTTCTAGGATAACCGATAGACAGGGGCGCGGGGAGCGAGTGCATAAGGACTTTACGTTTGCGGAAGGGTCTAGGTATTTTTATGTATTTACAAAAATATATATAGATAATATCCGTTGTCCATTTCCCACAGTAGCATTTAACACTGCTTAGCTAGGACTAAATGGCGTTGTGGGAATGTAGTTAAATATTACCTATATATTATTCAGATATACTTATCTATATTATTAGGTATTGTATACTTCACTTTTCAGTATTTGACAACTATAATGTTATAACCTAAAATAATAACGATCAATGTATTGTTTTAAGAAGTTTAAAGAACTTACACGAAGCTCTATTACTATAGATGGTATATCAGAGCTCGATGGTGCTAGTTGCTGTTCTAATAATGATTGAATTATTGGTTCACAACTAGTTTCTGCCGTATCATTACAAGATCAAATCCTACCTCCACACGATCCTGATTATAGAGGTCAGCTCAAAGCGGCCAACTTAACTTTAAGTTTTAAAAACATTTATCAAACAATAAACTTTTGAAGAGAATTCAATACTAATAGCCAGAGGATTTCTTAAAGATTTATGATGTGAAATTCAAATTCGTGGAAATTTAAAAATGATATGTGTATTACGAAAACTTGTCATAAAACCGCAAAGCGGCCATGGGGGTAAGGACAATGTGGCTACCCCAAAGTGCACATAAAAGTATTGGGAAAAGGATCGTGCCTGACGAAATAAAAATACCAAATATATTATAAACATTTTTATAAAATAATCAATATTTTATGCTTTCTTATAACATATTTTAATCACAATCAGACTTGAGAGTAACTTAACCATATTTAGTTTAAAAATGCAATAAACTTTTAGGATTTTTGTATCAGATTTAGTGTTTATCAATATTGAACATTTTTATTAATCAAAAGTAATTCTAAACTTAAATCTTTCAAGTCTTAATATATCCCTATCAAAGGAATGATCTAAAACTTAATTTTTCCTTAAAAAAGCAAGTGAAATAAAATGAATCTCTCTTTAAAAAAATATCACCTCAGTAGTAAGCTCCAATTCCGGTGTATGTCGTACACGCTTCATGAGCCCATAACTGACATTCATCATAGCGAATCCAGTCCTCTACGGGTGGATCATCGTATGGGTCCTCATAAATCAGGCAAAAGTAATATTGGGTTGCGGTATAATCGCTGTACTTTGCAGTATCATCGTTAGTTCTAGTTTTTTATTCCTCTTAGTATTACGAGTTTCAACTCTTTTTTGCGTTCCAGATGACACTCCCAAATTAATTTTAAAATTCCCTTATAAAAATCGTGTTCGGCACTTTCATTTTTAAAAGGTGTGGTATGTTATTTGCTTCGGCATATTGAAACACGAGCTGCAGGAAATCTTCCTTCGTGAGGCCAAAAAGAGGTTGTCCATACGTACTCTAAGAGTTCTTCTTCCTGCTGTAAAGTAAATACTGTTGTAAATCTGCCTAATCTAAGTTTCTTTCTGGCAGATCCTGTTTTTGCCTTCTTGGAGTTGTGCGAGAGATAACGTATTTGATTGTGATAAATTTAATCGAGCCGCGTTTTCCATTTACCTCTTTAACTGCCCTTCGTCCCATGACGCCTGGGTAGTTTTTCTTTCATAGTTGTTAACCATCTAAACAAAATAATTAAGCATTATCTATCAAATTATAATAATTTATCTAAGGACAAAGCGGTCAGTTGGCCGCTTTACCCAAGCCGCTTTGCCTTTTTCGGCCATTTTGTTTCAATAATTAATTATTCTCACATTATTTACTATCTTTCAGAGAGCATAGAACACAAACGTAGCTAAATAGATAAGTGACAGTAAACATGTAATAAACTCATTGAAATATAACGAAGTTTGACCAAAGCCGGTTGAACTTACCTTGCATTTTTTTAACAAAACAACTAGAATATTATATTTCGTCACTGCAACCACGCGCTCGGTCCTTACGCTACCGAATGACTGATCGGTGCGGGGCGGGAGATCGGTTATGTGGACAGAACGGCAACACCACGCTATCATTTTAAATAAGTATAAAATGAAGCATGGCCGTTTTGCTTCCTATGGCCGCTTTGAGCTGACCTCCCCTAAACTATTAGATATTTCTGAAAATGTTGCAATATTAACACCTCTTTCTTTTGAGTCTTTTTCTCCTCCTCCATCATCACAATATCATAAGATAGATGACATAACTTCTCCAACTATTTTGTATTTAAGTAAGGATTGTGATTTACAAAGTATTTCTGACTTAGAGGGTGTTTTACAGAGCATTGATGCGCGTTACAAATCTGAAAATCTAAATATTGAAATAGAAAATGTAATTTCAAACCATAATCTTGTAAGAAAACGGAAAAGGGATCCAGAATCGTAGAAAGATCGAAAAATAAAGTTCTTAAAATTCTGGCCAACGCTATGAAAGTATTAGAACAAAGAAACAAAGATCTGAAAAATGTATTAGACCATGCTGTAACTGCACACTTAAAATTTGATGAATGTACCAGAAAGAACATTTTTACCAAGTTTTGGGCTATTGGTGACCACGAGAGACAGTGATCCCACTGTCTCTCATGGTCACCAATAGCCCAAAACTATTACGTTATAAAAGAGGATGTTAAAAGGATAACAATAGAAAGCAAAATAACCGCACTCAAACATTAAGTTACCATCTTCCTACTAATTACATTAATACAGTCAAAGTTTGTAAACACACTGTCAATAAATCAATCAATTGGCATAGTCAAATTGCTAAGAGAGCCATAGAAATAGCTAGCTGCCTTTGGTTATTCATTCAAGTTCAAGCTTACGTAGAAAATTCAGTTAAAAATATATAATTCTATTCTGATTCGTGTACTGGCCAAAATCGTAACCGATTTATGTTTGCTATGTATGCGCTTGCATCTAATGGGACACCTGTACCGTTCAGTCGTACTGTAAAAGATCTGGGTTTGCTCATTGACTCCAATTTAAATTGGCAAGCTCAGGTTACTAGTGTCAGTCAGAGAGTAACCGGACGCTACGCGCCTTGTATCGCCTAAAGAATTTTATCACATCTAAGACGAAAATAATGCATGTGCAGACTTTGATCTTTCCCTTTATTGACTTTGGTGGTGTATGTTACTATGACCTGAATACAGATCTATTTAATAAATATGACCGATTTCTAAATAACTGCATTCGATTAATTTACAATCTTCATAAATATGACCGTATTTCATCTTATAGATCCACTTTAGAATGGTTACCCATTCGTCAACGCCGTAGTTTGCGTGCCAAATGCCCCCACTTATTTAACCTGTCTTTTCCAATATCTATGTTCCGATCATGATAGAAATCTTCGTTCTTCCAATAACTTTCTCTTACTTTGTTCCTCCCATACATCTAGTTTCCTACATTTTTCCTTCTTGGTCCAGTCAGTTTTACTTTGAAATGCGCTCCCTCATAAAGTCAGGATGTCCACAAACCGTTGCACTTTCAAGTTAAAAGTGCGTGCTCTCTTCCTTGACAGTTTATCTGTTCCATCTCATCAGTAATATGTTACGTATGTATGTATGTAGGCGTCTATAAAAATTTTAAACTAGCTTACGATGGAATGCTACCGATACCTGTACCTCTTTATAAAGATTTAATTAGTTTGTGTGACTCAGGAATAATTCCTAGTCACTATCAGAGGTTTTACAGAAACTTAAAGCCATCTGAAAATACAACTTTTAGTGACAATGAAGATGAAGATTAATTTGTCTTACAATAATTTAAATTTTTTGCTTCATTACAAGTGGTGTATTTTCAGATTATGATAATTATAGTTCACCTAATTTAATAAGATTCGGCGTGCGTGTTCCCACGCGCGCCTCTGTGTCGTGTCCGTCTCCCCCTTTAGGGGGAGACAGTAGGGCTTTTATTTTGTAGTACCTATCTTGGGTAGGTCTTATTGCGTAGGGGCCTGCCGTTTCATACGGCGGGCCGAAACCTCGGCGGGGTCGCGACCGTATGCGAAAGTGATTCGCGCGGCCCCGTCGATAGTGGTTTTGTCGAGGAACACCGTGGTAGGTTTAGTCGGTATTCCGGGAGGTACATTATCTTTTCAAAATCTTTCTTTTACCCCGGCGAGTCCGACATAATCCCTCCGCCCGCCCCCGCGGAGGGATATGCGTCATAGCATTCCCCCACGTAAAAAAAAAAAAAAAAAAAAAAAAATTAATAAGATTAAAAAAAATATATAATGTAATAACAGCAATCCCCATACTTACTGTACTGTTTTGTTTATTTGTGTTATTATTTGATACTGTTTATGATTTATACTGTTATCTGATTATGTTTGCGTACTTTTTAGGAGAATTAATAATTTATGTTTTATTTTTCGATAAAGTAGGTGTAAATCTATCGTTATGTTAGAAAGTTTAATTACTTATCTTTAAATGACTTAATATTAGGTCCAAGCAAACTCTTTAGTTTAATCCTTGAGATCTCATTCTAATGACTTACATAGTCTTTTCAGTAAACATTGTTATGTATTACATATCATAAAAATAATTATTTGACACTAATAAAATTGTAATCTATGTTTGTATGTATTAAGTGTTATTCTTTATTACGAGAATAAACGTGTAAATATATGTATATTACGCGGTCGTGAAAGTTTATAAATTCCCTTAACAATAGCCTAACATTGTCTTTTTCATGAAATATTTACATTTCAACATGAATAAAAACATTATATCTCAAACGATTTGAACAATAATGTTATATGAGTTATGACCAGAATAAAAAAATTAAATGGTTTTTCATGATTTGTCTGTTGTCTGAAAACTACAAAAATCTTGGTTCAAATTATTATACAAGTCAGAAGTTAATTTTCTCGTTACATTATATTTAACCTTTATTTTTTACGTATAGCAATGCATTAATGCATACCCCTCCGCGGGGGCGGGCGGAGGGGCTATGTCGGACTCACCTGGGTAAAAGAAAGATGGTAATGATGATAAGAATAGACCCCCGGTAATACCGACTAAACGTACCACGGTGTTCCTCGACAAAACTGCAATCGGCGGGGCCGCGCGAATCATTTTCACATACAATCGCGACCCCGCCGAGGTTTCGGCCCACCGTATGAAATGGCAGGCCACTATACGATAAGAACTACCCTTTGGTCACCATTACTTTTAAAATCCCTAATGTCCCCTCCCACCCCTATAGAGGGGAGACACGACACAGAGGCGCGCGTGGGAACACGCACGCCGCCTCTCGGACCTGGTGCTGATCAGATGGCGGGCAGGCCCACGAAGCCCGCCACCCCCAGGTCAAACCTCAGGGTGGCTGATGGTCATCTCGCGTCCACCGGTGCCCGGCTCTGCGATTGGGGAGAGAGTTTAAGCGCTCCCTCTCCCGCTCCGCCGCCTCATTGACGGAAATTACTTCCTTACAGAAGGAGGCGACGGCGTTCTACGACCTCTCACTCCGGACCATGGACTGAACCACGGCCGGGAGCGAAAGGGCAACCATACTGGCTGCCGCGATCAACTCACGGCGCTGCGATGCCCAGGCGGGACAGTTCGCCAAAGTGTGCAGCGCCGAGTCCTCAACAACGTCGCGGCAGTCACCGCAGTGGTGACAACCGGCCGTCTATTAGCGGCGTATACGACACAGGAACCGGCCAAAACAACCGTGGCCAGTCAGAACCTGTGTCAGCCATGCCGCCTCTCCAGCCACTCCTCAAAAACGGGACTTACCGCCACGATCGTGGCGTGCCCGGAGTTTAACTTACCATCATATTATAACGCCCGGAGTCTAATTATTATAATTCTTTGTAACGGTTCGTGTGACGTCGTACAATTATTTGTAACTGTGGTTACCTATACCTTATTTATATGTAATAGAGAAAAACAGAAAACAAAGTAGCAAGCTCAGGAATTTTGGTCGAATTTTGACCACTAGTGTTTATTAATGATACTTTGTATGTTTATTTCATATATCATAAAACGTATTTACAATTTTACAAATTTGCCAAACTATGCTCACTGTGTGTTGGCAAAAGATAAACAATTAAATTTTCTCAAATTAATTACGTAGGTACGCCATGAAAATTCTGAACAACAAAATGTCTCATGAATATCTAATTTGTCGTTCTACGTATTACCTTAAGTACAATCTGTTCAAACTATTTAAAACAATTAGTTTTGAACCGATATACGTAATTCTTATATCAATATATGGACACTAATTTATTAATTTGAAGTAAACAGTGTATTTGTTTTATTTGACAAGGTTACAATATACTGAACATATGTCATGGCGGATTTATAACATGGCGGGCGCGGTAAATATTTGGTTTTAAAACGACGCAGTGTTGGGCATTTGCTTCCTTTTGGTAAGAAAAGGATAAAGGAAATGAACGTTATTTTTTTCTGGCTACGATTTTCTATATTACTAGCTGTCTCAACAGACGTTGTACTGTACATATGAAAAAAAAAAACCATTCTAAACCATTCTTGAATTCACTTGAACACACACAAAAATATTAATCAAAATCGATCCAGCCGTTTATCAGGAGTTTAATTACAAACATTCGCATAGAAGATAAGAATATATATTAATGATTATTTATAATTATATTTATTTCTTATATTATAAATCGTATCTAGAACTTTTTAGACTTCATTCATATTAGATATTAGGTATGTAATATCTATTTTGTAATCTGCAATTTCGTTCGCATTTATTTAAAAGGTCGATTATGTACGATCATCATCTTATTTGAATTTCAACTAACAACCTTGACCGGTTGGGGTGTGATTAAAAATACACATCCATCTACACAATATATTACTGTGGAAGAGCCACGCTTCGGCACGAATAGGCCGGCTTGACCGGAGTGATACCACGGCCTCACAGAAAACCGGCGTGAAATAGCGCTTGCGTTGTGTTTCGTCGAGTCAGTGAGGGTACTGGAGGAACAACCCCCGTTCGCCTGCTTGAGCGATTTAAAATACTGGCAACGCACTTGTGACTCCTCTGGTGTTGTGGGTATCCATGGGCGGCCGTAAACGCTTACCATTAGGCGTTCCGTCAGTTCACTTGCCTCGTATATGATTAAAAAAATATTGTTAACATTGAGATGAGACATCAACATCGCCTTAGCTGCTATGAGGACTGTGTGGAAACCACTGCTCTTAGACCACATAACTGCTTACCATCAGGCGGAGAGTGGTCATTTTGACGAGCAACATAAAAAAATAACAAATTTTGCTAACAGCTTAGTGACGCTACGAAAGATTCGACTCGCCGTTAAAGTATCTACAATCCTGTTTTAGGAAACCTGCGTAGAAATAGTAATAGTAATAAATATACATTTCGTGCGATGATGAAGAGCCCTGGAGACTCAGTTACATCATGTTCTCTTGGAAGTTATGTAAATCTTATATGAGAATAAATGTCTTTAAACCTATATGTACATATTTTATTAATATCAGAAGTACGCAACAGCGTCGCAATCAATAACATTATAAAGAATCAAAATTTTAAACAAATTAGTAACGAATTAAAGAACACCTGTGTTTAGACAGCTTGGCTGAAAGTAAACTTGATATATTTAGTGAATAATATCGTCGATATATAACGGTGGAGGTATAGTTAATTTTAAATCATTTCATGATGAAGACGGTGGTGTTATTGGCAGTAGTCTTGGTAAGTACCTACACAAAATATTACGGAATAATATTCTTTCTTAGATTTTGTCTGCGGCTAAACGAGATAATTTAGATTTTGTCAGTATATTTATATCTGTCAGGTGCTACATTTTCTAGTTTCTTGTGGATGAAAGGTACTATATACTCTTTTCTGCACCCTTGACGACGTGTATGTAACCTCAATGTAGCTTCAGTAACTTAGTAAACTCACTAACCTATATATTTTGACGTTCATAAGTGTTACTTTGTGACCTAAATGAATAAATGATTTTTGACTTTGTCTTTGACTATGAGAAATTTCATGATGATCGATTGAGAGAACATTATGTTCTTGTTACTTCCTAACAATGCTTTCCCCTAATCATTAAAGCCAGCGATAATAATTAACTATTTCATACGCACATCACTTCGCAAAGTCAAAGGTGCGTGCTTCGCTATCAAACTTGAGACCTCTGTGTAGCAGTCTAGACGTTTCCTACCAAAATGCTGTTGCATATATGCTGTATTAAAATATTTAATAAGTTAATGTCTGACATTCAAAAGCTTCTTATATAGTAATATCAGCCCTGTATTAAACTGTCCTAATGCTGGGCACGGGCCTCTTCTCACTGTGAGAAGGGTTAGCCCATAGTCCACCACGCTGGCCCAGTGCGGATTGGTAGACTTCACATATCTTCGAGAACATTACGGAGAACTCTGAGACATGCAGGTTTCCTCACGATGTTTTCCTTCATCGTTAAAACGAGCTATAATATAATAACTTCGAAAAGTCAGAGATGCGCGCTTTGTGTATTACTGTTTAAAAGAATGGCGTGTTTTATAAGTGGTTGGATCCAATGATCCTATTTCGAGCTGACATTTCTTTTACTATAACTAATTATTTAACATGTTAACGTTTGCACACTTGGTAAGATAGCATATGGTCTCTGGATTCGTCTTTATTTTATGGTGTAATGTACAACCCATGCTCGTGGAAATAAATGTGCTTACACAATAATCATTATGTATACATATATAATTTTTCAATTCGTTTTTATCACCGAACTCTTCCTCAACTAATGGACCAATTTTGATGAAATTGTTTGTGTGTTTAGGTGGATATTTAAGTGCTTTAGATTTTAGACCCAGTAGCTAGCCATTAGACTGCAAAACAACGTTTTTGAAGTCCGCTAGATATATCTGCATATTTATATGTATAAGAATTTGCTGGATGTTGGTGTCGGTGTAAAGCTCCGTAGATTCTGAATTGAGCATACATACATATATCGCAAACCAACTTGTCTATGGTATAGAGCGTAAAAGATATTAGAGGTTTTACCGAAAATTTTGCTTACTTTTGCTGACAAGGGAAAGGGGTTAACAATGACGAAAACTCTGTTTACGTAGCTAATAATAATAATAATGTCCTCCAGACCGAATTTCGGTTACGGCGGCCAATCTTAACGGAGATTGCCCATCTGCGCAGGATATATTATAGTGCACAAGCATGTGCACTCTCTGATCCCTATTTCTTATAATCCGATGTGACGTTACCGACACGACCAGAGAGAGATCGGGCGCAGGACCAACGGCTTTATGTGCTTTCCGAGGCACGAAGGTGTCTATCACCGCCAACTTCCAAACTCCGGGCTGCTATTGAGATTTTTAACTCAATAATTTTTTAAAATTATACTCATTTATACGGATTTTATCGCGTTGTTTATTTAACACTGTATTACATAATTTTGAAACTGTTACACTACTACTACTATAGAATTTTACTAATTTTTAAGCTAATAAAATTATTAAAACTACTATATTTAGGTTTACACTTTCCCCGACGTTTCAGTTGCTTTTTAGCAGCCATGGTCACGGGGAGACTGACCATGACTGCTGTGCAAGTCTCCACGTGACCATGGCTGCTGAAAAGCAACTGAAACGTCGGGGAAAGTGTAAACCTAAATGTAATAGTTCTAATAGTTTTAATAATTTTATTAGCTTATAAATATGTAAAATTTAATAATAGTAGTACTGTAACAGGTTCAAAATTATGTAATACAGTGTTTAATAAACAACGCGATAAAATCCGTATGAATGAGTTTAATTTCAATGAGTAGCATTCGCGTAAACAGAAGTCAATCTTTTTTTGTTGACTCGACCCGGGATTCGAACCCGAGACCTCATGCACAGCAGTCGTATTCACTACCGCTAAGTCACGGAGACAGTTACGTACCTAATACTTAAACAGCCTGTAACTATGAAACCACTATATATAAAGTATCTGATAGTACATATATAGTCTATTTCTAGTCGACAGTTCTTCTCCCTAGCCTTTATTATTCCCAAGTCACTTGGGGTCGGCTTTTCTGGTCTAACCGGATTTGACTGGATATCAGTTTTTACACGGAGCGGCTGCCACCTGACCTCCGCAACTTGAAGGCTAACGATGCTCTAAGGCTAGACCAGTGTCAGGATATTAAAGGGGACTGACTTACCAATAACGACTGCCACAGATGTTCATGGCAGCCGGGATCGACGGTTTAACGTGCTCTCCGAGGCACGGAGCAGGCGATAATTTTCAATCAATACGCACATAATTTCGAAAAGTCATATCACTTCCGAAAGTCAGAGGTGCGCGACGTGGGTTCGAACCCGTGACCCTCTGCATTGCAGTCCGTTGGTCTCCCCACTGAGCTATCGCTGCTATTTCTAATCGACATGTACAAGTCTTTATTCATTTGTGTGGATATAGTTTGTTTATTTAAATAATAAACTAGTTTAAATAGTTATATTTAACTTTACAGTTGTGTAAATATATTTTACAATAAAATAGAAATGTTGATCTATAAATAACTTGCAAAGCTGAAGAGTTTGTTTGGTTGAACGCGTTAATCTCAGAAACTACTGGTTTGAATTGAAAAATTATTTTAGTGTTAGATAGCCCATTTATTGAGAAAGGCTATAGTCTATTTAACATCACGCTACGACCAATAGGAGCGGAGCAACAATAAAAAATGTTACAAAACGAGAAAAACATTTTTATGTGAAACAGACGAAGTTACGCAGGTCAGCAGGTCATATTATAAATTCGAAAGTAACTCTGTCTGTCTGTCTATTACCTATTCACGGCTAAACTACTTAACTGATTTGGATGCAATTTTATACAAAGGTAGTTTAAAATCTGTCAAAGGACATAGGCTACTTTTTATTGATGTAGGTACCACGCGGGTGGAGCCGCGCGCAAAAGCTAGTGATAAACAAAATAGTACGGATTGATAAAAGGTAGATTTTGTTAAATGACTATACCTAATACTCGTAATATCTGCTCCGTATATGAACTTTACTACTTTTTATTTAATTATAACAATTTTATATCATCCCTCCGGCGCGGTGGCGGAATTGAGAATTACATATTGACTCAATCTCTATTTATTATTATATAGGTATTATTTAAACATTTTTTTTTCTTTCTACATGGTGTTAGATTAGCATTTTTTAATTTACTGATAGTTTTGTATTGCATATGGCACATCAATTGAATCATCATCATGGAGAAGTTTTTGGAGAAGTTTAAGACCACCATCACTACTATTTGTTTTTATTTCAGTCATGCAAAGTCGATCTTGATTCCTATTTTCTAGCACTTTGACAGCCTGTTATAATTTTTTATACATAATGTCTACATCAAATAATAATTATGTAAGAACTTAACAATAGTTAACTAAAATAAAAAATATTGTTTTGACAGTTACACCCGGTTTTTAAAAATATTTTTACAGTTTTAAACCAATTTACAACGTTTACCCAAAAATTAAAAAACACATGTCTCCGGAACAGTGAGGCCAAATTTAAATTGCCTGATTTGATCGCGTTCACAGTAGCCCAGACCAGATCCCTTTTTCGTTAGGACTACTGTCTGCCTAACACCCTGTATATCAAGTGTCCTTAAACTGTAATAATATTTGAGCAGATATTTGAAGGTTAATTAAGTAAATGCTCAGTTGATAGCGGTTTGACGAAAATCCATTCTGTGAATGCAATTTCTGCTGCGCGGTTCTTCAAAAAAGGAGGAGGTTTTCAATCCGTCTGTATGTTTTTTTTTGTATGTTACGCGTTTATTCCGCCAATTATTCTTTTTGTTTGGTAGATCATACTTCAGAGGGTCCCATATAAATTTTATCGAAATTTATTTAACGTTTTGTGAGAAAATCAACATATAACAAAATATATCCAGATCTACTTTGTTCCAAACGGCGCTGTCATTTGAGCAGCGCGTTTAGTAGACCTACCCACATTATATACAAGGATCAATAAACTTTAAAATACACTTACTCCCACAACAAATCAAAAAAAAAAAAATTAATTGAACAAAACCCGACTTCAAAACTATTTTTTACTTTTTCGTTTAAGTTGATACTTATAGGTGTAGTTGAAGTCAGTTTTTGTTTTTTAAGAAATTAATTATTTATATATTGACAGGACAACGATTGTCGTATCAGCTAGTTAAAAGTAGATAATTATATATTAAATAAATCATCTGTCACATAGCCAATAATAAAGTTTTCTATTATATGCTTTCATTAATTCTTGGTACTGTTTATTAGTTAGTTATAAATACTTTTAATGTCATTGAGTGCCTTGGTGACTCAGCAGTAGTGAATGCGACTGTTGTGCATGAGGTTTCGAGTTCGATTTCTTGATTAAGCAAAGTTTTATTACGACAACTTTTTTTTGTACCTTTTTAGACGACTTTTCCTCTATTGGGTTGAATTTGGAATTATAGTGAGCCAATAGACAAAGTCAAAGTCAAAAATCATTTATTCCTTTAGGTCACAAAGTAACAGATATGAACGTCAAATGTGTAGGTTAGTGAGTTTACTAAGGTACTAAAGCTACATTTAGGTTAGTTGCCAGGTACAGGCAAAAGGTTGAGCCTATGAGAAGAAACCTGTAAAAAAATGTGTGTAATACAAAAATGTCTAGAAGTCGTTAGTGACAGCTCGAGTAGGTTAGGTTATGTTGCATCCCCATCGGCGCAGACGGACGGGAGCGAGGAGGAAGCGATTTGACCGCCTTTTCGCTCCTGTATAGTGGGGTCACTGGTACAGAGTCGGGGAACCCTCTACCGGCTTGCACGGCCCCACACGTCTGGGGGGTGGCCTTGGTGAGCAAGGCCACCCCTCCACAGGTACTGAGGCCCGGTTACCATCAGCCGGGCCAATCGCCGGGGCGGGATGGTGCTTGCTAACGCGACCCCATCTCGCCCCACCCAGTCGGCGGAGGGACTGCTCACCCCAGGTTTTTAGTGTGTATATCAACCCCCCTTCAAGGATGGAGAGTTTCACATAACACATCCCCCCCCCCTCCCCGGGGGAGGGGGTATCCATAAAGGATATTCCTGGGTCTAAAAAAAATAAAAAAAAATTTGCATCCCCATGCCTAAGATATCACGTAACTCCGTTGGTCCTGCGCCTGATCTCTCTCCGGTCGTGTCGGTGACGTCCCATCTCACTATGAGAATGGGAGAACAGATATTTGTTACGCACACACTTGTGCACTAAAATATCTAACGCGCAGATGGCCAGGTTTCTTTTTTACAATTATTTTGAAAAAGATATCTCTCGCACTAAACTAAAATATCTAGAAATCTTTAGAGACGGCTCGAGTAGGTTAGGTTATTATTATTACGTTACGACGTTGTTCCTGCGTCTGATCTCTCTCCGGTCGTGTCGGTGACGTCACATCGCTCTATGAGAGTGAGAGAAGAGAGAGTGCACTTGTTAAGCTTACACTTGTGCATTATCATATCTCTGCGATGGCCAGTTTCCGTGACTGAAATTCGTACTGGAATACATTGACTTTAACGGCCTCGATGGCGCAGTGGTTAGTGTAACCGATTGCCACGACTGAGTTCGCGGGTTCGATTCCCGCACAAGTCAAACATTTGTGTGCAAGAATATAGATGTTTGTCTTGGTCTGGGTTTTTCTATGTATAATATGTATGTATTTACAAAAAAAGAAGTATATATGTATGTTTATCCATTGTCTAGTACCCATAGTACAAACTCTGCTTAGCTTGGGTTAGATGGTGTTGTGTGGATGTGATAGAATATTATATAATACATTATTACCTAACTATTATTGTTTTTTTTTTTTCAGGTGCTTTCCAGCATCGAAGGTTTGCGTAAGTACCTACCTATGTATCTATTTATACTAATATTATAAAGAGAAAACATTAGATTTTTTGTTTGTTTGTAACGATATAACTCAAAAAATAAATACTCAATTTAAAAAATTATTTCACCAATACCAATATATATACAACACCAATAAAGTAAAAAAAATAGGCTTTATAAATACAATATAAAGCCTATTTTTTTTACGTAGGGACGTGCGGATGGGTTATGTCGGACTCATCGGGGTAAGAGTAAAAGATGTTGAAATGATGATAATGGACCTCCCGGAATACCGACTAAACCTACCACGGTGTTCCTTGACATAACCACAATCGGCGGGGCCGCGCGAATCATTTTCACATGCAATCGCGACCCCGCCGAAGTTTCGGCCCGCCGCATGAAACGGCAGGCCACTACACAAATAGAACTGCCAATGGGGCACCACTAATTTTATCTCTACTGTCCTCCTGAGGGGGAGGGGGGGACACACAATACAGAGGCGCGCGTGGGAACACGCACGCCGCCTCTCAGACCTGGTGCTGATCGGATGGCGGGCAGGCCCACAAAGCCCACCACCCCCAGGCCAAAACTCAGAGTGGTTGGAGGTCATCTCGCGCCCTCCGGCGCCCGGCTCTGCGGTTGGGGAGAGGGTTTAAGTGCTCCCTCTCCCGTTTCGCCACCTCCTTGATGGAAATCACTTCTTCACAGAAGGAGACAACGGCGTTCCACGATCTCTCACTCCGGACCATAGACTTAACTATGGTCGGGAGTGAGAGGGCAACCAATCCGACTACCGCGATCAATTCACGGCGCTGCGATGCCCAGGCGGAGCAATCCGCCAAAGTGCGCAGCGCCGTGTCCTCAACAACGTCGCGGCAGTCGCCGCAATGGTGACAACCGGGCGTCTCTTGCCGGCCTATGCGACACAGGAACCGGCCAAAACAACCATGGCCTGTCATTACCTGTGTCAGCAGGAAAGTGAGGGCGCCATGCCACTCGTCAAAAACGGGTCTTACCGCCACGATTGTGGCGTGCCCGACCATTAGAAAGCTGTATTATCACCGAGTATAATTTATTTTTACTTTTATATTTTCTAAGTTATTGTATTGTCATCGGTCCTCGATAAGTGTGCAAAGTTTCAAATCAATCCGTCGGGTTGAAAGGGGTGAAAATCACGATCAAAGATTCCGTTACATAGATTCATAGATTCATACCAAGCAAGATTAAAAAGAGCGACCTCACACATTACATATATAACTAAAGATAGTGCACTAATTGTGTTGATATACCTTTTAGAAACTGTGAGTCAAACCACCAGTGACGTAGTGTTTTATGTCGTCACCGTCATGCTCACTCCAATGTCATTGCTTGTGGTGTTCCCTTCCCTTCAATATGGCGAGGAGGGCGATGGCGTGAACGGGAGCTACTTGTGGTGACTGGTTCACCTTGGTTTCGTGGAATTCGATAATTTACTTACTACATTTTTATTTAAACAGTTAGATTTAACTACGGACTACAATCATGCCTTGTCTTGATTATTTATGTACATGAAAGTGGATGCTCCTATTTACCATACTGCTGCTTTAGAGGCTACCATCAAATTTTATTAAATGCTTGAGTATGTTCAGTAGCAGTTCATGGAGAAATGGTTGCAGTACTTTACAATTATGATTTATAAACGAAAAATTATTGTAAACTTGGCGATTAAAAAGAGTGGCCATGAGTTTCTTGCCCGTTCTTATCATGAGCCGTACACCCTTGCTTTGCTGAACGTGGCAGTAAATGTAAATTCACAGGAATAATTTAGTGTAACTTTAACATTCATAAATGTTATCTTATTACCTAACTTGAATAAATTTATTTTTGATTTTGAATGCCCAGAGACACTGCGGATTGTATTGCTTCAAGTAGGTATCACACCGTTTAATCTTATGCTAGGACCAAGATGTTTTACATTAGGCAGTGTGAATTTAACATATTTTGTTTTTCTGGCGTTCAGTACTAAATTATTTAAAGTTTACCAATTTTTTTTTTTTGTATTTTGCTCGCTCCTTTACTCGCGTTTATATAATACAGATTTTATCGATAAACTTGTGGGGAACAGTTCTATTTTTTGGATTAAAGTTACTCAATGTCGTTTTCTGTTGCCCTGACTGCGGAATTTCATAATGATCAGTCGTGTAGTTTAGACATGAAAGCGTAACAAATATACTCATATTCGAATTTATAATATTATTTAGGATACGGATGTGAGTTTGTCTTTTTTTACGCTGTAACATCTTGAGCATTCGCATACAAGTTGTCAGGGCAAAAGAAAAGGACATTGAGTATTCCCAAGTCTCTTGGGCTCGCCTTTTTCTAGTTTAACCGGATTTAACTGGATATCAGTTTTTAGACTGAGCGACTGCCACCTGACCTCCGCAACCCGAAGGCTAACGATACCCTAAGGCTAGACCAGTGTCAGGATATTATAGGGCACTGACTTCCCAATAACGACTGCCATAGATGTTCATGGCAGCCGGGACCGACGGCTTAACGTGCTCTCCGAGGCACGGAGCAGGCGATAATTGTCAATCAAAACGCACATAATTTCGAAAAATCATATAACTTCCGAAAGTCAGAGGTGCGCGACGTAGGTTCGAACCTTCGTAAATAATAATCTGAGTTAATAATAGGTTGATGAAATATATTGAAACCCATAATTTCATTTCTCCTAGGCAGTTCGGGTTTAGGAGATGTAAATCAACAGAAGAAGCCGTAACATTACTTACCTCAACGGTGTCATCTCATCTTGACAGAAGCAGGTTTAGCATAGGTGTATTTTTAGACTTGTCTAAAGCCTTTGATACCGTCTCAATCCCGATACTACTGAAGAAGTTAGAATGCCAATTTGGAATACGTGGTATTGCATTGGAATGGTTCAAAAGTTATTTGACTGATAGAAGGCAGTGTGTCAAAGTGGGCAATGACAAAAGTGAACTACACACAATAAACTTTGGCGTCCCACAAGGGAGTGTGCTCGGACCTACACTCTTTATAATGTATACGAACGACATACATGACTCCATCCAATCAGACATAATATGCTATGCTGATGATACGGTTATCATCTTTGACGGTTCTACTTGGTCTGAAGCGTTTTCTAGGGCGGAATTGGGTATGAGTCGAATACTAACGTGGCTAAGCTATAATCTGTTAACACTAAACGCTGGCAAAACTAGATATATATGTTTTCATAAAACAGCAGCATCAGCTCCCAGCACGTCACTTCACATCAAATTACATGACTGTAAAGATCAAAAAGATTGTAAATGCGAATCAATGCAAAAAGCAGATAATATTAAGTACCTTGGCGTGATAATCGACACTAACTTAAGCTTTAAAGCGCATATAAATACTCTATCGAATCGTGTTAGGAAGACGGCAAATATTATGAAATTACTCCGTTCCACGGCATCAAAAGATGTCTTAAAGACTGTATACTATGCCTTGAGTCAGTCACTCATAACATATTGCATAGGTAGTTGGGGCGGTGCTGCGAAAACGTTTATGATACAATTGGAGAGAGCCCAACGTTCAGTACTAAAAACTATGCTCAAAAAACCCTTTAGGTATCCCACTACACAATTATATAACGATTGCAAGTTACTTAATGTGCGTCAGTTGTTTATATTAACAACATTCCTAAGAGTACACCAAAATGTTATTCACTCTAAAGAGTATAAACATCTCCTTAATCGCCGAGTATATAGAATCGTGGTACCTAGAGTTTTTACATCATTTGCGAGACGTTTCGGCCCACACAAAGATAAATACATCTACAATAAAGTAGCAAAATATTGTGATATAAAAGAGTGCTCAGTAAAAGAGGCAAAAATAAAGGTATCCAAATGGCTCAATACAATGACATATGACAGCACTGAAAATCTTCTTTTGCACTTTAGTTAAACACTATATAATATATAAATAATACATAGATATATAAGTATTAAATATATAATATACATTCATATATACATACAAATATTCATAATTACACATACATCACCCGCGGTTATCGTAAATTATATTACTTACACTTTCTATTTTCCCCGTAAATATGTATAATGAATAAGTGTTAAATTTTAGTTTAATAGTATAAAATTTTCTCATAAACGTTAACTTTAAAAGACGTCGACCGAGCAATGTGCCTCAACGTAAATTGTAATCGTCACGGTACCCACAGGACAGGCTTGCCTAGTGTGGGACCAATGGATTAGACCTTACATTGTAACATTTTTGGTAATAAATATTTTTTAATTTTTAATTAATTTTTAATAATTGCAGTCTGTTGGTCTCCCCACTGAGCTATCGCTGCTCATGTATTCATTGACTGTGACGGTCAAAAGGTTAAAACGTAAATGTTATGATATTCCTTTTGTTTCAATAACTTATTTATATTTTCGTATTTTGATGACTGGATTGGTTGAAAGGTTAATAAACTCACATTACGTTCCAGCATTCGGCGTCAATACACCAGCAGGCGCCGGTGCTGCAGCAGGAGTGGGCCTAAGTAAAGATGGAGTCTCGATCACCAAGGAGACCTCAAAGACTTCGTCTTCTAGCAGCGAAAGCAACCAGCACCATAAGGTCAGCGATTCTGGAGAAAGTGAGTGTAGTCTTTCAATCTATCGTAGCAAAAGTAACCGAAATGTCGGGAATAGTTAAATCTAAATAGTTAAGCAACTTACAGTTTTCCCGGCGTTCGGGTTGCTTTTTCCGGCCGTAGGCACGCACAGACTTATCTATACTAATATTATAAAGCTGAAGAGTTTGTTTGTTTGTTTGCTTGAACGCGCTAATCTCAGGAACTACTGGTCCGAATTGAAAAATTATTTCAGTGTTGGATAGTCCATTTATCGAGGAAGGCTATAAGCTATATAACATCACGCTACGACCCACGGGGGCGGCGCAGCAATCAAAAACGCGGGTGAAACCGTGGGCACATCTTGTAGTTTATAATAGGAGTACATACATACATAGATTCACGCCTGTTTCCCAGAAGGGTAGGCAGAGACTACGGATAATAGGAGTACAGTTTAATAATAGTGGTAGTTTGTTGCACGGATGGCTTAGTTGTTCAAAGGTCGCCTCGCTACTGCCGCACCGCCGAGTGTTGTGGGTTCGATACCCACACGGGACAAAACTGTGTGATCCACAAATATGCCGAGTCCGGATGTTCTTGGTGTCCGTTGTTTAAATGTTTGTAAAGTCCCGACACAGGAAATATTCCTAGCGCGGGAGTTGTCCTTTTTATGAAAGATATAAATAGCACTCTAAATTACGATGGTAACGAAAGCAGAAGGTACAAGCGTTGTTTAATGTTAGACGCCCCGAGAAGGTTGCCCAGCGCTGGGTTTCAGCTTAAAACTTTAACGAAAAATAATAATAATAATAATATTCTACCACATACACACAACACCATCTAGCCCAAACTAAGCACAGCTTGTACTATGGGTACTAGATAATGGATAAAAATACATATATACTTTATTTTTTGTAAATTCATACGCATAATACATAGAAACACTCAGACCAAGTCAAATATGTTCATGCACACAAATATTTGATTTGTGCGGGAATCGAACCCGCGACCTCAGGCGTGGCAGTCGGTTACATTGACCACTTCGCCATCTAGGCCGACAATATGTGTATAGTACCTCAATGCACAACATTTATATGTGTCATAGCATGCATCATTATGGTGTAACACCGTTATCTTCTTTTATATATATAATTCTTCTGTACGTGTTGACAGTGAACTCCTTCTAAACGGCTGGACCGATTTGAATGATTTTTTTTGTGTGTGTTAAAGTGGATTCGAGGATGGTTAAGATTTGTTTTTTTTTTTGTATACGGTACTACGTCTGTCGACTCCGCTAGTCTTATCTTATATATAAAATTCTCGTGTCACAATGTTCGTTCCCGTACTCCTCCGAAACGGCTTATTTATTTTATTTATTTATTTATTTATTTGATTCACCAACAGTTATATACAAAAATTCATTTACACATAATACAATTGATAGGTTTAAAACGAATTGCATAACTAATAACAGGTGAATACAGCATGCATTTCAATGTTTATTAAAAACTATAATATATTTAATAGTAATCAATCATAATTATAAATTAATCACAAGTTAAAATAGAATATTTAAATAATCTCAAAATTTAAGTCAAAATAATTCAATCACTCAATGCATAAATCCATTAATTTAAACAAAACAAATTCATTAATTCAATTGAAACAAATTAATACAGAATAAAATATTGTTTGACATATATATGAATATAAAACAGAAAAGAGTTAATTTTTATCATAAATACAATTTAATTGAATTTTTTATATTTGACAAGTAACTAATTGGGCAAGTTTTCAAATAGTAATTTGCGAAACTTATACAATTTAACAGCAAAGATGTCAATCGAATTTGTACAATATTTATTCACCGCTCTACATAGTCTGGGAATAGGCGAATTATATCCTAAAATCGTGCTTCTAAAAGGATGCACCATTATTGCCATTGCTTTACGGGGCATGCGGTTGGGGGCGTTAAATTTTAGGCTTCCAAGCAGAGCTGAACAATCTAAATGGCTGTGCAAAACTTTGTAAATAAAATTTAGATCCAAAAGCGTTCTTCTCTTTTCAAGCGATGGTATCTTGAAAAACGATAGTCTTTCATCATACCTCTTGTGAGTTTTGGAGATTCCGACAGAGAAGGCTAAATGCCACATAAAACGCTTCTGGATTCGTTCCAATCTTAAAATGTGAGTTGAATAATGCGGTCTCCACACAGTGGGACAGTATTCGAGTATACTACGAACCAGAGTGTTGAACAAAAGTATCTTTGTTTGCGGCTTACGGAATATTCTAGCATTTCTTATAACAAATCCCAGCATTTTGGATGCTTTTTTAACTATGTGATCCAAATGAGGTTGAAAAGTGAGTTTACTATCTAAAATGATACCTAAGTCCCTTATAGTATCAACTTCTTGTACGGGCATGCCCTCCACAAAGTAGCTTGAGTCAATGTAGTTTAGTTTGCGGGTGAATTTCATGTGGTAGCATTTTTTAATGTTAAGGCACATCTGGTTGTTGCTACACCACTGGCTTATGTGTTCTATGTCTTGTTGTAGAAGGGCTACGTCGTGAGAACTATTAATTGTTCGTGAAATTTTTAGATCGTCAGCATACATGGACGGTTTAGAGTACAAGAGGCAGTCAGGTAGGTCATTAATAAAGATATTAAAGAGGATAGGCCCCAAATGTGATCCCTGCGGCACGCCAGAAAAGGTGGGGAATAGATTTGACCTAAAGCCATTTACCACGACGTAGGAAGACCGATTGACTAGATATGACTCAATCCATTTATAGAGACTGGCAGTAAATCCATATACTGATAATTTCTGCTTCAATATTGTATGAGACACTTTGTCGAAAGCTTTGCTGAAGTCAGTATATATCACGTCTACCTGTTGACGATGGTCAATTGCTTCGGCCAAGCGTTCGACAAATGTGACCAAGTTCGTAGAAGTAGACCTTGCCTTGATGAATCCATGTTGATGAGTGGACAGGTATCGGCTGAAATACTTTTGTATATAAGGACAAACAATAGACTCAAACACCTTCGCCATCGTGGAGATTATCGAAATTGGACGATAGTTATTAACATCATCTTTGCTACCTGATTTATAAATAGGTACTATTTTTGCAAATTTCCACTCATTTGGAAATACTCCAGACGATATCGATGTCGCAAAGATTATGTGTAGCGGTAATGTCAATAGGGAAGCACATTTTTAAAAAAAAATAGGCGCTATACCGTCTGGTCCTGCACTCTTAGCTATATCTAGACCATTCAACTTCTTTGTAATCATTGTTTGGTCCAAAACCAACGAACCAAAATTAGAGCTGAATTCATCAATAGACTTTAGATCATTCGACAGTATGAAGTTATTGTTAGAAGTCGCATTTTTGTAATCCTGAGAAAACAAGGCTGCAAAAAGATTACAAATCCCTTCACCATCTGAGCTGACAGAAGTTCCATCAGTCATTGAGCTGGGGTAATAACTAGATTCATCTCTTTTAGTTTTAACAAATGACCAGAAGTACTTAGCGTTGTTAGATATTTTGTGCTCCACGTCGCCTATGTATTGGTTGTAACATGCTTCGGCTATTTTTGAACATCTTTTACTTAATAATTTAAATTCTATTCTGTCCATAGGATTCCGGTACTTTTTGAATCGAGAACGTATGTTGTTTTTTTCTTTTAATATAGCAATCAGGGATTTATTAAACCACGGTGGATATTTGCGCTTTACAGTTGTTTTGCGAGGCACGTATTTGTTAATTATTTCATTGAGTCTAGCATAGAATATGGCTACCATGGAATTAACATTTGTGCATTGCGCAAACTCTGAATTCCAATCAATCAATGATAAAGCTTTCTGAATAGCTTCGTAATCTGCTTTATGGTAATTTAGCCTTCGATTATTAAGATTGACATCAAGGTCTTTACTATCAACGATCGAAATGTGGGCCTCAAGTGGTGGATGTAAGGGATCCATCTGAGTAAGCACGTCGTGGGCCGCGGACACTGTACAAGATGGTAAGTCCGAAAGAACAAGATCGAGTATTCTATGCCTACTATTTTGAATATGATTTAGTTGGTTGGCTTGACCGATTCTCATGAAATGTTGTGAGCATATTGAGTAGGTCTGAGAATCGGCCAACATCTATTTTTCATACCCCTTAGTGATAAGGGTTGTCCAAACCTAAAATGTTTTTATAAATCTTTTGGTCAAAACATTTTTTTATGGCAAAACAACGTTTGCCGGGACAGCTAGTTATATATAAAAAAACAATAGCAAATACCATAATTTGTGACAATTACGAAAATAGAAGTACTTATCTGTTTGTAATGTCAAAATAACAACAGCCTTTTACTAAATGCATATTATGAAAGTATATAGAGTCTTCTTTTCCCTAGCCTTTATTATTCCCAACTGACTGGATATCAGTTTTTACACGAAGCGGCTGCCATCTGACCTCCGCAACCCGAAGGCTAACGATACCCTAAGGCTAGACCAGTGTCAGGATATTATAGGGCACTGACTTCCCAATAACGACTGCCATAGATGTTCATGGCAGCCGGGACCGATGGCTTAACGTGCTCTCCGAGGCACGGAGCAGGCGATAATTGTCAATCAATACGCACATAATTTCGAAAAGTCATATAACTTCCGAAAGTCAGAGGTGCGCGACGTGGGTTCGAACTCGAGACCCTCTGCATTGCAGTCTGTTGGACTCCCCACTGAGCTATCGCTGCTGAAAAAAAAATAAAGCATATAGGGTACTTATATCAAAAATCAACTTTAAAATGTTTGTCTGTCTGTCTGTTTATTCCGGCTAATCTCTAAAACGGCTGGACCAATTTTGACGGGACTTACACTCGCAGATAGCTGATGTTTTAGGGAGTAACTTTAGGCTACTTTAAATTTAGTTTTTTTGTTAATTTCCTTGTAGAAGCAAGTTTAATAAAATTTGAACTAAGTAAAATGCGAAAAATAAATAATTTAATAAATTTTCTGCAGCTGAAGATGGGACCTACCAAAAGGAAGGAGAGTCGAAAAGCACCCACAAGACCCAACAAACTCAGAAAGATACTGAGAAAGACAAGCTAACTATTGGAAAAGGAGGTTTGGATATGGACAAGAAGAAAACGACTTCTGGCTCTCGAAGCGAACAATCAGAAGAACAGAGGCGTTACAGCGAAAAACAAGAAGGTATTTTTTTTTAGTTTTTATCGGCTTGCGTTTGACCGCAATTTTAAGTGACGAAGCAGCCGACGAAGAGCGCGCTTGCCTTGAAGATACCTATTTACTCTCGACTCGAAGACACCCAGATTGTACTCATCGGGAAACACAGACTTAGGTAGTGATTTCCACTCTTTTGCGGTACGCATCATAAAAGTGGCAACAAAGCGCTTCGTGCGTAATGTGGTATTTCCACTATGAACCTGTGGCCTTGGTCTGTTTGCCTGGTCGTCCAATGGTAGAATGGGGAAGGAGGAATCAAATGAAAATGAAATTATGTAGTTCCTCCGCAGACTCTTCTAAATGTATCCGATAGAAAACCGAAAGACTGACAACCCTACCAAAGGATTACCTGTAAGGCAGGGTTTACTGAAGCTGTAGATTTATTTATTTATTGGTTTACTAACAATTGTTTTACTTATACAGGGTGTCCAAGAACCTGGCGTCCAACTGGATTCCCACGATGCCCCAAGTTCTAACAGTACTCAGAAAAATATTTTAAAAAATCCACCCCATGTACTTACAGAATTATACTGATTTCAAAAAAAAAGGGGAAATGAGCACCCTGTGACATACTTTTGAATGCTGTGACTGCTAATGCTGATAATTTCGATATTTCTTGGAGGTTTTGTAATCTAGGGTATTGCTGTGTCTAAATAGAATGTAAAAATAAAGTACTTATTGTACCATTTTAAAATAAAATATTATTTTAACTAAAGGTGATATGGAAAACTATTGAATTTCGCAACTTTGACCGACTGTAGTGTAAAAAAAATGTACCAAAATAGTATGGCAAGTGACGTCAAATTTTGACGCGTTTATTCCTCTTTTTAAAAAGGTATAATACTTACACATTAATTTGAAAAAAAAAAATTTTGATAATATTTTTACTCAACAACCCAATTTTTACGATGTCTTACAGAATTCTTAGAAAGAAAAATTTACGACGAATTGAATCTAACCTCTGAAGAATTACTGTTGTATGCTCATAAAAATAACAACAGGCCTCTCAAAAAACAGGTTAGACCGTAAGGGACGGTATGTGCATGCATCTCACCATAGTGATTCGTTATTACAACAGGAGGGAGCAAGACAGAAACTATCTTTGCGATTTGCTGGTTCTTCTTTATGGTACCCCATTATTCAGGTAAGAGTGAGGGAGAAAAAGGTTAGAGGTGCGAGTGAGATAGATAGTGACGCTATCTGGGATCGTGCTATTTAGGATAACAGTACGGTCAGTACGCGTCACTGCCTCCTGCCGTTACTACGCACCTCTCTCTTATTGTTACCATTGATCACGTACTACGATTTAAAGCTTTGTTTATTGGACTCGATTACTCTTTGTGCTCTGGACTTTGAAACGAACTCTTTACGACGACCTTTGCCTGTGTTTGGACAGTTTGTGTTTTGTGTGTGCTACCATGGCGACCTACACTCCGCAAGAATACGCAAATATGCACTACATTTATGGAGAATGTAGAGGTAATGGACGAGCTGCAGCGAGACTTTACAGAGAAAGGTATCCGAGGGCTACGCGATATCCCGACCATCGAGTTTTCATTAATGTGCACAGATCACTATGTGACGGGCGGTTCCCCAATCAAGTAGCTGGTGAAGGACGACCCGTAAATGACTTCATACGCGATGAAGTTTTAGAGGCGGTGTCGGCAAATCCAAGCATCTCTGTGCGAGGAATAGAAGCTGATACGGGGATACCGAAGAGCACAGCACACAGTATTCTCCAAAAAGAAGAATATCATCCGTACCACGTACAGCGAGTGCAAAGTCTTTTACCTCGAGACTATCCGAGCCGAGTCGCGTTTTGTGAAACAATCCTGCAAAAACATCGAGAAGACGAAAACTTTATCGACAAAATTTTGTGGTCAGATGAATCTACATTTAAGAAGGATGGCTACATGAACCTACACAACTTGCACGAGTGGCATGTGGAAAATCCGCACTTGATGCGAGAAGATAGATCCCAGTACCGGTTCAAAGTGAACATGTGGACCGGTATTCTCTGTGGGAATATTATTGGTCCATTTGAGATGCCCGAGAATTTGACTGGCGAATCATATTTAAATTTTCTTCAAAATGATTTGCCAAACTTACTAGAAGAGACCCCACCAGATATGTGGTTCCAACACGACGGCTGTCCAGCACATTTTCGCGTATCCGTTAGAGAGTTTTTGGACGAGCAATACCCGAACAGGTGGATTGGGCGATCAGGAACAATCCCGTGGCCAGCCCGCTCACCTGACTTAAATCCGCTGGATTTTTTTTTCTGGGGAACTATGAAGGAGCTCGTTTATGCGAAGCCCATTAATGACATCGCTGACCTTCGTGAGAAGATAACACAAGCAGTGCAGGTGATACGTCAAAAAAGTTACTCGCGAAACATAAAGCGGTCCTTTTTAAGGAGAGTGAGAGCTTGTATTGCCGCGGGTGGTCAACATTTTGAACATTTATTGTAATAAAATATCTTTAAACTAACATTCTTTGCTTTTATTCTACTGGGAACCCATCTACCTGTGTGTATTTCCTTCTTGCTCACTCTTGGAACCGAAGTAAATAATAGTAGTAACATAACAGTTTCTAAGATAAGAAAGGGTCCGACAGTTACCGTTAGTAGGTAGGCACTTCGTAAAAATTGGGTTGTTGAGTAAAAATATTATCAAAATTTTTTTTTTCAAATTAATGTGTAAGTATTATACCTTTTTAAAAAGAGGAATAAACGCGTCAAAATTTGACGTCACTTGCCATACTATTTTGGTACATTTTTTTTACACTACAGTCGGTCAAAGTTGCGAAATTCAATAGTTTTCCATATCACCTTTAGTTAAAATAATATTTTATTTTAAAATGGTACAATAAGTACTTTATTTTTACATTCTATTTAGACACAGCAATACCCTAGATTACAAAACCTCCAAGAAATATCGAAATTATCAGCATTAGCAGTCACAGCATTCAAAAGTATGTCACAGGGTGCTCATTTCCCCTTTTTTTTTGAAATCAGTATAATTCTGTAAGTACATGGGGTGGATTTTTTAAAATATTTTTCTGAGTACTGTTAGAACTTGGGGCATCGTGGGAATCCAGTTGGACGCCAGGTTCTTGGACACCCTGTATACATGTTCAAAAACACTTGCTATATACCTAATGTCCTCTAGACCGAATTTCGATCACGGCGGCCAGTTTTAACGGAGACTGGACATCTGCGCAGGAGATATTATAGTGCACAAGTGTGTGCGCAAACACAAGTGCACTCTCCCTAAACTCTCATAATCCGATGGGACGGTAATCCGAAACGACCGGAGAGAGATGACGCAGGACCAACAGCTTTACGTGCTTTTCGAGGCACGGGGTGTCTAACGCCGCCAACTTCCTAACTCCGGGCTGGTATTGAGATTTCTTAACGGGAAAACCTAATAACTTTCTGTTGGCCCGACCCGGGATTCGAATCCGAAACCTCATGCACAGCAGTCGCATTCACTACCGCTGCACTACAGAAGCACTTGTTATATACTATCTGACTGTACAATATCAAGCAGTAAACACAACATTAACAAACCAAAAACGGATAGATAAGAAACAATGTTTTGTAAGTAAGCACATTTAATATATATGTACAATGAGCTGCAAAAATGCATAACCAAACTAAAATGGTATAAGCCGGTAATTGACGCCATCTAACGGAAATCGATACAAGAACTGTCAAGTAGTTTAGTTATGTCGTAATAGATGGCGGTGCACTTCTATAAAATAAAAAGTAGTAGATTTCTTAAAAACTTAATTTTGATAAATTTACTTTAAACAGTTTTTACTGATACGATGTTGACTGATACGCACACTTTCATAAGTGAAAGCCATGACAACTGTAAACGATGGCTTGATCACTGTGTGACAACAGAGGCAGCTTGGCAATGTGTGTTAGAGGTTAAGGTGCGGTATGATGTGTATTGGTCGGACCATTTTCCACTGGAAATATATTGTAATTTAGGGAGACTGACGAGTAAAATACAATATACAGATAATGTCTACAATAACATAAGATGGGGAGAAAGGAATGATACATATGTGAAGCGTGGCGGACTATGGCTAACTCTTTCCACATGGAGAAGAGGCCCGTGCCTAGTAGTGGGACAGTTTAATACAGAGCTGATATTATTATTTCATATTAAACTTACAGGCCAAACAGCCAACGGGCAGTATTCTTCGGAGAAGTCTTCAGAAGAAGGCAAGAAACACGAGCGTCAAGAAAAATACGGCAGTGAGCAGAACTCCAGCTCCCATCTCGGACTTCAAGGGTTCAAGAAAAAGAAGGAAGAAGGCTCGAGTTACTCCAATGTTAAGGAATCTAACCAGAGTTACAAGAAGACCCACTCAAAAGAGGAAGGTGAGTGAGAGTGGGGTAAGCAGGAGAAAACGCACTAGGATTTATTCCTGTATCAAAGTGCTTTTTTAAATAACTAGAGTTCTCATTGCCTGTATGCATTGGGCACTGCTGGGTGGGTTGCTGATGAAGTTTCACTTTCAACCGACTCATCATACAAAGCAGTGAGAGAGAGCCTACTATTGTAGCGAAAGGGTATGCATTAGGAGCATTTACCCAGGATAAAAAATAATGAATTTGTTTATAAATTTCACAGTACTTTTTTTAGATGAAAGGTACTTTATTTACTTTTCTGTTCCCTTGACAACGTGTATGCGAAATTTTATGATAATCAGTCGAGTAGTTAAAGCGTGCAGCGTAGCAAACAAATTAACAAATTCACATGCATTTATAATATTAATAACGATTTTGTTTCCGCATCTGCTAAGAAAGTGGAATTCTTTATCGAAATCCTCTTATACACTTCTGATATTTTTCTTTTTATAAAGACAACTCCTGCACTAGTATTAATTCCTATATCGCGGGGGATTTTACAAACATTTAAACAACGGACACAAAGAACATCCAGATTTGGAACAACAATTTGTGGATCACACAAATTTTTGACCCGTGTGGGATTCGAATCCACAATACTCGGCGCAGTGGCACATGCGAGGCGAGTCGCTTCTAATCATTTCGCTTAAATTCGTTGTGGGTTCAACTTTTAAACTTTTATTGAGACTTCATAAGTGTTAAAATTCTGAGTTTTCTAGTGAACTGCTGAACTTTTCGGCTGCACGTATCTTATCTTATCTTATCTTGTGTGGGGGCCAGTCAGTACAGACCGGCGACACTTCGACCCAGTGGGATCTTTTGTGTCGACTTCCCCAATAACGACTGCCATAGATGTTCATGGCAGCCGGGACCGACGGCTTAACGTGCTCTCCGAGGCACGGAGCAGGCGATAATTGTCAATCAATACGCACATAATTTCGAAAAGTCATATAACTTCCGAAAGTCAGAGGTGCGCGACGTGGGTTCGAACCCGAGACACCCTTTTTTTTTTTTTTTTTTTTATTAAAAAAAAAAAAAAAAAAAAAAAACCCGAGACACCCTGCATTGCAGTCTGTTGGTCTCCCCACTGAGCTATCGCTGCTCTCGGCTGCACGTAAGACGTACTGGTCGTCTCGTCACTGTGTTGTGGGTTTAAATCCAACACGGGACAATAATTTGTGTGATGCACACATGGTTGTTACGTGTCTGGATGTTCTTTGTACCTTTGTTCGAATGTTCGTAAATTCGACACGAGAATAACTCAAGTAGAGTTTTAAGAGAAAGAAAGAAAATAACTCTGATTTCTTTACTTTCAGCAACTAATACGGAAGGTGGAACAACAAAGCATCGTGAAGCAGAGTCTGCTTCCGACCAACAATCTGCCGATCAACAGGAGACAAATATCCAAAATAAATACAATAAGAATGAGGATGATGACGTAAACAATAATCAACAGCAAGGTAACTCAGATGAAGACAGTAGTGATTACTTTAAATAAGTTCCCACATTTATAGACATGGTATTTAGAAAAATGGCACCCAAGGTATTTTTAAGATAGTATTATTGGGCGTCGGCGGGTATACCAGCTATAGGTGTCTATGTAATGTTTAGCTATCTGTGTATTATGTTTAACTCATGTAAATGTAAATAATCGTTTAAAATCATATTCCAAAATAAAATTTGAATTAAGAATACTGTTATCTTTCCAACGGTTTTTATTGGAATGTAACCTTTTGAATGGCAATCGAATTAACGCTCAATATTTGAATTATGAATTTATGTTTTTATTTCACAGTTAAAACTAAAACTTTGTGGGTAGATACATATGATTTTAAGCCATGACGTCAGTGCTAACTCTTAATTAACATATACATTCATTTTTGTTACTAATAAAGTTTACAGCATTAGATTTGCTTTTCAGTCATTCTAACCTAATCCCATAAGGCAGGTAGGAATATAATTATGCTACAACCGAAAATTTCGATGACAGATATGAAAGCATTTTACTGAAAACAATATTTAATTTAAAGAGACTTAAATCCCCAATAAAATTATTGGATACAGTAACCCGCCACATAAATAAAGAAAAAGGACAAACTGAACTCCTCTGAATACAAAATATGCGTCGACATGTGTTTCGCCGTAGTGCGAGGCATCTTCACGACCGTTTGGCAACAAATGAGCCTAGGCTCAATTGTTTGCTCGAAGCGTAATACTGCAAGTTGGAACACGTTCGGCTCCAACGTCGTGGCATATTTAGAGGAGTTCGGTATTGTCAACCTTTTCTTTTGCAATCGTTGGAGCAGGCAATCCGAGGGTGCGTGGCGAGTTACTCTCTTTCCAATAATTTTATTACAATAGACTGCTACCAAGTGATGCTTTCTTCGATTCAATATTACATCACCAAGCATAATAGATATATGATGCATCTTTGATATTAGACATAAAAATCGGAACTACAACAACGAATAGCAAATAGCATTCAAAAGAAACATTATAAAAACAGCATTTATAACAGCAAATAGCGTTGAAAAGAAACATTATAAAAACAGCATCTAAATTTGGTTACAAAATGGGCAATCGATATATATTTCGAAAGATGCAAAGTGAAGGCGTTGTTAAGTTCCTCGAACACCTGCATTTAAATGGCAGTTACAAGGTATAGAGCGCGTAGTGCGAGTTTATTTTACTACAACGCGATCGACACGTTTATGACGTTTAGCCCTACGATTGGCCCGCTCGAAGCTCTTAATCAATCAGAGAGCCAAACGCGGTAAACGTTTCGATCGTCGTTAGCGTAAAAACAATTCGCACTAGGCACTCAGGTCACAAGTAAAAAACGACAGGTTCGAAAAATCAATACAAAGGCCGAAAACATTTTTGATAATATACCGAATGTTAATTGAAGTATATAAGATGGAAATGCAATATATGTATATGTCGCAGGCAATTTGTATGACACCGCGTTATACAAACAGCGTCGTCCTTTTAAAAACGCTCGCTGTTTTAAAATATGCCGAAGGCAAAATGTAAATTGCCTTGTCGCTTGACGCCCCGAGTCCCGACTCTTAGCACTCCGACTTGGATAGGGTAGGTTAGAAGGCCGTAACCTTCGTGGTAATTTATTTTGTGACTACCCAGAAATAGGAGACCTGACAATTGAACGAGTCGCCAATTTGCCTTTGGCATATTTTAAAATAGCAACCGTTATTAAACGAACGACGCCATTTGTTAAACGCGGCATCATACAAATTGCCTGCGATATATACCTACATAATATGAAACCTATTTTATGCAAGTTAAGTACATATTAAATGCCAAGAAAAGTGTTTATGCTAAAAAAGACAACAACGGCCACTACGCCATCGTCGGCCTCGATGGCGTAGTGGTTAGTGTAACCAACTGCTACGCCTAAGGTCGCGGGTTCGATTCCCGCACAAGTCAAACATTTGTGTACATGAACATGGATGTTTGTCTTGGTCTGGGTGTTTCTATGTATAATATGTATGTATTTACAAAAAAAAAGTATATATGTATGTTTATCCATTGTCTAGTACCCATAGTACAAGCTCTGCTTAGTTTGGGCTAGATGGTGTTGTGTGTATGTTGTAGAATATTATATTATTATTATTATTATTAATGACGTAATGGTTAAGTGACCACCTAACTGCCATCGCACCGAGTGTTGTGGATTCGATTCCCATACAGGATAAATAGTTGCTATGTCTCTATAGAGAGCACGAGCACTGGGACATCATGACCCTAGCCGTTTCGAGCCCAAACGGCTCAAAAACATAATCCCCTGCCAGGTTTTTGTATTTGCGCCGTTTGAGAGGAACGTTTGAACTCAAAAATACAAAATAATTTTTGAAACTTGCTACATAATAAATAACAACAATATTTTCTACATATATCGATATTAAACCCTCGTATCCACTAGGCAATATTTGGCGCACGACATGTTGCACAACATGTTGCTCAACATGTTGAAAGTCAACGCAGAACTTTTGTTTATCAACGTTGTCTGTCTACTTATGATTTCGCTCGCATCAGTCGTCAACAACATGTCGCCAGAGGAACTGTGTTGATTTTAGCGACTTTTACACGTCTCCACTTGTCAACATTAATTGATGCTCTATTGCACTTGCACGGAAATAAACAACAAGCTGCGCGTCATGTTGCGCGTCGGCTAGCAACGTCGCGTGTTGTTGTGCAACGTCATCAACGTCATCAATCTTGTTGAGCGTCACTTGTTGTGCGTAAATTGTTGCTTAAAGGATACATGGCTTGTATTAAGTTTTAAAATCATTACTTACACTCATCGCGGTTTCTGGCTATAAGTACATGACGCGGACCACCATTAACTTGCGTGTCTAGCTTTCACAATTGGCTTGCGCACGTAGTTAGTGCGAGTAGCACGCCAGTAGATTGCGCATGTAGTTAGCGCGAGTAGTTCACGCCAGTTGCTTGCGCAAGTATGTAGTTCACATGAGTAGTTTGCAAGTATAGCTAGAGCAAATAGGTCACGTAAGTAGCTGGCGCATGTAGTTCGCGCGAGTAGCTTGCGCATATACTTGGCGCAAGTAGCTTACTCATGCTACGTATATAGTCAGCAGAAGTAGCTCACGTGAGTAGCTAGCGCGTGTAGCTTACGTAAGTAGCTTGTGCAAGTAGTTTACGCGAATAGCTTGTGCATGTAGTTCACGCGAGTAGCTTGTGCATGTAGTTTATTTGATTAGTTCGCCATTAGAGCTAACGCGTACAGCTTACGCATATTGCCCGTGCGTGTAGTCTGCGCGAGTATCTTGCGCATGTACGTACATTTATTTTAGTATTTTGCTTTTGCGCTGTACTCATCTCATAACTACTATTATTATGAATTTTTCTAATGTCTTTTGTTACTTGTTACATTTTCTTTATTTTCTCTTGTGGTGTGTAATAATACATCTTTTACATGGAAATATAACAATTTATTTTATTTTTGTTCTGTATTATTATTTTCTCTTTTCAAGGAAAAGCTTATAACAAAGGTAGGTAATCTTTAAGTTCCAGATTAATAGGCTTTTCAATAACAGACACCAATCACAAGTAGGCAGACCCTGGCTTGAAATAACTGTTGCCTGTAAATCGAACTGACGACACTCGGCGTTTTAGCACTTTAGCACTTTAGCGTTTTAGCACTCTCCCCTTTGACCATGGCTGCTGAAAAGCAACCGAATCAACGGGGCAATAGGGACAATAGAGGCGCTCATAGCCAGTTGCACTCAATGATCGGTAAACGACTAGCGAGGTTTAGCAACGTTGGGTGCGGTCAGTTTATAGATGGGTGACCGCTTAGTGGTATTTCATCTGAGCGTCTCCGTGCTTCGGAGGGCACGTAAAAAGTCTATCGTGGTTGTTGCCAAATTCACAGCAGTCATTAAGTTGTTGGTCTCGGGTTCGAACCCACGTCGCGCACCTCTTTCTTTCGGAAGTTATATGACTTTTCGAAATGATGTGCGTATTGATTGACAATTGTCGCCTGCTCCGTGCCTCGGAGTGCACGTTAAGCCGTCAGTCTCGGCTGCCATGAACATCTATGGCAGTCGTTATTGGGAAGTCAGTGCCCTATATTATCCTGACATTGGTCTAGCCTTAGGGTATCGTTAGCCTTCGGGTTGCAGAGGTCAGGTAGCAGCCGCTCCGTGTAAAAACTGATATCCAGTCAAATCCGGTTAGACTAGAAAAGCCGACCCCAAGTGACTTGGGAATAATAAAGGCTAGGGAGGAGATTTCCTTAAATCTATACTAATATTATAAAGCTGACCAGTTTGTTTGGTTGAACGCGCTAATCTCAGGAACTACTGGTTCAAATTGAAACATTATTTTAGTGTTAGATAGCCTATTTATCGAGGAAGGCTATATGCTATATAACATCCCGCTACCCCACGGGGGCGGCGCAATAACTATAAACGCGGATGAAACCGCGGGCACATCTAGTTGTTATTAATTATCACGGTCGAATTTCGATTCTGGACAAACACTAGTTTAGTAGTCGACTGCACGAATGGCGTAGCGCTTTCGGGAATAGTACTTTATCTAGATGAAAGGTGTATGTCATTTTCTGTACCACTGACGTGTATACAATTTTTATGATAATCGTTTGAGTAGTTAAGACATGACCGTAACAAAGAAACAAACTCAGATTCGCATATATAATGTTACTTAGGATTACGTCGTATCATAACCATAGCTAGCCAAATGTAAGTGTAATGCACTTCTGCTTACTGCCTACCTGGGCGGTGCTAGCGTCTTTCCCGCAATAATATAATACCCTTTATTTTTGAAGTGATACCTTCTAAAGGCGCGTCGAGCACCTTTTGGGTGAACAAAAATCATGGAACTCGCGTCATCGTCACCGAACGCTTTCCAAGAGCTATATGTATACTGTGTATATATGTGTACATTTTGGGTGAACAAAAAGCGTGAAACTCGCGCCATCGTCACCGCACGCTGGTTACTTAGTTTTCACTTCTATCGGCAGTTCCCAAAGACTGCCCCGAATATTTTTAACTTGGCGGATTGCTTATCCCTCTACGCGGGAGGCAGAGGGGTTATGTCGAGCTCACCCGGGGAAAGATAGGAAATTCCGGGTACTACCGACTAAACCTACCAAGGTATTCCTTCACACGGTCACCGGGGCGCAGTGATCGTTCGCGCATTTATCCTGCAGCCCGATCTTGCCCAGATCTTAGACGCCTCCGTGGCGTCGTGTCGGCTTCGTCAAGTTAACTTTCTTACTCCACAATAATATCCCTGCCATACCCCTTAATATCTTTCAATAACCATTTTTAATGTACCTTTATTTTTTATTTACAGACAACACCTCCGAATCTGGCAGCCTTCAAGATTCAGATCAACTACAACCAGTGGATGATAACAATGATAACGCAAGTAACATAAACAGAAATGGTAAAAGTCGAACTGTCAGACACGTCACCGGTACTGGAGAACCAATTAACAATAATGGAAACTATAGAACTGGAGGTGGATATCACGGAGCTACAAATTATGGAACCGACAATCAAAATTACGGGTTGAATCATCAAAATCATGGTTTTACCAATGGAAACGGAAATTACGAAGCTGGTAATGCAAATTACGCGGCTGGCAATGGAAATTACGCGGCTGGTAATGGTAATTACGCGGCTGGTAATGGAAAATACGCGGCTGGTAATGGCAATTACGCGGCTAGAAATGTAAATCATGGATTTGGAAACGTGAATCACGGTTTTAGTAATCATGGTTCAGAGGGTGTAATACCTGTTTCTGGAAGTAGAAACTATCCCGCTGGAGTTGGCAATTACGTTCCTGGTCAAATAAATGAAATTCATAGATATGAAAAAGGAAATCATGGTTTTGGAAATGAAAATCACGCGTTTGGAAATGAGAATCACGGTTTTGGAGCTATAAATCATGCTGCTAGCATCGGTAATTATGCTGTTGGTAATGAACAGTATGGCACAGCTCAAAAAAATGGTAATTATGAAGTCGGACACGAACATTACGGGTCAGGCCTAAGAATTGGTCAATTTGAACCTGGAAATGTTAATTACGTTCCTGTAAACAATAACTATAGACAGGGAAATGCAAATTATGGCACTGGGCAAGAACATTATGCACCTGGAAGTGTAAATTATGGTGCTGGTCACGAACATTATGGTAATGATAAAGGAAATTACGTATTTGGTGGTCGTGGTAGCTATGTTCCTAGTCATGTCAATTATGCACAAGCTGAGTCTCATAGCAACGCAGGTAGATATCCAGTAAATAACGTTTACCAGTCTCCTGTCCATTACGAAAACACAGCCAATAACAAGGCGCTTGTTGGATATTTAAATAGAAATTCACATCACATACCAGATCAACGGCAAGTATACTCTAATGCAAATCAAGTGGCTAGAACTTCAAATACTGTACAATCTAAAACGTCTCATATTTTCAAATATTTGAAAGGCCATAGCATTTATGATCCAAGTATGGGACCGGTTTCTGTTAAGCATGTTAATGAGAATGAACCGTATGGAAGGCTTCAGCGTCTTTTGGGAGGGATTGATCTCCATGGGATAATAGATGAGACTCCCTTTCTAACAGGAAATGGTCGTTATGTTCTTATACCTGGTACAGATAAAACGAAACATCGCTACTACGATACAGTTACTAAGCAATATTTTAATATACGTTATGTAAAGCTGTCTGGTGACGGCAAAACTGTAATAGTTCCCGGAGGTCATGATGGTTCAGCTCCTGATAATAAAGTTTCTACACAGTTAGGTAGCGGATTATATTTAGGACATGGCATTTATTATCTTGGCAATAGTCAGTATAGCTATCAAGATAAAATAATTTCAGCATCAGATATTTCAACGGTTATAAAAGATCTTGGATTGAGTTTCCTCTTAACACGTAATGGTCTGCCGATGGGACATTCTAATGAATATTATCCTATGGATCTTGGTTTCGGGGTGTTCTACCTCGGCAATGGTTACTATAGATTTGAGGATCAGATCATTTCTTCATCTAAAATAGTTGAGTTCACAAAAAATCACAGCATTAACATTGTTTTCACGAAAGATGGCTACCCTACTAGCATTTTAAATGGTGCTAATGGAAGTGGAGGCGATTCTACAGAACATCAACCGATAGACCTAGGAAATGGATTACGGTTCCTGGATAATGGTCACTACATATACCATGACCAAGTTATACCTGCCACAAATATATTTGAGTTCCTTAAGACTGTCAAATTTAGTGTACCACTGACGCCTGATGGATTACCTTATGGTCCTTATGGTGGACCCTTACAAGATGGTCACTCCTTAAAGAATCTTGGATATGGTTTATACGAACTAGATGACGGTAACTATAGGTATCTAGGTCAAGTAATCCCGGCACCAAAGATACGAGATTTCTTGAAATCACTAGGATTGACTGATAAAGTAGCACTCACTGATGATGGACAGCCTACCAGCGATTCTAAAGACACCGATGACAAAGCAAGCTCACCTCAAGATCTTGGCTATGGCATCCAATACCTCGGTAACAAGAAATATAAGTATGAAGATCAAATCATTTCTGCTACGGAAATAACTAAATTTGTAACAGTTCTTGGATTTCCCATTAAGTTTACTCCTGATGGATTACCTTTAAAATCTAGCAATGAGACTCAAAGTACAATAGACGATTCTAAAAATGACGTAATTAGTCCTAATGACAAAGATAATCCTACAAACGGTACTACACCTGACGGATCCGATACTAACGGAAAATACCTTGGTGACGAAATATATTATATCGGTAAAAATTATTACAAGTATCATGATCACATAATAAAAGCATCCAAAATGGCAGGTTTGCTAAAACTTATTGGAAGCAACATTACACTACCTACAGATGACTCGTCTTCAAACATATCCAATGGCACTGATAAGGATAGCACGTCTGATAATGACGATCAAGTAGTTCATTTAGGAAATGGTATTGATTGGTTGGGCAAAGGCCTGTATAGGTATAAAGATCATATAATCCCGAAAGCGTTCATGCCTGGTCTCCTCAACATTCTTGGCATACATATGCATCTGCCTGCTGACGATGACAATGACGATTCAGAAGATGCGGATAATAATTGCCTAAACGATCTAGGACATAGCATTTATGACTGTGGCAATGGAACGTACAGATACAAGAATCGATACATTCCTGAAATATATTTTGAAGATTTCCTTAAAATTCTCGGTTATAGACTTGCACAAGGCAAACCTAAAACTATCATAGGTGATGGTCCCGGATCCGAAGATAGCGACGATAAAACAATAGTACTAATTGACATATTACTGTCTAAGAAGAAAACTGATGATAAATCAGGAGAACTAGGCGACACTACGGATTCCAAGGGTACAACTACTGAAATACCAACTACAACAGCTGCTTCAGACGTCGCTACAACTAAGCTTCCCAAGGATAAAAGTAAGCAAACGACTATTATTATAACTATTTCAAAGGGTTCTAAATATAAGGGACACAAGTTACCCAAATTAACAATTAATAATAGATTATATAATAATAATGTTCCAGATAATTCAGGTGCATCTGGAGATCAACCTCAAAATCCAGGAGGTCCGAGAAAGCCTGTTGATGATCGTGATGACAGGGATGACAATGCTGATTCGGATTCTAGCTCTTCAACAACTAAAACGGCTACATCATCTAATAACACAACACAGCGGTCAACTACTGATAGTAATTCTAAGTCCACTGATAATAGAGCTGATAGTGATAGCAAGAGTTCTGATAATTCCAAAGACAATTCAACTACAAGTACGACAACAAATTCAAACAGTGTTTCCGATTCATCGAATTCTACAACTTCTACCACATTGAAGGATTCGGCGACATCTTTAACTAAAAATCCGAAAAAGGGAGGGAGGAAGCGGAAAGTAAGACGTCCAGGCAAGGGACGGAGAAATAAAAAGCCGTCGACAAAAACATCTGAATTAGACAAAACATCAAATGACAGCGGCGATTCGTCTGATAACAGAAGTAAAGAATCTAAATATTTTGACGATACCGATCAATCAAATAGTGGCAATACAAACAGGGCAGGAAAAATAAATAACAAAGAAGAAAGCTCACCTTCTAATAATACCGCTGCTTCTAAAACCAACAATACATCGTCGAACGAGACAAATTTAAACCAAGATTCGACATCTAATGAAAATGATAAAGAAGGAAAGGAGAACAGAAATGGATCATACTCTGACAGTGACGACTCTGATTGCGACAAAAATACGGATGATAAGGACTCATCTAATACCAACGGTGGATCTATAACCATGAGTAAATCGTTCGACTCAAATATTTCAAACACATCCAGTGATACATCATCATCTGGTAAAAATAACGGAAGAAAGAAGAAAGCAAATAGAACAGGTTCCTCTAACACTGAAAGTACTGAAAGTAATGACGACTATGGCGACTTGTCATCTAATCGAAATGTTAACAGACAAAATGAAAATTATAAAAGCTTGAATATATCCAAACACATGAGTTTAGATGCTCAAATTAAGAAATCATCAGATAATTCTAGTTCTAGTGACGGTTCAAACTCAGACAATACTGGTGCAGGTACTTCATCTAATGGCTCAGAATATACTGACAGTTCTGAGGGTAATCATAATACAGAAGATGAAAACTGTACTCGGTCTACTACTAACGATTCTGGAACTGATTTTTCATCGACCAATTCTTCAAATTCAAACAGAGGTACGCCATCCAGCAGTGATTCGGACAACTCAGAGAATAACACGTCATCTTCAACTAATTCTGACGATTCTTCAAATGAGTATTCTAGTTTATTAGTAGCGAAATTAAGTAAGACTAAATCTTCATCTACTGACAATGCTGATTACGATGACAGTTCCTCTGACATTTCTAAAAACTCTGATAACTCAGGAAAGCATAAAATAGCTGAGAAGCTTGAAAAATCCGGCGAAGGATCACGTGAGTCTACTGCATCCAAGAATTCGTCAATATCTCAGCAATCTTCTTCATCTGAGCAAAACCAGACTAGCTCACAAAGTCAACGCTCTACATCCAACACGGAAAAATCTGGCTCTAACTCTCATACTGAAAGTCAACAAAGCTCGTCATCAAGTCAACAATCTTCTAGCGAAAGTAATTCAGATTCTTCTACTGTACAGAATTCAAATGATGGATCTTCATCAACGTCTAGATCGTCTCACAGTGAGCAAAGCAGTGAATCTTTATTGTCATCATCACAGAAGTCTTCAGAGACTAACAATAATGGAAATGCCAGTGAAGAATCTTCATCATCTTCTTCTGAGCAACAGGAGAGTTCTTCATCATCATCCACTTCTTCACCGTCTTCCTCAAGTACTGACGAAACAAGCTCATCATAAAGAATCAATTGATTTAGTTTGTAATTGTTAAGGAATTGGTCGATTTAACTGTAACGGTTTTTGTGAGATATTAAAATGATGCATTTACTTTTTATAATTAATTTCTTACCCTTGCTATCTGCTTGCCTCGGTGGTGTTGCGAGAGTGATTACGACTGCTGTGCGTGGTCTAGGAACCGTGTACTTCTCTTTCTTTTGAAAAATAACTCCCGCATTAGAAATAATTTTTGTGTCGCAAGGGACTTTACAATCATACAAACAACGGAAATAAAGAACAATCATTTGTAGAACTCAAAAATTATTGTTTATTGTGTCCCGTGTGGGGATTCAATTCACAACATTTAGCGTACAAGACGTGGCGCGGCGACTATTTAAACCAACATTCCATTCTGGTTCAGGCAATGTTATTCGGGGTTTCTTTCAAGAATGTCGGCGTCTAGAGATGTGTCATTGACGGTTTTTTTATTAATTTAATCAATGTTTAAAATAAAATTCAAATTTCGTCAATGGTTAAAAAACAGTCAAATCCTCAACTGGTTCTTCAATGAACTGATTATTCATTAGATTCGTATAAAGTTAAATTATTGCATATTATGTTAAAGTTTTCGATCGCAACTTCGAAAACCGTTTTGTAACTACTAATTATATTAGAACAATACTGCGTTCATTATTTTATTAGTTGTTTTATGAGATGAAAATGATTTATACATCATTGCGAGTTGTGTTGTGAAGACGTTGATAGAATTTATTAGGTTGATATTTACAACAGGTTTTTCCATTGAAGAAAAACAGTTGAATCGTTAAAGAACAAAAAGCCGTTAATAAAAACAGTTTATTGATTTGACAACCACCTGGCGTCAGGGACATCACCAAACAGGTAGGTGTATTATATCGACTTTTTGCCTTCTATCTCTTACGTAATTGAGGGTGACTCTATTGTCTACCAAGCACAGTTGCATACTGTGCTGCTACTAAGGATTGTTGGACTGAAAAGCTAATAACACTTAGTCGTATTTTAACCTATTAAGTCGCAGCGCAACTTCGGTAGCCAAACACAATACACAATACAGAGTAGAGCGTTATATTTTAGTTATTTTGTCTCATTCACGCTGAACTGGACGTGACGCTCTATCCTTACCACTACATCGACACCACTATACACTGTCCCTTGCCGGCAATTCTCTATTTTGTATGTAGTGTAGTTATGCGTATATAGGGTGTCTAACTTGATGTGTAGCCGTGTGTACATAGAGTACCTTTAATCATAAAAAGAAGAATAAAAAATTTACATAATTGAGTAGTAGAGCCTCGCCTGATTTCAGCATGAATGGGCCGGCTCGTCTTGGGAAGGACTACCCTCTCACAGAATATCGATGTGAAATAGCCGTATTCCTACCGCTGTGTTTCGTTCGATGAGTGAGAGTGCCGGAGAAGCAGCAACTCTCTTTCCTCCTTCTCCTTCCCACTTCCTTTTCTTCTTCTTCCTTTTTTAAAGGGGGCAGCAACGCGCAAGCGATGCCTCTAGTGTTGCAGGCGTCTATAGGCTACGGTGACCACTTACCATCAAGTAGGCCTGGATGCCAAAAAAAAACAATATGTTTTCAATTTTGTTTGGCATTACAACAATTGATAGGTTAACACCACTTCAAACTGACACGGTAACTAGTTGCCTTCTTTACCGTTGCACCACCAAGGCAGTCATCTACTCTTATTGTCGAATCGAATTTATAGTTACACAGTAGTATATCTATACTAACTTTATAAAAAGAAAAATATTTTTATTTGTTTGTATCGAATAGGCTCCGAAATTACTGGACCGATCTTAATCAATTTTTACCAATAGAAAGGTAAATTATCAGGCAGTAACATAGGCTATAATTTATTTTCAAAACAATTAGAGATCCTTAAGAAAATTGCAATAATATAAACCAAAGAAGCAAAATATTGCCTATAAAATTCGTTATTTGGCGTGCGTTCAGAAAACTATCGATGACACATAAGAATATGTACTACATCAGCGGTCGGCAACCTTTTAGCAGACACGGGCCTCATAGTGACAAAATTAAATAAAGGCGAGCCGGACATTTTCATAACTTTGTATGCCTTTATCGATTATGTTAAAAATGCAAAAAAGCAACCACAAATGTTGAGAAATATTTTATTTTTATTTTATTTTATTTTATTTATTAGGTACAGATACAAACATCAGATCAATAATTACATAAAAGAAATGTGACCAAATACAAGTCATAAATCTGGTGTTCAATTACAACTGTACACAGCATTCAGTAGTAACTAACAAGCTTCGTTATTTAATAAAAGGAACAAATACCAGAAACAATAAGAATCAGTTTTAGCGTGATATTAAAATAATTCCAAATGATAAGACCTTATTGACAAAAGAGTTGCGGGCCGCAAAGAGGAGACACGCGGGCCGCATGCGGTTGCCAACCGCTGTACTACATTATGAAAGTACTCATTATTACCTACAAAAAAATGGACGCGGCAATATGTCTACCTATCATTGTTAAGTTACAAAAGCAGCTTTTCTTACATTTAATTAGATCGCCGGTAGAAACAAGAGTTGGTTACATTCGTATCATAATATTAATTCTTATCAATATACGTGAACCAAAAACTTTGTACAACTTTATACGAAAATTGCGCGGACGGAGGAGTATGTTTGGCACAGTTAAAGTTTAGGTATATGGAGAAGGAGTGGCGAAGCTTAATATTTTTATAAAATATGCATTAGAAATACATTCGATTAATGTTAAACACGCACACAACCATGCATTTGACACAAGCAGTCGAATCGCGTTCGTAGTATTTCGGCATTGTTCGACTGATGTCGTAGAATTCTTCGTAACTATGGTTACGTATGTATGTGGAGTAGGTGACTAAACGAAATGTGATTATAAGGGTATAGTTAAAGACAATAAAACCTTATTAACGATCAAACTTAAAATTTTAATCAATTATGGTCTAATTTCGACCACTTGGCGACCGCTAGTTTAAATAAATAGTTTTATCATCAAGGGTGTGGTGTGGTTTAAGTGAAAATAAAATACTTTTAATTCATCCGAATCTGACATTTAATTTCGAAGTTATATATATTACAAAATAAATTCCCCCGCCGCGTCTGTCTGTCTGCTTGTGATAAACTCAAAAACTACTGAACGAATATTCAAGCGGTTTTCACCAATAGACTAAGTGTTTTATAACATTACATTGTATTATAAAAATAACTAGGCCTATGAAATATAATTCTACACTTCTGCAAAACCTACAAACGTTTCGAATTTAATCGCTGTAAAATACAGCTGTTTATAAAACATTTAAAGTGTCTCTCGACGTTCCACTTGACAGTCCGGCCCAATACTGTTACTACTCTCAACAGTCCGTGACCTTAAGATGCGATAGCAAAATAACCCGTCGGACGCCCTTGTGACAAAGAAATGCTTTTACCTCGCAAACTAATAATACTTTGTTAAAATAAAAACTATAATCGGAAAGCTGATTTAATAAACAAATTAGAAATTATAACAATAACATTCAAGAGCTATAAAATATTATAATATTTCTAATTTGAATTAACCACTTTGACTATTTTTTATATTTATGATGGATAATATAGGATAATATTATATTTATTATATTTACGGTGGATCGAAACCTCGGCGGGGTCGCGACTGCATGTGAAAATGATTCACGCGGCTCCGCCGATTGCGGTTTTGTCGAGGAACACCGTGGTAGGTTTAGTCGGTATTACCGGGAGGTCCACTCTTATCATTATTACCATCTTTCTTTTACCCCGGTGAGTCCGACATAGCCCCTCCACCCACCGCCGCGGAGGGGTATGCGTCAATGCATTCCCCCAGGTAAAATAAAAAAACTTGAGAGGTGTCAAGGGACACCCGGATGGAACGAAGTTCCTTTCTATGAGAAAATAAATATATATAAATATATATATAAATATTTCTATGATGAGAAAATAACTGGCTTGCTTTCTAAGAGAGAGAGAGACAGACAGAGAAACACGCGCACGCCGCACGGCTTACAACTATAGCAAAAAGTGTCGTTACAACTTTTGGTCTTAATTTTTTCCGTCTAGCCCCCTTTCGCAACGCGCGATAAGGAACTTCGTTCCAAAAAGTGTATTCGTCTATGGTGACGTTTTTCTTAGCTTAGTTACAGTAAGTATTTGAGCTCACTCACTTACTTGAAGTATGCTTACGGATTGGTTTTATTATTTATGAATTACACAAGTTATAAATAGAGTAACTATATTTACTGTGACTATGTGTAGCGAAAATACCAAATAAAGTCAATCTACCGTAACATTAATTACTGTAAAATTAAATATGATAGAGAAAATATGAAATAGTTTGGGGTCTAGGGAATACATAAATTGTTTGTGCCCTTTTAGAGACAATAAATTATTATTATTATTATTAAATAAAATATAATTTTAATACAGTAAGTCTACTTACTGTCATTATTTTAACGATCGCGACGGTCGAATCTTCATAACATTTACTGTGATTAAGCTTATCGTATCTTTGTTAATAAAAAAAAGTAAAAATGTTTCTTATAGGACTTGATTTAAGGATCACATTACTGTAAAAAAGTCATAACACCAGTATCGATTTTTCAAAGGTCAGATAACTTTTATCTGGGGAATATATTTGACGTTTTGACAGCTTTTGTATAGAAAATATGTCATACCGCCATATTTATTCTTCAGATAAAAGTTATCTGACGATTGAAAAACCGGCCCTTACTGTAATTATAACAATGGGGGCAGAATAGACAGAGTGATTCAAGAGGAAGGTTTAATGTACAATTTGTTAAGGTTTTGTACTACCCGTGCGAAGCCGGGGCGGGTCGATAGTATGTAATATGCAGAATGTCGGATTCTCAAAACGTCCGTCTGCGCATAAGAAGTAATCCTGAGAGTACCTACATTAAAAGCTTACTCAAGCATTCATAAGTACTGTTATTATTTATTCTCAAACATCCATCTGCAGTGTATCCTCCACTTTAAAGGGTTGCATATTAGAAAATTAAAACTTTTCTGAGCAAATTTCAAAAGAACAACGTATAAATCAACAAAGTTTAAAATAACGATGGTCATTTGATCAAAAGTTTAGCTGACCAAAGTCTGGAATATCAATGTTTATATTATTTATTACACTATTGACCAAATCGTTTAAAGGTCAAAATGGATTACTGGGTAAATTATTAATTATCAAATGGATTAACTGAAAAAGGTGAAAATAATATTAATATTAGCGAATAGCGCCTGTCTGATACAGAAAGCCTTTGCACAACATGATCGGTTTGATAAAACAAATAATATAGGCGTTATACTAATGCGGGTCGACTTAGATAATAAAATTGGGTACGTATTACAATACCGAAATTTCATAATAACTAGGACTGAAATACCGACGTCCAAAACAACGAAAGTTTTAAATGCCGATAGCCGTTATATCGAAACATCAAATACCGATGTCCAAATGCCCGAAAGGGTGAAACCCCGAATGGACGAAATCCAGAATGGACGAAATAATATATAATATATAAAATTAAAAGAATTAACGTGAAATTACCTACGTTCACCACTTCCACTTGTTCTATTCCTCAGTTCTATGGTAGAACTAATGGGAGTTTTGGACGGAGCCCCGCGAAGCGGGGCTCCTATTTCCTATTTATTAAAAGAGAACCTAACAAAACCTACCGCTTCCATCCGTACGAATCCGACTCGGAAGCGGTATTATAAAATTTGATTAGTTTTGATTTGATATTTTAAAATTACATCTAGCAACTTTTGATCAGTCGTTCATTTGATGTCACATACATTGGGATTCTAAAATTTTTCTAAATACAACATTTGGTCATTTAAATGTTGTTATTTCGTTTATTGTTCTTTTGAAATTTGCTCGAGAAAGTTTTGATTTTTTAATATGCAACCCTTTAGAGTGGAGGATACACTGTTAATACAGTCCTCATAAATTGAATTTAAAGAAATCATGGTTGGATGAACTGTCTGTAGTAACACATTGTCAATCGTTCTGTTCCAGGTTTACAAGGGGGACAGCGCGTACGCAGTCCCCACTAACAAAAATAACGCACTCGAGTTACCCACATTAGGGATAATCGCAGGCATAGATAAGACACTATATACTGAGAATAGATACGCCACTCTCGAATCAGTTTTGAAAATTATGTACCATTTTACTTTAGATGGCATTATATTCGTTTAGTAATTAGGAAAGCCGATAGATGGCGCTTTTATAATTCTTACAAAATCCTTATTTACTTTGAATTTCTTGGAAATAGCGTAAGAAATTTATAAAGAAGCCAATTTACACAAAAAGAAAACATTATTAACCAAGAAACCGAAGTAATTAAGCGTAATTTAATTGAACTCTGTAAAGTTTACACTAGACATTTTTAAATCAAAAGCCAAATAAAAATACAAGTATCTTTACTTAAACAAATCACTAAGTAACACTTATAAACGCTAAAATTACTACAACGCAACTATACTATGAATTTACATTTGCTTGTCACGTTTTATGGAATAGTACAGTCACTTAAGCCAATAAATTCGGTCTAGAGGACATTATTATTAGATATTATATACATTTCTTATATAGACCGAAATCAAGGTCACACCTTCAGTCTAAAATAACATTTTATTGCTGATTTTTTAGATCAAGTAGATATAAAATTCACAAAATTCTAGGAAACGAAAGATAAAATCAACGTTGAAGTTTAAAACTTCAAATTGACCCACGTCATAACTTAACATTTCGTAACCAAATATTAAATCTTATAATATCGCCATCTATGCGACTAGAAAGAATTTGAGTACCTATTGTAGTTTTTGTACCGTTTACTTTAGAGACCAGAGGCCCAAGTGTGGATTTTTCATAAAGCTAACTCAATCTACAAAGTTGTCGTATCGACTAACAAATGTATGGTAACTTACAAAGCGCCCCTGGCGGAGACTATTGTAAGAAAAACGAGCGAGTGTGAAATCGTTTGCACTACTACAATAGCGGTGTCACTATATAACTAATATAACTACCATACATTATAATATTATATTCATGAAAAATTATGTAATTTGGTATTTCGATACAGCAGATATTGGTAGAAATACAGAAAAATAATTTGGGTTGAGATCACCGTTTAAAAGGACTTTTTGTATTGAAACATGACGCGACGCTTAGAGCATTTAGCATCTCTTTTACTCGCTGCTCCATAAAACGAAATAGAGATAATGCAATGTAGGCAACTTAAAAAAAATTACCTAACTTTCGGCTGACTTTCGGCAAAGTGAGATTACGCGATGCGAATAGAATGGTTTGCATTATTTCACACTCTGACTATTTCGAAGTACTTTCGATTGATAGTTAGCACGATTGACTTGATCGTTACGTACTACGTCAAATGACACAAAATTTACATTCGGGCTTCAGGGCCCGCAGTCTCGACATAGATAGCTTTTCGATAGGAATCTACCGATCGATAAATATTAACGAAAAATTGAGCTTGCCGTAACGACATTTGCATCAAATGCAAGTCTCTACTGACAAGAAAGCGTGCAAACTCATGAGTTACGCCGTCACTATGTTATCGAAAAACCTCATTCATAGGAGTGTTTTATATTACAAATGATACCCATTGAAAATAGTCCCGAATTTTAAGGTAAGTAGATAAAAACTTATTTTATTATAAATTATGAATAACACATAAAGTATTTATAACTATATTCAACATTACACTTTGCATTAATATCATATTATTTACGTATAGCTTTAAAATGCAAAATATCTTGCATTTATGTAATTATAGAACCGAACAAAGTAGTTTAATTCTTTGCAACGCGAAGTGCTGTTGACATTGTGGACATATACGTTTTGACATCTAATTTGTTCTGTATTTTTTGAGCTTAACCAAGGTCACTTGTCTAATTACACGGCTGACAGATGTTTGGCTCATGTTGCAACCCCACTGTAGGCCAATGGGAAGTTGATAGCACCCAGCAGCGTAAAATCGGAGTGCAGTTAGAATCTGTAAAAAAGAAAATGCAACAAAAGTTGGCACACCATATAAACCTTGAGGTTACCAGAGTCTCGGTGCCTCCTATGTATGAGGCACAGACTACTGAGAACAGTAAATAGTCTGTACCTCATACATAGGAGGCTAGGCAGTACACAATATAAAACCATGATTATATTCTAAATAGCCTATTATTAATATGTAGAGAGCTCATTATTGGTACCTACTTACTTGGTATTCTGTGGTTAGTCCGTAGAGTCCGTATTGCGATAAATACCACGGCAAACAACAATAGTATACAGGGTGATTTTGAAATCGTGTAATTCCTTTTAACCACGCATTCTACTGGTGATATAGAATAACCCTGACCATATTTTTATTTAATTAGATTTTTTTTTTTTGAAAAATTATTATTCCGTTTTTTCGTGAAATGGTGTCAGATAGTCATATGTTAACCAACCGAGGCAATTTTAATTATTTACTAATTAAAATAAAAAAACATATTAATAATTAATGTCGTAAATAATAAGGGGCGGTCCTTTTTATTGCCCCTTATTATTTACGACATCAGTTATTGTTATGTTATTATTTTTAAATTAGTAAAATATTAAGATTGTGTCAGGTGGTTAAAATATGACTATTTGAAATAATTTCATGAAAAAAATCTGTACTCTAATTTTGCCGAAACCATTATTCTAATTAAGAAAAAATATGGTCAGGGTTATGCTATATCACCAGTAGAAAGCGTGGTTAAAAGGAATTACACGATTTCAAAATCATGTAGTAACAGAAATGCGGTTCTTTATTTAACGATAGCAAATTGAGTCCCTCAAGGAAGTAAGGCTCATCCAAAACTGATACGCTGTATTCACCGAAGTAGTAAATGTTCGCAGCACCTTACAGTTATGATTTGTAAACAAAATATGATTGTAAACTTGGCGATTAAAAAGAGTGGCTATGAGTTTCTTGCCCGTTCTTTTCATGAGCCCTACACCCTTGCTTCGCTGAACGTGGCAGTAAATGTAAATACACGGAAAAATTTTGTGTAACTTTGACATTCATAAGTGTTACGTTGTAACCTAATTTGAATAAATTTATTTTTGATTTGATTTGATTTGCAGCATTTTAGGCCTATGTCTGAAGTGTTTCCAAAAAAACCTTTAATTAAGTATTTCAGAACCATCTATAGTACCTTAAGGAAATATTTTGGGACCACTTCAGTATATTGGCTCAAGCGTCCTTTGTAAGTATTTTGTGCCGTTTTCAATAAGTAGCATTCAATTAAATCTCCAAAAATAATTTGAAGGCGTGTCACTGTTTAAGTCTTGTAGATCTTTATAATTAGCTTATACAGTAGTTTAGAAAATAAAATGTATTAAAGACTTTTGCTTATAAGCAAAATGCATGATAAACAGTAGCCTACAAGTTAAGCAGACTTTGTTTGTTTCAAAACCAAGGGACTGAAGATTGCACTAGAATTGGGTCATAATGTCATATTGTGTATGTTTTCATAGAAGTAGATTATTGTTTGAACAGTTTTAGGCAGGTTCATTAACATTTTATGGTACTTTGTATTTAGTATAAGATCATACTCATTCTTCTTAACAATATGTACATGCGTTTCTCCTACTATATCGTTGCACGTTGTAATTATCTGCTAGTTATCCAAAGTTTTAGCATCATAGTATGTCTAAGTTTGATTTTACATTTATGATGTTTGATTTTTATATTAAACTTTCATATCTAATAATAAATATCTCTTGAGAAGATATTTAGTCTGTCTCGTGGATATCGGTACATCACTATACTTATATATAATTATAATATCAGCCCTGTATTAAATTGTCCCACTGCTGGGCACGGGCCTCTTCTCAGTGTGAGAAGTCTCAGTACGGGTTGGCAGACTTCACATATTTTCGAGAACATTATTGAGAACTCTTAGAAATGCAGGTTGTTTTTTCATGATGTTTTCCTTCATCTTTTATCCCTATACATTGATTTGTTTTAAATTATGTTATAGACGATAAAAACGTTCTTTGAAAGGGACTGGCAGGGAATATCCACCAACAGAAAGATTTGAAAGTCCAAGGGAGAGGCTTTTGCAAAGCAGTGGAAGATATCAACAAGCTAATGAAAAAAATATACGTCGACTTTTTCTAAAATACCTCGTGTTCTAGATTCTGGTCCGTTGACTACAATCAATATTACTTCAATATTTTTATCGGATTCAGATGTTCCTACATGACTGCCCTCTGGTAAGTATTATTGAAAATACCCTGCGTGTTTTTTGTCAACAATATACATTTGAACTGTAGTCCTTATTCACTATCTCGTTGTGAGAGGTAAACCGGTTCTTTGTATTTTAGTTCTCCCCTGAAGGTATAGATGGTAATGGTGGGGGCTTAGTTGAGTTGTACCAGTAGAGCAATAGATGGAGCTATACCGATGACGACACTTTCTGAATCGCGGTGTTAAGATTCGCCGCGACTGAATGACTTCCCTCAAATTCGTTATAACCGGTATCGCTTCTCGGCCTTTTGGCTAAGATCAAAGTGTAGTATCTGTTCTTTTCAGCTTAATATCTGAAAGTTCCCTCACTGAGGGACCAGTATATTAAACTGATTTTTGTAATCCGACGGGATGTTCGGGGCTCGCTCCACTCCCGTCACGGGTCGGCCCGGCATGCATTGCAGTGCCGCCGGGATCGGCCCCAGTAATACCTTAATTATCTTCGATCCCTAAGCAGCAAGTTCTAGTAACATTTGTTCCTTGCAGTGATAGAACAATGTCGTTTATTACTACCATTAATAATTAGACACACTCAAATAATTAAGTAGTGTGGTGTTATACTTAACATTGAGACATCATATTTACTCATTATAATAACTAGTACTTATATAACGAAATAATTAAGTAGTACTTATATAACGTCTGAAATAGATAATGGATTAAAACTTCGATAAAGTACTATTCAATAAATATTTATAGAATGTAGTCGCGCCGACTCAATCGCAGAAAGTCCATTTCATTAAATGATCACAGGTCGCATAATATTCCTTACTCAAGTTCTATAATAAGTATTACATTTTCCAGATTGGTATCGTAATAACTACAATAAACAATAAAGGACATACATTACATAATGTGTTAGATTGATTTTTGGTATTACGGCTTACAACTATAGCAACTATAGCAAAAAGTGTCGTTACAACTTTTGGTCTTAAAAAGTGTCGTTACAACTTTTGGTCTTAAAAAGTGTCGTTACAACTTTTGGTCTTAAAAAGTGTCGTTACAACTTTTGGTCTTAAAAAGTGTCGTTACAACTTTTGGTCTTAAAAAGTGTCGTTACAACTTTTGGTCTTAAAAAGTGTCGTTACAACTTTTGGTCTTAAAAAGTGTCGTTACAACTTTTGGTCTTAAAAAGTGTCGTTACAACTTTTGGTCTTAATTTTTTCCGTCTAGTCCCCTTTCGCAATGCGCGATAAGGAACTCCGTTCCAAAAAAAAATATATATATAATATTGCATTTATGATGATAATACGAAAAATATATCTTACTGTCTGTATTTAAAGTATATCTACAAAAACTAGACTAATTCCTCTATCTGTTGGTACCAAAATCATTTATGTCGGTAATTAATTAAAGTCAAATAAATGCAAACAAAAGTCACCGAACGACACTAATTTTATTGCGGATCGTAAATCTGTGCATCTCTAAGCGCACGTATAAAAAAAAGATAAGATGTTCGCCAAAAGCCGTTTACAGACTGAATTTTATATTAGGTTTTAATGAAATGATGGAAAGTTAGAACTATGTAGTAGGTTTATTTTATAATATAATATGACTTAATACAGTCAAATTAACAAAAAATATATCTTTAATAGATATAATTCTGTTAATTTCGTTAATTATCAGTTATAAAAAAAGAAATAAAAATGTTAAAAAAACATTTATAAAAATACACACGTTATAATGTCTTCTGTTTACGCGAATATTATTAATTGAAATTAAACTACTATATACGGATTTTATCGCGTTGTTTATTTGACACTTTATTACATAATTTTGAAAACTGTTACACTGTTACTACTATTAAACATTGCTAAATTTTAAGTGAATTAAATTATTAAAGCTATCAAAACTATTGATATTTAAGTTAACACTTTCCCCGACGTTTCGGTTGCTTTGCGCTACAACTGTAGCAAATAGAGTGGTACTGCTCACACACAAGCATGTTGTGGCTTGTTAGAATGACATAGAACTAGATTGTTTGTTTAATTTATTCTCATAGCTTCGACAAATCATAGAAATGAGGGACTGTAGCGCGAAATTTGAAAACGACATCTATTGTTGCCAGGGACTGCAGAGAGTATTTAGTATTACAATGGCTGTGGCCATGGACTGTCAGTGGAGGAAGATTTAGGTGTATAATTTGATAAGTTTTTGTACTACCCGTGTGAAGCCGGGGTAGGTCGCTTGTCTAATTAATAAAGTTGAGCTCTGTGTGTCTTACCGCTTCTATGTGTTAAAGTTCTAACTCTTGCGCGTTCGCTATGCATTGTGTATATTTTTTCTTTTTTTTATGGCGGCGAAGAGTAGACGGATCGCCTAATGGTAAGCGATTACCGCCGCCCATGGACACCCGCAACTCCAGTAAAGGAGTAAAGGAGTAAGTGCGTTGCCAGCCCTTTAAAAAGGAATGAAGGAGTGAAAGGATAAGGGAAAGGATAGGAAAAGGATCGGGGTAACTGGGCCTCCGGCTCTCTCACTCACTGATACGAAACGCAACGGTACGGGTACCGTTACTTCACGCCGGTATTCTGTGAGAGGGTAGTACTAACCCGGTCGATCCGGCCCATTCATGCTGAAAAAAAAGTGTAAGGTTAATCACTCTTAGTACAATCATTTACTTATTAATTAATTCTATTTATCATTGACCTATATTATTGTATAGATACTGTCAGTTTTTAAATCTTGATAGTAATAATAATTTTTAATCGATTGTACCGAACGTGTAATTGATACCGATTGTTAAAATATAAATAGCAACACTGTAAACCGACATTTTAGTTTAAAAATATAGAGAATGACATTTCATTCCACATTGAACAGTTGAACAGTGAGTTTATAATTAAAATAAATCCATGTAAAACTTGTCAATCCTTGTTTTTTTTCTGAGATAAAGACTGATCCTTTAATTGTGACTGCACGGGTGACTCAGTGGCTATCGTGGTCGCAACGACACTGGCACAGGGCCGAGTTTTTTTTAAAATTTTATAGAAGTCAGACGAGCCCACGGATCGCCTGATGGTAAGCGCTTACCGCCGCCCATGGACACCCGCAACACCAGAAGAGTTACAAGTGCGTCGCCAGCCTTTTAAATTTTCGCCCACCCCCAGGAGGTGGAAGGGTCTCCAGTACCCTCACTCACTCGACGAAACATAACGCAAGCGCTATTTCACGCCGGTTTTCTGTGAAGTATCACTCCGGTCGAGCCGGCCCATTCATGCACAAAGCGTGGCTGTGGATTCGATCTCCTCACGGGACATAACTATAAATTTAAAAATGTAAAAACCTCCGACGCAAATTTCATTTGAAAACCATAAAGAGGGAGTTGTGTAAAAAAATCTAATTCGCCATTTTGTTGCGGCGGCCATCATGGATTTGAAATTTATCATAGTGTATAGTATTTTACTAGTCAAGCCCTTTCATTTGATACCCATATTGAGGGAGTTGTGAAAAATATGTATACCGCCATTTTGTGGCGGCGGTCATCTTGGAGCGATTTTATCAAACATAACTAAGAACACTCCCGACTAATTCACCTATCAAACAAAAAAAAAACAAAATTAAAATCGGTTTATCCGTTCTGGAACTACGATGCCACAGACAGACACACACACACACACTCACACACAGACACGTCAAACTTATAACACCCCGTCGTTTTTGCGTCGGAGACTAAAAAATTTGTGTGGTCCACAAATGGTTGTTTTGAGTCTCCATTCTTTATGTCCGTTGATTCAAACATATGTAGTGACACATATTATGTAGAGACACACTGCTGACGCATTAGTTTGATATACATGCGCGCGATTGTATTAGCGCTGCACAGCAGTCGCGTCCCCACACTCGATTCGTTAACATAAAATAAAAATAAATAAAAATATTTATTTTCGTAAACATTTGGTGTTTCCTTAACCTAGTGTTTGGAGTATCCATTTAAGCATATAACAATAGTTGTACTAGGACACCCCGCTCTTTCACATCTATACGTATGTTTACAATAAGGTAAGTATTAACAAAGTATGAAAAATTCCTTAATTAATAGGTGTGAGTGTAAGCGTATGTTTTTATGTGTATTTAAGTATGTGTGTGTTTGTGTGTGTGTGTGTATGTGTGTGTGTGTGTGGGGATGTGTGTGTGTGTGTGTGTGTGTGAGTGCATGTGTTTGTATAATATGACCACACATAAGTATGTTGATTTGATTTATATTCTGTTGAACATTTAGTTTATTGCATTTCCATAAATAAATATAAATTATGAATGTTGATGTTTTATCTAAACTAGTTAATATTTTCTCCGTGTCGTCGTAAGACAATTTACTAATCCACTCAGAAACATAATATAATAATAAGTATAATAGCGGTCGCCCAGTGCTGGAAATTCGACCAAAGTTTGCCTGTAAGATTGTAACCTGTTATGTGTTTATTAACATAGGATCTGATCGATCCAGAAACAGGACAGGCCACGCCGTAGGGACGTGGTGTCTTAATGTAAAATTGTGCAGAGATTAATTAAAGATGGATCAACAGTTAACACTTTTAATTATCTAGTAATGAAAAAGTTATTTGTATTTAACAATATTCACTATCGTACGCGTACAGTAAACAGGGCGTGGTTCGTACAAAGGGCTTGTTCCGTGGTTCTTTAGTAGCAAGAACACTTAGCTTGACGTTGAAGCCAGCCGGAAGAGAAGCCGTCTGATTTTTTTTTTCTTTTTGTATGTATTAGTTGTTGGCCTCAGATGGCCTTAACAACTTTACGCGGACTGTGGGTGAGCGCAGAAGGCTCCCAACCCGTTTTTCTTTTTTTTAATTTATTTTTTGTATGTTATGGTTGTTGGCCTCCGCTTATATAATCCGGCACCGGTCGCGGGTGAAGGCTAGTGACGTGCGCTCGCGCTCGACGGGCGCCTAGGCGATTAACGTCACAATATATTGCTGATATATGTCATTATATATTGATATATGTACCCATAGTTACGCGCTTCGACTGCGTGTGTCAAATGCATGGTTGTGTGCCTGTAATGTTTTCCCGTTAATTTAATGTATTTCTAATGCGTATTTTATATAAATATTAGGATTAGCCTCTCCTTCTCCATATAAACTTTAACAATGCCAAATTTGATACTCCTCCGTCCGCGCAATTTTCGTAAAAAGGGGTACTAAGTTTTTGCTTCACGTATTAATATATAGATAATAATATTTCAGTAACTATATATTGTGGTACCGATCAATTATTATATATATTACAACATGTGTTCCTCATTGGCTACAATCCGGAAAAGACCCTACATCACATACCTACTTCAATTGCCATGACAACATGTAAACTTATAATATAATTAACCAAAACATTTTTGTTCAGTTAACGTAGATATTTCTAAAATAAAAGATGCCCAAGTTAGTCCTTATAACATCAGCTATCTGCCAATGACAATCCCGTCGAAATCGATCCAGCCGTTTTAGAGATTATCCGGAACAAACAGAAGGATAGGCAGACAAAAATAATCAAATTCATTTTCATATATGTTAAAGTACCGTTACTTTTACATGCATTTAAAAAGCTGTTGTTTTGACATTACAAACAGACAGTACAATTTTATTTATATGTATAGATTTTACCAACAATTTCCTTCAGTTTCAAAACACCAGATTTTTTTCTGCTTCTAATGTTGCAAGCAAGCATACCTGATGATAAGTGGTCACCGTAGCCTATGGACACCTGCTACACCAGAGGAATCACTTGCGCGTTGCCGACCCTTAAGGAAAGGAAGTGGGTAGAAGAACGGACGGGAAGGGGGAAATAGGGTGATTGGGCCTCCGGCACTCTCACTCACCGACGGAAACACAACAGTAAAAATTTCACTTCGATGTTCTGTGGGAGGGTAGTCCTTCCCAAGTCGAGCCAGCTCATTCATGCTGAAATCGGCGAGGTTCTACTATATATTTTGATACTGATATTTTTGATAAAATCATAATATGGTGGCTACACCTACTACTAGTTATGTCGCAGGGGAAAGTAATCACCATTATTCATAATGTCTATCAATATCTAAGTTTGTCCAACATATATGTTTTAAAAGCCGGTGCCTCTAGATGTTTCTACATATTGTTCTCGAAGATTTATGTAAAATCTGCAAACCCGCATTGGCCAGCGTGGTGGACTATGGCCTAACCCTTCTCACACTGAGAAGAGGCCCATGCCCTGGTAACAGGGCGATCAAGACAGCTCTGTACGGAAAGTACCACAATTTTGAGTTTTTGAAAAACGGTTATAAATGTAATCATGCTGCATTTATATAGCTTTTAAAGGGCAAGCCTTGAGTTATTCATTTATTTATTTCCCGCGGCTTCGCTCGCGTAAAAGTTGGTCTGGTTAGGTAAGTAACAGTAATTCTCTCTGTATGTCCTTTTCTGTTGCCCTGACAACGTGTATGCGAATTTTCATGATGATCAGCCGAGTAGTTAAGGCGTGAAAGCGTAACAAACAAATATTCACCCTCACATTCGCATATATAATATTAATAAGGAAAGAACTATGCGATCCACAAGACATATTTCTGGGTGTTTCTATGTATAATGTGTACAAAAAAAAAGTATATATGTATGTTTATCCATTGTCTAGTACCCATAGTACAGACAGCGACACATCAACCTTCGGACATTGAACTATTAGAAGTTGAACGCTGCGAATCGTGCGAGAGATCGCGTTATATTTTTGTTACGCTTTATCCTTACCATTACATCGACACCTTTATTTTTTATGTAGCGTAGTTATGCGTATATAGAGTGTCTAAGCAGAGCATGCACATCAATGTAGCCGTGTTTGCAAGCTCTGCTTAGTTTGGGCAAGATGGTGTTGTATAATATATATGTATAATAATAATATTCTACCAATACACATGGTAGAATATTATTACTATTATATACCTAAAATTTATCAATCGCTGTTCAAGGTGAACAGTGAACACTGCCTAATATTTAGGTATATTAAGGTTTATTTTTAAAGCATTGCCCATAAAAATAGAATGTATATTATATGAGAGGAATTAAAATAATTCTGGGTGCCTGGTGCGAGTTTTTTTACGTTAACGCGATCGAAAAGTTTACCGCGTTTGGCTTATTTTAACACGCTTTTATTAGCTTCGTATGTATCAATGAATCTATGTAACGGAATCTTTGAACGTGATTTTCACTCCTTTCAAAACTACGGACTGATTTGAAATTTTGCACACTTATCGAGGACCGATGACAATACAACAATTTCGAAAAAAAAAGTAAAAAAAAAAAGAATTGTTTATAAAAACTACAAATCATGCTTTATTAAAAAAAGGATATTTTGATAACCCACTTACGCCATTTACATTAAAATTATTAAATTATTTTCTACTTTTTTTAATAAAGCGTGTTTTTTAGTTTTTTTTAACTATTATTTATTGGTTAAGAGCTTGAGGCGGTCAATCGGAGCCCCGAACGTTATAAACGTGTCGATCGCATTAACTTAAAATAAACTCGCACTACGCACTCTGGGTATAACTATGCGATACATAGAATCGCTTTATGCTGAACACAGAGGCAAATTGCAATTTAACTCTATTCCGAAGGACAATAAACAATAATATACATATGTATACAGGATGTCCGGTAATTAATGGATAACCTTGAAATGTCTTATAGTAGAACAGAAGGCCGTTCAGAAAAAAAAAGAAATATTAAAATGTGCAAGCTATATTAGCATAGCATACTTTTGACTGTCTATCTATTAGCATAATTAGTGTTTAATAATAAAACAACAAAAAACCGATGGATTTCATTCATTTATGGTCGTAGTATACAAGAAAGTTATAAATGGTAATTAAAAAAAAACATATCTCAGGTAGTAGTTAGGATAGATTTTTTTCATATTTTTTCTGAACGTCCATCAGTTCCACTATAAGACATTTCCAGGTTATCCATTAATTACCGGACACTCTGTATAAACAATAATATCAGGCCTGTATTAAACTGTCTCGCTGCTGAGCACGGCCGTTTTCTTTGCGTGAGACGGGTAAGGTCAAAGTCCACCACGCTGGTCCAGTGCAGGTTGGCAAACTTCATATATGCTCGAAAAAATTATGAAGAACTCTTAGACATGCAGGTTTCCGCACGATGTTTTCGTTCACGCAAGCAAGCGATAATTAACTATTTAATACGCACATATTCGAAAAGTCAGAGATGTGTGCCTTGGGATTGAACTTGAAACCGTGGCAATCCAACGATCTCCCACTACGCATAGGTAAGATTAACACAATATGAGAAAGCGCAAAAACCAACAATATTTTATCTCATAAACATTAAATCTCGCACGTGTCACGGCCCCAAGGGTGCGATCACGCCCATGCCTTGTTAATTACAATAAAAAAAAAACGACGCGTGTCGAATGACAGTTGAGCTGTCAATTTCGCCGCTTTTTTGTTGTTAGGTTTGGTGTACACTGGGGGTCGGTGGTAATATTTAAATAATGAATCTGTGAAATTAAGTATTTCTACAATCTATACTTATATTATAAAGCTGAAGAGTTTGTTTGTTTGTTTGGTTGAACGTGCTAATCTCAGGAACTACCGGCTCGAATTGAAAAATTCTTTCAGTGTTGGATAGCCCATTTATCGAGGAAGGCTATAGGCTATATAACACTACGCTACGACCAATAGGAGCAGAGCATAAATGAAAAACGTTGCAAAAACGGGGCAAATTATGTGAAGCAGAAGATGTTGCGCGGGTTAGCTAGTGTTTAATACGAAGGTATAGCAGTGTTTAGAAGTTGTGTAATGGACCGAATTATATAAAATCTAAATGTCTCTTTATAATATGTAGTGATATTAATGGCTTTTGGCTAAAGGTTATATTCCGATCAATTAGGCGAAGCTGAATTATAGTCGCCTTTTGTCTTTTACTATACTTACATACATACATCGACCTATAGGTCAAAAACATATCTTTAGGCAAAGATGTGCTACGTTTCACTAGCTCTGATTTTAGTTACCAATTAATTTAAGGCAAGTCTATTGTCGTCTTCCGGGCAATCGGACGCGGTGTTGCTACTGAGAATTTTCTTACAGAAAAACCAAATAAGACTTGACACGTGAATCGAAAACGAGACCTTATGTACCTATATCTGTCGCATTCACACCCGCTCGGCAATCATCTCGAACTATTATCGTCGACAAAATGAGAAAGCATACTAAAAGAATTACGTTTACACAACCGTGAAACTAATTATTATAGTTGATCTCAGTGTGTCTCGAACCAAAAGTATCGAATTCCCACTTCCTTATGTCAAAGTTCCCGCCCTTGCGCGCCATTTTTTACCACAGATAATTCATTGCAACTAATGCGTGTAAGTACCTAATTGTGTGTAAAATCGACTAAAAATAAACTTAAAAGGAAGTGGTTGCACGTCATGTGATAATTTCAGACAATTTGGCTATTTTTGGTCTTTGATTACTGGCGTAGTCGCGTAGTACAAGTTTGGGTTAAGAGGAAACACTAAGGGCGAGAGAAAAATAGGTATCTGTAAAAACTATCGCTGTCGCGCAGTGCCCGCAGAGCACGATAGGGACAACTGTAGCTTGGACTCTAAAATACCTATTAAAACCACACAAAATCAACGTTTCGTAGTCCACTGAATCCTTCTCCAAAACTTAACCTATCTAACTACTTTTTTATTAAAAATTAAAAAAAGCCGTGTTCCTATGTTTCCTTTTTTTATATAATCTAGTCTAATTTGTTTTCTGGATGTTTGAACACAGCGGAAAATCTGACCAAGTTTTGAGGTTTTTGAAGGCTCATTTCTCTTTTAATAATTAATTTATGAAAAAAAAGGGAAAACATAGGGACATGACAAGAGAGGCTATACATTTTTTGTAAAATAAACTATTGCTCTACGGCCATTATCCAGGGAGGAAACAGGGGCCTACGTTTGTATGAAAAAACGGCCCTTGTGTTTCCTCTTAACATTTGCAGGCGATCGAAGGATCTTGCTTCTTTTTCTCTGGTCCAGAAGTGAATAGCATGATGATATCTATTTTTTTATTTTATTTAGTAGGTATAATTACAGACAACAGATTAGCATAATACAAATAATGGACTTAATAGTACACAATAAGTAAATCTGACATCCAGTTACATACATTTGTACACAATAATTGTAATATAGTTACAGTACCTAAGTAATATGATTAATGTTAGGCACGCACAAGTGATGCCTCTGAGCTCTGGTGTTGCAGTCGTCCATAGCCTACGGTGACCACTTACGTTGTAGTTGAATAAAATAAATATTTCTATGTAAAAAAGCGTGGGTGCTTTCTAAGATATTTTGATACCAACACCCCACGCTTTTTTACATAAAAATTATTATAAATTATTTTCAAGTTTTTAGTTTTCTTTTTTTATAAAGCGTGTTTTTTAGTTTTTTTAAACTAATATTTATTATTAATTGATTTTATATACTAAATTATTGTATTGTCTTTGGTCCTTGATAAGTAAGCCAAATTTCGAGTTAATTCGACCTTTTGAAGAGGGTCAAAATCATGTTCAAAGTTTCTGTTACATACATACTAACATACGTATGAAGCTAATAAAATCGTGTTAAAAGGCAATTATTTTTCTCTCTCGCACTAGGAATAATTCCTGTGTAAATTTTATGCAAATAGATTCGTAATATGGAGCTCTCGAGTTCGATTTCCAAATCGAACAAATTGTTATTACTTACTTTACTTAGTTATTAAAAAGACAACTCTTGTACTAGTAATAATTCCTGTGTCGCGGGAGACTTTACAAACATTCAAACAACGGACACAAAGAACATCCAGACTCGGAACAGCCATTTGTGGATAACACAAATTTTTGTCCCGTGTGGGATTCGAACACTCGGCGTAGTAGCAGCGGCGAGGCGAGGTGACCTCTTAAACCACTACGCCATCCGTTTACTCGACCCGGGAATCGAAATAGAGGTCACAAAAATACCGCTGCGCTACCGAGGTATAAAACATTACACTTTGCCTCAACCGTGTATTGAACTTGAGACCGTACTTAGGAGCGCATACGTAAGCCACAAATCATGTCATTATTATATTATTTAACAATCACATTATGGCGGGCTTGTCAAAATATTTGCAATAAATATAACAATTCTCTATGGACAGATCGTTAGGGCGATTGCATTCTCATGTTGCACAGATAATAATATAATTATACAGATAAAGGGTGACGCGTTAGGGAGGGGACACTGTAATCTAATTGTTTAGATTATAATCGATGTTAATTTATTTAGTGTTTGTGTTGTGTTGATTATTGTGATTCGTTGTTGTGGAGTCCTGGACTCAATTGAGTATCAGGAGGTGCCTTACACTCAAATTGTAGCACAGACGTTTACGTATTATTTATTTAACGATAAAGGAAATTATCGTGAGACTTGGTACAACTATAAAAATGTTTGCGCCGTGTGGGAATCGAATCCATAATATTCAATGCAATACCAGTATTGGAGCGACATTTAAAAGCTATGTCATCCGTGCAGTAAAGATTTTGTAGACGATTTCTTTTTCCTTTAAAACATATAAAGAATAGGTTTCTCAGATATCTATTGCCATCGTCGTTGTGGTTCGTTCTCAAGACACGCCTCTCAACTCTAACTTTTAGAAGTAATGTGCGTATTAAATAGTTAATTATCGATTTAACGGTGAAGGAAAACATCGTGAGGAAACCTGTATGACTAAGAGTTCTCTATAGAGTCCTCAAAGATAACTGCAATTCAATTCAATCGAAATTATTGAGTGCTCGAATTGAGCAGACTTGCCTACCTAACAATACTTATAAATGTTCAATTATTTATATTTAATTCATTGACCTAGTTAACGCGTTAGTCAACTTATGCAATTTCTACGTAAAACGGTGAGACATAAGTTATATGCCAAATATTAACTAAGTGTCACTATGGCTAATTTTAAAAGTATCCCTTTCAAACGGAGTACCATGAAAACTCGCAGCCCACCCAGCACGCCACAACCACCTCAGCAAGAACCCGAAGAGCCCTTAGAAACCTTGAGTACCAATGAAATCAAATACTGGATTACCTCCATTGAGCGATTGCTATGTGAGGTGTGGAACATTGCAACGGAAGGCAAACTCAACTCTGAACAGAAGTTGAAAATAAATTCTTTGGCCCGTAAAGTTGAAAATGGTGTCTCTCAAATGGCGGTTTTTTACCAGTCATTGAAGCAGAAGGCTTTATTGATGAATAGCTCTCTTGAGGCCATGATGAAAAAGACCCTGATCTTGCTAAGTGCGTAAATGCCTTCGAAAAGTCGATTAAGTTGACCATTGAAGAAAAATGCGTTGCACAAAATCCAGCTATTGAGAAAGTGTCTTTTGTAGACATGGTCAAGACCACAAAAAATATCATGTTACGACCTAAAAATGTGAGTGCCATTGCAATTTATCCAAATGATAAATTGAAAACTAGTGACGAAACAAAGTCGCTGGTTTAGAAAATAATTTGCTCTGAACAATTGAAGTTGCACGTAAGAGGACTAAAGAAGACTAGAAACGGAGATGTAATCATTAGCACTGGCAGCAAGGACGACATTGAGAAGCTAAGGCAGTCAACCCAGTTAACTAGCTCTGGCTTGAAGGTTGAGGATCCACATAAAAGAAGACCAAGAATTATAGAAATCGAAGTACCAGCTGCCCTTAGTGACCAAGAAGTATATGATTGCATATACGAGCAGAATGTTGCTGGAAAACTCCCCAATATAACCCGTCATCAATGCCTGACTTCGCTTAAACTGAGTCATAAGTCGTGCAAGAAAGATGCACAAACATGCAACTTCATCATTGAAATGCCTGCCAGCATCAGAAAGGCCCTTATTAACTAGGATCGAGTCTTCATCGACTGGACATCCTGCTCCATATGTGACTTCACACTCGTGACCAGGTGTTTCAGATACCAACAATATGGACACGCCGCTAAGACTTGCCGCGAGACCATCTCCACCTGCGGACATTGCGGTGCTTTAGGTCATCAGACCAATGAATGTACAAAGAAAGACGAAACACCAAAATGTGCAACATGCTTGCGTTTTAAGAAACTAAGCAACCATAAGACAGGTGATCTCGAATGTCCAGCGAAGAAAATGGCTGAAACAAGGTAATATTCGTTTTTAAAAACTGCGTTATGTCGCAGACAATAATCTTATTATACAGATCTACAAGGCACTGTGCCAATCCATTATTCAATACTGTATAACCTCATGAGGAGCAACGCAAAATCGGTTATTCTTCCAATTGAAAGAGCACAAAGAGCACTCCTAAAAGTAGCTACACATCGACCTTTTCGCTATTCCACATGCCTTTTGTATCAAAATTCTAAAGTACTAACAGTCAGGCAGCTTTTTATAATGCACACCGTACTAAAACAACATACTACTCTTGATTGTAACCCGGAACTAATTAACACTAAGCGACGGAAAGATATCGTTTGTACTACTCATTCTCAATCTAAGTATATTTTTACCAATAGGTTTTCCGCATTTTTAGGTTCATTTCTTTATAATAATATAAACAAAATAACTGCGTTTTATGACAAAAATTATGCTAACACTAAGCAATTAGTTCAACAATATTTACAAACCTTGAACTACGATCAAACTGAAAATTTGATGACTGTTGTTCAATAAGTGTTACGCAATAAAATAGCTCTTTAAGTAGTCATAGTAATCACTTAGTTTATAATGGAATTCGTAAGTTTTTATATACAGATAATAATGTTTTATAAGTATTGTTTTAGAATTTATTTCTATATTATACAGTATGTGCCCTTAATGCCTGTGGCACAGGGTTACCATAGTACAGGCACCCCTTATACACGGTGTCCGGTAATTAATGAATAACCTTGAATTGTCTTATAGTAGAACAGAAGGACGTTCAGAAAAAAAAATATATATTTATTAAAAAGTGCAAGCTATATAAGCATAGCATACTTTTGACTGTCTATCTATTAGCATAATTAGTGTTTAATAATAAAACAACAAAAAACCGATGGATTTCATTAATTTATGGTCGTAGTATACAAGAAAGTTATACATGGTAATTAAAAAAAAACACATATCTCAGGTAGCAGTTAGGATAGATGGTTTTTAATTTTTTTTCTGAACGGCCATCAGTTCCTCTATAAGACATTTCCAGGTTATCCATTAATTACCGGACATCCTGTATATTACCTTTACGATGTAACCTAAGCTCTGTATCTTTTTGTACTAATTTAAGTTGAATAAATGATTATTATTATTAAATGCAATTCGCAATGGTGCAGCATGGTGGTCTATGGCCTAACCCTTCCCACACTGAGAAGAGGCCCGTGTCCAACAGTGGGACGGCTTATATACAGGCTGATTTTATTTTATACAGGCGTTTTCAACGTTTATATCTACCATGTACAAGAAGTTTCTGGAAGAAACTACTTGCAGCGGTGTTTACCAAACGCTATAGCTTTCTTCAAAAAGATTCTGACTAGTAATCTAATGATGGAGACTTTCCTTAAATAACAGTTTTGACCGAAAGGTTTTGTATTTTGACGTTTCGCAGAAGATTACTCAATACTGCTCAACGTTATGTATACAATACCTTAAGTAAAAATATGTGACTGTATTAGATTTTAAGTGCTATATAACCTATATGTATGCTAGTAAATAAATTATGTATAGGTTTACCTGATAATAAATTATTTATTATTATCTATAACAGGGCTTCCCAAACCGTGCGTCGCGATGCCCTGGGGCGCCGCGAAATTATACCAGGTGCGTCGTAAGGCGATCTACATAGATTGGCTGTCTGTATCGATGCATGCGGATCTAGTAAGCGCCGCGCACATTCTCAGAAAAGCAAGCACGTCCTACTCATGAGTAGCCAGCCAACAAAGTAAAATAAATATCTCCTTTCGTTATCGTTTGTTTTTTTCTTGTTTTCTAACTAATATTATAAATATTATTTAGAGATTTTCTAACAACTTATAAATGATTAGAATTTCTAATAGAGAGAATTTTTAAAAACTTTTAATTGGCTAATTGGCTAGAACTATAACTGGAAGGTACTTTTTGGCAAAAGGATGAGGATGGCATTGTAGAAAAATGTTAATTGCCCAAGGACGTCACAGTAAAAATACGTTTGGAAAGCCCTGACCTATACATATAACAAAATGGTAATTGGCTGATGACTTTACATCTATAAATCTATACCTACTCATATTATAAAGCTGAAGAGTTTATGCAGTGGCAATCACTGTGCCAATCAAAGTAGCACTTATCTGTTAGTAAGTTTACTAAATTTGTTTTTCTGTTAGTGAGTATACTAATTTATATTATTGTTAGTTGCTAGGTTGAGGCAAAGAGTTGAGCCTATGAGAAGATACATGCAAGAAACTCACGGCCAATCTTCGCCATATATAGAGCACGTCCTGTATTAACACATAGGATACTTTTTAATCGTATGTGTGAGATTCTCGCATGTAAAGCTGCAGGCTAGATATCATAGTGCAATTTGGCAGTAGGTTCTTATCTAATTCTTCTTTCTTTGCATGTAATAAGAAAGTGATATACTTAGGTACTTATATAATATTCGAGTTCTAGGCGGCGTATCGAGATGAAACATGCATCAGATTTTAAGTTAAACCTGCCGCAATACAACCGCATTTAATTTTATGCAGAAGTTTTTGCGTAGAGACCAAAATTCTAAAGTTATTGTTTTGGCTTCTATATCTATACTAATCTAGACTAATATTATAAAGAGGAAAAATTCGATATTTTGTTTGTTTGTAAGGATTTAACTCAAAAACTACTGAACCGATTTCAAATTTTTTCCACCATTACAAAGCTATATTATAACCGAGTAAGCAGTACTCTTACTAACATAACCTAAAAGAACTAGTAGCTTATAGACAACGTTACTTTTTCTTGTATACTGCCTATTTACAGACATCAAACAGTTACAATTTCATCATATGTGTAAATAATCTCCTCCAGATTGAATTTCTCGGTCACAGTGTCAATCTTAACGGAGACCAGCCATCTGTGTCTGAGATATTATAGTGCACAAGTGTGTGTGAATACAAGTGCAATCTCTGTTCTCCCACTCTCATGATCCGATCGGACATCGCCGAAACGAGAGAGATCAGGCACAGGAACAACGGCTTTACGTGCTTTCCGAGGCACGGGACTTAAAACATCTTTCCATATCCCATCTGATTCTGTAAATTTCTTTAGATACCAACCTTATTATTTCTCAACTTCAATATATCTTCCTTTTTTATATTTGATAGGCTTGCGTTTAACCGCGATCTTACCTGTTGTTAAGTGAAGATGCAGTCGACGATGGAACACGCTTGCTAAGAAGATATCTACTCATTAGTGACTTGAAGACACTCAGATTGTACTCATCGGGAAACACAGACTTAGGTAGTGAGTTGCACTCCTTTGCGGTACGCATTATAAAAGTGGAAGCAAAGCGATATACAGGATGTCCGGCAATTAATGGATAACCTGGAAATGTCTTATAGTGGAACTGATGGCCGCTCAGAAAATTAGAAAAAAAACCTAACCTAACTACTACCTGAGATATGTGTTTTTTTTTAAATTACCATTTATAACTTTCTTGTATACCATAAATAAATGAAATCCATCGGTTTTTTGTTGTTTTATTATTAAACACTAATTATGCTAATAGATAGACAGTCAAAAGTATGCTATGCTAATATAGCTTGCACTTTTTAAATATATATATTTTTTTTATTTCTTTATTTTATTTTCATTTTTTCTGTGCGGCCTTCAGTTCTACTATAAGACATTTCAAGGTTATCCATTAATTACCGGACATCCTGTATGTAGGTATGTATCTGTACGGAGCTGTAACCATTATAACATTTATTTGACCCAACTCGGGATTCATACTCGGGACCAATGTTCCGCAGCCGAACTTCAGCTACTACACAACAGCAGTCAATATTATATAAGTATCTATTTGTATAAATAAGTACTTATACACAAATCATGCATTTGACCTACCTATTGTTAAACAGAGACGGCGAGACAGGATTCACATGCGTAAGAAAGAGATACGTAGATTTTAGGAAGGCGGGTCTTCAATGGGCGTTTTAACATCCTACTCATCTCCCGGTTGGTAAGAGCTCGCCGTTCAAAAAGGTCTTATGCGACATTAGTTTATATCTATACTAATATTATGAAGAGAAAATATTTGTATTGTTGTTTGCAACGAAAAGCCTACTACTAATGGTACTGGATTTCAATTAAAATCATTTCAATTTTCATTCTTTTCCATTAGAAAACTATAATAAAATTAAAATGTACGGTTCAGTGAGGAGTATACCTATGTAATTTTATTACATTATAAATAACCGAAATAATTTTTTTATTATTACAATAATGCTTATTATGGTTACTAAGTATATAAAAAAATACACTATATCTGAATTTTTCTTTAAGTAACCTTATCTTAACTTAACTTATCTTGTGTGAGGGCCAGTTAGTACAGACCGGCGACACTTCGACCCAGTGGGACCTTTTGTGTCGACTTCTCCAATAACGACTGCCATAGATGTTCATGGCAGCCGGGACCGACGGCTTAACGTGCTCTCAGATGCACGAAGCAGGCGATAATTGTCAATCAACACGCACATAATTTCGAAAAGTCATATAATTTCCGAAAATCAGAGGTGCGCGACGTGGGTTCGAAACCGAGACCGTCTGCATTGCAGTCTGTTGGTCTCCCCACTGAGCTATCGCTGCTTGGGGGTAACCTTACATCAAGGTATGTTTAAGTTTGTAGGTACTCTACTCTATGTTCTATGTGTAATGACTATGACAACATATGATTCAGTATATTATTCGGACACTTGGTCGTTTTACTTCTCTCCAAACCGTTCAAAAATCCTAATTCATATTCATTCATTCATACTATATAAACTTAAATTACCACTGACTTGATAACGTCTGTCCGGACAGCCAGTATTAGTATAGATTTATGATTTAACGGACACAAAGAACACCCAAACTCGGAACTACAATTTGTGGATCACACTTAATTTTTGTCCCGTTTGGGATTCGAACCCACAACACTCGAAGCAGTGGCAGTGGCAAGGCGACCACTTAAACAACGAAACCATTCGCGCAGACTTAATTTTTAAATTAAAGTTAATTGAAAAATAAAATCCATATTATATAAACTTAAATTAACACTCACTGACTGACTTAGAGAAATAGAAGTCATAAAAGGGGAAGTCGTAGGAAATAAGTAAATATAGCGTCGTATAGAAAATCGTTCAGTAGGCCCGGAAAAATGCCTGACCTTCGGAAGGTCTGCTCTTGGTGGTGGTACCCCATCGGATCTCGGAAACGGTAATATCTACGGGAGTCGTTCTCGAACAAAATGCTAAATCTTAAAGCCCTGGCAACTTTCAAGAAAAGTTTTGGAGAGTAACGATTCTTTGGTTACGTCTATTTTTCATTTATATTGATATTATATCAGCCCTATATATCAACTGTCCTATTGCTTGACAGCCTCTTTTCGGTTTAAGAAGTGTTAGGCCATACATACTGATTGAACGTAGACCGGTAAAATGTATAAGGATTCCGACAAATATGTAAACATCTTAATTTGGAAACCTACATTCTATGCAAATCAATATTTCTATTCTATTCTATTCAGACAACCACGCTAGCCTAAGTACGGCTTGGCAGAATTAACATATTATCTTCGAAAACATTTTGTTAACAGACTTCAAATATCTTCGTAAACATTTTGGAGAATTCACACAATTGCAGATTTTCTCACTATGTTTTCCTTCGCCATTAAAGCGCGCGATACCTAATTAACTTTTTAATACGCACATAATTTCGAAAAGTCAAAGCCTATGAATTGAACTCGAGACCTCTGTGTGGCGGTTCAACGGTATCCCATTAGGCAATCGCTGCTCTACGCGTATTGAAACAAAATCTTCATTCTTTTAAGCCGTTTCGATTCTGAACGTAATGGCTTCCCTAAAAACGTAGCCACGCCTCTATGGTACGTCGGGAATACACAACTCGATACAGCCAGTCACTAAAAGCGCGCCAAATAGAATGTCACTCTGCTGTCAAAATTTTGACAGCTGTTGATGATATTATTTTATAAAATAATAAACTAAAATATTAAGTGTGCGTTTGTGTATATAGTAAATACTTAGTTATTTTTATTTATAAATAGTGCTTTAGTTTTTTATTGATTTGTTTGAAGAGGGCATTAGACTTTGTGTTTTTTTTTTGTTACTTATAGTGATGTGTGTGCAATATAGTTAGTGTTTTTTTAATCTAATCGATATTAAAGGTGAGCCTGCTATTTAATTATTATTATTGTATTTTTATTACTTGTTATACTATTTTAAATGTAACATAATTATGTAACACTAGATTTTGCACGCGTATTAGCTCGAGTTTTTAGTTTTTTATAAGTGTCTGTGTCGCCGGGGACATTACAAACATTCAAACAATGTACACAAAAACCCAGACCCTGGGGTATGGGTGTCAAAATTTTGTGCTCCACAACTGGTTGCAAGTCTGGACTTGCAACCAGTTGTGGAGCACAAAATTTTTGTCCCGTCTTGGGATCGAACCCACAACACAAGGCGTGTCGGCAATGGAGAGTAATTTACCTTAATATGTTTATAGATCAGCTTCTTATATATTACAAGATGCAAGAAACATAGGTACCTTCTTTCAAATTCTACGAGTAGGAAGTTGCGGGCAAAGATAACAAGTGAGAAACGCCAATGAATTGCCGTAAATCTTAGAGTTGGAAAGAATGGTATCACATGACCTTGAGGTCAGAGGTCAAAGGGCATAGTCATTTCAAGGTATATCGACTATGCTGAGTCAAATGGCAATAAAAAGACCGCGAGCTCTTACGGTTTTTGAGTTGAAAGTTGTATAACAGACAGATGGACGGACGGACAAAAATGTTGTATAAGAGTTTTTTCGAACTCTAAAATCAACAAAAAGTCTTTTAAAACACGTGCTTCAGTTTTAACAACGAAAACATTATCTAACTCAAGTAGATCCACTTGAAAATGCCGACCGTCTACGTCTCGTCAAAACTACTGTCGCACGTAATTGCATTCAAACATTATAGGATACTTGACTTACATTTTTTTATTATGTGAATTTATGAGTAGTAGAGCCTCGCTGATTTCAGCATGAATGGGTCGGCTCGACCGGGGAAGGACTACCCTCTCACAGAATATCGACGTGAAATATCAGTATTCTTACTGTTGTGTGTGTTTTGTTCGGTCAGTGAGATATGTTTATCCATTGTCTAGTACCCATAGTACAAGCTCTGCTTAGATTGGGCTAGATGGTGTTGTGTGTATGTGGTAGAAAATTATTTTTAAAATGAAATATTATTGTGCAAACAATTGATATATCAAAATTCGTTTTAAAATAAAGAATCTCAATTTTAAAATTGGATATAAGAAAAAGTGGGAGTGTAGTAGGGATATCTCGTTATCTCCATCGGATATTTGATAAGCTGTTACGCCATAGTTTGTATCGTGAATCTTTTTTCTGTCATTTGACAATTACCTCTACATATTACCCGATTTAAAACGATTGAATCATACTTATTTTCGAGTAGATTTGGGTAATGTAACTATTTGACTTTGTTTTTTTATGCAACTAATAATGTCCTCCTGACCGAATTTCGGTCACGGCGGCCAATCTTAACGGAGACTGGCTATCGGCGCAGGAGAGATTATAGTGCACAAGCGTGTGCGCAATCACAAGTGCACTCTCTGTTCCCTAACTCTCATGATCCGATGGGACGGATAATCCGACACGACCGGAGAGAGATCAGGCGCAGGACCAACGGCTTTACGTGCTTTTCGAGGCACGGGGGTGTCTAACACCGTCAACTTTCTAACTCCGGGCTCGTATTGAGATTTCTTAACAGAAAAACCCAATAACTTTTTGTTTGTTTGATTGTTTGGTTGAACGCGCTAATCTCAGGAACTACTGGTCAGGAAAAATTTTAGTGTTGGACAGCCCATTTATCAAGGAAGGCTACAGGCTATTTAACATCATGCTACCACCAATAGGAGCGGAACGTCAATGAAAAATGTGAAACAGACGAAGTTGCGCGGGTTAGCTAGTGTAATATACTTTTGCCTCCAAGGATACGCGACAATATAACACCAAAAAACTGCATAATAAAAAAATATTTCGAACGTGGACGATAAAATTCTGAAACACATGTTGTAACTTCAAACATTTGGTTATCAAATGACGTTTTCGTGTAAATTGTTTACATTATAAAAGACAATATGTCTGAAAAATTGTGTTCAAACTTCCGTCGTGTTAAAAAATATTGGAATAATAACGAGATTTTGATAATATTATAAGATTAGCCACGTTTAAGGTGAGTTAGTTGTTTAATATGTTAAATAGTAATTTGCCGACAAACTGTTGAGCAGTTTGGTGGGATTTCAATGTTTAAATTCATATGTTTTGGACTCAATAAATATTTTATTATTATTATTATATTATTATTATTATTATTTTCTATGAGGAAAATCTGCAAATTTCAGACAGGTCGTGAGAAAAATAAATATCATTATTATTTTTTGTAGCAGTGACTTATCGAAGTTATTTGCGTATTCGATAGCTAACGCTGCTTGCTTTAACGATGAAGGAAAACATCTTGAGGAAACCTACATGTTTATGAGTTCTTCATAATGTAATGACCCACACTGGGTCACTTGGACTAAGCCATAGCTTAGTCCTTCTCATACTGAATAGGGTCCAGCAGGAGCACAGTTTACCTGTACTTATAAAAGGCTGCTTTTATGTTTTCTTTAATGACAAATTCTATGACATTTAACTTGTTTAGTTCCTTGACTATAAGTCAAGTATGGTTGGTCTTTGATTATTATCCAAAACAGCAAACATCACGTCACTATGGCGATATGAAGCAACGAATCCGGGAAGATGCTTAACGATCGACTTTATACACATATACATTTTATTTATAATAAATACTGCCATTTAAAATAAACATGCGGGGCAGTCTTTGGGGACTGCCGATAGAAGTGAAAACTAAGTAACTAGCGTGCGATGACGATGTCGCGAGTTTCACGCTTTTTGTTCACCCAAAAAGTACACATATATACACAGTATTTATATAGCTCATGGAAAGCGTTCGGTGACGATGACGCGAGTTCCATGATTTTTGTTCACCCAAAAAGTGCTCAACGCGCCTAAAGAAGGTTTCACTTCAAAAATAGTTTTCATAAATCATCGTATTTTGTTTAGTAATCACAACATTTGATATAGGGCAATTACCTAAATCAGAATTTCAAAGATTAAAGATCTACGACAATAAGTTTGCCCCTGCCATATGGGACCTCGAAATATATATGTATTTTTTTTTATTTTGCTCCTGAGCATGACCACACTCCGCCTGATGGTAAGCAGTCGTGTGGTCCAAGAGCAGTGGCCTCCACATCGTCCTCATAGCAGCCGAGACGATGTTGAGGTCTCTACTTTGACGGCCTGAGAAGGTGCTTTTTCACGGCCCGCTTTAAGGACCCAGGATTGAAGGAAGAAGGAAACACGTGCCTTGGCAGAGAATTCCATGCCTTGATCGTTCGGCAGAGGTATGAGGACCCAAACTTGTTTTACGCACTCTAGTCGACTCCACCGTGTAAGGATGGCATCTGAGCCCAGCACGCATTGTTCTTGATAGGAAAGGGGAGGGCGGGATAAGGTGGAATAACTCCTCAGAGCACTCCCCGTGGTATATTCTGTAGAAACATGCCAAAGAGGCAATATCCCTACGGAGTTGCAGAGGTTCCAGTGAACTCGTTTTATTTCAGTATTTGTAAATTAATAAACTCAAAACTACTTGATAAATTTACATAATTATTTCATCATTAGAAAGGTACTTTATCCAGCTTATCGTTAGGGTGTATAACATCACGCTTCGAGCCACGGGATCGGAGCAGTAACCATAAACGTGGGTAAAGTCGTGGGAGACAGACTTCGTGTCTGTGTTGTGTGTTGATGTTTGCTAATCTCCGTAATGGTATAATCAATTTAATGTGGTTTTCCTTGATATATCTATCCAGATTTATTGATAAACAAATAAAAATACTGTTAATTTTAAATAGCGTTACATACTGTAACAGATAATTCAGTAATATTCGTGTATATGTAGTAAATCAAGTTATAATAGGTATAAAAATACTAGTTTTTCCCCGCGGTTTCACCCGCGTAAGTCCCGTACCCGTGGGAATATCGGAATAAAAAGTAGCCTATGTGTGAATCCAGGTCTCCAGCTATCTACATACCAAGTTTTATCTCAATCGGTCTAGTAGTTTTTGCGTGAAAGAATAACAAACATCCATACATCCATACAAACTTTCGCGTTTATAATATTAGTAACGATATATATGGGCAGACTTTCCTAACTTTGCCTAACTTAATATTATAAATGCAAATGTGAGTTTATTTTTTACGCTTTCAGGCCTAAACTACTAGACTGATTATCATGAAATATCGCATACACGGTTAGAGGTACAAAATAGGTTATATTATGATACCTCGCATCCCGAAAAAGGGAGATTTTAAATAATCGCCTCTCCATTGCCGACACGCCTTGTGTTGTGGGTTCGATCCCAAGACGGGACAAAAATTTTGTGCTCCACAACTGGTTGCAAGTCTGGACTTGCAACCAGTTGTGGAGCACAAAATTTTAGGCCTGAAAGCGTAAAAAATAAACTCACATTTGCATTTATAATATTAAGTTAGGCAAAGTTAGGAAAGTCTGCCCATATATATCGTTACTAATATTATAAACGCGAAAGTTTGTATGGATGTATGGATGTTTGTTATTCTTTCACGCAAAAACTACTAGACCGATTGAGATAAAACTTGGTATGTAGATAGCTGGAGACCTGGATTCACACATAGGCTACTTTTTATTCCGATATTCCCACGGGTACGGGACTTACGCGGGTGAAACCGCGGGGAAAAACTAGTATTTTTATACCTATTATAACTTGATTTACTACATATACACGAATATTACTGAATTATCTGTTACAGTATGTAACGCTATTTAAAATTAACAGTATTTTTATTTGTTTATCAATAAATCTGGATAGATATATCAAGGAAAACCACATTAAATTGATTATACCATTACGGAGATTAGCAAACATCAACACACAACACAGACACGAAGTCTGTCTCCCACGACTTTACCCACGTTTATGGTTACTGCTCCGATCCCGTGGCTCGAAGCGTGATGTTATACACCCTAACGATAAGCTGGATAAAGTACCTTTCTAATGATGAAATAATTATGTAAATTTATCAAGTAGTTTTGAGTTTATTAATTTACAAATACTGAAATAAAACGAGTTCACTGGAACCTCTGCAACTCCGTAGGGATATTGCCTCTTTGGCATGTTTCTACAGAATATACCACGGGGAGTGCTCTGAGGAGTTATTCCACCTTATCCCGCCCTCCCCTTTCCTATCAAGAACAATGCGTGCTGGGCTCAGATGCCATCCTTACACGGTGGAGTCGACTAGAGTGCGTAAAACAAGTTTGGGTCCTCATACCTCTGCCGAACGATCAAGGCATGGAATTCTCTGCCAAGGCACGTGTTTCCTTCTTCCTTCAATCCTGGGTCCTTAAAGCGGGCCGTGAAAAAGCACCTTCTCAGGCCGTCAAAGTAGAGACCTCAACATCGTCTCGGCTGCTATGAGGACGATGTGGAGGCCACTGCTCTTGGACCACACGACTGCTTACCATCAGGCGGAGTGTGGTCATGCTCAGGAGCAAAATAAAAAAAAATACATATATATTTCGAGGTCCCATATGGCAGGGGCAAACTTATTGTCGTAGATCTTTAATCTTTGAAATTCTGATTTAGGTAATTGCCCTATATCAAATGTTGTGATTACTAAACAAAATACGATGATTTATGAAAACTATTTTTGAAGTGAAACCTTCTTTAGGCGCGTTGAGCACTTTTTGGGTGAACAAAAATCATGGAACTCGCGTCATCGTCACCGAACGCTTTCCATGAGCTATATAAATACTGTGTATATATGTGTACTTTTTGGGTGAACAAAAAGCGTGAAACTCGCGACATCGTCATCGCACGCTAGTTACTTAGTTTTCACTTCTATCGGCAGTCCCCAAAGACTGCCCCGCATGTTTATTTTAAATGGCAGTATTTATTATAAATAAAATGTATATGTGTATAAAGTCGATCGTTAAGCATCTTCCCGGATTCGTTGCTTCATATCGCCATAGTGACGTGATGTTTGCTGTTTTGGATAATAATCAAAGACCAACCATACTTGACTTATAGTCAAGGAACTAAACAAGTTAAATGTCATAGAATTTGTCATTAAAGAAAACATAAAAGCAGCCTTTTATAAGTACAGGTAAACTGTGCTCCTGCTGGACCCTATTCAGTATGAGAAGGACTAAGCTATGGCTTAGTCCAAGTGACCCAGTGTGGGTCATTACATTATGAAGAACTCATAAACATGTAGGTTTCCTCAAGATGTTTTCCTTCATCGTTAAAGCAAGCAGCGTTAGCTATCGAATACGCAAATAACTTCGATAAGTCACTGCTACAAAAAATAATAATGATATTTATTTTTCTCACGACCTGTCTGAAATTTGCAGATTTTCCTCATAGAAAATAATAATAATAATAATATAATAATAATAATAAAATATTTATTGAGTCCAAAACATATGAATTTAAACATTGAAATCCCACCAAACTGCTCAACAGTTTGTCGGCAAATTACTATTTAACATATTAAACAACTAACTCACCTTAAACGTGGCTAATCTTATAATATTATCAAAATCTCGTTATTATTCCAATATTTTTTAACACGACGGAAGTTTGAACACAATTTTTCAGACATATTGTCTTTTATAATGTAAACAATTTACACGAAAACGTCATTTGATAACCAAATGTTTGAAGTTACAACATGTGTTTCAGAATTTTATCGTCCACGTTCGAAATATTTTTTTATTATGCAGTTTTTTGGTGTTATATTGTCGCGTATCCTTGGAGGCAAAAGTATATTACACTAGCTAACCCGCGCAACTTCGTCTGTTTCACATTTTTCATTGACGTTCCGCTCCTATTGGTGGTAGCATGATGTTAAATAGCCTGTAGCCTTCCTTGATAAATGGGCTGTCCAACACTAAAATTTTTCCTGACCAGTAGTTCCTGAGATTAGCGCGTTCAACCAAACAATCAAACAAACAAAAAGTTATTGGGTTTTTCTGTTAAGAAATCTCAATACGAGCCCGGAGTTAGAAAGTTGACGGTGTTAGACACCCCCGTGCCTCGAAAAGCACGTAAAGCCGTTGGTCCTGCGCCTGATCTCTCTCCGGTCGTGTCGGATTATCCGTCCCATCGGATCATGAGAGTTAGGGAACAGAGAGTGCACTTGTGATTGCGCACACGCTTGTGCACTATAATCTCTCCTGCGCCGATAGCCAGTCTCCGTTAAGATTGGCCGCCGTGACCGAAATTCGGTCAGGAGGACATTATTAGTTGCATAAAAAAACAAAGTCAAATAGTTACATTACCCAAATCTACTCGAAAATAAGTATGATTCAATCGTTTTAAATCGGGTAATATGTAGAGGTAATTGTCAAATGACAGAAAAAAGATTCACGATACAAACTATGGCGTAACAGCTTATCAAATATCCGATGGAGATAACGAGATATCCCTACTACACTCCCACTTTTTCTTATATCCAATTTTAAAATTGAGATTCTTTATTTTAAAACGAATTTTGATATATCAATTGTTTGCACAATAATATTTCATTTTAAAAATAATTTTCTACCACATACACACAACACCATCTAGCCCAATCTAAGCAGAGCTTGTACTATGGGTACTAGACAATGGATAAACATATCTCACTGACCGAACAAAACACACACAACAGTAAGAATACTGATATTTCACGTCGATATTCTGTGAGAGGGTAGTCCTTCCCCGGTCGAGCCGACCCATTCATGCTGAAATCAGCGAGGCTCTACTACTCATAAATTCACATAATAAAAAAATGTAAGTCAAGTATCCTATAATGTTTGAATGCAATTACGTGCGACAGTAGTTTTGACGAGACGTAGACGGTCGGCATTTTCAAGTGGATCTACTTGAGTTAGATAATGTTTTCGTTGTTAAAACTGAAGCACGTGTTTTAAAAGACTTTTTGTTGATTTTAGAGTTCGAAAAAACTCTTATACAACATTTTTGTCCGTCCGTCCATCTGTCTGTTATACAACTTTCAACTCAAAAACCGTAAGAGCTCGCGGTCTTTTTATTGCCATTTGACTCAGCATAGTCGATATACCTTGAAATGACTATGCCCTTTGACCTCTGACCTCAAGGTCATGTGATACCATTCTTTCCAACTCTAAGATTTACGGCAATTCATTGGCGTTTCTCACTTGTTATCTTTGCCCGCAACTTCCTACTCGTAGAATTTGAAAGAAGGTACCTATGTTTCTTGCATCTTGTAATATATAAGAAGCTGATCTATAAACATATTAAGGTAAATTACCTTATGTGTCTCTCTCCGACCCTTAAACTCATTTCTTGTTGATACAGCTTCTAGGCGGCATATAAAGATGTAACATAAGGTTTTCAGCAATACGATTGTGAAAACCACATTAAGAACAATGGCGAAATCTTAGCTAACGTAAATTTGAGCGTCCAAAAGTGAATTACTTAGAAAATAAATTCCATTAATTGTCCACGTTTTTTTAAAGAATTACATAAACTAGTTAGGGCCGGATAAAAAAAAGACTAGAACTAGGAAAAGAAAGGATTCAGCGCCTCGTATATCGAAAGTGACGCACAATAAGTACGTCGGACCATAGATCGACACGACGGGCATCTTTGCATGTACTGCCTATCCATTCATTCATCTCATATCTTTCAAACCACGCAAACATAGATGAGTACGATGCACTTTCAATATGTGTGACGCAGAGTGCTTCTTTTCTTAGTCCGTGTTATCACTGAGCTTACCTACAGACCTGCTTTTAAAATATTTTATAAGACATTTTATCCTGAAATAACTAGATAAGGGAAATACTATTGCGATATTGCCCTATCCCTCGAAACTGAATAATATTTCATATTAAACATGTTATTGAAAGTTCTTCTTCCTTCCCGAACAAAAATTTTGCACAAACTAATTCAAAAGACGCTGAGTTAAACCAGATATTTTTCATTTCAAGACGCAGGAATTTTATCTCATGTAAAACAATGTATGGGTTTCTGCCATTGTTCTTTCGGCAAGTAATTTTCACTTATGTGCGTACAAACATACGAAAGACCGACTAATACTCTAAAATGAATTTGCACTAAAATGTAAATAATTTAATTAATGTTATTTTTGAAGACAAAGCAAGCAGCAACAAGCAACTAAACATGAAAAATAAAATATACAATTTGAATTGGCTATTCGGCCTTTTCTGGAAAGATCTCGTCTACCTCTGTCATTTGTTCGAACACACACCTATCTCGGATACGGAGATATTAGAGATCAAAGTTTGTATGGCGGCCATGTTTTTTTGTATGACAGCCATGTTTTTTTTCGCCTTCCCTAAAATTTGCCAGGGTATTAGGAAGATTTTGTTCAAGAACGACTCCCGTAGATATCACCGTTTCCGAGATCCGATGGGGTACCACCACCAAGAGCTAACCTTCCGAAGGTCAAGCGTTTTTCCCGAGCCTACTGAACGATTCTCTATACGACGCTATATTTACTTTTTCCTACGACTTCCCCTTGTATAACTTCTATTTCTCTAAGTCAGTCAGTGTTAATTTAAGTTTATATAATATGGATATTATTTATCAAAAAAATTAAGACTCGCCACTGCCACTGCTTCGAGTGTTGTGGGTTCGAATCCCACACGGGACAAAAACTAAATGTGATCCACTAATTGTTGTTCCGAGTTTGGGTGTATTTTGTGTCCCTTAAATCATAAATCTATACTAACTAGCAGTCGCCAAGTGCTCGAAATTCGACCATAAATGATTTAAATTTTAAGTTTCATCGTTATTAAGGTTTTATTATCTATAACTATACCCTTATATTCACATTTCATTTAGATTTCACCAAGGCTATACAGGTTAATTTACCTATCTTTTACAAACAAAATACTCTTTCATTGACGATATTCCTAAGCTTGCTACTTTTTTTCTTTATTACATATAAATAAGGTATCGACGTCAGACGAACAAATCTACGAAATACTACGAACGCGATTCGACTGCGTGTGACAAATGCGTGGTTGTGTGCGTGTAGTGTTTTTTCATTAATTTAATGTGTTTCTAATGCATATTTTATAAAAATATTAGGATTCGCTCCTCCTTCACCATATAAACTTTACCTGTGCCAAATTTCATACTCCTCCGTCCGCGCAATTTTCGTAAAATGGGGTACAAAGTTTTTGCTTCACGTATTAATATATAGATATTATAAAGCTGAAGTTTGTTTGTTTGTTTGGTTGAACGCGCTAATCTCAGGAACTACTGGTTTGAATTGAACAATTATTTTAGTGTTGGATAGCATATTTATCGAGGAAGGCTATAGGCTATATAACATCACGCTACGACCCACGGGGGCGGCGCAGTAACTATAAACGCGGGTAAAACCGTGGGCACATCTAGTAAATCATAACTTTATTTTGCGATATTTGAATGTTTTTAGTCCTCCGCGAAACAGGATAGATGCCTACTGCGGGAGTTGTTTTTATAAAAATTAAACAAGAAATAAACCCAACCTTGCATTAATAACTGCATACGCATACCAATATTTGTTATAAGTATCCATTTGTATCAATATTGATGTTTCTATAGCATCAGTAACGCCATGTGTTTTTATGACTCACTTTACAATCAATAGATTTATTATCAATAAACTTGAAACAGATGTTAACATTTCTCAATGAGTTGCCATAATTAGTTTACAATCGTTTATACGCAGCAATATTGTTTGAAAAAGATTTTATTAACTTAGATTAAATTTTCCAAGTCTTTGTTGAAAGCTTGTATTGCGATTGAGTTTATAGTAATAATAATAATAATATCAGCCCAGTATTAAACTGTCCCACTGCTGGGCACGGGCCTCTTCTGACTGTGAGAAGGGTTAGGCCATAGTCCACCACGTTGGCCTAGTGCGGGTTGGCAGACTTCACATATCTTCGAGAACATTATGGAGATCTCTCAGACATGCAGGTTTCCTCACGATGTTTTCCTTTACTGTTAAAGCAAGCGATAATTAACTATTTAATACGCATATAACTTCGAAAAGTCATAGATGCGCCTTGGGTTCAAACTCGAGACCTCTGCGTGGCAGTCCAACGGTTTCCCACTAGGCTATCGCTTATAGTATATATCAGCTCTGTATTCTGGTCTCAATGCTGGACTCGGGCCTTTTTTCAAAATGAGGAGGGTTAAGCCATAGTCCATAATGTTGGTTCTGTTCACGTCGGCAGGCTTCACATCTTTAAGACTGCGCCAAGCGAAATGTGCCAAAACAGGCGATCACAGTGAAGTTGATAAAATCAACACTTTTTGTTTAATACAAATATAAAATATACATTTACTATAACAATGAATGTCTTTACAATTAGTCCGTGTAAAAAACTTAAAATAAATAATAAATAATTAAATAAAATAAATAATTTTCGCCTACAAAATTACGTAAATTTGCACGAAAAATGCAAAAACGTAAGCTCGTGTTAAGTGATTTTTAGATTATAACAGTAGAAATCTACCCTATTTTAGAACTTAAACGAAACTTAAATAGTTATATTACAATTTGTCCGTTCCAAATATTTATGTCATTGGTTGACAATAAAGATACATATTTATCAAAAAAGCACTACAAATCCTCCATACAATTTTATAATGGCGGCCGCACGTCGATTTGAATATCGAGCTCTGTCATTCAGTCCAACCGCCTCTTACGCTCGACACAGTCTTAAGGACAGTATGGAGAATTCTCAGAAATGTAGGTTTCCTCACGATATTATCCTCCACCGTTAAAGCGAATGCTAATTTACTATTTAATATGAACATAATTTCGAAATATCCATAGAAAAATCCCACCAGCCTCGAGACCTCTGCATGGCAGTCCAGCGGTCTCCCATTAAACTATTGCTGCTTGGAAGCTTATAGTCCTACTAAACTTAAGGGTGAACCCTATGTTCTTTTTTGTTCCCCTGACAACGTGTAGATATGTGAAATTTTATGATGATCGGTCGAGTATTTAAGGCATGAACAAACTCACATTCGCATTTATAATATTAGATAGGATGAACATAATTAGACATTGATAACTCTAGTAAGAAGAATAGAAGATCTCTTTTCAATTCTTCTATTCGGCGCATCTGATGATATCTTACATACATAGTCTCATGTCTACACCTCTGAAGGGGTAAGCAGAGGAGTATTGACGTTTACATCTACATTTATTAGAGAACGATTACCTATATGTAGACTACAGAAAGCAGTAACTGAATTATTTTATAATAAACTAGATGTGCCCGCGGATTCACCCGCATTTATGACTACTGCGCCGCCCCCGTGCCCGCGCCCTATGCGAGTTTGTTCGTTTGTTCGTTTGTTACACTTTCACGCCTTAACTACTCGACCAATCATCCTGAAATTTCGCATACTTACATGTTGTCAGGGGTAACGATAGCTTAGTGGGGAGACCAACAGACTGCAATGCAGAGGGTCTCGGGTTGGAACCCACGTCGCGCACCTCTGTCTTTCGAATTTATGTGCGTAACGATTGACAATTATCGCCTCGTGCCTCGGAGAGCACGTTAAGCCGTCGGTCTCGGCTGGCATGAACATCTGTGGCAGTCGTTATTGGGAAGTCAGCGCCCTATAATATCCTGACACTGTTCTAGCCTTAGGGTATCGTTAGCCTTTGGGTTGCGGAGGTCAGGTGGCAGCCGCTCCGTGTAAAAACTGGTATCCAGTCATATCCTAAAAAAATTTAGCTTAGGAATAATAAAGACTAGGGAGAAGAAGACATCTTGTTAGGGGTACATAGGAAACCTTTTATCCGAAAATAAGTACTGTATCCGAGCGAGTGAAGGCACGAGAGAAATCATGATTTTTATGAAGATAGCTTCCGGACTAGAATTATTTACTGTGTCGGGAGAATTTACAAACATTTGAAAAACGGACGCAAGATTTTTCAAGATTTAACATTGCTCGAAACAACATTTTTGTAGCACGCCAATTTTTTTTTTTTTTTTATTGTTTTGCTCTTCAAAATCACCACACTCCGCCTGATGGTAAGCAGTCGTGTGGTCTAAGAGCAGTGGCCTCCACATCGTCCTCATAGCAGCCGAGGCGATGTTGAGGTCTCTACTTTGACGTCCTGAGAAAGTGCTTTTTCACGCTCCGCTTAAAGGACCCAGGATTTAAGGAAGAAGAAAACACGTGCCTAGGCAGAGAATTCCATGCCTTGATTGTTCGGCAGAGGTATGAGGACCCAAACTTGTTGGTACGCACTCTAGTCGACTCCACCGTGTAAGGATGGCATCTGAGCCCAGCACGCGTTGTTCTGGATAGGAAAGGGGAGGGTAGATAATAATAATTCGGATTTGATCCCCAAGACTCGGCTCGTGGCAGTCACTCAATCATTAAGACATATGTGCAATTTTTATATTATTTATGTTTAAGATTTATTTATTTGTATGATTTTGTTGCAGTGGCGCCTAGATGTCAAGCTATGGCAGCATGTCCCCTTCCGATGAAGGCTTCGACCGATATGAACCACCGTACTATTGCCAGCCGAGTCACCAGGGTAAGTTGACATCTAAACATTGGATACTAGCTGTCCTTTTTCTTTTTCTTTTTCGTGGAGAAATGCCTGATGTATATCCCTCGCCACAAGAGGAGGCGAGAGGGTTATATCGGGCTTTCCTGAGACTTAGGGCCTACAGACTAAAACCACCACGGTGTGCCAACTGGGTATAGGGCAGTGCTGGGTAACAGCAATGCTTAAAGCCTGTGGACAACGACTCAGGGGCGACGCTCTGGCACTGGGCTGTTCTACCTTCACCCACGTATCTGATTACTATATAGTATATAAAGTAGCTTTCTAATAGTCAAAGAATAGTTAAAATCGATTCAATAGTTTCAGAGTTTATCGTTTACAAACAAATATTTTCTTTTATAAATATTTTGATATAATAATATAATTTAAAATTTAAAAAACCCCCGACTCATAATTAATTTGATACCCATATTAAGGGAGTTGTGAAAATAAAATGTAATTCGCCATTTTGTGGTGGCGGCCATCTTCGATTTGCAATTTATCATTGTGTATAGTATTCTACTAGTCAATCCTTTTCATTTAATTTAATACTCATATTGAGGGAGTCGTGAAAAATATGTAATTCGTCATTTTGTGGCGACGGCCATCTTGGACCAATTTTAATCAAACATACTAAGACAATTCCCTACTAATTCACCTTTCACTAAAAAAAAACAAAATTATAATCGGTTCATCCGTTCGGGAGCTACGACGCCACAGACACACACACACACACAGACACGTCAAACTTATAACACTCCGTCGTTTTTGCGTCGGGGTACCTACGGTGAGGGCACATCTATAATTTAAATCTGTAGGGAGCTAGCATGTTCAGTGTTTTGTAGTAAAACAATAAATGTTCGTTCACAGGCAGTCCAATGGACGGTGGAGTCTACTGGCCTGGTTCCAATGGAGAAGCTCACGAGTTCGATACTCAGGACGTGTATCATGATACGACGCATTATATTGGAAGAGGATATGGTAAGAAACGGCTTTGTTGGGCCATGATTTGGTATCGTGAGATTCTGGGTTTAATGCCAGGGTCAGCTAATGAGTACTAGGTTTTTGAGAAAACTTAATCCTCAAAGAGTCCGCTTTCACTAATTATTTGACACACTATATTGTAATTGGGTTTTTGATATGTATACAAAAAAGAAACTATAGGTACTATATAAATAATAGGTATTTTTCTGACTAAAATATCCAGAGCAGACCAGAATACCAGCATAATCGGATTTTTTATTTTAATTTGTATGGCGGCGATTTTGATTTATCATTTCAATTATCTACCTATTACATTCCATGATATACAACCCGTTGACATACGGAAGGTCAGCAATGGCTTAGTAATGGAGTCCCGTTGGCATCTTTTTACGTAAGGAACCCTTAAAAACAGCAGACTGAATGATGTCACTGATAATTTCTTAGCAGAAAATTCAGCAGGGCTTCAGTTCAATAAGAGGCGGTAGTGCAACGGATAAGGCATTGGACTTGCGATCGACAGGTCACGGGTTCAAAGCCTACCCATTGCACTACAGACGTGAACCTCTCCTAACACAAGCATTCTAGCATAGCTGGAGGGGATACCAAAAATACTAGTAATTTCAAAACCCAAATAAGAAAAATCTTTTTCCGCTTGATTAACTAGGCTTCTCTTTCAGGATATGAAGAGATGCAGATGGCAGGCAACGACCCGTACGACACATACCATCATAACATGAACCATAGCTACGCACCTAATAACACAGGTTTGTGTAACCTTTTATATTTTGAAATTAAACTATTTTATACGGATTTTATCGCGTTGATAATTTTAAAAGACGTTTATAACATTATTTTTTAAACTATTACGCTACTACTGTTAAAGTTCATTACTATTTAAGCTTAATATTAATTATTAAAACTATTTAGATTAATGTTTATACTTTCCACGTCATTTCAGTTGCTTTTCAGCAGTCATATTCACGGAAAGACTTATATTTATTGATTTCTCGATGTTTTGGTTGTTAGAACCCGAAATGTACGGGGTCACGATACCGAATTTAAGTTGGATTATCAAGCTACTAAACTGTGAGAATTGCATTAAAATCTGTTTAGGGGCTCTTGTGTGAGAACAGACTGACAAATAAAATTTCGAGTCTCTTCGTGACTATGGCAGCTGAAAAGCAACCCTAACGTCGGAGAAAATATCTATACAGGGTGTCCGGTAATTAATGGATAACCTTGAAATGTCTTATATATATATATATATATATATATAAAAAGTGCAAGCTATATAGCATAGCATACTTTTGACTGTCTATCTATTAGCATAATTAGTGTTTAATAATAAAACACCAAAAAACCGATGGATTTCATTCATTTATGGTCGTAGTATACAAGAAAGTTATACAAGGTAATTAAAAAAAAACACATCTCAGGTAGTAGTTAGGATAGATTTTTTTCATATTTTTTTCTGAACGGCCATCACTTCCACTATAAGACATTTCCAGGTTATCCATTAATTACCGGACACCCTGTATATTAATAAGTGAAACAAAAATTTTGTATACCTTTTTACGAAAATCCGTTGTTTCCGTCCGTTGTTTGAATGTTTGTAAAGTCCCCTGCGACACAGGAATTAATTCTAGTGCGGGAGCTCTTTTTTATAAAGCTGAATATACTGTAAAACTGACCGCACCTTAACTGCACCATTTTCGCCAAAATCTATCTATTACATTCAATCTATAGTCTACTAATGCCTGACATCTTTCTGTGATCTTATATAATTAATCCTTTTTTCTCTAGGTCTCGAATGCGATCTCCAATCCATCCCCTTACGATACGACCGCCCAGCGCCCTCATTCGTCAGGGTGGCGAAACGTCGCACTACCGCCAATAAGAAAGAACGTAGGCGAACCCAGAGCATCAACACAGCATTTTCAGACCTCAGGGAGTGCATACCGAACGTACCTCCGGACACAAAACTTTCTAAGGTAAGAATTATTTGACCTTGAGTTTGTTATGAAGAATGTAAAAACAAAATTGCTGATCGCATAATTCTATAGCTATACGACAGATATTAAAAGGCATCGCCTTAGATGCAAAACGCGAGGGCAAATTTCAATCCTTGACGTAGGACTATGAATAGCACAGTTGGCAGAATGACGACATGGTTTGATTGTAGGTTCAAATCCTGCTTCATAGATTGTCTTTTATCTGTTATATATGCATCCAAAGATTCAAATTATTGATGCGTTCTACTACATTTAAATATACAGGGTGTCCGGTAATTAATGGAGAACCTTGAAATGTCTTATAGTAGAACTGACGGCCGTTCAGAAAAATATGAAAAAATCTATCCTAACTACTACCTGAGATATGTGTTTTTTTAATTACCATGTATAACTTTCTTGTATACTACGACCATAAATGAATGAAATCCATCGGTTTTTTGTTGTTTTATTATTAAACACTAATTATGCTAATAGAGAGACAGTCAAAAGTATGCTATGCTAATATAGCTTGCACTTTTAATATATATATATATATATTTTCTTTTTTTCTGAACGGCCTTCAGTTCTACTACAAGACATTTCAAGATTATCCATTAATTACCGGACAACCTGTATAAATCACATCTATGATTTAAATCGTTGGTTTGACCTACAGTTTTTGAAAGGCAGATCATCATAATCAGATAAGAGATCAAGTCAAACGCATGTTAACTGCTGTAGTTGACTGATTGAACTGGTAGATTAAAATCACAGAGAGACTTACGTCGTTTCAGCACAGATGAATTGTGTACAGTATAGTTGTTAGCCGCGGTTTCAACCACGTTTATGGTTACTCCTCCGCTCTCGTGGCTCGTAGCCTGAGGTTATTAATTTATGTCATAACTCGACTAAAGTAGCGTTCTAATGGCGAAAGAATTCGGGACTGAATAATAATTATAGGTATATATTTATGAAGTGAAAACTTCTTTAGGCGCGTTGAGCAATTTTTAGGTGAAAAGAAGTCATGGAACTCGCGACATCGTCACCGAACGCTTTCCATGCGCTATATGTATACTGTGTATATATGTGTAATTTTTGGGTGAACAAAAAGCGTGAAACTCGCGTCATCGTCACCGCACGCTAGTTACTTAGTTTTCACTTCAAGTAGCGATAGCTCAGTGGGGAGACCAACAGACTACAATGCAGAGGGTCTCGGATTCGAACCCACGTCGCGCACCTCTGACTTCCGAAAGTTATATGACTTTTCGAAATTATGTGCGTATTGATTGACAATTATTGCCTGCTCCGTGCCTCGGAAGCCGTCGGTCCCGGCTGCCATGAACATCTATGGCAGTCGTTATTGCGGAAGTCGACACAAAAGATCCCACTAGGTCGAAATGTCGCCGGTCTGTACTGACTGGCCCCCACACAAGATAAGATAAAATAGTTTTCACTTCTATCGGCAGTCCCCAAAGACTGCCCCGCATTTTTTTATTCGAATATCCTCAATTATTGAAAAAGATTATCGGCTGTGTAACATCATGCTACGAATAAAAAATGTACATAATATGTATGTGTACGTTATTTATTTACACCTTACACATTTATTATAAAATAAACAGCTGTGCTAAATTGACGTAGGACTAATGGCTCCGCGATGTACATAATATTATCACAACAGGCAATTGAATTGTTTAACATGAGTTTGAATGACATGTTGTTGATCACCTTTCAGAAAATGAATTTTAGAGTAAGTTTAATCGAATTAGAAGCGTGCTTTAAGAACGCAATGAGAGTGAATGTAGCAACAGTGTTAGGAATCTTAGCAAGAATATTCTCTGTCACTCTTTAGCAAGTAGAGTCTATGTATACCTAGTTAAAAGACGAAGAGAGAGAGAGAAAGCGAGACAGAGAGAGTGAGAGAGAAGAAAAAAGAGGACGCTATCCGATATATTAAAACCGTCTATAAATGAAGTTTATAGTCATTAAGAGGAAATGCGGGCAGCGTTTAGACGATACAAACGTATTTCTGAGTTTTCCTCCTGAATATTTATATTTCTGTTAAATGTTCCCTTCGCATTTATTTCTGTTTCTCGTTATCTATACGAACATTCAAACAATGGACACAAAGAACACATAGACTTTAAACAACTTTTTGTAGACCACACAATTTTTTTCTATGTGGATATCGAACCCACAACGAGTCGGGACCCGTTGGTCTCCTAATATTCGTCCTCTAGAATAAAAGTTGTAGATTCGGCATCCATATTAGGTGCCCATTGGTCTCCTAGTAGGAGACCAATCAATATTCATTTATTTGTAAGGTACCCACTCGTCCCTTGGAATAAAAGTTATAGACTCGGCACCCGCTCAGGTGCTCTTTGGTTCCCTGATAGAAAACAAGCCATAGCAGAGTGAATGGGAAATATAAATGATTTTAAATAAATTATATATCGGGGGACGAGTGGGCACCTCAAATATTTGAGGGGACGAATGGGCACAGAGTGCGAATTTCAGGGGACCAATGGGTATCGACCCCTCACAACACTTGGCGCCGTGGCATAGGCGAGAGGCCATTTAAACCACTAAGTTATCCGTGTAACCAATGATGACTAAATTACCTCTTCAAATGTATAATTAAGGGGAGGTTGATCCCGATCCTCACGTCATAAAAATTTGCATGTTCCACAAATAGATGTTCCGAGTATTGGGTATTCTTTATGTCCGTTTGAACGTTTTTTAAGTCTCGCGATACAGCAATTATACCAAGAGCGGAGTTGTGTCTTTTAAAAGAGTAAGAAATAGAAAATTTTAGTTTATATTTATTAACATTTCGAATTTATGTGCGTATTAAATAATAATAATAATATATAATATTCTATCACTTACACACAACGCCATCTAGCCCAAACTAAGCAGAGCTTGTACTATGGGCATTAGACAATGGATAAACATATATATATTTTCTTTTTTTGTAAATACGTACATGTTATAAACAGAAACACCCAGACCAAGACAAACATCCATGTTCATGCACACAAATGTTTGACTTGTACGGGAATCGAACCCGCAACCTTAGGCGTGGCAGTCAGTTACACTAACCACTACGTCATCGAGGCCTTTGAAGAACTTTAATGTGCCTTGTGATCGAACTCGAGTCCCACAGCCTCCTCCAAATTGCAAATAATGGAATATTAGGCAAAAGACCTGTTAAAAATCTTGTCTCATAATTTTTTAATGGCCGCATTTCCTCTTTAAAATGTCTAAGCTTTGACATTATATTAACGGATAGTATGGCTGGTATAGACGAGGTACTGATGATAATTTCAATAGAAGTACAATCGTAGATCGTGCGTAAGCGTTCGCAGAGCATCAACTCAGCTTTCACGAGCTTGAGGCAACATATACCCAATGTTCTGCCAGATACCAAGATGACCAAGGTTAGTAGAGACCTCTGGTGTGCCGGTTCTTGGTGGTGTAAGCAGAAAGTCATGTCTTGTTGTCTGAATATTGCGTTTTCCAGAATATTTTTTTTTGCAGATCGTTTTTGGAGAAACTGTTGGTATTATACTGTGTACGTATATTAAGATGTATATTCTCACGCTTTATTTCCAAATGGATAGGAACAGGTGTAATTACAGTTACATTTAATCATCTATAGTTTTAGGTTTATCGTAATAAAGGGCAAGCTTATTGCCGTATAATAAAAATGACTCCAAACTCAGGATAATGCTTAAAACATACGATCAAGAGGTTGTGGATTCAATTTCCACTCATTGTATTATCGATATCAACTCAGCTATAACTCTAGCAAATAGAAATTAATGACTAAATCTTATTTTTTATCCAAGTTACTGAACAAGAAAACAATCTAACCTCTTCTTAAAACTATATATACAATACGCTTTTCACAATTTGGTAGCTCGGTATTTACCCCACAAACAATGCCAAATTTCTTCTTATTTTATTTAATAGAACTCAACGTTTATTTAATTAATTTCATCTATCATATTTATCTTCTACAGCTACATAACTTCACTGATTAGTCCATGTGTTTTTCCAAAATAGGCAAACTGCCATATATGTGTAAATAATTCTGACCTTACCATTGTGTTAATATGTATTACATACGAGAGGAGATAATAGAACACGTAGCAGTACTAAATAAGACTGCTGCAGTTTATGAGATGGGAAAGAGATATTCAGCATTTCTGTTTGGCAATTCTCGCTTGTAGCACGTAGTCTGGAACTGGCAGAAGACCTCTATTACGTGGTTCTTCAAAACTATTACAGTCTAAATGTAACTGTAATAGACCTGGCACAGGCGTGAGATTATACAGAAAACGCAAGACTCATCACATTATTTTACTTCATCCAATAATCGAACCTTACACCACCATCAACCGAACCCACCAGAGGTCGTGACATTCTTTCGCGCCTTTTAATCACAGATTAACGTTTGTTCTCTCACCAGATCAAAACTCTTCGGCTCGCGACCTCCTACATCAGCTATCTGCTGAAGGTGCTGGAGACGGATGGGGAGCCGGCTGGAGGGTTCAGGGCTGATCTCCATCATACGCCGCCGAGAAGAAGAACTGATGGTGGGCAGGTAAGAGATTTATATTCTCTGCTTTTAATTCTAGATATATAGTATAATGCCTATATTTGAATAAAGGTTATGCCGATGAGGTAAGCCTAAGGGTTAGGCCGAAAAGATAAGCCAAAAGGATAGGCCGAGATAGTAGGCCGAAAGGGTAGACCGAAAAGGTAAGTCAAAAGGGTAGACCGAAATGGTAGAGCGAAAAGGTGGGCCGAAAGAGTAGGCCGAAAAGGTAAGCCATAAGGTAGGCTTACATGGGCGGCCAAAGGGGAGGCAGGAACGGTAGGCAGAGCTGTATTACATGCGCACATATCGCTTACTATAGTTTTAATCACATACATACGTATTATCAAGCCAATATCCCGGAAAGGGTACGCAAAGGCATATTAAACCCTTATTTTCTTAGAGATTCTTGATTAAAACCCTTAAGAATGGAACCCAAGATCTCATGCACAACAGTTGTATTTACTACCGTTGCGTCACTGATGCAATTATTATACAAACACATAGCCTGGCACCAATAATCTACGTATGCGTTGTCCTAACTAATGTTACTAGCGGACGCCTAGTAGTCAAAATTCGACCAAAATTCCTGAGCTTGCTACTTTGTTTACTGTTTTTCTCTATTACATATAAATAAGGTATAGGTAACCATAGTTACAAAGAATTGTACAACGTCAGACGAACAATGTCGAAATACTTCGAACGCGATTCGAATGCGTGAGTCAAATGCATGGTTGTGTGCGTGTAGTGTTTTTTCAAATCAAATCAAATCAAATCAATTTATTTTTGCAGAAAGCACTGTACAAAGTTGTTTTATAATATATAAAGGTCTCAAGTGTTCCTACCTTGAATGGCATGCAAAATGTAATTTTAAGTTAACAAAATTAAATTATACATTGGTAATTGTAGAAACAATATATGGGATTAAAATATAATAAAAATGTCCGAAATGTAAAAATAAAGAATACAATATAAAATAAAATAAATATAATGAAAACAAAATATAAAATTAAAATTAAATTGAATACATTAAAATTTGTCATTTAAATAATCAATAATTTTATAATAACATTTTTGTATTAAAAATAGTTTAAATTTTTTCTTAAATAGATTTAAGTTCATAGCCTTTAAGTCTTTAGGTACTTTATTGTATATAATAGGTGCCTTATGAAATATACTTTTGTGCATGAGGGTGGTGTTGCATTTGCTTAGACACAACCGGTAAACATCACGTTGTTGTCTAATTGAGGATGCGTTATTATAGAGATTTAGATTTTGTTTCACAAATACGGCGGTTTCATAAATGTAAAGGCATGGAAGCGTTAAAATTCTATGTTCCTGAAAAACTGATTTACATGAGTCAATTACTTGCATCCCAAACATGGCTCGAATGCAGCGCTTTTGCGCTTTAAAGGCTAACTCTATGTTGGTTGAGTTTCCCCAGAAAATCACACCGTACCTTAACACGGAAGCTACAAGGCCATTTTTCATTAATTTAATGTATTTCTTATGCATATTTTATAAAAATATTAGGATTCACCCCTCCTTCTCCATATAAACTTTAACTGTGTCAAATTGCATACTCCTCCGTCCGCGCAATTTTCTTAAAAAGGGGTACAAAGTATTTGCTTCACGTAATAATATATAGAAATACTACGAACGCGGTTCAACGGCGTGTGTCAAATGCATGGTTGTGTGCGTGTAGTGCTTTTTCATTATTTAATGTATTTCTAATGCATATTTTTTAAAAATATTAGAATTTGCCCGTCCTTCTCCATATAAACTTTAACTGTGCCAAATTTCATACTCCAATAACGCAATTTTCGTAAAAAATGGTACAAAGTTTTTGCTTCACGTATTAATATATAGATAAATGCGAATGTGAGTTTGTTGATTTGTTACGCTTGCACGCCCTAACTCCTCAACCGCTCACCATGAATTTTCGCATACACATTGTCAGGGGAACAGAAAAGGATATAGGGTTTAACCAGAAATAGTACAGTTCCCGAGGAATAAAATTTTGTGTAACCTACCAAATGTTTAAGACACCCATTTGTTTTATTCTCTTATACTGAGGTATATAGCATTTAACAACTAAAGCCGATGCAGACGGCGTCACGGGCCAAGGCTAGTATACAATATGAAGTACAGACATCGTCAGTGCGTCCGTGTGTCGAGTGCATCTCGATATTCTCAAGGGAATCCTCTTATCTGCACATATGTTTAAAACTTTGAACTGAAGAGCACTTGAAGGCGCCGCCGAATGACGAACAAACTGAAATCTATTCTTTTAATAGATATACATACGTCAACTTGTTTGTTTGTTACCAGGTTATGATATCAGGGGTTTAAATTAATACTAGATTTTGCTTGCAGCTTCGCTCGCAAAAAGCTGCTCTTTTCTCGATGAAAGGTACCCTGTGTCCTTTTTTGCCCCTGACAACGTGTATGCGAAATTTCATGATGATCGGTCGAGTAGTTAAGGTGTAAAGGTGTAACAAACAATTAATAATAAAAATAATGTATTTATTTTGCTTTAAATGTGGTACACAAAGATGTTACAGAATATAAATTAGAACAATACACATTTCACCCGTAATACAGGTATGCAAAAATATATGTCAATTGAGCTACTTAATTACATGTTTATTAACCAAATTAGGTACATGATAATATTGAATTTGATTTTGATTATTATTGTAAATAAATTTATTTATTAATAAATTATATAATATTTTAATCAAATTACATGTAAAATTAAAGACTTCTCGTTTTCGTTTACATATCAGAATTAATTTAATAAAGTGAGTAGAAATAATAATAATAATAATATTTTACATCTACACACAACACCATCTAGCCCAAACTAAGCAGAGCTTGTACTATGGGTACTAGACAATGGATACACATACATATATACTTTTTTTTTGTAAATACCACATAATAATACTAACATATTATACATAGAAATACCCAGACCAAGACAAACATCCATGTTCATGCACACAAATGTTTGACTTGTGCGGGAATCGAACCCGCGACTTAAGGCGTGGCAGTCGGTTACACTAACTACTACGCCATCGAAAAGAAATAATTTCAGATGTTTAAATATAAAGTGTTTTGTGCATTGAATCGTATTACTATACGACATTTTTATATTACCTATTCAATCTTTTTAATTTTATTATAACACCTTAAGTTCTTCCGTGAGTCGCTCGTAGGGGTCAGCTAGGGTTCCCAACCATACTGCTGAAAACAGTATCATACTGTTTTAGCTCGTTAATACTTTTTAAAGTTTTATTTTCCAAAGCAGCTTTAAGCTTAAGCTTAAAGCTGGTTTGGGCACGTAGAAAGAATGGACGAGAAGAGACTGACTAAGAAAGTTTATAAGGCTAGTGTGAATGGAACAGTCGCAAGGGGAAGACCTAAGCGAACGTTTCTTGATCAGATCGGAGACGTTCTGGATAAAGGCCAGGTTAATAGCACCTTAAACCGACGAGCGTGTATGAGGAATGTTATGAAAGTGAATGAAGACAGATAAGTGTGTCGGGATCGTAGCAAATGGTAATCCGTAGTCTCTGCCTACCTCTCTGGGAAACAGGCGTAAATCTATGTATGTATTTTTCCAAAATACTGTTTTCATGACCGCTGGTATAAGCTATAAATTCAGCTACAGGACTTAAATAATACTTACTTTTCTAAGATACTGTTCATTACTTCACCAACCTTAATATACTTTATTTCTCGTCCAAAAAGTTGGGATCCCTAGGCTGAAAATCAGCGCCGCGGTTGTGCGCAGTATAGACTGAACTGGAGCCTTTTAGGCACACTGTGATGTTTAAAATGTTATTGTCTGTATATGTGTGTGTATCTCTGTGTGTTTAATAAAGAGATCATTCATTTATTTATTCATTCACGCTCATGTCTTCGCAATGCGGGAAAAGCAGAGTTATAAAAGAGAGGTGTACTTCGCACAAAAACTATTTAGCAGCTTCTTAGTTAATCTTGTATTGTGAATATTTCGGTTTCTTAAACCTCATGGAAGTCTAGATACACATACATTGTTTCACGCGTCTATCTATGAATGCTTAAGTGCACTATCAGTGGGCTCAAATGTTATTTTTTGTTTTAAATTGTTTTAAGACTGCGCCGAGCGTAAGACGCGGTTGGACTGAATGACAGAGCTCGATATCCAAATCTACGCGCGGCCGCCATAGTGAAATTGTATGGAGGATTTGAAGTGCTTTTTTGATAAATATGTATCTTTATTGTCAACCAATAACTTAAATATTTGGGATGGTCAAATTGTAATATAACTATTTATGTTTTGTTTAGGCTGTAAAATAGGATAGATTTCTACTGTTATAATCTGAAAATCACGTAACACGAGGTTACGTTTTTGTATTTTTCGTGCAAATTTACATAATTTTGAGGGCCAGAATATTTATTAATTTTAAGTTTTTTACACGAGGTAATTTTAACACGTTCATTGTTATGGTAAATGTATATTTTATATTTGTATTAAACAAAAAGTGTTGATTTTATCAACTTAACTGTGACCGCCTGTTTTGGCACATTTCGCTCGGCGCAGTCTTAAATGCTAATGTTAAATAAATATTAGCATGTTATTTAAAGTGCTATTTCTTATAACATGTTAAATAGTTAAACGTACGTAATACGTTGATTTAACTGTTGAGTTAAATAAATGTGTTATATATATTTTAACTATTAGTAATGTTAGCATAACTTGTGACTTACATTATGTTAAAATTGTGAATACATGTGGTTATTTCGTGATTTTGTTGAAGTACTTATTTAAATTTAACATACGACACAATTAGTTAGATCAATGAAATTTCCTTTATAATTTTATAGGCTTAGGCCCAAGGCCTGTCTGAATATTTTAAATATCAGAAATCAAATTATAAGGTTTAAAATTAAGTATCTTGGCACTGACGTAAAATTTTTACTTTATGTTAATAATAACATTTTTGTGTCATTTATTTTAACAATGTTAATGATAATTTTATTTTAACATGTTTATTTATTTGTTATATATAAACAGCTATAGCTCAGTGGGAAGACCAATAGACTGCAATGCAGAGGGTCTCAGGTTCGAACTCACGTAGCGCACCTCTGACTTTCAGAAATGATATGACTTTTCGAATTATGTGCGTATTGATTGACAATTATCGCCTGCTCCGTGCCTCGGAGAGCACGTTAAGCCGTCGGTCCGGCTGCCATGAACATCTATGGCAGTCGTTACTGGGAAGTGCCCTATAATAGCCTGACACTGGTCTAGCCTTAGGGTATCGTTAGCCTTCGGGTTGCGGAGGTCAGGTGGCAGCCGCTCCGTGTAAAAACTGATACCCAGTTAAATCCGGTTAGACCAGAAAAGCCGACCCCAAGTGACTTGGGAATAATAAAGGCTAGAGAGAAAGGTTTATTTATATGTTATAATTTTTAATACCCATCTTTAAAGTGCACAGCGCAGTATACAGTATGTATATACGAATGTGTTATGCACTGTGTGCTTGAAGAAATAGCCAGAAGTGTTACACACAAATATTTCGCCATTTAGGGCCTAAAATAGGGCGAGCGACTGTTGTCTATCGGACACAATTCCAAAGTCCGTGCTGATACTAAAAACGTACGGCTTCTGAGAATTACTTATCAGAAGAACCTAATAACGTTTTGCCTGACGCGGGAATAGAACTCGATACCTCATACACAGCAGTCGCATTCACTATGTTGCATTACCGCCGAGTACAGTTTCAGACGCTGAGTTAGTACTCAGAATTTTTTGATAGAATTTTCCATTACACTTTGGCTCACCTAGAAATCGAACTCGCTATCTGACACACAGCAGTCACACTCAGAACCGCTGCCCCAGAAAGCAGTCAATCTCAATTACTTTTAAAATCATATTCAATAAACACAACCTTGATACAATTTAGTAACTAATAATTATATTTTAGTCTATAAAAAACGAACTAAATAATCTGAGTAATCGAGAAACATCACTGATATTCAACAGCTGTACCAATTTTTGTATCAAGTAATGATAATGAATGAACAAGCGCAGGTCTGCACGTGGCCCTGTGTATTCTCGGACACAGGAGATAGCGATTATAAACAGCGGTGAAAACACTGAGTGAATTAGACCAGCGATTCCTAAAGTGGGTTCCGCGGAACCTAGGGGTTCCTTTGGAAAGTCACCAGGTTTCCACAAAATTATTTATTTTTGGCAGTTTTAAATAATACCAAATATTATTTTGAAATAGCGCAGAATATGTGAGGCGAAGTTAAGTATTTGTCCTTATTTAAATTACAGTGCCTTTGATTTGTAATCATTTGATATGAGGTTCCATAAAATAAAAGATATTTAGTGAGGGTTCCGTTATCTTAAAAGTTTAGGAACCCCTGAATTAGACGATCAAAATTAAACAAATATTAGTTGAAATTAAACTACTTTATACGTAAATATTTTGTCGCGTTGTTTAACATTAGCTAAAACGTAAGGCAATACAAAGATCAGTTCAACATTTTTTTTATAAAGACAACACACTAAGATGTATTCGTAAGTCCATGGAAATGCATAGTGCCGACTCCAACAGATGTTATTACCGAAGCTACGATCGCCTATCCCTTGTAACTTGCATCAGTTTCCTAATACAATTACGCGGCGAGCACATGGCCCCACGCTTGACGCGCGCTATCAAATAATTTACAGCTACAATATAAAACTGCTGATATTTCTGTGAAATGGACTTTCATTTATAAATGTAGAGTTATTTTTGTGATTCAGTCATGCTGTTTTGGAATTTAATCGAGATAAAACTTTTTAAAGAGACCGCCGTTCGCGTCCTAACTAATATTATAAATGCGAATGTGAGTTTGTTTGTTACGCTTTGAAGCCTAAACTATTCGACCGATTATCATGAAATTTTGCGTACCTACTCACGTAAAGATATACCGAGATAACGTCGAAAGGCGGTCTGTCCCCGAAAGTGTTAAAAAAAGTAAGCTTTGATTTGGAAGATGGTTCCAAACTCGCTGATCGCTTATATCTTAAGACGAATTTCCTAATATAATTAGAAAGCCACATGGCCCAGGAGAGCTATCAAGTAATTTAAACGCAGAAATACACAGAACACTCGCGGTTTTCGGGAAAATTGTTTCTTAATTCAATGGTAAAAAGAAGGGAAATATTTTACGGTTATTCTTATGTCTTCTCGTGTTCTCTCTTTGCTAAAATCGACCGAAACGTAGAAAAAGTGTTAACCTAAATCTAAATAGTTAATTAATTTAACTAGCTTAAATAGTAGGTAGTAATATTTAACTGTAGTACGTTAATAGTTTCAAAATCTATACTTAATATTATAAAGCTGAAGAGTTTGTTTGTTTGTTTGTTTGAACGCGCTAATCTCAGGAACTACTGGTTCGATTTGAAAAATTATTTTAGTGTTGGATAGCCTATTTACCGAGGAAGGTTATATGCTGTAAAAAATCACGCTACGACCCACGGGGGCGGCGCAGTAATTATAAATGCGGGTGAAACCGCGGGCACATCTCGTTATTATGTAATAATATTCTTTTTAAACAACGCGATAAAATTCGTATAAATTAGTTTAATTATAATGTATTGAAGCGAATTTGAAGCGGTGGTAGCCCAATGGATAAGACATTGGACTTGCGATTGATAGCTCGCGGGTTCGAATCCCACTCATTGCACTACCGACTTGAACCCACTTCTAATACAAGTATTCTAGCTTAGCTGGAGGGGTTAACAAGAATACTAGTATAAATTACTAAACCAAATTTCTAGTCAAAGGAGATGTTTCATTTTCGGCTATGAAATGTACAATCAGCCAAAAAATAGCAAGAAATACCAGGAATCGGGGAAAAATATTATTTCCTGAATTTAAGTTGAATTACGTTTGCGCATAAAAATAATAGTTTTTATATTATTGCCATTATATTCAATATGGCGGTGGTTCTTGATCATATAATTTTGTATGCGTTCATAAATCAGATCGAAAACTGTACAAAAGTACTATATAATTAATGTATATAATATATAAATATATATAGTATATCAATAACAAATATGTTTTAGAGTATCATTTATTCATTTAAACTATCATACACATATAATATATGATTTTGCAGGGTGCACTCCGGAACGAAACATTTTGTTTATGTTTGACATTAACTGTCAATGTCATATTGTCTGATAATAAATATTCCAATGCTGAATTGGTGTTTCTTATTACAATTTTCTGAATTCATACGTTTTCCTTTCATTTCTACAAGAATTATCAATTCTTTGGTTAATATTATTCTAGCAAGAGTTCTTTTACTTCTGACAATTCTAGGTTATGTATAAATGTCATCTACCAACTTGTCATAGATAGTCCGTACGATAAACGTCAAACATTTTATATTTTATTTCGCGCAACGAAATTACTAGAAATTAATAAAGAATTTCGTAACTAAATGTATTTAGGGGTACATTTTCCAGGTTTCCTGAGGATGTACAAGTTATAGCCGGAGTCCTATACAAAAGAGTAACATCTCCTTTATATAAAAAAAAAAAAACATACACGCAAAATACGACAGTGTTATTATTCTTTGCAAAATATGTTTATAGTGGTAGAGTTTTTACACATTGTTTAAACTGAAAAGCAACCAATGAATGACCATGGAATATTATTATTATTAATGGATGTCACACTTCAATATGCTGTGCGGAAAATCAGATAAAAATGAATTACGACAGAGTTTTACATATTGGAAAACCTTATAATCTAAAACATACACACCTGTTAAGGCAGCAGGAAAACCAGTCTTCGCTTCTGCTACTGAAAAATCCCTAACAAAAATCGAACCAAGCATCTTAAGAATCATCACATACCTACTTATGTCACGAGACCATCGAATCATAAACTCCGATATACAGGTTGATTTTGAAATCGTGTAATTCCTTTTAACCACGCATTCTACTTTTGGTATAGAAAAACCCTGACCATATATTTTTTTATTAGAATTATTTTTTTGGAAAAGTTAATGTTCCGTTTTTTTCATGAAATGGTCTCAGATAGTCATATGATAACCACCCGACACAATCTTAATATTTTACTAATTAAAATAAATAACATATCAATAATTAATGTCGTAAATAATAACGGGCGGACCTTTTTATTGCCCCTTATTATTTACGACACCAGTTATTGTTATGTTATTTATTTTAAATACCAAAAACATAATTCTAATCAAAAAAATATATGATCAGGGTTATTCTATATCACCAGTAGAATGCGTGGTTAAAAGGAATTATACGATTTCAAAATCAACCTGTATAATAATAATAAAAAAATCCCCACACTTTCGCAAAATAGAATTCCCGCCAAATCGGCAGACGTTCATCCGCCATGTTGTTATTCTAAAACGGTTGGTTCTACCTTCATCTGTTTATTGTAAGCGTCTGTTTAAGATAACTACTTCCTATGTTTATGTTGAAGAAACACTAAAAATATTTAGTATAGCTGATATGGTGACCCCATTCTTGTGTTTAAAGCAGGTGAATGTGATTTTGGGAGTTGAGTGGAGTAGTTTTGGCAGCGGTAGTGAATGTGAATGATGTGCGTAAAGTGCTCGGGTTCGATTCGTTGATTGGGATAGTGTTGTTTGAGTAATTCTTAGTACTAGTACGGAGTTGTGAACTACACCTTCTCTTGAGAATAGTTGTACACACAGCGACACATCAACCTAGACTGTTTAGACTTTGAACTATCAGAAGTTGAACGCTGCGAATCGTGCGAGAGAGTGGGTTATATTTTTGTTACGCTCTATCCTTACCATTACATCGACACCACTAAGCACTGTCCCTTTCCGACAATTCTCTATTTTGTATGTAGCGTAGTTATGCGTATATAGGGTGTCTAATTTGATGTGTAGCTGTGTGCGATCGATTCGCAGCGTTCAACTTCTAATAGTTCACTGTCCAAACAGTCTAGGTTGATGTGTCGCTGTGTGTACAATATCGCGATGTACGATGGAACTGTACAATAGAGTTATTGCGGTCTTCTGTTAGATGAAAATATTACTAGCAATACGGGGTTTAGAAATGTATCTGTAGATGGTCATTGGCTCCACCCTACGTGGGACTTAAACATAGATGATGGAGACACAGACGTATTTTTATGTATACGTATAATAATATATAATAATAATCTTTATTACACACATAACGTAGATACAATTTCGATACAGGACTTCCTAGCACTTAAGCTAGTAAAAGCTGTGTTTAAAAGTGGCTGTTACTCCCTTTTAATATAATTAGGTATGTATGTAAAGGTCTGCATCGGTGACTCAGTTGTAGTGTATATGGCTACTGTGCATGTAGGCGTGTGAAAAATAACAAAGAAACAAACAAACTCATGTTTGCATTTATAATTTTAGTTAAAATTTAGGATAGTATGTACAAATACATAAATGAGTTTTATCAACATGAAAACATATTAGGAGCCGTAAAAAAACCATTTTCATTCTACAAGTATAATGTACAGGATGTTCGGTAATTAATGGATAACCTTGAAATGCCTTATAGTAGAACTGAAGGTCGTTCAGAAAAAATGAAAAAAAAGTAATAAAAAATTAAAAAAAAACATTAAAAAGTGCAAGCTATAATAGCAAAGCATACTTTTGACTGTCTATCTATTAGCATAATTAGTATTAAATAATAAAATAACAAAAAAACGATGGATTTCATTCATTTATGGTCGTAGTATATAAGAAAGTTATACATGGTAATTAAAAAAAAAACACATCTCATCTCAGGTAGTAGTTAGGATAGATATTTTAATATTTTTTTCTGAACGGCCATCAGTTCCACTATAAGACATTTCCAGGTTATCCGTTAATTACCGGACACCCTGTATATATTAATACGTGAAGCAAAAACTTTGTAAATTGAAATACATTAAATTAATGGAAAAGCACTACACGCACACAAACCATACATTTGACACACGCAGTTGAATCGCGTTCGTAGTATTTTAACATTGTTCTTCTGACGTCGTACAATTCTTTGTAACTATGGTTACCTATACTTTATTTATATGTAATAATAAGAAATACAGAATAGAGAAATACAGAAAACAAAGTAACAAGCTTAGGAATTTTGGTCGAATTTTGACCACTAAGCGACCGCTAGGTTAATTAAAATCACTAAGAAATTTCTGTTTAGTATAAGCTCGCGAAATGTGAATTGTAATAGATCACTGCCTACCCTTTCAAGAATGTACAGCTTTAAGTGAAACAATCCGTCTTGCAACACTAGACACCGTTACTTCAAAAATATCCATTTCAAGTGTTGTTCCAAAAAAATATGGCGGTCGGCTACCGTTACGGTTTTTTTGTTGTACATTTTTTTACGACCTACCAGACAGTAAACTTTATAATATTGCACACGTGGCGTCTGTTTAAACGAGAAATTATCTCGTTTTTGTTTAAAACTATTATGTTGTAAATTATCTGGGTGTTTGCAGGTCAGTTTTTTTTGTTTATGACGGATGTTTTGTGATTTGTTTTAGTTAGTAGGGGATGATTTAGCGAATGAATGATGAATTTATGAATGATTCAATATGAAATGTTTTTAAAGAATATAGATGGCGTTTTGGTTTATGTGGTCGTCTTGCCATTGCTAAGGCGAAGATTGTTGGGGGTTCGATCATATATGGGACAAAAATTTGCGTGATCCACTTATAGTTTTCCGTTTCTGAGTAATCTTTGTTTCCTCTGTTTTAATGTTTCTATAGTGCCCGACGGCAAATGAAATACTCGTAGTGGGAGTTGAATAAAAATCTATATTTTAATACGTGAATTGCGATGCTTGATTTCTTTAATAGCGTTGTTCACCATTTCAGATGTCTTGGGATAAGTGTATCTATATATAAATACAAGTGAAGCAAAAACTTTGTACCCCTTTTTACGAAAATTGCGCGGACGCAGGAGTATAAAATTTGGCACAGTTAAAGTTTATATGGAGAAGGAGGGGCGAATCCTAATATTTATATAAAATATGTGTTAGAAATACATTAAATTAATGGAAAATCACTACACGCACGCACGCAACCATGCATTTGACACACACAGTCGAATCCTGTTCGTAGTATTTCGGCATTGTTCGGTTGATGTAATACTATTCTACCTACATAACTATCGTTACATATATTATAATGACATATATCAGCAGTATCTTACAGGCAACCTTTGGGCGGATTGGAATGAATGAATGATATATACTATTTTATATTATAATATATTTACGTATTTATATTAAACTATTACACTTAAAATTTAACTCAATTATGGTTGAATTTCGACCACTAGGCAACCACTAGTTTAAATGACAGTTTCAGTTTTTAATCTACGGTTTAATTTTTAATTAGATGACAATTTAATGGCGAATAAGAATTGACATACCGTTGCACTGTTAAGAAGAGGTCTTGAATTCAAACCCGCAGCACGCATCACAGACTTTTCGAAATTATTAAATGATTAACTAGTGCTCGCTCGATTAAACCTGCATGTCTAAGAATCCTACATAATGTTCTCGAAGATATGTTAAAATAAGTCTGCCAACTCGCAATGGGTTAGCATGGTGGACTATGGCCTAAACCTTATACTGAGATGAGACCCATGCCTGAGCACGGGTCTCGCTTAAGCCTTGTTTTTAAACTGTCATAACGCTGACGTTATGACAGTTTAAAAACAAGGCTGGCATTATGATTAGTGGTCTTCTTATGGTTGAAATTTGACCATAATTTATCAGTTTTATGTTATAACATTCATCATCTTACATTTTTCTCTATATAATTCTATCTAAGTATACCAAATCTCAAACTCATTCGTGTGCGTAATATGCTTAAAAACTGATACAAAGTTTTCTCTTCACGTATCAATAAACAGATATTATATACAGCATAACGTTATCCCTCTTGTTACCTTTCAATTTTATTTTATACATTTTTACATCCTGCATTATTTCGCCATATAAACTATGCAAAATCTCAAACTCCTTTGTGCGCGCCATGTGCTTAAAACCTGATACAAAGATATCTCATCACGTATGAATATTACGATAGAATACTCGAACGTTTCTCGATCAGATCGGAGACGTTCTGGACAAGGGCCAGGTGAAGAGCACCTTAAACCGACGAGCGTGTATGAAGAATGTGATGAAAGTGAATGAAGTGTGTCAGGATCGTAGCAAATGAAAAGACGTAGTCTCTGCCTATCCCTCTGGGAATCAGGCGTGAATCTATTTATAAAAATAACATAATCCCTCTTGTTACAGCAGGCGACAGCAGAGAAGAGGGGCAAGGGCCGCACTGGTTGGCCTCAACACGTGTGGGCACTAGAACTCAAGAGCGAGCAGAACCTACAAACATAATTAGCAAACTTATTTATAACCTGTCTACGTAATAAAGATACGGTTACCGGTAATATTTAATACTTGTACATTAAGGTGAACAATAGAAAAGGTTATCTGTAAATTAAAAAACCCGCACATTTCGGTAACCGGTATGTTAGGGTTACCGGTAAAATAATTGAGCCGGATTCACGCGATTTTTGTGTTTTTGTATAATTGGTTTGAATAGAGAACAATTGTAAAGCAAAGTCTACCATGATCTGTAAATAGATCTTAATAGTCCCTTTTTCATTTTGTCTTATTTTGTAAACAAATAAACTCTTAAAATCATTCAATGACTGCTTTCAGACTATACTAGTTTTGCCTGCGGCTTCGTTTATGTAGTTAATGTCAATAAATTTGTATCCCTCGGGAACAGAAGGTACTCTTTTTCTAGATGAATGGTACCTTATGTTCTTTTCTGTACTCCTGACAAGGTATATGCGAAATTTCATGATGATCGGTCGAGTAGTTACGGCATGAAAGCGTATCAAACATCTCACATTCGCATATATAACATTAGTTGATTTCTTCTCTAATAAACAGAGATGGAAAAAAGGAAGACAATACATAGATATGGGTCTGTATGTAATGTCTCTAGCTACCAGTACGAAATATATGTTTAGTAAATAAGACAAGACAGAGAAATTTGATAGCTAATAAAGGTTTATTCCGCATTCGACCCTCATGTTTCGTCCCGAATGTAAAAAAATGCATTCGCCCCAAAAATTGTTCCTCATACGCCCCAAAATTTAGATAAATACTAATTTTTTAACGTAATTCCTATTTCATCCCAAATTATGTTCTTTTCTTGACCATATTTTTTTTGTATAGTAGATTTTGATTTACCGTCAGCCGTAAAATATTTTAAAATACCTTCTTGATCTCTGCGAAACTTTGGGCTTATGTTTGTATGACATCACGAGCCCGAAATTGAAAACACTTAAAATAATTTTTAAACATATTTTGTTTTGCTAACCATATGCTCAAAAATGTAGGATGAAAAAGGAAATAATTAAAAAAACGGAGCGAATGAGGAACATTTTGGAATATGGGACGTAATTTAGGGGCGAACGCGGAACAAATCCTTATAAATTCCATGTTTATTTATTTATTTACTTTATTAGGACATAAAACAGTTACCTACACATTAAATGTAATGCAACAATTTTATATATGTAAAGAAAAGAGGTAATGTGTAACCCACACAAATGTCCATGAACTAATATTAAAATAAAGGAGAAATATAAAATAAACAGGCGCGATAATTGCAAAAGGGGAAATAAGGCAATAATTATTTTATCAATTCAATAGCTTGTCTACGAAATGTTGAATACGAGAGAGCAAATATATCTAAGTCTGTAAGATGAGTGTTATACGTTTCAACAAGACGACGAATAGGCGCCGGTGTGCCGGCGTCGATTCTGCAATTTGCAGTGTAGCACAGCCGGTTCAACAACAGTTACAACGAATTAAGTAATTAGTCCTTAAACCTTGTATCCATAATTATTATAAATATTGTTAGTTGTAATTAAGGTAATTAATATAATATATGATCTTGTACCAAAGACTTAGTGCCAAATATGTTATTATATGTGTTAGTTAATTAATAAATATATGTATATATTACATAATTTGTTTTATTTATAGACTTCTATGCGTATGTATACCGACCCGCTGTACATAACGGAATGGAACGGAAAATATAATACAAAGTCCAACAATTTATTTCTATTCATCGAAATCTTTTGACTTAGTTTTTAAAAGTTTAATTGCTTAAAACGAACTTGAAAGCTAGCTGTTTTAGATATACTATTTATCTTCATTATTATACCATATAACAGAACAAATATATAGTGGCACAATATTTTTTTAAAAGCAGCTGTTATCACCACCTTCTTTGGACTGCCACGCAGAAGTCTCGTGTTCGATCCCGAGGCGAATCTCTGGTTTGTCGAAGTTATGTGCGTATGAAATAGTTAATTATCGCTCGCTTTTACGGTGAAGGAAAACATCTTGAGGAAACCTGCATGTCTGAGAGTTCTCCATAATGTTCTCGAAGATATGTGTAGTCTTCCAACCCGTAGGCCAGCGTAGTGGAAAACCATCTCAAACTGAGAAGAGGTCCGTGCCCAGCAGTGGGACAGTTGAATACAGGGCTGATATTATTGTATTATTATCATTATAATATAATTAAGGGTAATATTATTATATTATGACAAAAAAAATTATAGTTCTAGAATATATGGTCTAGTTTCGTTTTTATGGATATTTGTGTTTAGTGCATCCTTAACGCAGTCATGCTCGGTATAAACCTAGATGTATCTCTTTATTCTAATATTGAATATTCTGGTCTGGTCACACAGGGTCATCCCTAGTATAGACTCCAGTCTCTCACAAAGAAATTAGACTCATTTATACGGATTTTATCGCGTTGTTTATTTAACACTGTATTACATAATTTTGAAACTGTTACACTACTACTACTATTGAATTTTACTAATTTTTAAGCTAATAAAATTATTAAAACTATTTAGGTATATTTAGTTTAACACTTTCCCCGACGTTTCGGTTGCTTTTCAGCAGCCATGGTCACGGGGAGACTAAGATGTTGTATTAAGTTTAATTTCAATAAATAACATTCGCGTAAACAGAAGACAATATTAAAGAAATTAGTTTTACATAGGTACATTGCTATAACCAATTTATTGTACTTATATTCTTTGTTAAGAGAGAAATAAATAAAAATTATTATTATTATTATATAGATAGCTTTTTGAAAGCTTTACTTTTCAGCCATGTTGCATCGGCTGTGGTCACAAGACTGGCGCGGCTTCGTCAAGCTTAGGAACATCTACCTCATAAACTAAAGCTTGAGCATGATCACGTTAATAGCCGTCTTCGGTCAATTTTCTTTAGTAATAATTCCTACTTTACAAACGCAGAAACACACACAAATATCACCCAGACTTGGAACAACTATTTGTGGAATATACATTTTTGTCCCGTGTCATCGTACCCACACTGGGCGTAATGGCAGGGGTAAGGCGACCTCCTAAAGCATCACGTCAGCCGTGCAGTCAATTATGTATCGCAAAAAGCGACCCTATTTGTTTCTTATAGAGATAAGCAGAGACTACGACTACTATCTCTCTTGCTTATCTTATTTTGCGTGGGGGCCAGTCAGTACAGACCGGTGACACTTCAACCCAGTGGGATCTTTTGTGTCAACTTCCCCAATAACTACTGCCATAGATGTTCATGGCAGCCGGGATCGACGGCTTAACGTGCTCTCCGAGGCACGGAGCAGGCGATAATTGTCAATCAATACGCACATCATTTCGAAAAGTCATATAACTTCCGAAAGTCAGAGGTGCGCACGTGGGTTCGAACCCGAGACCCTCTGCATTGCAGTCTGTTGGTCTCCCCACTGAGCTATCTTAACTGAACTAAAATTCATTCAGCTTTATAATATTAAAGCTGAAGAGTTTGTTTGTTTGGTTGAACGCGCTAATCTCAGAAACTACTGGTTCGAATTGAAAAAAATTTTGTAGTGTTGGATAGCCTATTTATCAAGGAAGGCTATAGGCTATATAACATCACGCTACGACCCACGGGAGCGGCGCAGTAGCGATAAACGTGGGTGAAACCGCGGGCACATCTAGTTGATTAATATTTCTCCGTTTCTTCGCTCCGCAGCCTCGCTCCGATTCACTAGACAGGAAGCCTTAAACCTCCGCCCCATACCGCACTAACAACGCCCTCATTTTCATGTCCAGTTATAAATAGACTGCCGCGATGGCATGGCGGCACAGGTTGTATAATATAAAATATAATTCTTTTTTACGTCAGTGTATTAAACTGTGTTTACGTCTTGCTTCCGCTGTGGACGCATGTGTTCTGGCACGTGCCTTATGATAACAGGATTTAAGGTACATAAAGTTAATACTATATCCCGAAGGGGTGGGCAGTAGTGAGTAATATTCATGTTTTGCTATATTTTTAGATATTTGTGGTCTATAAATATATTGTTGTAAAATCCTAGCTTTTGAATAATTGAAAACCTGATATCTTATCTGAACTTCTTCTTCTCCCTAGCCTTTATTATTCCCAAGTCACTCGGGGTCGTCTTTCTAATCTAACCGGATTTGACTGGATATCAGATTTTTTACACGGAGTGACTACCATCTGACCTCCGCAACCCGAAGGCTAACGATACTCTAAGGCTAGACAAGTGTCAGGATATTATAGGGCACTGACTTCCCAATAACGACTGCCATAGATGTTCATGGCAGCCGGGTCCGACGGCTTAACGTGCTCTCCGAGGCACGGAGCAGGCGATAATTATCAATCAATACGCACATAATTTAAAATGTCATATAACTTCCGAAAGTCATAGGTGCGCGACGTGGGTTCGAACCCGAGACCCTGTGCTATGATTGTACATGTTATTATTTTATTCTATTTAATTACAATGAAAATCTCAATGTCAATGGAATGTAGCGATAATAGCAGAGCTCCCAACTCCGCCTTCTAACCTAACCTATCCAAGTTGGAGTGCTAAGAGTCGGGACTCGGCGCGTTAAGTGACAAGGCAATTTTCCTTTCTGCCTTCGGTATATTTTAAAACAGCGAGCGTTTTTAAACGTACGACACTGTTTGTAAAACGCGATGTCATACAAATTGCCTGCGGTATATATAATAACGATCAAACTTAAAATTTAAATCAATTATTATAGTTAAATTTCGACCACTTGGCGACCGCTAGTATAGGTAATAGGACGAAGCAGAATCGCGGTAGAAACTTAGTCCGTCTGGGGAAGTACACAATTACACATACATATAGATTAGGTCTTTAATAAACTGTTCCACTGCATGGGCCTATTCGTAATGTTAGAAGTTAACCCATAGCCCCACCGGCCTTGTGCGGGTTGGCACACTGTACATATCTTCGGGAACATTATGGAGAACACTCAGACATGCAGGTTTTAATATAACTAGCAGTCGCTTAGTGGTCAAAATTCGACCAAAATTCCTAAGCTTGCTACATTGTTTTCTATTTTTCTTTATTACATATTTAAATAAGATATAGGTAACTATAGTTACAAAGAATTGTACGACGTCAGACGAACAATGCCGAAACACTACGAACGCGATTCGACTGCGTGTGTCAAATGCATGTTTGTGTGCGCGTCGTGTTTTTTCTTTAATTTAATGTATTTCTAACGCATATTTTATAAAAATATTAGGATTCACCACTCCTTCTCCATATAAACTTTAACTGTGCCAAATTTCATACTCGTCCGTCCGCGCAATTTTTGTAAAAAGGAATACAAAGTTTTTGCTTCACGTATTAATATATAGATGATCACATAGTTTGTTGAAATATAACTACCTATTATGTGGATTTCAAAATCGCTGGTGTTACCATCAATGCAGTATTTTTTTAAAGGCACCTTCCCTCGCTAGGTTACAGTTCATGTGTCGCGGGGACTTTACAAACATTCAAACAACGGACACAAAGAACATCCAGACTCGGAACAACCATTTGTGGATCACACAAATTTTTGTCCCGTGTGGGATTCGAACCCACAACACTCAGCGCGATGGCAGTGGCGAGGCGACCACTTAACGCACTACGTCATCCGTGCATTTAAAAGAGCATTGTATAAACAGGTCTGATACTACTGTAAATCATCGTACACGGTTTTCTGGTGGGTTTTTCCATCGCTGGTTTAATGCTGGAAAGATAGTGTTTCAATCCAGTGTCCTAAATATTCTTCCAGTTATATTATACGTCAAATGTAAACACAAATTGAATTATGTAGCAGAACCACATTTATTGTATTTTTGTTGTAATGTTAAGCATTAGACTACGTCCGTTCATCACTTGTATCGGGTGACCAACTGAAAAACAGCGCTGGTGCACTCAATTTGGATGCCCAGTTAATGCTGAGGTGGTGACCCTTTTCGGCGAGGGCATACACATTTTTTTTATCAGGTATAATATTTTTTTGTTTATTTTGTTTTAATTAATTGTGTGTGCTCTGTACGAAATAAACATGATTCTACCCTCATAATGTCCCGTGGTTTGCTGCGTCTAAATTAAATCGAAAGCGAATCGTGATCGCGTGTAGATTGCGTTCCGGAAACGTTCCTGGTAGAAGCTTTGCGTACTTAATGAAAAAGCTAGACTCGCCTAACTGTGACGTATGCAATAAAAAAATGATGTGTACCATCTACTAATGGAATGTGACAGGTATGCTGAAAAAAAATTCATTTTATAAATAAATTTAAATTAAATTTCTACAATGTCGGTATGTGTCATAGTATTCTAGCTGAACCAAACTCTGATACAGCTTGAATAATATATTATTTATATATTAATACGTGCAGCAAAACTTTGTCCCCCTTTTTACGAAAATTGTGCGGACCGAGGAGTATGAAATTACGCACAGTTAAAGTTTATATGGAGAAGGAGGGGCGAATCCTAATATTTTTATAAAATATGCATTAGAATACATTAAATTAATGAAAAATCACTACACGTACACTACCACGCTTTTGACACACGCAGTCGAATCGCGTTCGTAGTATTTCGGCATGGTTCGGCTGATGTCGTATAATTCTTCGTAACTATGGTTACATACCTTATGTACCTATTGCAATTTCGCGGTATATATAATAACGATCAAACTTAAAATTTAAATAATTTATTATGGTTGAATTTCGTACACTTGGCGACCGCTAGTACAATTAATTACAGTGATTGTGATTAGAACCTATTAAGATAAGCTTATACTATTATTGTGGTAGGTAGTTGTTTATTTTTTAGAATAAGGTACGATGGGATTGACACTGGTGCCAATTCTGTTGTCACAAAATTATCTTATCTTAGCTAAAAATCTCTAAAATTTAGTTAAGTCCTGTCAAACGACATTTCGTATTCTGAAATCGCTAAAAGTGACAGGACTAAACTAAATGTTAGAGATTTTTAGCTATGATAAGAGAATTTTGAAACAACAGAATTGGCACCATTGTCATCTTTTTGTACAAAAATCTCTTAAAATAAAAAATAAAAGTTAACGTTCAAATTTGTCGTTTATTAGACTAAATCCGTTCTCGATCTTAAACATATTTCGTAAAAGCTTTGCCTTCGGCTAATGTCGTTCGGAAATAATACGTATTTACTGTATGAAAGGTGCTCTATATCCTCTTCCATACCCCTAAGAACATGTATGTGAAATTTTACAATGATCGGTCGAGTAATTAAGGCATGAAAACGTAACAAACTCGCATTCGCATTTATAATTAGTACCTACATATATTAGTTACTACGATAATTGGCTATCGAATGAGAAATTCGATGCACTAGCATTTGTTAATTACATATTTTCAATTACCGATTATTATCCTACACTTTCTGGACAATATTTTTATTGTAAAAATATGATTTTCCATAACATTACAACATAGCCTATAACGAGGATCCGTTGCGATCCTTCATTTCTTTAACTGCGTTGTTCACCATTTCAGATGTCTTGGGATGAGTATATACCTATAAAAGGACTTATTTACTAAGAATAGCTCTTAAGTGTGTATACTAAACAAATGAGTCTTCGTCACTTGAATAAAGAAATTTAATTATATTTACATAATATTGTCTTCTGTTTAAAACTACTATATACGGATTTTATCGCGTTGTTTATTTAACATTTTATTACATAATTTAGAAACTGTTACACTACTATACTAGTATTAAACTTTACTAATTTTAAGCTAATTAAATTATTAAACCTATTAAAATTATTATATTTATATTTAAGTTTACACTTTCCCCGACGTTTCGGTTGCTTTTCAGCAGCCATGGTCACGGGGAGACTAAGATGGTAGCTGTCTCAATGTTCCAGTGTAGTTATTTCAAAGTACCCGAAAATTTACTTAAATTAATTTTAATATGTCTATTCTCTAGTATTAAAGTAACATTTTTACCCAGTATCAACTGTTGTATTATAATTAATTTTATTTTTTTATTTTATAATGATCATGACTATTCTTGATACTATTATTATAATTCTCTTCTGACATCCAATCTAATTATTTATATATTGATTTTATATTGTTTAATTTTGACCTAATTACTTTTTTTAATTTTATATAATTAATATTTGCATGCCGCTATATTCTGGTCAAAACACTTGAATCTTAATGTATTTCTTTGTAATACCATTTGTCACAATATTTTTGCAAATATTTATTCTGATTTCTGATTTCATAATTTAATTATTGGTATTTGTATTTATGCAGAATGAGCTCAAAGTATCATGAAGTCTAGCTGTGTGTTGCTTCTTCTTAGGTTTGACTATTAGAATTACTGGATCCCAAGCTGGTGGTACATTCCAACCATCTTCTCCATTGAAATTAGGATGTTTTTTAATTTCAATAGCCTCACGAAACATCCTTGGTAGGAATCGGTGTATAGTATATTGTAGTTCAATTTCAATTAATTATATTTATTAGTCTTGAGTCCTTTTTAACTTTAGCAGCAGGCCACAATACGACCTTAAAATATGACCACACCTTACTGTTACACGGCGCATCCGGTATATATAACAGGTGCCTATATAGTAGGTAAGTATATAAATATCTACGTGGTGAAGTTTATCGCCGGCATCCGTCTGCTGGGCCATGTGGTACGAACGAACGCGTGCCGTACTGACAACATCGTGGTGAATGTTCTCGGACATTCCTGTTTTATCTATCAAAATATTTTTTTTATTTTGCAGAATTACTAATAGACATAAAAGCTCTAATAATTATATTAGTCGCATCATATACCTTTTTTTAAATTAAATAATTTATTTAAGCATATACATATTTTGATACAAGCGGCGATAGCTCAGTGGGGAGACCAACAGACTGTAATGCAAAGGGTCTCGGGTTCGAACCCACGTCGCGCACCTCTGACTTTAGGAAGTTATATGACTTTTCGAAATTATGTGCGTATTGATTGACAATTATCGCCTGCTCCGTGCCTCGGAGAGCACGTTAAGCCGTCGGATCCGGCTGCCATAAACATCTATGGCAGTCGGTATTGGAAACTCAGTGCCCTCTAATATCCTGACACTGGTCTAGCCTTAGGGTATCGTTAGCCTTCGGGTTGCGGAGGTCAGATGGCAGTCGCTCCGTGTAAAAGCTGATATCCAGTCAAATCCGGTTAGACTAGAAAGCCGACCCTAAGTGACTTGGGAATAACAAAAGCTTAGGAGAAGACATTTCTTAATACAATCTCCTGGCAAATTATTTAAACAATTAATTAACAATAATTAACAATCATCTACCTGTTAGCGATATTCCAATGGATAAAGTATTGGACTTGCGATTGAGTGGTCGTGGATTCGGAACCCATGCATTGCTCTACTAACAAGAACTTACTTCCTAACACTCGCATTTTAGTTCAACTGGATTTTAAGAGAATACTATTTAAATAATAAATCTTCAACGCATTATTTTGCCATTCAACGTTGCAATGCTGCCAGTCTTCTGGGCACGTTGCCAATTGACAACGATGCGGAGGAATATTATGACGCTTTTTGATTTTGCAGTTTTATTTTTCTCTTTCATTTATAAATCTTAAAATAAAGCTAACAAAAATAGTAGTTTAGTCTGTGTGACAAAATAAATAAATTATTTTAATGGTTCCAATTAAAATACAATCTCTTATGAAAATTGTTCCTTTTTAATTGCAACAGCCTGAATTATTGCTAGTGCGATAGCATTAAGAATAATTCCTATATCGCGGGACTTTACAAACATTCAAACAACGGACAAAGAACACCCAGACACAAAACAACTATTTGTGCATCACACATTTATTTAACTTTTATTGGTAATAATTAGTCTTCTGTTTACTCGAATATTATTAATTGAAATTAAACTATTATATACGGATTTTATCGCGTTGTTTATTTAACACTGTATCTATTACATAATTTTGAAAATTGTTACACTACTACTACTATTGAATTTTACTAATTTTTATGCTAATAAAATCATTAAAACTATTAAATCTATTTGTATTTAGGTTTACAGTTTCCCCGATGTTTAAGTTGCTTTGCACCCCGTTTCTCCCCGTGACCATGGCTGCTGAAAAGCAACCGAAACGTCGGGGAAAGTGTAAACCTAAATATAAATAGTTTTAATAATTTTATTAGCATAAAAATTAGTAAAATTCGATAGTAGTAGCAGTGTAACAATTTTCAAAATTATGTAATAGATTTAGTGTTAAATGAACAACGCGATAAAAGCCGTATATAGTAGTTTAATTTCAATGAACTCTTATAGGGATGTAACCCGGGACTCCCAGCACAATGACATTGGCGAGGGGACCATTTAAGTCGCTACACCATCCGTGCATTCAAGTACGTGATGAGTTTTTAACAGAATAGCATGGCAGAGCAGGAATGTCCTGGTATTTCACAAATCCTGGTCAAACGAAACACAGGAATACATCTAATTTGTTTTATAGTCAACAAAGATTGAGTTATTTTGTTTTTTATATTTCAGCTTTGATGTTACGAACATCGATTTGGGGAACTGATTGCTCTTTATTATAAGCAGCGATAGTCTACAGGGGTCCATTTAGGGATACCAGGTGTTAAAACAGTGGACAGACCAATCAGTTCGTACCTTCAAAGAAATGTATTTGTGTGCATCTACAAAGCAGCGATAGCTCAGTGGAGAGACCAACAGACTGCAATGCAGAGGGTTTCGGGTTCGAACCCACGTCGCGCACCTCCGACTTTCGGAAGTTATATGACTTTTCGAAATTATGTGTGTATTGATTGACAATTATCGCCTGCTCCGTGCCTCGGAGAGCACGTTAAGCCGTCGGTCCCGGCTGCCATGAACATTTATGGCAGTCGTTATTGGGAAGTCAGTACCCTATAATATCCTGATACTGGTCTAGCCTTAGGTTTTGTTAGCCTTCGGGTTGCGGAGGTCAGGTGGCAGCCGCTCCGTGTAAAAACTGATATCCAGTCAAATCCGGTTAGACCAGAAAAGCCGACCTCAAGTGACTTGGGAATAATAAAGGCTAGGAAGAAGAGGGTGCACCTGCACACAAATAACATTTTAAATACCTACTTATGTAAAAATATTAAAATATTAAACATCACTACATATTATAAAACAAAGTCCCCCGCCGCGTCTGTCTGTTTGTATGTCTGACTGTCTGTTCGCGATAAACTCAAAAACTACTGAACGGATTTTCATGCGGTTATCACCAATAGAGTGATTCATGAGGAAGGTTTAGATATATAATTTGTTAAAGTTTTGTACTACCCGTGCAAAGCAGGAGCGGGTCGCTAGTATAACTATTAAGTATACAGGGTGTTCGGTAATTAATGGATAACCTGGAAATGTCTTATAGTGAAACTGGTGGCCGTTCAGAAAAAAATATGAAAAAAAATCTATCCTAACTACTACCTGAGATGTGTTTTTTTTTTAATTACCATGTATAACTTTCTTTTATACTACGACCATAAATGAATGAAATCTATCGGTTTTTTGTTGTTTTATTATTAAACACTAATTATGCTAATAGTTAGACAGTCAAAAGTATGCTTTGCTAATTTAGCTAGCACTTTTTAATTTGTTTTTTTTTTAACTGCCTCCAGTTCTTCTATAAGACATTTTAAGGTTATCCATTAATTACCGGACACCCTGTATAAAAAAATTACGTGTTCAACTTGTCTTAATAGTTTTCTGTTTGTTTTTAATTTAATTATTTTTTGTTTATATCTACGTAATAATAACTGTTGATGCATGTTGTGATGGTACGAAAATAAAAACTATTTCATTGCTTCAATTCATTTCATTTCATCTGATATTATCACACCTTACCTTATATATTTTTTTTTTTTTTTTTTTTTTACGTGGGGGAATGCTATGACGCATATCCCTCCGCGGGGGCGGGCGGAGGGATTATGTCGGACTCGCCGGGGTAAAAGAAGATGGAAAAGAAATAATGTACCTCCCGGAATACCGACTAAACCTACCACGGTGTTCTTCGACAAAACCACTATCGGCGGGGCCGCGCGAATCGCTTTCGCATGCGGTCGCGACCCCGCCGAGGTTTCGGCCCGCCGTATGAAACGGCAGGCCACTACACAAAAGACCTACCCAAAATAGGCACTTCCGACATTATAAAACCCTACTGTCTCCCCCCTAGAGGGGAGACGGACTCGACACAGAGGCGCGCGTGGGAACACGCACGCCGCCTCTCGGACCTGGTGCTGAACGGATGGCGGGCAGGCCCACAAAGCCCGCCACCCCCAGGTCATACCTCAGGGTGGCTGGAGGTCATCGCGCGCCCTCCGGCGCCCGGCTCTGCGGTTGGGGAGAGGGTTTAAACGCTCCCTCTCCCGCTCCGCCGCCTCCTTGATGGAAATGACTTCCTCACAGAAGGAGGCGACGGCGTTCCACGACCTCACCTTACCTTATATTATCTTATCTCGTCTTATCTAATCTCATCTCATTTTATTTCATTTCATTTAGGTAATGAGGCCAAACACACTTAATTTTTTATTTTTAGTCTTCTTACACGATAATTGTTTCAGGTGAGAACAGTGCTAGCCTGCTCGATTGCACTATTGAACCAATACACGAAAAGTTTAAAAATATGGTTATATTTAAAAAGATTAACTAATAACGCAACGACGCACACGCAACCAAAAAGCCTGACTATCCAGTTTTTCCGGACGCCTCGCATAGCAAGACTAGACACATTGAACTGCCATGGAGTGATCACGGGATCTAAGTTCTTGTCAAATTATGGAAATATATAGTATCACATATATAACAGATAGCCTAATGGGAGGTCGTTGGACTATCACGCAGAGATCTTGATCCCGAGTCACGCATCTGCGAGTTTTCAAAGTTTAGTGCGTATTAATTAGTTAACACGGTCTTACCGTGTCGTTCAGAAATGATCCAGAGGTTCCTTTGTAATGTATCTAAAAGTATTAAGATCTTTTTAATAAACATCAAGTAATGCAAAAATCTATATTCAATTCTTTATAAAACTATATGCATAACATGATGTATATAGTAGGATAACAATCACAAAAATATGAACTTATGTTTTAAATTAACATAACTTTTATTTATGTTTTTGTGGCTTGGATTATTTCTGCACAGCACGGTCCAATTGTCACTTGCTTTAACGGTGAAGGAAGACATGGTGAGGAAACCTGCATGTCTGAGAGTTCTACATAATATTCTCGAAGATATGTGAAGTCTGCCAGTCCATTCTGGGCCAGCATGGTGGACTATTGCCTTACCCTCCCCAAATTAAGAAGAAGCCCGTGTCCAGCAATGACACAGTTTATATACTAAGCTGATTTTATATTACATGCATATTTAAACGTACAAAATGTACATTTATTAAATACCCAAATTTTCTATTATTATTAAATTAACATAAAATAATAGGAAGGAGTAGAGGCAAATTATTCAATTTATACTGTAAGCTTATTTATTAGCGGAAAGGGAAAGAAAACAATTGCTTGGCCTGCTAGTTCTTATTAAAACCATTACAACAATATAACTATAAATATTAATTTAATATAAATTAAAAATTTTAGAAACCACTCGACATGAGATTTGGTTGATACCCATATTGAAGGAGTTATGAAAAAAAAATGTTATTCGCAATTTTGTGGTGGCGGCCATCTTGGATTTGAAATTTATCATAGTGTATAGTATTCTACTAGTCAAGCCCTTTCATTTAATACCCATATTGAGGGAGTTGTGAAAAAATATGTAATCCGCCATTTTGTGGCGGCGGCCATCTTGGACCATTTTTCATCAAACGTAACTAAGAACACTCCCGACTAATTCACTTATCAAACAAAAAAAAAACAAAATTAAAATCGGTTTATCCGTTCGGGAGCTACGATGCCACAGACAGACACACTAACACACACAGATACGTCAAACTTATAACACCCCGTCGTTTTTGTGTCGGGGGTTAATAAACATCAACGTTTTAAATATCAATTTAACCTACAAATATAATTGGGAAGAAAGGAACCCACGCTCCCTCAGAGTGTCCAGTAGCGCCGCTTCTAACATCCCTACGTATATTTAGAGTTCGAAGCGGAATATTGCAAGTTAGAGTTCGCTCGGATCCCACGATGTGGTTGTCCTTAACCAAAGGTATTCAATATTGTCAACCTTTATGTAATAACTAGATGTGCCCGCGGTTTTAACCGCGTTTATCGTTACTGCGCCGCCCCCGTGGGTCGTAGCATGATGTTATATAGCCTATAGCCTTCCTCGATAAATAGGCTATCCAACACTAAAATAATTTTTCAAATCAAACCAATAGTTCCTGAGATTAGCGCGTTTAACCAAACAAACAAACTCTTCAGCTTTATAATATTAAGATTATAGATTAATCGTCGGATTGTCCACTACAACTATTGCGATACAAAAAGGTTGACAATACCAGACTCCTCTGGTCCCGCCATCTTTCTTCTTTAACGTAACAAGAATGAGACAGCATGCGATTTATCTTTCGAATAAATTTGACTTGTTAGTTGTGTGACTGGCCATAAATGTGCCTCTTAGCGCGAGACTTCTTCAAGATCGTTCGGAAATGAATTAACCTTTTTATATTCCAATATTTGTGGAGAGCAATCGAAGAGTGTGTGAGGGAAACCCACTTCTCTCTTCTCAATAGATTTATTATAATTGATTGCCGCCAAATAACGCCTCATTCGATTCAATAAATTAAACCGACTCATTAGTTTGACTCCATTCGTAGTATTATCATAGCTACTCCGCGCAAATTCGTCTGCTTCACATAAGAGAATTTTCCCCATTTTTGCAACATTTTTCACGTATGCTCTGCTCCTATTGGTGATAGCGTGATGTTATATAGCCTATAGCCTCCGTCGATAAATGGTCTATCCAACAATGAAATAATTTTTCAATTCAAACCAGTAGTTCCTGAGTTAAGCGCGTTCAACTAAACAAACAAATAAATGAAATAAACAAACAAATTCTTCAGCTTTATAATATTAGTGTATGCTTTTTATTGTTTTGCAGCCTTTTATATCTGAGTAGGCCCTCAGATACTTTACAACCACACAAGATGATTCAATGAGAAGATTCTGGAACCGATTGTGCAACACCGCTTCATCGATCGATAAAAACCAATAGCCGGCTTGTTGCGGGGACTTTTTGGCACATAACATCGGGACGTTAAGACATTAGAAATTAAATTAGTAATAAGAACACTTTATTGTAATTTTAACATTTAATTAAATCGCTTTTAGAAGTAATTTGGTTTTTTGGATTCCACTGGTGCCTATCGTGTAATTAGTCGGTTTAAATTTTGAAACGAAAAGTTATTATGTTGCAATATTTACCGACGCCTCATCATCTCAGCTAGGCTATAGGCTTCCCCCAAGGTTTTACACACAGACCGGTCTTGCGCCGCCCACATCCAACCCTTACCAGGACGTCAGTCGACCTTACTGCCCCAATCGCCATCGGTTCTGCGCGCTATGTGCCCTGCCCACTGCCACTTCACCTTGGCTATCCGGAAAGCCATGTCGGCAACTTTAGTTTACTTGCAGACGCTTACCAAGGTTACAAGCCTGATGATAATCTATGGCTGACTTAAATCTTTATATGTCCTATTTATATCCGTGGCAGTTGGTTCGAAACCGAGCCTTATAAACGTAAACAAGAAGGCTGTTCTTGGAGACCTTCAAGCCATTGAACTACTATCGAGTGCCCTGAGTCATTCAGCCTAAGGTTCAACGCTACTTATAAATTCGCCACAGTACGTAAGTATTAGGGTTGCTACTCGTCCTTTGTAAAAAAGTATTGTATGGTATTTCCAGTATTTAAAACTTTATAAGGGCAATAAAGTGCAAGAATGGACTCGATTATACCTATATTGACTATTTAGGTTTTATTTAAGTATTATTAAGATTTTTCTTTTATTATTTTATAATAATAACCTATATAGTTATTAGTAACCTGTGTAGTTGTCTTTGTGGCAATAAATAATGTTTTCTTTCTTTTTCAAAGCCGCGGGCATGTTTAATAAATAATACTTTTCTTTTCAGATGTTGTACTTTATGTTTTTGCATCAGTAAGTAAATATATCCTACTAGCTGTCCCGAAGGACGTTGTCCTGTACACAAGATTTTATTTTTTAAGTCTAAGCCATTCTCGAATCCACTTGAACACACACAAAAAATTTCATCAAAATCGGTCCAGCCGTTTTGGAGGAGTTTAATTACAAACACACGCACAGAAAATTTATATATATAAAGATTTGTTAAAAATAAAGGCCACAGCCCTAGTAGTTATATTGATTCAGTTGCATTTTATATTTGCTTAGTTAATTATTTTTTAATAGTTTGTGTAGAAAATGTGTGTACAGGCAAATGAGGGTAGGCGGTAACTGTAGTCTATGATTTTATTTTATTATTTATTGCACTATGTAAGGGGTAATTCTAATCGCGTTTGTGTCTTATCTGTAGTATATCTGCGCCATGTCGTCGTATACGCCTTTTTTGTACAATTTACGCCTAAGATATCACTCACGCTTCGATTTTGGTCTATTCCACTATGATCACCTGGGTCATCATAGGTGACTCTTTAGTGTCCTTTGATCACCCGCGAATATAATCACCTGAGTGTTCTTAGGCGACCCCGATAAAATTATTATTTTGGTATCCTAAAATCACCATCAAATAAATATCACCAACGCAAACTTTTAAAATTCCTAGTATACAGGCTGATTGGTAAAAGAGTGGACATATTGAAGGAGGGTATTTAGTACCCGATTCTGAACGCAAATATCGAAACAATCCGACCTCACCCGCCCTTTCTTTGCAGGTTACACAGATTTTATTATATTATTTTTTATATGTTACGTCTGACCATAAATTCTCATGTCCTTAAGTATGTACCATTATATGCAAGGATAGATTAGGTTAGTCGCGACCGCATGCGAAAGCGATTCGCGCGGCCCCGTCAATAGTAGTTGTGTCGAGGAACACCGTGGTAGGTTTAGTCGGTATTCCGGGAGGTACTTTACTATTATTTCATCTTTCTTTTACCCCGGCGAGTCCGACATAATCCCTCCGCCCGCCCCCGCGGAGGGATATGCGTCATTGCATTCCCCCACGTAATAAAAAAAAAGGTTAGATCGCTAAGGCGGCAGCTCCCGCCTTAGCGTTCGTGGTTATTTTTTTTTATAACCACCCAGTTACAAGTACGAGTATATTTAAGTATTTTTGAAAGTTGCTTTAGTGACATTTATTTGAAGGTGATTTTAGGATACTAAAATAATAATTTCATGGGGTCGCCTATGAACACCCTGGTGATTATATTCTCGGATGATCAAAGGACACTAAAGAATCGCTTATGATGACCCAGGTGATATTATCCAGGTGATCATAGTGGAATAGACCTTCGATCGATCTAAAGGAAAAGGAATTAAATATGAAAGGAAACGAATGGTATAGGTTGATATGTGAGCTTGCTTTAGTTGACCGTGCAATGAACTAAATGTTTACAAGTAAGAGTCTTACTTGTAAACGTTTAGTTGACCGCACGGGTAGTTGTTCCAGTGGTCACTCGCCATTCAATTTCAAATTCAAATTCATTTATTCACAAGAAATGTGGTTAAAATGGTGGTAGGGTAATAACAATCTCCTCACATTCTACCATAACAATGGTGTGTGAATAAGTCAGTCTTAATAAATACATGGTTAATTAATTACATCATTATAAGTTAATTATTCTATATCAGTTCTATAATACATGAATGGTAATAATTGATAGCAAATAAATATAAGTCCTATATGAATGGCTAAAAATTGGAATAAAATGTAGTTTTTACATTATAATTTGAATAATATTATGTAATTGCATTATTTTCTTTATATGTCATAAATTCTTTTAAGTTGTAGAAACATTTTTCTGCAAGCCACGTTGTGATTCTTTTTTTAAACATCGTAATAGGTAGTTCTTTGAATTTGCGAATGTTTTCTGAAAATGTTTCCTGCCACATGAGCAACCCTAAAAATCAAAATGATTCAGTAATAATTTATGTAAAATTGGAACTGTTACATACAATAACAGAGCCCTCAATTACTGACTCTAATTGTCTAGTATGTCACCGTACAAATTCAGATATATCTGTAGTAGTGCTATATCGTTCACCTTCGGTAAGAAATTGCGGTAAGTTTACCAATGAGTTAAATAACATTCTTACATCTATATCACAACATAAAAATATAGTGGTCATGGGTGATATAAACATTAATATAACGCCAAACAATCTAACGAATACCTAAACATGATCGCATCGCATGGTTTCTTATCCTCTCATCTATACTTTACTCGTGGCAAGTCTTGTTTAGCTCATGTTATGATCAAATCCGGCCTAAAATCAATGACCCTGGTATTTATATTATGCCCGCAACTCTTAGAACAATTGTTGTCGACTACTCTGTCATAATCTCAGACCTTTATTCTATGGATTTCAGTGATATAATAAACGTACAGGACGCTAATACTGCTACAGAACTTCTGATTTCCACCGTTAGTTCATGCATTACGAATCATTCAAAGTCTGTTCATATACCATCCAAACGTAGAACACTCAAACCCTGGATTACCAACGGTCTATTACGCTGCATTCGCAGCAGGGATAAACTGTCATCCGAATTAACAAAAGACCCTAATAATTATACTTTTGAAGTCACTTACACAAGATATCGCAACTTCTGCAAGTAGCTGCTTAAAAAATAAAGATTGCTTACGAAAAAAAAGAAATTAATTAAAGCAAAAAATTAATCTAAGGCCACTTGGAAAGTTATAAAGAATATCACAAACACTAACCGTAATATCACACCCCCCAACGAAATTTTGTCTATGTGTAATAATAATATATCATCTGCCAATGCCGTCAATAACTTTTTTGCAAATATCGGCAGTAAATTAGCTTCTAAGTTTAGTCCCAGTCAAACTACTGATGAACGTTCAGGGAAAGCAAATCCAATCAAGTCACTTGTGCTTTTACCCACAGATGAACAAGAGGTACAACGACTTATTCTTGGTCTCCGCACAGACGCTGCGCCTGGATGGGATGGTATCTCACCAAGAATTTTAAAATCGTGTCTGCCTTGTATCCGTTATAACCCACATCTGCAACATATATCTATCTTATGGCTGTTTCCCTACATCACTTAAAAAGGCTATTGTCCTTCCAATCTTTAAGGGTGGAGACAGACACAGTTTTGATAATTATAGGCCAATATCAGGTCTACCTGCCATTTACAAAATTCTAGAAAAATATTAACCAACGTTTGATAAGTTTCTTAGAATCTAATAGACACTTGGCACCTTATCAATATGGATTTAGAAGGGGCAAATAGACTGAAGATGCCGTTGCCTCACTAATAGACCATGTAGTCTCGAAACTAGACCACAACTCAAAATGTCTGGGCATCTTTTTGGATCTCTCGAAAGCGTTTGACACTGTGTCTATTCCTCATCTCTTGAACAAGTTGGAATCAATTGGGATTCGTGGTCATACACACGAACTGTTCAAAGATTATCTCAGTAATCGTACTCAGTGTGTCAAAATAAATAATGTCATTAGTGACACTGAATTACTGAATTTTGGAGTGCCCCCAGGCTCAATTCTTGGCCCGACTTTGTTCTTAATTTACATTAACAACCTCTGCAACTTACCCTGCAAAAACTGCTCTATTTACTCCTATTCAGATGACACGGCACTAGTGGTACACGGTAAGAACTGGTCTGAGACCTTTGAAAGCGCGGAAGGGAGTCTTAGAACAGTGATGTGTTGGCATTCCAATAATGTCCTTACATTAAATCTTAAAAAAAACTGTTTACATGCCTTTTTATTTGAAAGCTCTCTCTTCGCATATCTTTGACTCCCTCGTTCTTAAGGCTCATACCTGCAGTGTCAACCACTCCCATCCATCGTGTTCATGTCCCCAAATTTTGAGAACTGAATCAGTAAAATACCTTGGAGTTTTAATTGATAACTCACTTAAGTGGAAACCTCAACTGGAGAATCTGACTGCCGGAGCTCGTAAGCTAATATTCATATAAAAAAATTAGGTATTCGGCGGATACCGACATTCTTAGGTCTATGTATTTTGCGCTGTCTCAGTCCTTACTCACATACCTACTCTATTACAGTCTGGGGTGGGACTCATAAGACACATCTACTACAAGTCGAGCGTGCGCAAAGAGCAGTTCTAAAAGTCATGATGTCCAAACCTTTCAGATATCCCGAACAAATCCTTGCAGAGTGTAAGTTTCTTACAGTTAGACAGCTCTTTGTACTTCATACCATATTACGCAAGTATATGACGTAAATGCCCTTCGAACCCGTAGACAATATATAAAGTATGTGACACTAATAACTCAAGAACATCCCTTGCTAAACACCATTATCACGTCATCAGTAGTCACTTGTATAACCAAAAACTATTATTATAAAAACAAAAAACCCGACTGCTTAAATGTAATGAACTGAAAAGAGAAAAACAAGTATCACAATATCTATGTAAAATCGACTGACTAATTCATTGTTTTGTAAGCTTACTTTATCAAGTAATGAAATAACTACATATGTATTCAAATTAGTTAAACTAAATACTTTATGGTGCCGCATGCGGTGACAAACGTAGTTTTGTTAAATCTTTCTTTGCCCGTTGGTAACAAAGTATTGTTTTGTTGGTAGTAGATCCTCACTGGTTTCAGCATGAATGGACCGGATCGACCGGGGTAGTACTACCCTCTCACAGAATACCGGCGTGAAGTAACGGTACCCGTACTGTTGCGTTTCGTATTGGTGAGTGAGAGAGCCGGAGGCCCAATTACCCCGATCCTTTTCCTATTCTGCCCTTTGTCCTTTCCCTCCTTCATTCCTTTTTAAAGGGCTGGCAGTGCACTTTTATCTCCTTTGGGGTTGCGAGTATCCACGGGCGGCGGTAATCGCTTACCATCAGGCGATCCTCCTGCTAGTTTGCCACAATATATTATTTAAAAAAAATTTAAGCTTACAAAACAATGAATTAGTCAGTCGATTTTTTTAAGATATTGTGATACTTGTTTTTCTCTTTTCATTTCATTATTTTTAAGCAGTCGGGTTTTTTGTTTTTATAATAATAATTTTATTTCAGACTTTTTAGTTTTATTAACTGAATTATAATTTAACATACTGTATACATAGTTTTATTTTAATATATGACTAAGTAGGTACAAGTAATGTAATTCCTGCCTTGAATACATTCTTGCTAGAAAATGATACTTCGGGCGTCCCGATATATAATTGGTACGCTTTTTGACAACTTGTGTTAAAACAGTAATATAAACGTGATATGATACATATATTTTTTAAATGGTCTTTTCACGATCTTTCATTCGATACCCATATTGCGAAGGTAAGAAAAAAAGGAAACACACCCCCTTTTTTACCATTTACGGGCGCCATTTTTAAATTTATTTAGCCTATACACCTAGCCCAGCACTATTCTGATGAATTCAACGACACCTCATATGTCAAAAACCGTCCAGCCGTTTGGACTGTAAGGCGTGCCATAATCAAAGTGTAAATATTGTAAAACTTTTTGCAAATAAAAATTATTATTATTATTGTTATATATTTATTATTATAGCTGTGTAAAGGTACAGACAATTACTGAAATTAAATTAATGAGGTTGTTTATCGCTACTGGTATTTACATAATTAGTAATAAACAACCTCTCACCTTTTAATTATGTTATCATTACAATACATTTGTATGTTTTTTAACTTTCAATTACAGAATATTGAACTTTTATTAGAGGTAACGAATTGAATGCCATATAGAATGACACAACAGGGTAGATGCCATTCTTTGATTTTGTACTTTATTTTACAGACAAGAGTAAATACATACATAGATTCACGCCTGTTTCCCAGAGGGGTAGGCAGAGACTACGGATTTCCATTTGCTACGATCCTGACATTCCTGACACCCTTCTCTGGCTTCATTCACTTTCATAACATTCCTTAAACACGCTCGCCGGTGTAAGATCCTCTTAACCTGGCCTTTGTCAAGAACGTCTCCGATCTGATCAAGAAACGTTCACCTAGGTCTTGTCCTGGCGACTGTTCCATTCACACTAGCCTTATAAACTTTCTTAGTCAATCTTTTCTCGTCCTTTGTTTTTACATGCTCTAACCAACTTAACATACCATTTTCTATTCTTGTCATTATATCCACTTTCATGCTGCACCTCTCTCTAATCAAAGTAAATAGCAATTAAAAAAATCTTTTTGGGCTAACAGTATCAAAGTTGGTTGCAAAATAATAACATAACAATATACAACAACAACAATATTATAAATTCGGATCAGGGATGTTGCGAATATTCGCATCCGCATCCGCAATTGCGGAGCTTCCGCATCGATTTGGACATCTGCATCCGCATCCGTATCCGCAATAATCAACGCGGATATTAATGCGGATCCAGATATAGCGTAGGTTACGATAAAAAAGAAATCAGTTGTTCAGTAGTACGTGTTTAATTTATGAACCTTTGCAAAACAGGCTTTAACCCAGGGTGGGAAAAAAATAGTTTTTTTTTTAATTTTATGAAACGAACTTTTGTTTTCAAAAAGTGTTCTTTTTTGTTTCTGTTTTTTTTCTTTTTAATTTAGGCCATTAATTTCAGATCAAATAGACATATATTAATTCACTAGGTATTTTTAAATTCGCCATAGTAACCCCAATATTTATATAAGAGGAATACCCACTAGTCCATTGAATTACTTTCTTTCGACGGCCGACATAGGGACTTTCCTAGCGGGACTAGAATAGAAGTGCCTTCTTTTTCTAATGTTTCATTTCATAGTTAATTCTGTGACTGATAACATCTTTATTAAAATGTCAACTGCAGGACGCAAAAAGCATTGTTTCCTCAAGAAAATACCGCATTGAAGACCAATTGCGTGATATAAGTGCGGTAAATGATAGATGATAATCTGGTTATCCATTATTTACGCCACATACTGTGTACTTAAAAGGAGACCCCAACCACCAGGTTAAGACTGACCAAATATTTATGAAAATAAATATACTTATTTTATTTTATTAAGAATCCATTCTAACAAGTCAGCGTAAATACTAGGTTACGCTGTTATGCTACTCTCTAATAGCCCACCAAAATATTTTAAAACGGGTGTACATTCTGGAGCTGGATACGAAATTAAGTTATTAGAAACAACCTCATATATATTATTGAAGTTAATCAAGCTACTTTTCAAGGCAGTGGTGCCAATTCTGTTGTCACAAAATTCTCTTATCTAAGCTAAAAATCTCTAAAATTTAGTTTATTCCTGTCAAACGACATTTCATATTCTGAAATCGCTACAAGTGACAGGACTAAATTAAATTTTAGAGATTTTTAGCTAAGATAAGAGAATTTTGTGACAACAGAATTGGCACCAGTGTACTCAACGGAAAACGCAAACGCGCTTGAAAATTACAAACCAACTCATCATGTTGTTTTCACTGTATTTAAATAATGTTTTCTGTATGGCTATTCGTGTAAATAAATTACCTGATGTTTTTAAAAAGTTTATAAACAAATTATTTAATTACTTTTTAAAATTCTATTATTTACATTTTAAAGGCCTAGTGGGAACCGTAGGATTGCCACGCACAGGTCTCGAGTTCGATCCGAAGGCGCAAATCTCTGATTTTTCGAAGTTATGTGCGTATTAAATAGTTAATTATCGTTTGCTTTAACGGCGAAGGAAAACATCGTGAGGAAACCTGCATTCTGAGAGTTCTACATAATGTTCTCGAAGATATGTGAAGTCTGCCAACCCGCACTGGGCCAGCGTGTTGGACTGTGCAATAAGCCTTCTCACACTAAGAAGAGGCCTGTGCCCAGCAGTGGGACAGTTTAATACAGGGCTGTAATTATATTATTATTGAATCATTTAAATATGATCATGACATTTTATAAATTTTTGACAACATTGTTTCTTTAGTCTATGTTTATTGAAGAATATTACATTGAATATAGGCGTGGTATTATACTTCGTACGTATACTAATGATAGGCAAATACAAGAGAAATAAAACAATAAAGGTTGACTGTGATTATCTCTGATTTGATCCGTTACGCAGCGAGTTCGTCACCCGAATGTGCTCGCGCACGAGTCTCCGGCGCTTATATAACGTCAATATGACACTCCAACTGATACATTGGCTCTGTGACGACCTCATTCAAGCTTACGCTTGACATGCCGAAACAAACCAATAGATGGCGCTTTATTCAAATCCAATTACAGAAATAAATTACATTCCTATGATTATTTTCTTGACGATCCGACATACAGCCTTGGTCAAAAGTATGGAGCACCCCTATAAAAACTGCATTTTGTAAAAAGTTTTGTATAGAATGAAATGAAACAACTTGTGTACATTTTAAATGATCTTTACTTTGATATAAAATCAATATTTCGTCGGCCACCCTTAGCCGCTAACACAGTAGCTATTCATCTTGGCATAGAGTCTACAAGATTTTTACATAGTTCTTCAGTTATGGTATTCCATTCTTGGCGGAGGCGTATTTTTAGTTCTTATTTTGTTGTTATTGTGTGGCGTCGGACCTTACACTTTAGGATTCCCCATAAATGTTCTATAGGATTAAGGTCCGGCGACTGTGCAGGCCATTCCAGGAGCTCAATGGAATTTTCACGAAACTATGACATTGTGCGGGCTGATTTATGGCATGGTGCGTTATCTTCTGGAATTTAACTCTATCCATATAAATGTCACCAAAAAGTGTAAAAACGAAGGCAATAAAGCTGATTCCAAACACATTCATGTATTTTGTAGAGTCCCTTCGGCCCTCATACACAAACATTTCGCTGACTCCTGTATCAGACATGCAGACCCAGGTCATCCCGGTACCTGCGCCGTGTTCTAAAGTCGGGACCACACACTCTGGCATAAATTCTTCTCCCCCACGGTGACGCACGAGGGGTAGCACCAGGGATTCCAAAACCCAAACAAAAACAAAATAAATAGAGATTAACTAATCATGAAAAGACAACAGTATAGCTTTTTAAATTTCAACAATACTTATTTATCCATTTGGACATTCATATTATGTCTCTTACTTCAAAGTTTGATTCGTCTGAGCACACAATATTTGACCAGTCTTTTTTAGTGTAATGTTGGTACTTTAAGGCCCATGCATAGCAAGCCTTTTTATTATTGTCTGAGATCAATGGCTTCTTCCTGGTTTTACACCCTTTGAGACCAGCTTCCTGAAGTATTCGACGAGTCGTTTTGGCAGAAATTGTGTTGTTACTCGCCACTGAGAACTCAGCAGCGAGCTCAGAAGACATTTTTGTCCTGTTTTTCAAAGACTCTCTCACAAATTTTCGATCTTCACGGTCACTGGTAATACCTTTTCGTCCAGTTTTGGGCATATCCCTGTACGTACCGGTAGCGGCGAATAGCTCAATGGTAAATTGCACCGCTTGGCGCGACCACTTAACAGTTCTGGATATCTCAACTTGCGATTACCTTTGTTCATGAAAAGGTTGTATTTTCACACGTATTTCAAGAGATAGTTCGGATGTTTTAGGTATTGTGTATCGAAATTAATATAACTGAACACAAAATAATACAAGAAGTGCGCTAGATGACGCAAAATATTTAACCGAATTAAAGATTGTAAATTACTAAACGGATAAGATGCTTTGTATCGGATGTTTTATTAGCCCTAACTGGGTACACTATTGATTTAAATATCTTTTTAGATGCCACCTAATCCATATTTAAATAAAATGTATTGTTTTCTACTGCAAATATTACGCACGTGAAAAATACATGGGGTGCTCCATAGTTTTGGCCAAGGCTGTATATAAAAGCCTTCTCATATTGCTTTATACCATATTATCAAAATCGGTGTAGTTATAGAGAAAGAAGTGAATACGAAATTATAATTTTGTCAATTGTGCATAGTTCTGGCTGTAGGACTTTATCCCTTTTTTTTTTCTTTATAAGTATTTCTATTAGAATATATAAGGTACTGTAAGCAGATTGCGTGCATGCAAAATTTTAAATTTATTTCATTTTATTAAATATACAGGGTGTCCGGTAATTAATGGATAACCTTGAAATGTCTTATAGTAGAAATAAAGGGCAGAAAAATTAAAAAAAATTAAAAAGAAATAAAATTTTAAAAAGCTATATTAGCATAGCATACTTTTGACTGTCTATCTATTAGCATAATTAGTGTTTAATAATAAAACAACAAAAAACCGATGAATTTCATTCATTTATGGTCGTAGTATACAAGAAAGTTATACATGGTAATTAAAAAAAAACACATATCTCAGGTTAGGATAGATATTTTTCATATTTTTTTCGGAACGGCCATCAGTTCCACTATAAGACATTTCCAGGTTATCCATTAATTACCGGACATCCTGTATAATGATAAAATAGTGTAATTGGTGCAAGACGTTCTATTTTATGTAAAATAGATAAATTAATAATAATGGGACAGTCGTTATCTCATCATGAGTCTACCGCACACTGAAACCGGAGGGCACAGTACACTAGCTTTTAACCTACCACCTTCGCCTTGTGATACAAACAAAACCAAAAATGTATCACCAGATTAAATAAAAGCGCACAAACCGCAGGGCAACTTGTGGCGAGCTGAATGTGAATGGCGACACTGCGGTCCTGAATGTCTCAGAGAGTTGATTAGGGCCTCCTCCCCAGCTTGCCGTACTGGTTGGCTGGGGTAGAACTTCGAGAGCGCCCGTATGACTTTTAACTCTGGCTTGCTTTGGTCGACCCGTCAGAGGGAGGCCGCTAGAGCTATATGCTTGGGGGTGGAAGTATCATTTTCAAGGACATAACTACGAGGAAACCGCTCCGGGTCTCCGTTGTCACGAGACCCGTGATGGTGAAATCGGCACCACACCGCTCAACATCCCTAGCCACTCGGATCGGTGTTGCTGCTGGCTTGTATGCCTATAGTGGCTATTCAGGGGGCCCATCTAGTGAGTTGGCGAGTCACCGTCTGCCCATTGCATTGATGCTATTATAGTATTCAGGGTGTCACGCGGACCGCTCGCGCCATGACAGCTGCGCGCGAGTCGGAGTGGTGGCTGGCGCCCCTCTTCCCCTCCTGCCCGGCGGTAGCGGATATATAAGCCGATCGCTTCCTGGATCGTGACCTCTTCCGGCCGACTTCACTTCTCAAGCTAAGTGTCCTGATTCCTGAAGGACCACGAAGCAAGCCTTTGGACGAACCACGCCCTGATTATTGTCGCGTAGGAAAGTTATTATTGTCTATACTTGTTCCTTAGAAATATATTAAAGGTGTTAATCGTCATCTCATCTTTGATTAATCTCTAAACAATTTTACCTTAAGATACCACGCCCCTACGGCGTGGCCTGTTCTTTTCGGGATCGATCAGATCCCTAGTTAATAAACTCACTAAAGGTTACAAGGACAGACGCCGTTTTTCATTCACAGTTACCAATATACCGGTCCACCAAACACCCATACCCATAGCCCATATATTAGAATCCATACGTAGCATTAGTCCTACGCCTGCTGCGGCTAGTGCCGCTGTAGGTGTTCCATCCCACCTTTGATTAAAACTCTCGAAGGGCCTCTTCACGTTTGACCTATGTCTCTATGTAAGCCTCCCAAAGGGCCAGGTATTTTCTAATATAATATGTTAGAAAATACCTATGATAAGAGAAACATAATAATAAATAAATCTCTTTCATACATTGTTATTTTGTTCAGGAACCAGCGCGACAGCAAGAGGTCTAATAAAAGCCTTTTCTTTAAATGTTTAGATATATGATTCGTCTTAAAAACTTCTTATATGATCGACACAGGTCTAACTATTTTTTTTCGTGGGTAAGTACTGCTGATGCTTGCGCCACAAAGGCAGGCGAGAGAGTTATGTCGGACTCTCCCGAGACTTCGGGTCTACCGACTAAAACCACCACGGTATGCTAACTCGCTGCATTGTATGGTGGTTGGATCGCTGGAACTGAAACTACACAGGTCTAACTTAGTGCTGATAGCTGTTGCCAATTTTGATCAATGTTAAAGTATCCTTTTGTTCTTTTTTTATATTCGAGAATGAATTGATGCATTCCCCTCCACGGGGGAGTCCGGAAGGGTTATGCTGGACTCACCCGGGTATGGATGGCGACGTCCCGGTCATACCGACTAAATATACCACGTTGTTCATCATCATTACCCAAATTGGCAGCAAGAATTATTTTCGCATGCGATCACGATACCGTCGAGGTTTTGGCGCCCTGTATGAAACGATACGAAACTACCCTACCCAATAAAACCAATCTAAAATATGCCCTACACTGTCTCCTTATGGAGGAGGAATATAGCACGACTGAGAGACGCGCGTGTGTTCACGCACGCCATCTCTGACCTGAGCTGATCAGGTGGGCAGATCCACGAAGCCCACAACCTTAAGATGGCTGGAGGTCGCGCCCTCCAGTGCCAAGTTTTGCGGTTTGAGAGAGGGTTCAAGCGTTCCCTTTCTCGCTCCGCTGCTTCCTTGATGGAAATTACTTCCTCAAAAGTATCCTTTCTTGCCATAACTATAATTATTGTTTTGTTTATTAACTAGTTGATTAAGTCATTGAGTTAATGTTAGATATTAAGATTTAATTACTGCGGGTGGCGAGCTTTGTGGGCCTGCCCGCCATCCGATCAGCACCAGGTCCAAGAGGCGGCATGCGTGTTCCCACGCGCGCCTCTGTGTCGAGTTCGTCTGCCCTCTAGGGGGGACAGTAGGGAATTTATAGAGTGAGTCCTTTGGGTAGGTCTCTTCGTGTAGTGGCCTGCCGTTTCATACGGCGGGCCATAACCTCGACGGGGTTGCGACTGCATGCGAAAGCGATTCGCGCGGCCCCGTCGATAGTGGTTTTTGTCGAGGAACACTGTGGTGGGTTTAGTCGGTATTCCGGGACGTACATTATTCTTATTCCATCTTTCTCATTTACCCCGGCGAGTCCGACATAACCCCTCCGCCCGCCCCCGCGGAAGGGTAGGCGTCAATGCATTCCCAAAACTAAAAAAAAAATGTCTAAAACTGTACTCCTTTTTTAGTTGATTAAATTTATATAACATTATATATATTAATTAAATAAAAAGATAATATGTGGTAATATCATATATTAACAATGATGTAGAAAGCATGTTTTTAAACTATACTAATTTATTCATACACAATACGTCACAAGTACCTACAGCAATTGTTATTAACTCATTAAACTGTTAACTTTCAATAAATACGTTTACATTGCATTAAATAAATAAATAATAACGTTTAATAAAAATATTGATACAGATGTGTTAGATATTTTCATTGTTTTAATTTGATATATATATACGCGGAGGCGGTGGTAAAGGCACAGAGACAACATGAAGTTTCTAGCAGAGTTGCTTCTCTTAACGGTAAGTAGCTTAAAATATTTTTTATGGCATATTTGGCAAATGAACCGACGACGGTTCGCCTGGTGGTAAGCGATTACCGCCGCCCTTGGACACTCGCAACACCAGAAGAGTCGCAAGTGCGTTGCCAGCCTTTTAAATTTGCCTCCCCCCAGAAGGGAGGGAGAGGGTTGGGCCTCCGGTACCTTCATCCACTCGCCGAAACACAACGCAAGTGTCATTTCACGCCGGTTTTCTGTGAGGGCGTGGTATCACTCCGGTCGATTATATTCATACATATAGTGATTTAAACGAGTGACTTTCTTGCAGGTTTCTTTTCATAGGCTCAAGCTTTTGCCTGAACCTTGCAAGTAACCTAAATGTAGCTTCAATAACTTAGTTTACTTACTAACTTATATATACAGAGTGTCCGGTAATTAATGGATAACCTAGAAATGTCTTATAGTGGCACTGATGGCCGTTCAGAAAAAAATATGAAAATATCTATCCTAACTACTACCTGTGATATGTGTTTTTTTTTAATTACCATGTACAACTTTCTTGTATACTACGACCATAAATGAATGAAATCCATCGGATTTTTGTTGTTTTATTATTAAACACTAATTATGCTAATAGATAGACAGTCAAAAGTATGCTATGCTAATATAGTTTGCACTTTTTAATATATATTTTTGTTATTCTTTTATAGTTTTTTTTTCTGAACTGCCTTCATTTCTACTATAAGACATTTTAAGGTTATCCATTAATTACCGGACACCCTGTATATATAATGATGTATTTTGACGTTCATAATTGTCATTTTGGCAAACTTTAGCTACCATGTTCTACGAAATAAATATGATTTGATGGTAAAATAAGCGATAATTAAACATAACTAATAGATATATTCCAAAAAAACTGTCCCCCATATTTTTTATACGTGAATTTGGATTTAATGGGAATCTATTGTTCTTTTATACTAGCTTTTGCTCGCTGGTTAATCTAAATGAAGCAGCGATAGCTTTATGGGAGACCGTTGGACTGCCGTCTCGAGTTTCATACCAAAGCACCTCTGACTTTTCAAAGTTATGTGCGTATTCATTAGTTCATTATAGCTCGTTACAAAAATATTTCTTTTGATTGCTATTTGCTGTTGTGTTCTCAAACAGGCAACAGCCTTATTAAAATAAGTAATAAACTAATTTTTTTTTATCTTTTCATAATTGCTGATTTTGTATATTTGTTTTCCCTCTTAAATCCAGGATTAAAGTCTAAGTGCTTAGTTTAGATTAAGTGCTACTCAGGCATATGCTTAAGTCTACTGAGTCAGGGTATACTTTTACCCGTAGTAATCCACGCCTTGTTCGTAAAATTTTTCTTGTCAGCTGGATTCCTGGTGCGAAATGATTTATTTTCTTTAAGTAGATAACTCCAGCTCCAGGGATTAATCCTGTGTGCGGGGGACCTTACAAACAACGAGCACAAAGAATACCCAGATTTCATCCAGGGAAAAGGTGCTGTTCCCGAGGGATAGAAATATATTGAGAAAATCTTTCAATTTATATATTAAGGCAAGCGAAGCCGCGAGCAAATTCTAGTAAAGAATGAAACAAGAGTATTGACTTTTTGATTACTTGGCTATTTTTATTTACAGGCCCTGGTAGCCGTTCAAGCATATCCGCAACGTAAGTTAATTTTATTATTAATTTAAACAACACTTCGTAGATCATTATTACATTTACCTCACCGTTTTTGCTATATAGTAACTAACATATTTCTTTATAATTTTCTTTTTATTAAAGCATGCTCGAGCGCTGTCAAAACTCCTCCTCACGGTGGTTCTAAACCAAGTTGTAACCACGGACATAGTCAAGGTGGCTACAGTGGAGCAGAAGGGCATTCGGGCAGTCACCTGAAGACTAATGATAAAGGTGGATGTAAACATGGTGGCGGCCAACGTACATCTGTAACTAGCTCCAGTTCTCACTCAGAAGTCCATGGAGGAGATGCTAAGGCCAGAGGCCACTCGCATAGTCAAGTTACCGAACAAAAAGGAGTTCATCACGGTGGCAGAAAACGTATTATATCTGAAACAAGCTCCGATAGTCACTCACAGGTTAATGGAGGAGATGCTAAGGCTGGTAGCCACTCGCATGCTCGTCATGTCACACAAGAAGGTAAGAAAGGATGTCGACATGGGCGAGGAAGTCGTACTGATACTACAACTAGCAATGATTCTGAATCAGTAGTTCAAGGCAATGGTAACGCTAAAGCGAGGGGCTACTCAAGTGGTCGTGTAACTACCGAAGATGATGGAGGAGACCATAATACTAAGCTCGAGACCAGCTCTGTAACTGAATCAGAGGCCAGCGCCGGTGGTCGAGCTAGAGCCAGGGGTCACTCGCGTGCTCGTCATGTCACACGTGAAGGTAAGAAAGGATGTCGACATGGGCGAGGAAGTCATACAGATACTACAACTAGCAATGATTCTGAATCAGTAGTTCAAGGCAATGGTAACGCTAAAGCGAGAGGCTGCTCAAGTGGGCGTGTAATTACCGAAGATGACGGAGGAGACCATAATACTAAGCTCGAGACCAGCTCTGTAACTGAATCAGAGGCCAGCGCCGGTGGTCGAGCTAGAGCCAGGGGTCACTCGCGTGCTCGTCATGTCACACGTGAAGGTAAGAAAGGATGTCGACATGGGCGAGGAAGTCGTACAGATACTACAACTAGCAATGATTCTGAATCAGTAGTTCAAGGCAATGGTAACGCTAAAGCGAGAGGCTGCTCAAGTGGGCGTGTAATTACCGAAGATGACGGAGGAGACCATAATACTAAGCTCGAGACCAGCTCTGTAACTGAATCAGAGGCCAGCGCCGGTGGTCGAGCTAGAGCCAAGGGTCACTCGCGTGCTCGTCATGTCACACAAGCAGGTAAGAAAGGATGTCGACATGGGCGAGGACGTCGTACTGATACTACAACTAGCTATGATTCTGAATCAGTAGTTCAAGGCAATGGTAACGCTAAAGCGAGAGGCTGCTCAAGTGGGCGTGTAATTACCGAAGATGATGGAGGAGACCATAATACTAAGCTCGAGACCAGCTCTGTAACTGAATCAGAGGCCAGCGCCGGTGGTCGAGCTAGAGCCAGGGGTCACTCGCGTGTTCGTCATGTCACACATGAAGGTAAGAAAGGATGTCGTCATGGGCGAGGAAGTCGTACTGATACTATAACTAGCTATGATTCTGAATCAGAGGCCAGCGGCGGTGGTCGAGCTAGAGCCAGTGGACACTCGCATGTTCGTCATAATACACGCGGTAAGAAAGGATGTCGGCATGGCGGAAGAGGACGAACTGATTCTGAATCAGTAGGTCACGGCGATGGTTATGCTAAAGCCAGAGGTCGCTCAAACAGTCGTGTTGTACACCACGGCAAATATAGCCGTCTTGGAAGATATTATGGAAAGCGAGGATCTGAAGTTGATAGTCCTGATGGCTTAGATGATGATGATGAATCTGGTGAAAGTTACACTCCCGGCGGCTGGAGAAATAAGAAATACATTCGTAGCTGTCGATGCCGCGGTCATCATACTGGTCATAGCAATCATTTCGGCCACTATAGACGTCCTTATACGGGCTACCATGCTGGCCCAGTCCAACATTCAGACGAAACTACAATTGACTCTGATGATGATATTGATGACTACACCACGCCTAATCACGACGAATATGATGAGGACGATGATAAACAGGTATCTGACGAAGAAACTGATATTAACAACGGAGAACCTACTACTGATGCAAATTCTGAACCCAACTCTGATATAAACAGTACTGATGATGAAAACGAAACAAATGCTAATGCCTACTCAGATGCTGATAATAACGGAGAAACTAATAATGATACAAACTTGGAATCGAGCTCTGGTGTAGGCGTCAGTAATGATGAGAATGAAACAAATGCTGAAGCTACCTCAGATGCTGAATCTGGCACGTACACAATTGATAACGACAGAGAAACTATTTCTGGCACACATTCACAAGCCCAATCTAGTGCAAGCGCCACTAATAAGAAGAAGCATACAAGTACAAAAACCAATGCAAGTACTTCATCCGGTTCAAGTACAACCGGCCACAAGGGAGAAACTACTACTGGCTCATATTCACAAGCCCAATCTAGTGCAAGCGCCACTAATAAGAAGAAGCATACAAGTACAAAAACCAATGCAAGTACTTCATCTGGTTTAAGTACAACCGGCCACAAGGGAGAAACTACTACTGGCTCATATTCACAAGCCCAATCTAGTGCAAGCGCCACTAATAAGGAGAAGCATACAAGTACAAAAACCAATGCAAGTACTTCATCTGGTTCAAGTACAACCGGCCACAAGGGAGAAACTACTACTGGCTCATATTCACAAGCCCAATCTAGTGCAAGCGCCACTAATAAGAAGAAGCATACAAGTACAAAAACCAATGCAAGTACTTCATCTGGTTCAAGTACAACCGGCCACAAGGGAGAAACTACTACTGGCTCATATTCACAAGCCCAATCTAGTGCAAGCGCCACTAATAAGGAGAAGCATACAAGTACAAAAACCAATGCAAGTACTTCATCTGGTTCAAGTACAACCGGCCACAAGGGAGAAACTACTACTGGCTCATATTCACAAGCCCAATCTAGTGCAAGCGCCACTAATAAGGAGAAGCATACAAGTACAAAAACCAATGCAAGTACTTCATCTGGTTCAAGTACAACCGGCCACAAGGGAGAAACTACTACTGGCTCATATTCACAAGCCCAATCTAGTGCAAGCGCCACTAATAAGGAGAAGCATACAAGTACAAAAACCAATGCAAGTACTTCATCTGGTTCAAGTACAACCGGCCACAAGGGAGAAACTACTACTGGCTCATATTCACAAGCCCAATCTAGTGCAAGCGCCACTAATAAGAAGAAGCATACAAGTACAAAAACCAATGCAAGTACTTCATCTGGTTCAAGTACAACCGGCCACAAGGGAGAAACTACTACTGGCTCATATTCACAAGCCCAATCTAGTGCAAGCGCCACTAATAAGGAGAAGCATACAAGTACAAAAACCAATGCAAGTACTTCATCTGGTTCAAGTACAACCGGCCACAAGGGAGAAACTACTACTGGCTCATATTCACAAGCCCAATCTAGTGCAAGCGCCACTAATAAGGAGAAGCATACAAGTACAAAAACCAATGCAAGTACTTCATCTGGTTCAAGTACAACCGGCCACAAGGGAGAAACTACTACTGGCTCATATTCACAAGCCCAATCTAGTGCAAGCGCCACTAATAAGAAGAAGCATACAAGTACAAAAACCAATGCAAGTACTTCATCTGGTTCAAGTACAACCGGCCACAAGGGAGAAACTACTACTGGCTCATATTCACAAGCCCAATCTAGTGCAAGCGCCACTAATAAGGAGAAGCATACAAGTACAAAAACCAATGCAAGTACTTCATCTGGTTCAAGTACAACCGGCCACAAGGGAGAAACTACTACTGGCTCATATTCACAAGCCCAATCTAGTGCAAGCGCCACTAATAAGAAGAAGCATACAAGTACAAAAACCAATGCAAGTACTTCATCTGGTTCAAGTACAACCGGCCACAAGGGAGAAACTACTACTGGCTCATATTCACAAGCCCAATCTAGTGCAAGCGCCACTAATAAGGAGAAGCATACAAGTACAAAAACCAATGCAAGTACTTCATCTGGTTCAAGTACAACCGGCCACAAGGGAGAAACTACTACTGGCTCATATTCACAAGCCCAATCTAGTGCAAGCGCCACTAATAAGGAGAAGCATACAAGTACAAAAACCAATGCAAGTACTTCATCTGGTTCAAGTACAACCGGCCACAAGGGAGAAACTACTACTGGCTCATATTCACAAGCCCAATCTAGTGCAAGCGCCACTAATAAGGAGAAGCATACAAGTACAAAAACCAATGCAAGTACTTCATCTGGTTCAAGTACAACCGGCCACAAGGGAGAAACTACTACTGGCTCATATTCACAAGCCCAATCTAGTGCAAGCGCCACTAATAAGGAGAAGCATACAAGTACAAAAACCAATGCAAGTACTTCATCTGGTTCAAGTACAACCGGCCACAAGGGAGAAACTACTACTGGCTCATATTCACAAGCCCAATCTAGTGCAAGCGCCACTAATAAGGAGAAGCATACAAGTACAAAAACCAATGCAAGTACTTCATCTGGTTCAAGTACAACCGGCCACAAGGGAGAAACTACTACTGGCTCATATTCACAAGCCCAATCTAGTGCAAGCGCCACTAATAAGGAGAAGCATACAAGTACAAAAACCAATGCAAGTACTTCATCTGGTTCAAGTACAACCGGCCACAAGGGAGAAACTACTACTGGCTCATATTCACAAGCCCAATCTAGTGCAAGCGCCACTAATAAGGAGAAGCATACAAGTGCAAATCCCAGCGGTAGTGCTCCATCTGATACAACTGACAACGAAAATGGCAATCCTCCAAATACAAACGCTGGTGTACACGGTGGCAGCACTGGTTCTTATAGCTCAAGTAAAAAGACGAGCAGCAGCTTCCAAGCTAGGAGCCAAGCCAATTCAGCTAGCAGTATCACCTCCAAGAAACAGACTGGCTCAGGATCAAGTGAAGTTTATGAGAGCAAACATTCTGTAAATCAGCAAAGTAGTAGCTTCCAATCCAACAGCTCTGAAAGTACCACTTCAGAAGAAAAACGAAATGACGGAGACAGTACTACTAAACAGATTAAAGAAAAAAGCGTGAGTCAGCAAGCTTCTAGTATGGCAAGTAGTGATGTAGAACAATATGAAAAATCTTCTGACGGACAAACGATAGAACGCCGTAAGATCAGCAAGGCGCAATCTTTTGCGGCCAGCGAATCTGAGCAGAAGGAGGTTTCCAGTGATGGTAGTGAAAACCACTTTGAAAGCAGTAGCTTCCAGTCTAGTGATGCCGAAAGTAGCAGCTACGAAAGTTTCTCAGAAATCCAGGACGACGAATAAATGACATATATCCAAACGACTAGACGAAAAATATCTAATATCTACCTTCATGAAATACTTCACGTAGTGAAGTAAGCTCTTAGTTTAATAAACGGATATAATTGGATCACAAGAGGCAAAGATCGTTTTCCTCTCCAACTATCTTAGAATTAATCATGAGGACTGACTAAATAATGTGTGTGACTGATTAGCTTATTGTGATCCAGTTACAAGTATCTGCGACGAATACGACGAAACAAGGTAATGCATTCTGTTTGGAGTATTTATTGGTTAGCAAACCTGTTAGTTTTTGTAGGTACTACATATTAACTTTAAATCATTTCTTTAATTTTAGTTATTAGAAGTATTTGTGCCTGGTTCATTTGTATCATTAAGAATATTTGTTTTCGCGGTTTAAATGGTTGATGGTTGACTATCAATATTTAACAAACTACTACTTAAGCATCGGCATACCAACTAAAATAAAATTATTGCAAACTGCCTCCGTGGCGCAGCGGTAGTGAATGCGACTGCTGTGCATGAGGTCTCGGGTTCGAATCCCGGGCCAACAAAAAGTTATTCGGTTTTTCTGTTAATAAATCTCAATACGAGCCCGGAGTTAGGAAGTTGGCGGTGTTAGACACCCTCGTGCCTCGGAAAGCATGTAAAGCCGTTGGTCCTGCGCCTAATCTCTCTCCGGTCGTGTTGGATTATTCGTCCCATCGGATCATGAGAGTTAGGGAACAGAGAATGCACTTGTATTTGCGCACACACTTGTGCACTATAATATCTTCTGCGCCGATGGCCATTCTCCGTTAAGATTGGCCGCCGTGAACGAAATTAGGTCAGGAGGACATTAAAATAAAATTATTGCATGATAGATAGGAATGTTTTTGTATCAATCGTTTCATATTTCATATTATGTAAACCCAGAAAAGATCATTCGACCTTCAACGAGGATATTGATAATGGTGACAATAATAAAATTAAACACTGCGGCTTGATTGTCGTCGGATGTGGCACACAAACAAACTTAATATGTACATAACATATTAAGTTTAACATGAGTGAATAATAGTTTTGCTAACCTGTTAATATTCAAAGTATTATGGCAATTAAACTTATTAGCAGCAACAATATTCAAGTGTCGTAGCAGAGCGATAGCAGTTGGCTAATTAAGTAACAAGCATCGCCGATTATTTTCACGAATCACTTCGACACATCCTCAAGATATTCTCCTACCCTATCCAATATTGCGGATGTGCTTGAAGATGTGCCATGATCATATAGTTCTTGAAGCCTAGCCAATAGAAGCGTTTGTAGGTGATGACTGATATGAGGTCCATTAGAATAAGGCCTGAGTGCCCAAAGACCAGTCAAAGGGTAGAACACTTAGAGAAAATAGGTTCTGGCTTGTAATATCAGCCCTGTATTAAACTGTCCCACTGCTAGGCACGGGCCTCCTCTTAACTTGAGAAGGGTTATGCCCTAGTCCACCACGCTGGCCCAGTGTAGGTTGACAGCCTTCACATATTTCGATCCTCACGATGTTTTCCTTCACCGTTAAGGCAAGCGATAATAATTAATACGCACATAACTTCCAAAAACAGAGATTGAACTTGAGACCTCTGCGTGGCAGTCCAACGTTCACCCACTAGGCTGTCGCTTCTTGGTTCTGGCTCAGACCTAAGAAAACCTCATTTGTAAATTATTGTTACATATAATGAGTTGCCATATTACAGATTGCATTTCCTAACGATTAACTGACACCGAAATACTGTTATTTTATAATGTTTTGGCAATTCAAATTTTAGTTTTTTGGCTACTTGTGTTACCACACCATTCTTTTTGTAAAGTTGTTATTTTGGTAATGTTATTGTGAAAAATATACGAACGAACATCCTACTTTGATTTTTATTGTTTAGTATGTTACATCCCACTTTTTGCTGATGCCGAAATACGAAAAGATTCACAGGACATCTTGGTTTAGTTACTTTAAGATACTTATAGATTGTGCGCACAAGTCGTAAGCTTGAACACGTCGTCGTTGGAAAAGCAAGCTCTCCGAAGTGTTGTTATGTATTCGGTATTGTCAACCTTTTTCTATTTCAATAGTTGAGGTGGACAATCCGAGGGTGCGTGGCAGGTTCCTCTCTTCCCAATCATTTTCTTACAATAGATTTCCGCCAACTAAAGCCCAATTCGATTTAATATGTACCTAAGATATTTAACGACGTTTCAACATTTGTTCATTTAAATTTGTCAAAAAGAAAACGATTTTATTAGTAAACTAGTTTCTGCCTACGGCTTCGGTCGCGGTTATGTAAATTTTGTCAATCAATTTCTATCCCTCGGAAACAGTAGGTACTTTTTCTAGATGAGAGGTACCCTATGTCCCTTTCTGTACCCCTGACAATTATGCGAAATTTCATGATGATTTGTCCGGTAGTTAAGGCGTGAAATTATAACAAGGAAACGAACAAACTCACATTTGCATTTCTAATACTAGTTAGAAGCTAGGACGACTGCGTGATCAAAATAACAACATATGTATAACAGTACATTATTGGTATTCCCGATTGTAAATAAACAAAAACACATTCTACATTCTTAAATAATAATTAATCTGAGATGAGAAACTAGTCAACAGTTAGTTCGATGACGTACCGGAAGGCGTTAGTGCGAAGGTTGTGGTATTATAGTATCTATACAGGGTGTCCGGTAATTAATGGATAACCTGGAAATGTCTTATAGTGGAACGGATGGCCGTTCCGAAAAAAATATGAAAAAAATCTATCCTAACTACTACCTGAGATATGTGTTTTTTTTTAATTACCATGTATAACTTTCTTGTATACTACGACCATAAATGAATGAAATCCATCGGTTTTTTGTTGTTTTATTATTAAACACTAATTATGCTAATAGATAGACAGTCAAAAGTATGCTATGCTTATATAGCTTGACTTTTTAATATATATATATTTTTTTAAATGTTTTATTATTTCTTATTTTCATTTTTCTGAACGGCCTTCAGTTCTACTATAAGACATTTCAAGGTTATTCATTAATTACCGGACACCCTGTATATTAATCCGTGAAGCAAAAGCACTGTACCCCTTTTTACGAAAATTGCGCGGACGGAGGAATATGAAATTTGGCACAGTTAAAGTTTGTATGGAGAAAGAGGGGTGAATCATAATATTTTTATAAAATATGTATTAATATACATTAAATTAATGAAAAAACACTACACGCACACAACCATGCATTTGACACACGCAGTCGAATCGCGTTCTTAGTATTTCAGCATTGTTCGTCTGACGTCGTACATTTCTTTTTAGTTTTTTACAAGTTTTTTTTTATTACAATAATTAAGGTACACCTTATTTATATGTAATAAAGCAAAACAGAAAACAAAGGAGCAAGCTTAGGAATTTTGGTCAAATTTTGACCACTAGTCGACCGCTAGTATTAATAAACTAGTGAGCCACCCCGGCTTTGCATGGGTAGTGCAAAACCTTAACTAATAATATACCTAAACCTTCCTCATGAGTCCCTCTATCTGATGGTTAAAACCGCATAAAAATCCGATCAATAGTTTTTGAGTTTATCGTGAATAGACAGACAGACAGACGAAGCGTGGGATTTTGTTTTATAATAATTTTGTAGCAAAGAGAGATTTGTATTTTTAACACGCTTTTATTGGCTTGGTATGTTTGTATCTATGAATCTATGTAACGGAATCTGGACGTGATTTTCACCCCTTCCAAACCGACGGATTGATTTGAAACTTTGCACACTTATCGAGGATAGATGACAATACAATAATTTAGAAAAAAAAACAAAGGATAATAAAAAATAATAGGTTAATAAAATAAAAAAAATATTAAAAAAAAAACACGCTTTATTTAAAGGAGTTGAAAATTATTTTATAATCTTAATTCAAAAAAGTGCGGGTGCTTTCTAAGATATTTTGATAGCCCACGCTTTTTTTACATTTCAATTATTAAATTATTTTCTACTTTTTTAATAAAGCGTGTTATTTCGTTTTTTTTTTGTATTCTTGTTTGTCACGAATAAACTCAAAAACTACTGAACCGATTTCAATACCCTTATATCTTTAGAAAGCTTTTATGAAGAAGTAACATCGTAACTAATAATATTATAAATGTGAATGTGAGTTTGTTTGTTACGCTTTCACGCCTTAACTACTCGACCGATCACCATGAAATTTCGCATACATTTTACAAAAAAACATAATTAAAGTAAAAGTGAAAGGAAAGAGAGGAAGTGGCAGATCCAGAAGAGCATTCTCTGACCAAATATATAAAGCAGAGGAGATCATGTCTTATAAGGAGGTCAAAATCTTGGCTGAAAATGGAAGTAGGTATTGAGCCTTTTCCAAAATGTACGCAACATTTTGACGATAATTGAGAACAGAAATGGAAAGACGTTTGGCCACCTTATAAGATACTAGCTTTTGTAAAATAGGTTAGGTTAGTAACAGTTCCTGCATAAATAATGTGGCCTGTTTTACTCGGTAATAACACAGAGGTTTTCCATGTTTATAGGAGGAATGTTATATAATAAAGTAAATAAAATGTCTGCTATTGCAAATTGCACTAAGTCAGAATGTAAGCAAAAGGTAAATAAACTACTATCAAATCTAAATTATTTTGAAACCGAAAATATCCTTGATGTCATAACATAGTAATACTTGTTTAACTATTTTCTGTTATTTACTACTTATGTACTTTATAAAATAAATTAATTTATTATATAAAATATATATTTTAGTATGTACGTATTGATTTATATATGTAAATCATATACCTATCGTCCACACAAACACACACTCACACACACACACACACACACTCACGCACACACACACACACACACACACACACACACACACACACACAGACACACACACACACACACACACACACACACACACACACACACTCGCACACTTAGTGTATTCACTCTCACATCATGCACATGTAATTGCTTGTCACTGTATAAAAATGAAATGGGGGCCTGGAGTTCTAAAATTACAGGCCTAGGCTTAGTTTAGACTCCAGATCTTCCACAAACTACAATATTGTCACATGTAATTTTCACAGTGTATAATGTAACTATAAATATTTGTAATTTGTGGAGATGAATAAACCATTTTTATTATTATTATTTACATTTATTTACTATTTATCAATAAAAATTACATTTTTAAATATATAATTGTAAAAAAAACACATTTAAAAATATAAAAATTATGGATACCCACCGACATCGAGACAAGGTCCAAGCTGTCGGTGGTTAGGGGTCCAGAGAGAGGAATCTCCTCACTATGCGTGCCGTATCGAGGAGGACCGCCTTCTGCATCTGACCCTTGACCCAAGCACCTAACGCGAGCCTCTTAAGATGTTGGTCGAGGCTCTTGGCTATTAGACCGTTTACCGTAACGACTATCGGTACAATGATTGCCGAGTCCACATCCCACATATCGACGACCTCGTGTGCTAAGTCCAGGTATTTTAGTTCTTTTTCCTTCTCAGCTTTCACGAGGTTGCCATCATGAGGGATGGTAATATCGACAATCATTGCACGGCGCTCTGATCGATCTATTACCACAATATCAGGCTTGTTGGCAACAACAGTCCTGTCTGTAATAATAGATCGATCCCAATACAGAGTGATATGGTCCTTTTCGAGAACTGGTTCCGCTACATACCTGTAGTAAGGCACCTCGACCTCTACAAGTTTGTACTTCAGAGCAAGTTGCTGATGGATAATTCTGGCTACTTGGTTATGTCTGTGCAAGTACTCGCCGTTAGCAAGACGAGAACAACCGGAAACTATATGCCTGAGGGATTCACCGGGTTGGTGGCACGCCCGACATATGTCAATCGTACCATCCCTCAGGATGTATTTCCGGTAGTTATTCGTCTTGATAACTTCGTCCATAATTGCACAGACAAACCCTTCGGTTTCCCCAAAGAGGTCACCGAAGCGTAGCCAGTTCACGGAGGCGAGAAGGTCTACATCAGGTCCACATAGGGCCTTGTAGAACCTACCGTGAAGCTCCTTGCTCTGCCATACACTCTTGCGGTCGTCAATGCTCAGTACTACAGGGATGCGCCAGTTCTCTTTAGCCAGATTAAGCGGGGTGAGTCCGTTATCCACTGCGACAACATCACGATGCATATCCACGTTCGTTTGAAGGAAATATTCTCTAAGGTTGCACACCTCACGGTTATGGAGGGTTTTGGCATTAAGAAAACCTCGACCCCCACATTTCCGCGGGATGTACAACCTCATCACAGACGAACGAGGATGATGCATTCGGTATGCCGTCAACAGTGTACGGACCTTCCTGTCCAGGGCATCTAACTCAGTCTGAGTCCACTTAAGTATGCCAAAGGAGTATAAAAGAAGCGGCATGACCCAACCGTTAAAAGCGCGCACCTTGTTGCCGCCTGATAAAAGACTGTTAAGTACTTTTCTCAGGCGACCAAAGAAGCGCTCCTTCAACGATTGTTTCATGTCCGCTTCATTTATACCTAAGGCTTGTGACATACCCAAGTATTTGTAGGTATCAGTAATGAGAAGCGATCTTAGGTTAATGGAATCTGAAAGTTCAATGCTCTCAGATTCCACCATCCTTCCTTGCTTTACATGCATGACTGCACATTTATCCACACCAAACTCCATGTTGATAGATTTACTAAAGCAATCAGTTACTCGTAGTAAGTCTATCAAATGTGAATCAGTGCGGGCAAACAGCTTTAAATCATCCATGTATAGCAAGTGTGATACGACCTGACCGCCTCTCTTTAACCTGTAACCTAGCCCTGAACCCTCTAGTAATGTACTGAGAGGGTTCAACGCTAGGCAAAACCAAAGAGGACTCAGACTGTCACCCTGAAATATACCTCGCTTAATCTGTATTAGGTCGTTGGTCGCCTGGGTCTGTCGACACCCTGGATAGTAAAGAGCCGTTTTCCATTGCCCCATACACAACTTCAAGAAGGTGCATAGAGTTGTATTTACTTTATACAGCTCCAGCACCCTCAAGAGCCATGTATGCGGCACTGAATCAAACGCTTTCTTGTAATCTATCCAACATGTCGCCAGACTCCTGCGATTACGGCGAACCTGTTGGCTAATGGCCATATCAATGAGGAGGAGTTCCTTCGTACCACGAGCCCCCTTCCTACAACCATTCTGAGAGGCCGACATAATAGAATTGATTTCAATATGTTTCGAAATTTTGGCTCTCAGAATAGAAGTAAGAAGCTTATAGACCGATGGTAAACAAGTGATCGGTCTATAATTTCCAGGCTCGTGAGTACTACCTGCTTTGTGGAGCAGGTGCGTAACTCCTGTGGTCATAAAATCTGGCAACGACCCAGATTCTATGGATGATTGAAACTGCGATGCCAAGCAAGCATGCGAACTACGTAGCCATTTCAGCCAGAAGTTATGCAGCCCGTCCGGACCTGGAGACTTCCAATTTGATAACGAACGGACTGCACTGGTAACATCCTGGTCTTTAATGACTACGTCTTCCATCTCTGGAATTCGTTCAGTCGCTCGCTCGACATCACGGATCCAATCGCCCTCTGTGTGGCCCATGGGCACCGACCAGATGCTACGCCAAAAGGCGTTTGTGGTATCAGCATCCGGCAGCCGCCCACCAATCACACATTGATCCGGTCGTTCCCAGATTCTATAAACACATCTCTGGTCTCTTTGAAATGTGCAATTCACGGTATACCGGTCCACGCGTTTTTTGTATCTGCGCAAACGGTTTGCCCACGCATAAACTTTCTGCTTCAGGAAGTCAATGCGCTCTGTGACCCGTGATGTGTAGTCTTGTGGGCTGATGTCAGTTCCCAAGAAAGCTCGGCTCACAAAGCACATCACTCTAGGGCGAGTATTGCCCTCCCTGAAGCAGATTAGTTTACCAATAAGTGCCCTTGTCTCAGCGATACGACGCTCAATCCTGCATTGCCATGCCGGAGCAACATTTCGCCATACAGCAGTGCCGTTTAGAGGGAACTTGACGCCTGCTGTACGACATGCCGCTACAGCAGCACAATACAGGATTGAATGGGTATCACTGAGATTCTCGCTATTGTCTAAATAACTAGGTAATAGCGAGTCAAGGGCACCTACCAATGCCATATTTCGTCTATGCGTAGGCAACCGCGGCAGTCGAGGGCTAATGGTATGGGGTGTGTACCGATATTCCCAAATCGCACATTCCAAAGCTACCCTTACCTCATCATTGTATTGGATGCTTACATTATTAGTCATGTCATCCACATCTTCGCTGGTAACGTTGTGGGGCAATGACGTAACCCTATCAGTTGTTACACCAGGTTGGACGTGAATGGCACGACTCGTACGCAAACACTCTGAGCGAAGTCTATCAAGTACGTTATCATCCAGCATCCGATTGCGCTGGATAACTCGCACTTGATCCGATAGTCGTTGTGCCGTGACGTTGAAGCCTGGTTCAAGAGCCTTATTATTATTATTATTAATGGTGATAGAATTGTTAAAGTCAGGAAAGATATTTGGGTCTGATACGAGACAACAAATTAACGTAGAGACCTCATATAGAACACCTTGAATCAAAAATCTCACCACTAGTTGGAGCATTACACCGAATTAGAAACTGTATCCAACACAATATACGCCCACTTATATCTTATAACTTGTTTGTCAAACCTCACTTAGAATATATACCTATAGTTGAGGTTTGGGGAAGTGCAGCCAAAAAAAATCTATATAAAATATAAGATATATGAAATAAACTAATTAAAGTACTAAACAACTATGACTACTACCAGTAAAATATACAAGGATACAAAAATACTAAATTCTTCTCCCTAGCCTTTATTATTCCCAAGTCACTTGGGGTCGGCTTTTCTAGTCTAACCGGATTTGACTGGATATCAGTTTTTACACCGCGCGGCTGCCACCTGACCTCCGCAACCCGAAGACTAACGATATCCTAAGGCTAGACTAGTGTCAGGATATTATAGAGCACTGACTTCCCAATAACGACTGCCATAGATGTTCATGGCAGCCGGGACAGACGGCTTAACGTGCTCTCCGAGGCATGGAGCAGGCGATAATTGTCCATCAATACGCACATAATTTCGAAAAGTCATATAACTTCCGAAAGTCAGAGGTGCGCGACGTGGGTTTGAATCTGAGACCCTCTGCATTGCAGTCTGTTCGTCTTCACACTGAGCTATCGCTGCTACAAAAATACTAAATATTAAACAATTATACACTTGCAAAACACGCATATTGATAAAGAAATACTCACAAAAACAATACACTCGCAACTAGAATTCAGTACAAAATCACACACATACCACACACGACGACGACACAAACTATAACTACCAACACCAGAACTGACTATGGAAAAAAGAACATAGAAACACTAAAACTCTAGCATTGTATAAAAACATAACAAACCAGAATAGTACGTGAAGCAGTTGAAATTATAAAATATCGCAATTTCAACCGAGAGGATGGATACCGATTGTCTACATCTTGGAATCCAGTCATCGGCAAATGTAAACGTCGCCGTAATGACTTAGGCAGCCAGTGTGTAGACGTCGTTAGTGTTGTATGTCGAAATACCGACAGTCAAATAATAGTGACCAAATGAGGGTAACTACCCTCATTTGGTCGTGTTGTCGGGTTTAGGCAACTGCCTAAACCCGCACTTCACTAAGGCGCCGCTGAGCTCACATCAGTCAACCCGTGACCACGATCGATGCAAGTCGGTCGAAACGTCAGGCAATCAATAGGTATTTATTACCTTTTAAATACTTTATCGCGAGTAAGTTCCGTTGTCAGCATTATATTAAGTATAGGCACTAATAGTCCTCTATAAACAGCTAAAGGTGCCTTTTTGGATAAATTTCGACTGTTCATAAAAGCGCGCGTGTTTAATTTCAATGTAATTATAACATTCGCGTAAACGTAAGTCACCATTAGTTTAGATTTCCGTCTGCCGGGTATAGCCCCAGACTTCATGCTGCTACAGAATTCTCTTGGTACCTATATAACGTAATAACATTTCCCGACCTGAGACATAATATACACAACTGGTAGACTATTTCATTATGTCTATAGCAGAGGTAACAAGACTTTTTTCTCATAGACCACTTTCAAAATTTAGCTGGATCCTGCAGCTAGTTTTTCTTTTTTATATGTTCTCCTTTCTTCAGCGAATGGTATTCCTCAAAATATCCGTCATTATCTGTCTGCATTGATAGTTGAAGTAAAGGCAACATTTTAGTTCTTCACTATCGAAAGCAAATACATTTTCGTGGACTTACGAATTGTGAACCTCCGTTTTTTTGTCACACCAACGTAGACCTCTGTCGAGTCTCCCGTGGACCCCTGGGGGTCCACCTGGACCGTTTTAGTAACTAAGAGTCTATAGCATTCTCATACCATACTAGAACAGACAATAGTTTGATTTAAGCGATAAAAGTGAAGATTAACAACTAATTTTGGTTGCAAAATAACCCATGTGTAAAAAATATATAATAAAATCCCTAATCATATAAAAATACTAGCGGACACGACAGGCGTTGTCCTGTACACACGGCTACAAATCAAGTTAGACACCCTATATACGCATAACTATGCTACATACAAAATAGAGAATTGTCGGAAAGGGACAGTGCATAGTGGTGTCGATGTAATGGTAAGGATAGAGCGTAACAAAAATATAACGCACTCTCTCGCACGATTCGCAGCGTTCAACTTCTAATAGTTCAAAGTCCAAACAGTCTAGGTAGACGTGTCGCTATGTGTACACACAAAAAGAAGTACAGAATGAAATTAAACTACTAGGTATATACGGATTTGATCGCGTTGTTTATTTGACACTCTATTACATAATTTAGAAACTGTTACACTACTATACTACTGTTAAACTTTACTAATTTTAAGCTAATTAAATTATTAAAACTATTTGTATTTAAGTTTACACTTTCCCCGACGTTTCGGTTGCTTTTCAGCAGCATGGTCACGGGGAGACTAAGATGGTAGTTGTCTCAATGTTCCAGTGTAGTTATTTCAAAGTACCTGAACATAATTTAGTGATTGGTGTTTCTATTTACGCAGAATGAGCTCAAAGTATCATGAAGTCTAGCTGTGGTTTGTTTTTTTTTGGGTTTAACTATTTGAAGTACTGGATCCCAAGCTGGTGGTACATTCCAACCATCTTCTCTATTGAAATTAGGATGCCCTCCGGCGGCCGGCTCTGCGGTTGGGGAGAGGGTTTAAGCGCTCCCTCTCCCGCTCGACCGCCTTCTTAATGGAAATCACTTCCTCACAGAAGGAACTAGAATATGCTGAAGTTGTATGGAACCCCAATTATCTATACTAATAAAGAGAAAAGATTTAATTTTTTGTTTGTTTGTATGTTAGTTTGTTTGTAAGGGTCTAACACAAAAACTACTCAGCCGATTTTGAAAATTCTTTCACCTTTAGAAAGCTACATTATGACAGAGTAATATAGATAAAATTTCATTTAAACAAGTGAGAAACATTGCCGTAAATCTTAGAGTTCGAAAAAATGGTTCAAGTAATATGCAAAGGTCACTTAATACCACGTGACCTTGAGGTCAGAGGTCAAAGATCAGAGTCATTTCGGGGTATACCGACTATGCTGAGTCGAATGGCGTTGACCGCGAGTCTTTAGCTCTTACGGTTATTGAGTTGAAAGTTGTATAAGAGACAGATGGACGGACAAAGCTGTTCTATAAGATTTTCGAACTCTAAAAAGGTAATTTTATATGTACTTAACCTAGCCTTCTTTAACGCAAGCGAAGTCGCGAGCAAAAGCCAGTAATAAATACGTTGATGGTTTAGAAACGGTTCAACGTAAATTTTGCTCTATGTATTATCGATGCCATCGCAAGTACATGACATATGACAATCTACCAGAACTTTATAACCTATTGAACTTACGACGACTGTTCATATAGGCTATGTATCTTTATGACATAATGTAATCACATCTTTATATATATAAATCTGTGCGTGTGTTTGTAATTAAACTCCTCCTAAACGGCTGGACCGATTTTGATGAAATTTTTTGTGTGTATCAAGTGGATTCGATAATGGTTTAGATTTGGTTTATTATTTCTTTTTTTCGTGTGTACAGGACAACGTCTTTCGGGACAGCTAGTATTATATAAACAAAGTCTGTCTGTCTGTTCGCGATAAACTCAGAAACTACTAAACGGATTTTCATGCGGTTTTCACAATAGACAGAGTCATTCATGTGGAAGATTTAGGTGTAGGTATAATTTGTTAAAGTTTTGTTCTACCCATGCGAAGCCGAGGCGGGTCGCTAGTTAATTCTTAATGTAATGTCATTAATTGTGTATATCCAATATGTTACTGTTTGTTTATCCCTAATAAATAAATGCATAAGCGTTTTTTTAATTTGTTACGCTTCCTTAAATCCATAAATACAAGTTGTCAGGGTTACAGAATAGGACTAGGGTACCTTTCATCCCGAAACACACCTGGTACATAAATGAGTTGTAAAATACTGAAATTATAATTTGATGGCGATTTAAAAGAGTGGCTTTGAGTTTCTTGCAGGTATCTTCTCATAGGCTCTACATAACCAGGGTCAGCGGTGCCACACGAATCACTTTCACATGCAATCGCGACCCCGCCGTGGTTTCGACCCGCGCTATGGCACGGCAGGCTACTATTCAGATCAACCTACCCTATTTAGAGATAATTTTTCTCTACTGTCCCCTTGCGGGGGGAACGAAGACACAACATAGAGGCGCGCGTAGGAACTGCACACCGCCTCTTGGAACTGGTGCTGATCGAGTGGTAAAATCTCATGGTGGCTGGAGGTCAGTTCGCGCCCTCCGGCGCCCGGTTCTGCGGTTGGGGTAGAGTTCAAGCGCTCACTAACCCGCTCTGCCACCTCCTTGATCGAATTTACTTCCTCACAGAAGAGATCACTTTAACCTTTCAACTAACGCTAGGACACCAGCATCCGAGCTTAAACAGACTATTTAAAACGTAGTAGATCCTCGCTAGTTTCAGCATGAATGGGCCGGACGACCGGGGTAGTACTACCCTCTCACAGAATACCGGCGTGAAGTTACGGTACCCGTACCTACTGTTGTATTTCTTATCGGTGAGTGAGAGAGCCGGAGACCTAGTTACCCCGATCCTTTTCCTATCCTTTCCTTTGTCCTTTCTCTCCTTCATTCCTTTTTAAATGGCTGGCAACGCACTTGTAACTCCTTTGGGGTTGCGGGTGTCCATGGACGGCGGTAATCGCTTACTATCAGGCGATCCATCTGCTCGTTGGCCAAACAATGTCATAAAAAAAAACCTTTTGTTTGAACAGCTTTTTTGTATATTTCATAACTGGATTGGTTGAGAGGCTAAACGTAAATTTTGAAATAATAGTATTTTTTTGTTTAAACAACTTTTAGACATATTCGATCTTTGTAAATTGCCCTTGGTTAAAGTCCAATTGTTCAAATTTTTGCGATATGTTAGTGGTCTAATTCATAACAAATATCTTGCCAAAGGCTTAGTACGATGGATAGTGAAAATACTTCGTGCAAATGCATTGCAAAAATACTTTATTCATTAATTTTATGTAAACCTTTATCTATAGGTACTTTCTATACTAATATTATAAAGCTGAAGAGTTTGTTTGGTTGAACGCGCTAATCTCAGAAACTACTGGTTCGACTTGAAAAATATTTTAGTATTGGATAACCCATTTATCGAGGAAGGATATAGGCTATATAACATCACGCTACAACTAATAGGAGTGGAGCATACATGAAAAATGTTATGTAAACGGGGCACATTTTCTTATGTGGAGCAGACGAAGTTATGTAGATAGCTGGAGACCTGGATTAACACATAGGCTACTGTTTATCCCGATATTCCCACGGCATCTGGACTTACACGGGTGCAACCGCGGGGCGCAGCTAGTCATAAAATAATTTTTGAAATCGTTTGTCTAGTTTAATATAAAATCTTACCTTCAAAACAAAGCTCGAACCACCGAAACAATATATCACTAACACACAAGCAAGTATTCAAAATTACACTCAAAACTAATATGTACCTATACTCCATTTGGTTAGGTACTTAACTAAAGGTAAACAATCTTGATGTGTCTTTTTACCTTAAAACTCAGTTTAAAATAAAATGCTGTTAAAGATCAATGTAAATACAACAATAAAGATTACTAAATCAATTGAACCGTTAGTTTAAGCAGTAGTTTATTTGTTTAATATGTGTTTGTGTAAAAAGTCACATCAATATTGTTTACCTTTAGTTAAGTACCTAACCAAATGGAGTACAGTTCATCACTTATTATAAACAGAGTACTTTATTTAATTCAACATACAGTCAAAATAAACAAATAAAAAAATAAATGAGTATTTAAAATAACACAGACAACAAAAACTGCTAAACTATTTGCCGCGCAAAACAAGACTACAGATAAAATATTTTCTATTTTCTTCTAGATGAAAAATACAAATGTCTGTATCTGTACCACTGACAACGTGTATGTGAAATTTAATTTCTAATGCTTTGTATAAGGTTCTTACAGAAAGACGAGTTAAGAAAATTGCGCAGAAATTTTGATAATTTCAGAAAACTTAACGACTATTTTAACCTCGCGAGTTTGACAGTTCGTCTCAGACAAAACAACGTTTATCGGGTCAGTTAGTTAGGTAATCTTTATATATAAATCTTCTGTGCGTGTGTTTGTAATGAAACTCCTCCTAAACGGCTGAACCGATTTTGATGAAATTTTTTGTGTGTTCAAGTATATTCGAGATTTAATTTTGTTTTTTATTTCCTATTTGTGTTTATCTAATTTTTTTTATATTATTTGCTTTCAGTTATTTTATGTTCGCTCGATGTACCTACTAGTTATTTTAATTAATGATGCCATAAATTTATAATATTATTGTATTTTAAATTGTCATTTACTTTTGTCCTATGTCTTTTACTGTCTACAGGAATAAATGTACTTTCTTTCTTTCTTTTTTTTTTGTTTGTTTCGTGTTTACAGGACTGTTAAGAAATTATCATAATCAATGGTCCTTAGCAACACGTTCCAGGAAGCCGCCGCTGTCGCCTCACTGTTTCGCAAGACCTAGAGAACGAAGAACATCGAACGTTACCTAGAATTATCTTACCGTGGGGACCGTCTGTGACTCACCGTCATCGATTGCGTTATATTGTTAGCTTTATTTCAATACATAATTAATAACTCACTTTCTGTTCTCACATCGAACGATTTTCACGCCTTAATAATATAATGAATTGTAAAATTATTCACTTAATTAAACTATCATAAAGCAATAGTTTCGGTTTCATTGCATCCTCAACGGCATCCGAAAATAATTGGACGTCTGTCCGGACAGTTAGTAATAAATAAAACAAAAATGTATAATTGTAAATTCGTTTACTATAATATGTATACAATTTAAAAATACTCGCCATCAATGGCACCTAACTACGTTTTTTTTATTCTAGTGTCGATTACTGCACAACAATAATGCACTCGATCTGTTCCAACTGATTCTGTTCAAAACTGTAACATCAGAACTGCTACTGATAATATCCGTACACAAGATTACTGCAATGCTTAAACTAGAAGACTGCACCGACGCGCGACGGCGTAATGGTTTGGTCGTCTCGGTAATCCAATTGCGTCCAGTGTTGACTATCTACACGGTACAAAATTTGTGTGATCCACAAATGGTTGTTCCGAGTCTGGGTGTTCTGTGTCCGTTGTTTGTAAAGTCCCTCGCCGCGGGACAGGAATTATTCGCGGGAGTTGTATTTCAGAACATAAAACAAAAGTTATTTGTAATAAGCGTTAGTGTGCATGCTGTCTCACTCACACCCAGTTTCTAAAAGGCTTTACCATACTGCTGCTTTAGAAGCTACCATCAAATTTTATTAAATGCTTGAGTATGTTCAGTAGCTGTTCATGGAGAAATGGTTGCAGCACCTTACAATTATGATTTATAAACGAAATATTATTGTAAACTTGGCGATTAAAAAAAGACCATTAGTTTCTTGCCCGTTCTTCTCATGAGCCCTACACCCTTGCTTTGCTGAACGAGGCAGTAAAAGTAAAGGCACAGAAAAAAATTTACTTCGACATTCATAAGTGTTACCTTGTAACCTAACTTGAATAAATTTATTTTGATTTGATTTGATTTGCTATTAAACTGGCACACTGCTGAGAACGGGCCTCTTCCTAGTATGAAAACAATGTATTTATTTTTAAAAATTCTCTGGCCCTAGAACGTACACCGGACACAAATAACACCCAGACTCGGAAGAACCGTTTGTAGATTACACAATTTTTCTTCCGTAAGGTTCAAAACCACAACACTCAGCGCATTGCCAGTAGAGAGGCGACCACTTCAATTTCTTCGCCACCAATCACAGAATCACTTACAACAGAACGACACATGAAGCGTCAGTCTGGCAACAAGACAATATGAAGCAACATGTTGCTAACGTCCGAGCAACATTCTGGACAGTCACGCAACATGTTGCTCCCACGGAACAGAGAGCGCGAAGGAATGAGGGCTTGAATTCAACGCTAGAGGCGTTAGTGGATAGTTAGGTCTAGACGTCATACTCTATAGTCACGTCAACAGTAAACATACCAACCGACAATGATCACCGACAAATACAATTATAGACAGCAGCTGTGACAGGATTGTCAGGACCTTACTCACTGGCAGTCAGATAGCTAGCTTAGTTTCGTATTCTCTTGGTGAGTAAGAGCACCAGACTTCAAAAGGAGACGTGGTGTGGTTACCTTACACTTTTTAAGAATAGGGTAGTTGTAAATATTTGATTTTGTAGGTACATTACTTAACACACAAGAGCCAATAGCAATAGTATATCCGTACACATAAGTCAAACATTTATGTGTATGGATATGGATATTTGTCTTGGTCTGGGTGTTTCTATGTATAAAATGTATGTATTTATATACAAAATATATATTTTATATGTGTATGTTTATCCATTGTCTAATACTCATAGTACAAGCTCTGCTTACTTTGGGTTAGATGGTTTTGTGTGTATGTGATAGAATATATTATATTATATTATTGGTAAGAAAATAAGGCAGTTATTAATATTTTTAATTTGGATGTAAGAAAAAGGGACTGTAGTGGACAGATTTGCAATCTCCCTTAGGCAGCTGCATTTTAATAGCGGATACGTCACAGTTTGTATCCTGCATCCTTTTTTTGTCATTTGACAATTACCGCTACTACCAGATTTTAAACGCTTGTATCTTATTTATTTTTGAATAGATTACAAATAATCTTTTTATAGTAGAGTTTTGGATAAAGTAACTATATGACTTAAATAAAATATAATAATATTCTATCACATACACACAACACCATCTAGCCCAAACTAAGTAGAGCTTGTACTATGGGTGCTAGACAATAGATAAACACACACATATATTTTTTGTTGTAAATACATACATAATATTATACATAGAAACGCCCATTTGGAGTCGAGTTTGGAGTCAACAAAACAACTACCCTATTACCAACTGTATATATCTCTGTACGACTACTCTAGTTTGATAGTGCCTGGATCTTATATCGAGAAACGAGGCCTTTTAACTACAACCAGTTAATTTTTGACAAATATTCTATGAAAAATATGTCATATTTAACTGTCCATAGCTGAATCGATTCATTTCTTGATTACAGAAGCTGGGTCCAGGTAATATTCAAGCGTAAGAATACCTCTTCCTTCATCACTCTAAACCCCGTGGTCACCAAAACGACTGCATAAACTATCTCTAACTTAGATATAAAATGGCGATCACTGTTACAATATAGACACGCGCTTACAACTAACAATAACATACACTTTATATAGGCATAACTAGTTCTGCCTAGGATCTAGTGGTCACTGCTTATAAGTAATCTTCACTATTATATAATATATAATACAGACATAAGCATACGATCCGAGGCGTAGAGAACGGAACACTATGCAAGACTATAGAAACGACAGTAATAATCATATTCGTGGCGTAAGGCGGCGCTGGGCGCAGACTGCTGTCAGACATTTAAATTTTTTTGAACGACAGCTTTTGGAATTATTACAGTGTCGCGGAGGACTTTACAAACATTCAAACAACGAACACAAAAAACATTGAGACTGATTTTGCAGAACATTTTTTTTTATTATCATATCGTAAATAGCATATGAAAAGTGGCGCGTTTCTTTTGGAAATCTAGTGTTCCGTGCTCTTCGCTAAAGATTCTAGCAACGGCAGTAGTATAGAATATACAGTAATACTCCGAACTTACGCGATAGGTGGGATTGAGCGATAACGGCGTAAGTCGGGATATAGTTTAGCATATAAATATATAATATTGGATTGTACCAGTGGCGTACCGTCAGCTGCCCCGAGCGGCACTTACAGGGGGCGGCAAAATTACACAGTAAATAATAATAATATATTTTTAATATTTTAACCAATATATGTCGAATAAGAGGAATGGACAGATTTACAATACACAATAATGATGACTGTTCCTGTATATTATATTCATATAAATTAAAATACCTAAATAAGACGGGAGGTCAAAATTTATTTCGCTACGAGCGGCTGGCACCCACGCTTCGCCACTGGATTGTATAATTAATATAAAATCGCCGTCTGCGCTTATTGTGAGGTAGAAACCTTCATAAAATCTAAGAAAGTAGTTCGACGACTCAAAGACTATTTCTCCCACAATATTCCCTCGAGTACTAAACAATAATGTAGAGACAATAAGTCTAAAATCGATAATGGATAGTCGTGCAATGATCAAACAAAAGAAGAATCGACAAGATTTGAAAATCGCGATATTTCGCGTTCGAGTAAGTCGGGGTATTACTGTATATACATTTTGCTGATGAGCTCTACATTTAATATATTATATACATACACTCACGCTTACATAACACTAAGAGGCAGAGGTGTTTTGCACCTAGACCGCGCCAGCTACCTTTAGGTCCCCCTTAACACCCCTACATTTCAGATTCCATGCTGCTCATTTTCCCGATTCGCAAATAAACCCATGTAAACTTATATTAAGTAACCAACAATTTGATTTTACAACTAAGATCCTCCGCACACTATCTATTCTTTGTCGTCTATCGCATAATTCAGCGTGAACACCGACGACAAATTATAGCTAATGCAAGGAGGCCTTTATATTCAGTTCGCGTAATGATTACTATTCTAACTCTTATATAAGCAAGCGATAGATGGCGTTGTCACAAATTAGGTAGATACAGAAATCCAAGTGCTTTTCAAGTTTGCCTTCACTGTTAAAGCGAGCTATAATGTGCTTTGAAAAGTCGATAATAAGACTCGGTCTAAAATATTACCACGCTTAGGGCTTGTCCCACAAACTCCAAATATAAAAGTTTCGCCATCTCTTTTTTTTAACCTAACAACAGTGAGACAGCATGCGATTTATTACATAAATTTTACTTTTTAGTTGTGGGACTGGCTATTAATATTATATTAAGGCGCTGATAGACTTGAAGCTTTCACTTGTAACAGAACATCGAACATTCGCCCTTTTTAAACTGTCAAAATAAAGAACGAACAGTGCCAAGCATAGAACCAATCATCGCTACGAACATTTTCACGATCATTCTAACGAACGCTCTAACGAATGTTCGTCATTACGTTAACGTAAATATTATATATTGGACTTAAATGACTTTATACGGATTTTATCGCGTTGTTTATTCTAAAACACTATTATTATATAATTTTGAAACTGTTAAACTAATACTGTTAAACTTTATTACTATTTCAGATATTTAAAATTAGTAGCAGTCACTTAGTGGTCAAAATTCGACTATAATAATTGATTTAAATTTTAGTTTGATCGTTTTAAGGTTTTATATAACTTTACCCTTATTACATATTATAAATAAGGGATATGTAACCATATTTACGAAGAATTTTACAACGTCAGACGAACAATGCCGGAATACTACGAACGCGATTTGACTGCGTGTGTCAAATGCATGGTTGTGTGCGTGTCGTGCTTTTTCATTAATTTAATGTGATTCTAATGCATATTTTATAAAATTATTAGGATTCGCCCCTCCTTCTCCATATAAACTTCAACTGTGCCAAATTTTATACTCTATCGTCCACGCAATTTTCGTAAACAGGGGTACAAAATTTTTGCTTCATGTATTAATATATAGATTAAAACTATTTAGTTTATATTCTAAATACTTCTAATAATTTTAAATTGGTAAAATGGTATTTTAGGGTTCAGTAGTATTCTAATATATTCATAATTATTAGTGTTTTTAAATAACGCGATAAAATCCGTATAAAGTACTTTAATTTTAATAAATATAATTTACTATTACATTGCTAGTTGTACTAACCTAGCATTCTGTATCTACTTATTTTGTGGCTATATGCAGATTCAAATCATAGATGTACCCTCACTGTAATTAAATCGCACGAAACTGTCCACACCAAGAAGAGTGAGCTCACACATTACATGATATAGAACGATAGTGTACACTTCAATATGAGTGATCGCTAAAATACTATATAATAGGCATGTTGACAGGGTTAAAAATAAGAGATTGGAATTAGTTCATCTTTTAGATTAGCAAAAAATATTGGACACCTATTTTTTGTTTTAACAAAACATGAAATATTTACTAAGATATAACGCATTAAAGTTTGGGAGTGGGGGCTTGTGACGTCACTGTCCTATAAAATTTGTACCGACAAGTGACGTAACACGAAATTTAAACCCGTTGTAGCTTCGTTATTATTAGTTAGTATGATAAAAAAAAAACACGTGTCCATTACCTTTTGCTAGTCTTAAAGACGGACTAAAATCTTTTTTTAGTCTTAATGCCTATTCTTGCCATGTTGACATTGTGTGTCGGATGACAAATTAACGTACAGAAAGGTGACCGTATTTAAACGTGATTTAAATGTTTGACTATATATACAATATATAATTATTATATCGTCATCATTTGGTATCATCAATAACTGACTCAGCTATAGTTCAGAAGGGATAAAAATGGGTGTTTGACACCCATTTTCTACCACCTAAGTTTTTATGTCTCGCGTGTCATGGACGAGTCTTGCCATACTTATGTGTCTAAGAATCAAACTCGGGATCTCACACTCGGTAGTCACGCGAGCGTGAACGCCACTGAACATACAAATAATTAACAAAATAACATCACGCTTATATATTAAGTGGCTCAGCAGACATAGACAATTGTGCTTAATACCTACATATAAATATAATATACGGCCCCGGCTTCGCACGGGTAGTACAATACCTTAACAAATTATATACCTAAACCTTCCTCATGAATCACTCTTTCTAATGAGAGTAGTAAAGCCTCGCTGATTTCAGCATGAATGTGCCGGCTCGACCGGGAAAGGACTACCCTCTCACAGAATATCGACGTGAAATATCAGTATTCCTACTGTTATGTTTCGTTCGGTGAGTGAGAGTACCGGAGGCCCATTCACCCTCTATCCCTCGTCCCACTTCCTTTCCTAAAGGGTCGACAACGCGCAAGTGTGTGTCTGGTGTTGCAGGCGTCCATAGGCTACGGTGACCACTTACCATCAGGTGGGCAGTACGCTTGCTTGCCAACAAAGTAGAATAAAAAATATAATATATATTGGTGAGAACCGCATGAAAATACGTTCAGTGGTTTTCCAGTGATTTTTCCTAACTATTATTTTACAATACATTAGCGCTAAGCAACATGTAATGTTAACACTATCACTTCATATTATAAAACAAAGTTCTCCATCGCGTCTGGTCTGTCTGTTCGCGATAAAGCTCAAAACTACTGAACAGATTGTCATGTGGTTTTCACTAATAGACAGAGTGATTCATGAGGTCGATTAAGGTGTAGTGCTACCCGTACCCGTTTACAAACAAAATCACGCCTTTTTCCGGAGGGTAGGCAGAACAAGGATTTCCACTTGCTACGATTCTTGCATCTCTCTTGCCTCATTCGCTTGCATTTTTCTAAGCTCGCTTCATAAATATAAATAAATACAAAGTTATAAAATTATTGGGAAGAACATGAGAAAGGCTCATTCCTTGTCAAACAGTATAATAGATGCCTCGCGCTGGCGAAACGTGTCGACACATATATTGTGTTCGCAGTTAGCAGGAATACTGCACGTTGAAGTAGAGATCCCTTCTTTCCGCATATGGTTTTTATTTTTCCTTATATACCTTAGCATCATTTTTGAAGTGAAAATTTCTTTAGGCGCATTGAGAACTTTTTGGGTGAACAAAAATCATGGAACTCGCGTCATCGTCACCGAACGCTTTCCATGAGCTATATGTATACTGTGTATATATGTGTACTTTTTGGGTGAACAAAAAGCGTGAAACTCGCGTCATCGTCACCGCTCGCTAGTTACTTAGTTTTCACTTCTATCGGCAGTACCCAAAGCCCTGCACCGCATGTTTATTTTTTGACATAATATTAAGTACTTTGCCATAATTGTTTTTGGCATACAATTTACGTTGACAATTATTTTAGTGGCAACCCGAAAAATAAGTTTAGGTGGCCGCAAACGGTCAGTTGTGATAAAATACAATTCAACTACATAATTATGCTTAAAAATGATGCGTAGGCCGTTATGCGTAAATATAATTAGGACAAACAAAAGTATGCCAAGTTGTCTTAAAATTTTATGCAAATAGATAGGTAATCTATTGGATTACACATGGGTTTTTTATTTTTTATTATTGCCTATGGTGGCAGACGAGCAAGTGGCCCACCTGATGGGAAATGGTAACCGTTGCTCATGGACTGCAGCAATGTCAGGACACAGCAAAGATCCACGACGCGGCTCTCCCTAAACAGAGGAGTTCGGTATTGTCTACCTTTTTCTTTTGTATAAGTTGTGGTGGGCAATCCGAGGGTGCGTGGCGGGTTCCTCTCTTCCCAATAATTTTAATAAAATATATTTCCGCTTAAGTAACACTTAATTCGATTCAGTATAAATACAAAGTATATAAATTATAACTAGTGATCTTTAAACCTTATCACAATTAATTAGCTACTCTCTTCCCTTGTGTGTGTGTGTGTGTGTCTGTGTGTATGTGCGTGTGTGTATAACTAGGTGAGGAAAATAACACAAATGATTTGCAAAAATGACGGCTAGTTGACTTTAAAACTTATTACAAATAATTAGCTACTCTGTCCTTGTTGTTCTGTCTGTCCGTGTGTGTGTATATGTCTGGCTATGTGTGTCTGTCTCTGTGTGTATCTGTCTGTTGATGTATGTCTGTCTATCTGTATGTGTGCTTGTGCGTAGGTAAAATAGCAACAAAAGATTCGCGTCAACGCTTCCCTTTATTTCTGTTTCTTATATTTGTTTCGTATTCCTTCATATTATAGTTTACCTGTTGTGTATGTAGACACCCTTGCTTAAGTTAAACTAAAATATATATAAATATATCGATGTCTGATACGTCATACGTACAGTGCCGTCATACGTAAAGAAACCTTAATTTTAAATCGGCAGATTTAAAATTAAGGTTTCTTTCATTGTTGATATCGCCAGAACACTGTGGTTTAATTCACCTCTTTCAGAATTACAAGTGATTAAATCGGCACCTATATAACAATATAACAAAATGCCGGACCCAGTATAGATCCTTGAGGTACACCGCAGTTATTTCTATTTAAATTACAATGTTTGAAGAAGCATATCGTTTTATCTATTGCTAAAGAAGCTTATACTGAAAAGCATTCGTTTGAAAATACTCTAGGTGCGTATTTCGGCTCATTTTAATACATTTTGTCATCTAATCTATGATGGTCTACAGAATCAAAAGCTTAGCTAATATCAAAATATACAATTTTTTACATGTAAGGACGTTTTCTCAGTTATTTGAGGTGATTTTAATTCTCGAGTAATTCTTGCAACACATGCAACGTCGTGCCGGTCACAAATAATCAAGACCAATAAACACATCTTACGTTTATGCGGCTTTTATCGCTTTGTTTATTGTAAATCTCTATTTCAAAATTATGTAATAATAGTGTTTTAAAATAAACAACGCGATAAAATTTGTATAAATTAATTTAATTTCAACAATACATTTTCTATTGTCTGCTGCATAGCATTCAATGAAATAATATCTTCTTGTCATTATTATGATGATTCTCAGCTATACTTGGAGTCTCCACGTAGTTCATTCGTTACCTGTATCTGAACAAATAACAATTATCTAACCTGTTAAGTGGCAGCGGCACACCGGCGGCCTATTATAACGGTTTTTGGCATTCCATGACTTAACAGGTTCATTATTTCTTGATACTTAAAGAGGTAATGCCAGCTCTAAGTTGACTTATTAAGCCGTTTTTTAATTCTTTCTTGATATTTGAAAATGTATTGACAGTGACCGTATGTCGTTTACACTTAGTTCTTTTCTTTGTTTCGGCCTACGCGTTCACTAATTGTTCTTTAATTCTTGATACTTGATGACGGTTTGATAGTTTCATCTCTACGTAGGTTACGTAAGATTGTTAGACGTGTCTGTGGTGTAGAGCGCGTGTGGTCAGTGCGCGTATAGTCAGTGCGCGTGTGGTCAGTGCGCGCGGTGCACGCGCAGGTGGCGGAGCGCGCAGCGCGCGGCGGTGCCCTTGGCGATGCGGTAGTTGCGCCCCACGCCCTTGAACGTGCCGCGACCGAACACCTCCACGCACACGCGCACGCGTCTACCGTCGGCTAGACGTTCCGGTTTACTGGAATAAAACGACATAAATCAAAAGAAGAATAAGTCCCCCACGACACAAGCCCGATTTATTATCCGAAACTTCAGGCTAAACGAAAACAACTTGCTAAGAAATTCTTTAAATACATGAATAAAAAAAACTGTTTTATAATCGGTATTTGTGTGTCTGTTAAGTCCACGACACTAGGTCTGTAGGTCTATCACAATATATATTCAAAATTATTTATTTAAATATATTCAGAACTTCGTAACAAATGAAAATAACTTGTATTAAAGTTCTTTGAAATGTTACTAGGTGGTTCGGATTAATTCATGAAAGGATTCAAAAGAATCAAGAGGTTACATATCGAAATTCAGGACACATTTTAGAATAAATGTGTTTCAAACTTTCAAGGTACAAACAGTTAACCCGAAACATCAGCATTTACGTGTCATGGTAGACCTTCTGATCCCTGATACGAGTGTTGTCTCAGTTAAAACTCACCCGAATTTGGCAGTATCTGGTTCAGCTTCCAGTAGTTCTCTGACCGGAGACTTGGGAGCGGCCGCGCTAAATGCTTCCAACTCTGCTCCCATCAGATTCACATAGGACTTCCACACAGCACCTAAAGACATACCTGTGGCAAAGAATACATAATTTTTATTTGGGCGTTCCAAATGTAGTACTATAGGTCCAAGTATGTGACACGCTTTTACGCAGGAGTTGTATAATAGAAATGGCGTTACATACCGAGCTCCGTAGCTGCTTGTTTAAAATACTTACTAAGACTTGCCTAAGCTTAAACTTTGGCGTTCCACAGGGTAGTGTGCTTGGACCATGTAAATGGAGGAAAATTACGCAGGAGGTGTATATTAGGGGTCGCGTCATATACCGAGCATTATCACATTATGTTTTAAAATAATGATTAACTTTTGTATCACACAATGTAGTGTGCTAAGACCAAGTATTGGATACGCAATTACGCGCAAATTGCTGAAAACTAAATACGATAACTGCTCATGTAAAATAACAATGTTATCCTACTGAGACATGATTAAAATTTAACTTTCGCATTCCACAAGGTAATGTAATTAGATCAAATATCTGACACATATAAAAAGTAGCGATAGTTCAGTTCGGAGACCAACAGACTGCAATGCAGAAGGTCTCGGGTTCGAACCCACGTCGCGCACCTCTGACTTTCGGAAGTTATATGACCTTTCGAAATGATGTGCGTATTGATTAACAATTATCGCCTGCTCCGTGCCTCGGAGAGCACGTTAAGCCGTCGGTCCCGGCTGCCATGAACATCTATGGCCGTCGTTATTGGGCAGACAGAGCCCTCTAATATCCTGACACTGGTCTAGCCTCGTTACCCTTTGGGTTGCGGAGGTCAGGTGGCAGCCGCTCCGTGTAAAAACTGATACCCAGTCAAATCCGGTTAGAGTAGAAAAGCCGACCCCAACTGACTTGGGAATAATAAAGGCTAGGGATTGTACATTAGACGCAATGTTACTTACTGCAGACTGCTGTACTTAAGAATTATATAATGAAGCTTACTTAAAAATTATATATCTCTTAAAGTACGAGGTACATACGCCTGTTTATTCCAAAAAGATAGACATATTACAGCTACGCTACCACCATTTACATTTTAAGTCTATTGGGCGAAGACATTGCGAAGTGCCGAGATTTCTTAACAGATAAACCCAATAGCTCTTTGTTGGCCCGACCCGGGATTCAAACCCGAGACCTCATGCACATCAGTCGCATTCACTACCGCTGCGCCTCGTAGGTAGGAAATGCAGAAAGTGAATATTTATAATTAAATACAAGAATTTAATTTACCAGAATCCAGGAATATAGCACCAGCAACGGATTCGAACAAGTCTCCTAAAGCTTTCGGCACCTCCACGTCTTCAGCTTGTTCCATCTCGTCTTCTTGGATTAGGTAGTGCTGGAACAAAAAACATGATTTCTTATAATCCCTGTGTACCCTCAAAAAATAAAACAGTTTTTGTCGAGAAATTCTGTATAGCAGCCTAGAGTTAAGAATTAATGGCGTAGTGTGTCCACTACTATTTGTAAACAGGCTTGATATTACATAAAGTCCGGTCGCGGAGCAGAAAGAAATTCGTACGTTAACCTGTTATTACCCGTCTCTGTCACTCCCGCGTAAATATAATGCGTCTCGCTCGCACAGATGCAATGACTGCCGTCCTCAGGGATTGTAAACATTTTGTTTTTGTTTGTGGTTTTTGATTGGCCTAGTCACGACAAAAAACCCACGGCTTGGTTGACATAATTAATAATTTTTAAATAACAAACGAACGCCATTCCATCTTGGGATGCGTTAGTGATCGCTCAGTTTTCGGACACAGTTATCGCAGTTATCTCAGTTATCTTAGTTTGTTGTTTGTTAGTTTCTGTTATCTTGTTTTAATTGTTAAGTGGTTTTGTTAATTTGTTAAGTTTTCTTCACTGTTTTAAAATGAAACCAGTGCCGTCTACTTCGCGTCCATTGAAGGAGTTTGTTTCTCCGCGGAAGAAAAGAAAAATGTCACACTTTAGTGAATCTGAGAAGGTGATGATTATTAACGCGTTTTAAGTACGTTAAAGAATCCTGGCCTGCTGATAATAGATAGCGCCACGTGTCTTTCGAATCATGATTGAATTATATTATTACAAGCAGAGTTAAGCAACCTGAATTGATTGTCAAATTCTAAATTAACGCTAGCGAAACCGCGGGCAAAAGCTAGTTTAATATAAACCGTACTTAATACATAAATGTTTGTGACCACTGTCAGTAGGCAAATAGGTCATTGTACGAAATTCTTTCTGCTCCGCGACCGGACTTTAATAGGACACCCATTTTTGAAAAGTGTCTCAATTAGATTATATAGTGCTAATGAGGCACTCAAAAATTCACAAAATTTTTATTCAATCGATACCTGCCATAAAGATGCATTTAAATTTTGCATTTTCAAATTTCGCGCGTAATTTGACGAAAACGCTGGACGCAATGGACGCCTTATTGCTCTGTGGTCATGACGTCAGTTGGCTTTGTAAAAAAATGCAGTGATATTTTGTATGTTATGTTAATTGTTTATACCTTGAAATTAAACACTTTATACGGATTTTATCACGTTGTTTATTTTACTTTAAACACTGTTATTACATAATTTTGAAAACTCTAACACTACTATTATTGAACTTTACTACTATTAAATTTAAGCTATATATTTTCTAATTAAAACTTTTTATATTTAAGTTTACACTTTGCCCCGACGTTTCGGTTGCTTTACAGCAGCCATGTTCACGGGGAGACTAAGATGGTAGTTGTCCCAACGTTCTGAAGTGTAGCTTGTTATTTCAAAGTACCCGAACATAATTTAATCTTTGGTGTTCCTATTTACGCAGAATGAGCTCAAAGTATCATGAAGTCTAGCTGTGTTTTGCTTCTTCTTGGGTTTGACTATTTGAATGACTGGATCCCAAGCTGGTGGTACATTCCAACCATCCTCTCTATTGAAATTAGGATGTTTTTTAATTTCAATAGCCTCGCGAAGCATCCTTGGTAGGAATCGGTGTTCTTTTGCGAGTATATGTGGTTTGTCAAATCGTAGGTAGTGGTTGGTCCTCTGTTGCACATGTTCACACACAGCAGACTTCAACGAGCGTTGGTGTTTAACATCAGCTATATGTTCTTTTAAGCGGGTGCCTATGCTTCTCTTGGTTTGCCCAATATATGAGAGTCCACAGTCACAATCTATTTTATAGACCCCTGCATCTTGTAAAGGTAATTGGCACTTGACGGATGGTAAAAATTGACTTATCTTCGTTGGCGGCTTGAAGTATGTGTTGATGTATAACATTCGCGTAAACATAAGACAATATTATTGTTTATACCTATTTTAAAAATGAGTTATTATTCTACTTATCGTTGGTGTGCTGTACGCAAATGCAAAAATTAAAAAAATATAATCCTATAGAGATTAAAGGTACGCTGATCAGTTGACACTGTTGACAGTTGACAGTTCTTAGTTTACACAGCCGTATGACTTAATAACATGGCGACTACTATCTAATGGTGTTACGAAACAGATTAAAAAAACTGAAAACTTTGAATTGAATTATAAAATTTATATTGCTATTTTATGAACTAAAACTAACATTTTCCGACTGCTGTTTGCGTGATACGGAGGACATCTGTCACAGGATGCTATCTATATTTCGGACTATTTTTTTATTTTTTTTATGGCCTTGGATGGCAAACGAGCTGATAGATCGCCTGATGGTAAGCGATTATTGTCGCCCATGGACATACGCAACCCCAAAGGAGTTACAAGTGCGTTGCCAGCCTTTTAAAAAGGAATGAAGGAGGGCAAGGACAAAGGAAAGGATAGGAAAAGGATCGGAGTAACTGGGCCTCCGGCTCTCTCACTCACCGATACGAAATGCAACAGTACGTGTACCGTTACTTCACGCCGGTAGTCTGTGAGAGGGTAGTACTACCCCGGTCGATCCAGCCCATTCAGGCTAAAACAAGCGAGGATCTACTACCTTAAAACACACATTCAAACAATAATAATAATAATATTATAATATTTTCTACTACATACACACAACACCATCTAGCCCAAACTAAGCAGAGCTTTTACTATGGATACTAGACAATGGATAAACATACATATATACTTCTATTTTTTGTAAATACATACATATTATATATAGAAACACCCAGACCAAGACAAACATCCATGTTCATGCACACAAATGTTTGACTTGAGCGGGAATCGAACCCGCGACCCCAGGCGTCGCAGTCAGTTACACTAACCACTACGCCACCGAGGCCGACGAACACAAAGAAGAACTAGACTCGAAACAAATATTTCTGGAGCGCACAAATTTTTGTTCAGTCGTCCGAACCCACAACGCTTGGCATAAATGCAGTGGCGAGGTGACAATTTAGACCGCTTTTTTTTTTGCTGCGTGGTGATATGCTCCTTATGCATACCCACTCGCCACGAGGGGAGGCGAGAGGGTTATGTCGGGCTCTCCTGAGACTGCGGGCCTACCGACTAAAACCACCACGGTGTTCTAACTCACTGCTTTGTATGGTGGGTGGGTCGCGCTGATGTAGTTTCAGTTCCAGCGACCCGCCAGTGCCCAATGCAGAGATGTGTCTGCGAGCGACGACTCCTGGGCGACGCCCTGGCACAACAGAGCGTCGTTCCGACTCAACGGCTGGCCGAAGGGAGATCCCCGTTCTCCCACCCGCAGCCTTCACTACGGTGGCATAAGGCGCGCAAATGCTACTACTACTTAGACCCCTACGCCGTCCGTCCAGTCATGTCGTCGAGTAAGCTTACCTCTTCGCTGATGGAGTGCCCATTCTCCTCTTGTATCTTCACGTACTTGGTGAGCACCTCGTTCAGTCCAGGAGACATGTGTCTGAAGTATCTGTTGAATAAACATCACCAATAATATTCGAATACATTCAACCATTTCTTGCTACATGAATATAGACGTAATTAGATTTTGCTCGCGGTTCCGCTCGCGTGAATTTAGGTTAGATATGTAAATTTTCTTTGCCTTGAGAACAGTATTTTGTCGGAATTAAAAGTTTTCTGTACCTCTAACATCATGTATGCGAAATATCGTGAAGATCCGTCGAGTAGTTAAGGCGTGAAAGTGTAACCTTTCATGAGAAAAAAAAGATCTGTTTTTTTAATGACTTAATTTTTTTTTTTTCAAAAAGGACACTCGTTATAATTCCTGTGTTGCGGGGGACTTTTCAAACATTCTAACAACGGATACAAAGAACATCAGAACAACCATTTGTGGATCACACAAAGTTTTATCCCGAGTGGGGATCGAACCCACAACACTCGGCGCGGAGGCAGTGGTGACCACTTAACCTACAACGCCATCCGTGCAGGATAAACAAGTATTTTTTATAATCTTTCAAAATGACACACGCAATCAAATGCAGTTATTTATGCTCTATGCTTTTTAGATAACTTTACTATACAGATTCTAGCGGACCCGACAGACGTTGTCCTGTACAAAAGAAAACAAAAAAAAACAAATCTAAACCATAAACCATTCTCGAATCCACTTGAACACACACAAAAAATTTCATCAAAATCGATCCAGCCGTTCAGGAGGAGTTTAATAAAAGATAATTAAAAACAAAATAGTTTTATGTTGTAATATTTTGTAGTTAGTAAAACCATATTTTTAAATACACAGGTCGATGCTACTCGAGAACTGAATAAGGTTACATCAATTACTTAATTTCGCCAAAATGGCTTTTACATTTCATCCTAATAGTGTCGATATATATATTACACTAAGTTTTGCTCTCGGCTTCGCTTGCATATAATACAGCTTATGTTAGTCAGTGATAATATAGCTTTCTAATGGTAATCAAATTTTTAATATCGGTTGTGTAGTTTTTAAGTTAAACCCGAGTTTTATATAAATCATCATCAATATCTTACTTGTGGAAGCCATGTCTGGCAGCCAAGGTCGCGAATATGGTGTTGTTCACCAGCGCTGATCGAAGGTCTGTCAGGGCACCGGGTGAATGACGCCGGGGATCCTCGTATAAGTGCCGCGTGATCAAGTAGTCTGGTAACGTAAATAAATAAATACATGTTAATATTTATATGAATACATTCGATTCATTAAAAGCTGCATGAGAGGTATGCTATAGATATGGCACGGACATTCTTGGCACTTGTCATGCATTGAGTATTGTGGATTCAAACACACGAGACAAAAAATGTATGAGATTTAGAAACGGTTCAGATTAGTCTGCCCTAGAACAGCCGGAAGCTCAGTGTGATTCTTAAGACAGGAGCTAACTTGAATTAAAAATGGATTATAAGTTTTTGTACCCCTTTTAGTGCCAATACCTCACCCTATTCTTTCTATATTCTACTACATACACACAACACCATCTAGCCCAAACTAAGCAAAGCTTGTACTATGGGTACTAGACAATGGATAAACATATATATATACTTTTTTTCTGTAAATACTTACATATTATACATAGAAACACCCAAGACAAACATCCATACTCATGCACACAAATGTTTGACTTGTGCGGGTATCGAACCCGCAACCTCAGGCGTGGCAGTCGGTTACGCTAACCACTACGCCATCGAGGCGGTAATGAGCCTATGAGAACCCTATGAGAACAAAAAACGTTCGTGTGCCAGAACTCGCATCCGAGTCGTGTCTATACGTAGCTAATGTTGACTCGTCGCTTGCCCAGCACCCGCATCCGAGTTAAAGTAACTTATTACACGACTCGGATGCCAGTTCTGGGCATACGAATGTTTTTCCGGTACCAAAGGATTTTCTTTTCGTTTGGTTAGTGGTTATCCTATTGTCAAGATTTGTTCAAGCCCGTATGCCTCTGACATGGCTTAACGACTGCTGGCAATTTGGCAACAACCGGGACTGACTACTTACGTGCCCTTCTAAGCACGGAGACGCTCAGATGAAATGCCACTAAGTGGTCACCCATCTATGGACTGACCGCACCCAACGTTGCTTAACTTCGCTAATCGTTTACCAATCAGTAAGTGCAACTGGTTATGAGCGCCTATGAGCCAAGGCTGAGTCAAGGTTTTTTTTAGAGTTAGGCATTGTTTGTATTCCATTGTTTGTTTGTAAAGTGCCCAATTATTTTAAAATCAGCTTTTGCCTTAGGCACCAAGATCAGCGTGGTACTACGGGCGATAACTTAACCCCTTCAGTACCAGGCCGTCATATGGGAAAAAAAGATGTATTTTTTTAACAGTATATTTTTCGACATTATGGTATTTACATACTTGGCATCAGAAAAAAAAAGGCGAATCTGCCAGTAAATATACGTAAAATATTTTTTTTTGCTAGTTACGTCGTTTTCCTTTATGACGGCAAAGTACCCAAAACGCATCCCATGAGTCGAACAAAGTCGAACAGTCGGTCGTGGACATGACTACGTGTCAACAATAGCTACGTATGCAAGACCTGGATGCGAATTCTGGGTACACCAACGTGTTTGTTTTCTCATAGGGTGCTTTAGTTCCTGAGCTGAAAATTGCAAAAGAGAAGTATTTTATTGTGTAAGCGTCGGTGAAGAGTTTGTTACCAAGTATGGCGTCTCCGAGGAACTCGAGGCGCTGGTAACAGTCGGTGAGGCGGTTGCTGTGGTGCGAGGCGTGCGTCAGCGCCTGCAGCAGCAGCGAGCGGTCCGCGAACCGGTACTGCAGCGTGCGCTCCAGGGCGGCGTAACCTGACCACGTACCACACAACATAACACTGCTTGTGTATTCATTCTAATCCTAACCCACACCCTCGATCCTAAAGGTATCTGATGTGCAGACGAGCAGACGGATCGCCTGATAGTAAGCGAGTACACACTATTATGGACACCCGCAACACCAGAGGAGTCACAAGTGCGTTGCGTTCCTTTTAAAGCCCCCACCAGAATGTGGGGGGACAGTTGGACTTCCAGTACCCTCACTCACTCGACGAAACACAACGCAAACGCTATCTCACGGCAGTTTTATGTGAGGCCGTGGTATCACTCCGGTCGAGCTGGCCCATTCGTACTAAAGCATGGCTCGTGGTTAAATTTTCCTTGGCGTTGCATTAAAAGACGTGGTGTTCAATTGAATGTTTATTAGCGACTGGTATTGGTAGTGACAATTTCCATATAATAAAGTTTTAAACCGACATAAGAGATGTATAATTATAGCAGTAGCTATGAGTTCTCGCTTCAACAGTTTCTAAATTCCTAATTACATGTTGAGAACTAATTAAACTCTACTTAAGTATTATTTAAACATTTGAACATTATACTTTCCAAAGCACTGGGTGTGGGTAACACTACCAAGTTTCTAACTCTAAGCTGTTGCTGGGATTCCTTGAAAATGAAACCCAATAATTTTTTACCGTACCCGGGATTCGAACCCAAGACTTCATACATAACTGTCGCATTTGCTACCGCTGCGCCACAGAGGCAGTTACATAAATAAATACTTACCAGACAGCATCTGTTCCAATTCACCTTCGGGGTCTTCAATGTATCGTAACAGCGGGGACGGAGGTGCTTTCAGCTCACCGAATATAGGCTGAAAAATTAAGTATAATTATTACTACATCATTTAAGCCGAAAGACGTCCACTGATGGACAAAGGTCTCTCCAAGGTTTGCCTTGTTTCTCAGTTAGATAGAAGCGCTTTTTTTTAAATTCTATCGTATAAATCGACTAATAATAAGACAAATATCATCTGGCCACTTTTCGTCTACGATGAGCGGTTCATCGATAAATCGCAGTCTTAGTTCGACACCTTCTCCCTAGCCTTTATTATTCCCAAGTCACTTGGGGTCGGCTCTTCTGGTCTAGCCGGATTTGACTGGATATCAGTTTTTACACGGAGCGGCTGCCAGCTGACTTCCGCAACCCGAAGGCTAACGATACCCTAAGGCTAGACCAGTGTCAGGATATTATAGGGCACTGACTTCCTAATAACGGCTGCCATAGATGTTCATGGCAGCCGGGACCGACGGCTTAACGTGCTCTCCGGGGCACGGAGCAGGTGATAATTGTCAATCAATATGCACATCATTTCGAAAAGTCATCACTTTCGGAAGTTATCCGAAAGTCAGAGGTGCGCGACGTGGGTTCGAACCCGGGACCCTCTGCATTGCAGTCTGTTGGTCTCCCCACTGAGCTGTTCATAGAGGACTATTAGTGCCCGCACTTATGTATGGAAGTGAAAGTTGGGTATGGCAAAAGAAGCATGAGAGCAGAATAAATGCTGTAGAAATGAGAGCGCTGAGAAATATATGTGGTGTGACTCTGAAAGATAGAATAAGGAATAGTGTGATTAGAGAGAGATGCAGCATGAAAGTGGATATAATGACAAAAATAGAAAAGGATATGTTAAGCTCGTTTGGGCATGTAGAAAAAATGGACGAGGAAAGACTGACTAAGAAAGTTTATAAGGCTAGTGTGAATGGAACCGTCACAAGGGGAAGACCTAGGCGAAGTTTCTCGATCAGATCGGACGCGTTCTGGACAAAGGCCAGGTTAAGAGCACCTTGAACCGACGGGCGTGTATGAGAAATGTGATGAAAGTGAATGAAGCCAGAAAAGTGTGTCAGGATCGTAGCAAATGGCAATCCGTAGTCTCTGCCTATCCCTCTGGGAAACAGGCGTGAATCTTTGTATGTATTCACAAAAGCTTGTTTATAAAAGAACACATTTCTTACATTAATTAAAACCTTTGAGTAAAATTAATATAGCCGTTATTTATAAAACAACGCCATCTAGTTCATTCATATTCATTCTAATTCGAGTGTACACAGGATTTTAGACCTTAAGGTATCCATGCACTATTACAGGTATAAATGTGTCTACTACCCTATTATTCCAAGTGCTGACTGTGTCCTGATGTTTTAGAGAAATATTAATAAAATTGTTGTTATGGGCAGTACCTGCATCCAAACGCCATTTTCATCCTTATAGGGCTGTAGAGACCCCACAGCCCGACCAGGCCAAGACCAGTCAGCTTCGGGGAACACCTCCTGTTGCTGTAACGGCTCCTCGTCGTCTGAAGAACACTCTGATGATGAGGAGTTGGAGCGAGTGCGTTTGGGAGACGGCGGCGATGGAGGGTTCTAAGGATAGAGTTTATGGTTAATTGATGAATTGTGATTGATAGGTTGAGGGGCTATTTATACTAGATGATCAATCGACGAATAACACTGGGGAGCAAATATATATATATACATATTCTGCGGCATTAATTTTGTTACTGGTTTTAATAAACACCTTCATCAGTCATACCCGAAATGTATTTACTTTGTATGGATTGACTCTGGTTCTTGAGATATTCAACAGAAATAACGGTTCCATCAGGACATTAGAACAATAAAAGAAATATACCAAGACTGATGGGACAGCCATATTATGATGGCAGAATATTGCTTGAGTTTAATAATGGATTGTCCTAAACATAAATACAATAGAAAAGCTTACATATATAAAGATTTTTCTAATATTGTTTTTTATGATTTTTTGTTAATAGCGTATGTATTAAGTTTTCATGTCGTGATTATGCAGCGACTTCTAAAATATATATTGAATATGTAATTGTATTTTTATTTCAACCTTCTTTCAGTCATATAGTTATAAAGTCTTATCTCATAAACTAGAGTCAATTTAACAAATCTGATATTTTTCTCGTATTCAGCATACTGACCTTACACAAAATTGACTTCAACTAACCATACCGCAAAATGACTGTTCCCCAGTGTAATAAAAGTGAAGACGTATAGTTGGTAAAATTGTTAAAGCAAATGTGCTTAATTGCTCGACCGATCATCATGAAATTTCGCAAACACGTTGTCAGGGTTACAGAAAAGGACATACGGTAACTTTCATCCAGAAAAGAGTACTGTTACTAACCTAACCTAACCTATATTTTACGCGGGCAAAGCCGCGGGCAAAATCAAGTATAAGTATAAATTAATTACCAATTCAAAATATAATAACAGTCTATGGTGATTAAATAATCGTCGGTTGATAACTTATGGGTTGATAAATTGACGATTGATACCACGTACCTTGATTCTCTGATGTGTGTTTCTAGCAGCCACAACATAGGGATGGTCAGCCTCCAACGGCACGTGATGACACGGCAACACTTTGATGCCGAGCCACGACATAAAGAGAAGCGCACCTCGAGGCCCACACTCCAGTAAGTAGGCACCTATCAGCGCCTCTACGCAGTCAGCTATCGATTTGTCTATCGCAAGAACAAATATAAACTCATATGTTATTTGAAATATTAGGTATTCATAAATCAGAGATAATTTTTGTTATAATCGTTATTTTCCAAAGTAAAACAACAACGAGTACCTTGACGGAGACTAGCGTAATTAATTACGTGTTATGAGCAAACTAGTTGATAAAAAATTTTGTACCACGTCGATAGATGGCGGTGTTCCATTCCGCTGAATCGCGCTATGGTTTGGTGCACGACCGTACTATACAGGTTGTCCGGTAATTAATGGATAAATTAATGTTAATGATGGCCGTTCAGAATAAAAAAAGAGAATTATACTAACTACTACCTGAGATATGTGGTTCTTTTTTAATTACCATGTTTAACTTTCTTATATACTACGACCATAAATGAATGAAATCCATCGGTTTTTTGTTGTTTTATTATTAAACACTAATTATGCTAATAGATAGACAGTCAAAAGTATGCTATGCTAATATAGGTTACACTTTTTAATATATATTTTTTTTATTACTTTTATTATTATTTTTCGCCTTCACGGCCTTCAGTTCTACTATAAGACATTTCAAGGTTATCCAATAATTACCGGACACCCTGTATATAAGCCGACCGAATTTTTTGTGTTGTTGAATGCTTTTATACATTACTATCTTTGTGTGAGAATTACATCAATAGTTACTGAACGTGTGAAATGTTTCATTTCAAGGACCCTTTGGAATAATTATTTCACTTATTGTTTTTCTTTGTGTGCCCAAATTAGTTACGTTACGATCCCGATCTACACAATGCATGTATGTAAGATGTAATAATGATAGTAATGTGTTTTGTGCATTAATAAATATAATGAAAAAAATAATCAAATGAAAAATACTAGAGATGAAACGGATAGATGTTTGGTCGAATATTGTCATTGGCCAACTTTGTAGCCGGATATTCTGCTTCCCGACATCCGGCAACTAACTAACTAACAAAGTTTGCTATAATATATCTTTTAGCACTCGGCAGTTGTGTGTACAGCGAGAGACTTTTTCTGAAGCGGGCTTTGTTTATGAAGACAAGCAAAACCGCTTGTTACCTCTTAATACAGAGAATTTAAATTAGTATTCATTTACCGTATAGAGCAGTACACACGGCTACACATCAAGTAAGACATCCTATATACGCATAACTACGCTACACACAAAATAGAGAATTGTCGGAAAGGGACAGTGCATAGTAGTGCCAATGTTATGGTAAGGATAGAGCGTTGCGTCCCGTTCATCGTGAACGAGACAAAATAACAAAAATATAACACACACTCTCGCACGATTCGCAGCGTTCAACTTCTAATAGTTTACGAGAAGTAACTAATTTTCAAAGTGTAGAACTAGCGCACAGGCGCTTGTTATACGGTAGCCGACTGGATCATCCTCCTGCCCTCATCCCAAACTATTTGGGGTCGGCGCAACATGTCCTCCTCTTCCATAAATCTCTATCACTCGTCATCTCAGCACTCACACCCTTCCTGGCCATATCATCTTTTATGCAATCCATCCATCTTTTCTTGGGTCTTCCTCTACTAGAAAATCCTTGCACCTCCATCATACTCAGAGCTCTCCTAACAAAATTTCTTTCATCTCTTCTCATCACGTGTCCATACCATGACAAACGTTCACTCCTCAATTTTTCCGTCATAGGTGCCACTTTCAAACTTCCTCTAATATACTCATTCCTTACTTTATCCATCCTGGTCACACCACACATCCATCTTAACATTCGCATCTCTGCTACATGCAAACGTCTTTCATCCATCACTCTTGTAGCCCAACATGACGATCCATACATGACGGCAGGCCTTATTATAGTCTTATAGATTTTTCCCTTGAGCTTAAGGGGAACTTGGGGGTCGCAAATTGTCCTCGTGACCTGCCGCTATTTCATCCATCCTCCGTCAATTCTGTGCTTAACTGCACGATCTGAGTCACCGTCAGCTTGGATAAGCGAGCCAAGGTACCGAAAGTTGGAACAAACTGGTACAGTCTCACCATCCAAGGCCATGTGTATAGAATTGGAGAGACCGCCAAAATCACAAAACAGGTACTCTGTTTTCGATCTATTGATCTTGAGGCCAAGAATCTCCAACCTACACTGCCAAATTGCCAGTTTGTTCTGGACCTTGGACCCATCTTCACCAACGAGGACTGAGAATGTTAGAGCATCCATTAACAACAGAAAGAGGTTAGAACTTAGCGCCGAGCCTTGATGCAAGCCTACTACCACACTGAACTCGTTGGTGTTGCCAACGGCTGAGCGTACATACGTACTACACTTATCATACATCGCACGAATCAACTCTACATACTTCACAGGCACGCCTTTCTCTTTCATGGCCCACGACAAAACCGTTCGAAGGACTCTATCGTAGGCCTTCTCTAGGTCTACGAACACCATGTGCAAGTTTTTCTGTGCACGTCTATATTTCTCACACAGTTGGCGGATTGCAAATATGGCGTCCGTTGTCACATGACCAGGCATGAATCCAAACTGGTTTTGGGTGATCTCGCATTCTTCTTGCAATCGTTTCTCTATTACTTTCTCCCAGACCTTCATACTATGAGACATGAGCTTTATTCCTCGATAGTTGCTGCAGTCTTGAACGTCGCCTTTATTTTTGAAAATGGGTACTATCGTGCTAGAACACCATTCATCGGGTATTGCCGTTTCATGCAGCAACCCATTGAAAATAAAGTCAGCCACTTACATCCATCTTCTTTTAATAACTTCCATACTTCTACTGGTATGCCGTCATACCCTACTGCTTTCCTAACTTTCATACTCTGCACTGCATTTCGTACTTCTTCTGTACAAATTTCGTTCACCATAGCGATATTTACGTCCACATCTTTTAACCTTCCGCTCCAAGCATTCCCCTCATTAATAAGTGTTTCAAAATAAACCTTCCAGCTATCTCTTATATCCTCATCTTTTAACATAACCTTGCCAGTATCGTCTTTCATACACTTCACATGCTTGATATCTTTCGCTCTTTCCTCTCTGGCTTTCGTTATACGGTAGAGTTCCTTTTGACCACTAGGTCCATCTAAACTATCGAAAATAGTCTTCTGGGCTTGGGCTCTGGCAACCGCTACCGCCTTCTTGGCCTTTTTCTTACATTCTTTATACTCATTCTTCTTTGCTTCCTTAATTTCGCTCTCATTCTCTTTCTGCCATTCCTTAAATGCAACCTTCTTCGCTTTAAGCACCTTTTGCACGTCTTCATTCCACCACCATGTGTCCCTATCGATCATACCTTTTCCTTTCGTTTTACCAAACACTTCTTCAGCTGTCTTTCTAATGCAGTTTGCTATTTCACTCCAACATTCGTTTATTGAGATACCTTTCATATCGTTCATATCTATCATTTTATCTACCAATTTTTCTTTAAATCTTCTAGCATACTCCTCATTCTCTAGGATACGCCATCTAATCCTAGGCGGGAGCCGATATCGTGTTTTTTTGGCGCGTAATTTTAGTTTCATATCCATTATTAGGACTGTGCTGCGACACCAAGCTTTCACCTGGCAACACCTTGCAGTCTATACAGCCTTGCAGTCTGATAGACTAACTTATTCCTTCTGATAAGAAAATAGTCAATCTGTGTCGCGTGGTAGCCGACTGGATGGCGGATAGTAATTTAGGCCGGATACCAAATAGTTACCGGATATCCGTTTCATCTCTAAAAACTATATATTAATACGTGAAGCAAAAGCTTTGTACCACTTTTTACAAAAATTGCGCGGATGGAGGAGTATGAAATTCGGGGGCGAATCCTAATATTTTTATAAAATATGCATTAGAAATACATTTAATTAATGAAAAAACACTACACGCACACCACTATGCATTTGACACAAGCAGTCAAATCGCGTTCGTAGTATTTCGGCATTGTTCGGTTGACTTCGTAGAATGCTTCGTAACTATGGTTACAAACATATGTATGTGGAGTAGGGACTAAATGAAATTTGATTATAAGTGTATTAAGTTATAGACAATAAAACTTTAATAACGACCAAATTTAAAATTTAAATAAATTATGGGCGAATTTCGACCACTTGGCGACAAAAAACCATTTAATTACTGTTTTCAACCTATCTTTATATATATAAACCTTCTGTGCGTGTGTTTGTAATTAACCTCGTCCTAAACGGCTGGACCGATTTTGATGAACTTTTTTGTGTGTTCAAGTGGATTGACAGAATGGTTTAGATATGTTTGTATTTGTTTTTCGTGTGTACTGAACGACATTTGTCGAGCCCGCTAGAATTTATTAAAAATCTATCTCTCACTGTAAAAGCTGTAAAGCCGCTCTTTTTCCCTATAAAATATCTCGCAGTCTAGCGTATGTAAAAATCTATCTCTCTCCCTTTCTCTATCTCTCTCTCTCTGTCTTTCTCTATATATTTCTCTTCCTCTCTGTCAGAAACTGTTAACCCATAACTGTACATAAACATACACTAATATATATAACATAAATTGTAAACTCTCGAAATGTATCCGAAAAGGCACGTTTGGTTGTTCATAGAGGACTATTAGTGCCTACACTTATGCATGGAAGTGAAAGTTGGGTATGGCAAAAGAAGCATGAGAGCAGAATAAATGCTGTAGAAATGAGAGCGCTGAGAGACATATGTGGTGTGACTCTGAAAGATAGAATAAGGAATAGTGTGATTAGAGAGAGATGCGGCATAAAAGTGGATATAGTGACGAGAATAGAAAAGGGTATGTTAAGTTGGTTTGGGCATGTAGAAAGAATGGACGAGAACAGACTGACTAAGAATGTTTATAAGGCTAGTGTGAATGGAACAGTCGCAAGGGGAAGACCTAGGCGAACGTTTCCTGATCAGATCGGAGACGTTCTGGATAAAGGCCAGGTTAAGAGCACCTTAAACCGGCGAGCGTGTATGAGGAATGTGATGAAAGTGAATGAAGCCAGAGAAGTGTGTCAGGATCGTAGCAAATGGAAATCCGTAGTCTCTGCCTACCCCTCTGGGAAACAGGCGTGAATTTATGTATGTATGTATGTATGTAAACTCTCGATTCAGAATAACATAATTTTATAAATAAAACGGATTAAACTCTTACCTGGTATGCTGTGCTGTGTGATCAGGTTGTATGGAATGAAGCATCCAGTCGCGTCCAGCGGAATATCTGGATTCATCACATCGAAAGCGTCGCTCTAGAACAAATTATATAGTATTAATGGTCACATAGCTACGTTGACACCAATATTATAAAAGGGGTGGGCTTCCCTAGTCCTCCCTTGGAGGATCATAGACCACATAAAAAAACTATATAATATCAGCCCTGTATAATACTGGCCCACTGCTGGACACGGGCCTCTTCTCAGTGTGAGAAGGGTTAGGCCATAGTCTACCACGCTGGCCCAGATGGTTAGTGTAACCGACTGCTGCGCCTGAGGTCGCGGGTTCGATTCCTGTACAAGTCAAACATTTGTGTGCATGAATATAGATGTTTGTCTTGGTCTGGATGTTTCTATGTATAATATGTATGTATTTACAAAAAAAAGAAGTATATATGTATGTTTATCCATTGTCTAGTACTCATAGTACAAGCTCTGCTTAGTTTGGGTTAGATGATGTTGTGTGTATTTTAGTGCGAGTTGGCAGACTTCACATATCATCGAGCGCATTATTGAGAACTGTCAAACATGCAAGTTTCCTCACGTTGCCCTTCACCGTTAAAGCGAGCGATAATTAACTATTTAATACGCACATAACTTGGAAAAGTCAGAGATGCGCGCCTTGGGATTGAACTCGAGACCTCTGCGTGGCTGTCCAGCGGTTTCCCACTAGGCTATCTCTCCTTTTTTTAAGACAATGGTGCCAATTCTGTTGTCACAAAATTCTCTTATCTTAGCTAAAAATCTCTAAAATTTAATTTCGTCCTGTCACTTGTAGCGATTTTAAGAATACGAAATGTCGTTTGACAGGACTAAACTAAATTTTAGAGATTTTTAGCTAAAATAAGAGAATTTTGTGACAACATAATTGGCACCAATATTATGCAGGGCTATTATGAGAAGGAATGGATTATAAATACTTACATGAGCGCTGGGGTGCAGTGTAGGTGGCGGTTTGTGACACGGTGGTAACCAGTTGTCATGGGGTTCGAACTTGGACGCGATCATTCGCGCGCCGAGACGCTTGTTGCGACCCAACCGGTACAAGTTCAGATTCGATACCTGGGTGTGAGATAGATACACATATATTGTTGAGAGCGAAACTGCGTCGTTTGCATAAGGATGCGCAAATGCGTGTGCATGTATGCGTAGATATGCGTGCTGGTATGTGGATGCGTGTATATGAATGCGTGTGATTGTGTGCGTGCGTGTGCGTGTGCGTTTACATGTGTATGTGTGGAAGCTTCTGCGTATGCGTGTGTGTGTATAAGTACGTGTGCGTCTGAATGTATGTGTGCGTGCGTCTTTGTTTGCTTGTCTTGATGTTTGTGCATGAGCGTTTACGTTTACCTGTTCGTTTGCTTGTGCGTGTAGGTGTGTAAGTGCGTACGTGCGTGCGATTAAATGCGTGCGTGTACGTGTGCTTGTGGGTCAACGTGTGTTTGTGTTTGTGCGTGTAGGTGTGTAAGTGCGTGCGTTAGTGCGATTAAGTGCATGCGTGTGCGTATGCGTGTGTGTGCGTTTGCAAGCGTATATACGTTTACAAGTGGGTGTATATATGTATATTATATACCTGTTTACTCCTCATATGACTCAGTTTCCCTTCATGCACGGTGGGGTGCGCGCAATATAAGTACGCGGTGATGGCGAACTTCAGGAAGCTGTCTCCAATCGTCTCTAAACGCTCCAAGTTGATACCGTCGTTCGCGTTGGACATTGTTAACGCCTGTGGGTAGACAAACATCATCATAATCATTCTATATTTTATAAAACACTAGCTTTTGCCCGCAGTTTTCCTTGCTTCGTTTTTTGTTACGCTTTTATGGCTAACTACTGGACCGATCGTCATGAAACTTCGCATACACGTTGTCAGGGGTACAGAAAGGAACCCAGAAAATCCCTTACATTCAGAAAAAGATATCTGTTCTTGAAGGAAATTTATCAAAATAACTTTAGTTGGCAATTTTATATATGGATAATCTAAGGATCTTTAAAAAATAGCGATAGCCTAGTAAATAGCAGTGATAGCCTAGTGAATAGCAGCGATAACCTTGTGAAAAGCAGCGATAGCCTAGTGAATAGCAGCGAAAGCCCAGTGAATAGCAGCGATAGCCTAGAGAATAGCAGCGAAAGCCCAGTGAATAGCAGCGAAAGCCCAGTGAGTAGCAGCGATAGCCTAGTGAATAGAAGCGAAAGCCCAGTGAATAGCAGCGATAGCCTAGTGAATACCAGCTATAGACCAGTGAATAGCATAGTTAATTATCGCTTGCTATAACGATGAAGGAAAACATCGTGTCTAAGTGATATCAATAATGTTTTCAAATATATTTGAAGTCTGCCAACCCGCACTGGGCCAGCGTGGTGGATTATGGCCTAACCCTTCTCACATTGAGAAGAGGCCCGTGCCCAGCAGTGGAACAGTTTAATACAGGGCTGATACTATTATAATAGGGTTGGCGTGAGCAGGTGTACAAAAAGCCATAAACGAAATAAAGAGAATTTAAAAAATAAACGATGTTATTTAGTATTACCTGTAAGATAACACTCGGACTTGGTCCAGGATGTCCTTCTAACTTCGGCTGGTGATCGAAATCGAACTCCTCTCCACTCGGCTTCTCCTCAGCGTAATACGGCGCGAAAGACTCTCTTCTATTACACTTCTCTATGTAACTCTCTCTCTTGTCGAATCCCACGTTTACTATCTTCTCGTTCACGTAGTCGGGGGCATCAATGTCGATGTCCTTCATTGAGAAGCAGTTCAGTCTTTTTATTTCTTCTTCTGGTAAACTCTTCTTGATTTCTGTAACAATATACGGCTGGAATTAAGATGGTTTTTGTTGGATTTGATTTCCGAGACGAAGAAAGTTGTCACGCGGACCGGGCATGCCTCAGCGGCTGCGCTCGCGGCGGAGTGGGAGCGCCTCGTCCTCCAAGGAGGGAGAGAGACCATAAGACTGCAATACAGAGTCTCGGGTTCGAACCCACGTCGAGCACCTCTGACTTTCGGAAGCTATATGACTTTTCGAAATGATGTGCGTATTGATTGACAATTATGCCTGCTCCGTGCCTCAGAGAGCTCGTTAAGCCGTCGGTCCCAGCTGCCATGAACATCTTTGGCAGTCGTTATTGGGAAGTCAGTGCCCTATAATATCCTGACGCTGGTCTAGCCTTAGGGTATCATTAGCCTTCGGGTTGCGGAGGTCAGGTGGCAGCCGCTCCGTGTAAAAACTGTTATCCATTCAAATCGGGCTAGACCAGAAAAAGCCGACCCCAAGTGACTTGGGAATAATAAAGACTAGGGAGAAGAGAAGAGAAGAGACATGGCACTCAATGTGTTAATAGGGATTTAAAACCATAGCTGGTAAAATGCTAGGGAATCTGGAACTGTAAGGGCAATAAACCCCTATTACGTGAAATTTAAAAACAACGACTGGCGAAGTATATGTGTGTAATATACCTCCGCCTATCCCTTCGGGGATATATGGCATATTGCAGTACATTAGAAAAACTATTGCTGTTTATACGCGCCCACGATATAGCTGTATCTATAAGCTGTATCTTTATTTGCGTGTACGTATTCATATTCATATTATTTATTTGCAATCCACAATGTAATATAGGATGGTAGACAAGTATCCTTAAAGCTAGTGACAATCGTGGACCCTGACCCTCTCCCTGTACGTAGGTATGTGCGTGGTTGTGTGTGCGCGTTTGACTGTGAAAGCATGTGCATGTGTGCGTGTTAGCGTGTGTGCGCCTGTGTGTGCGTCTATGTGTGCGTCTGTGTATGCGTGTGTGTGCTTGTGTGTGTGAGCGTGTGTACGTGCGCGTGTGCGTGCGTGTGTGTGTGCGTGCGTGCGTGCGTGCGTGTGTGCGTGCGTGCGTGCGTGCTCGGGCACTCTGGGCGGGCGGTCGGGCGGGCGGGCTCTGGCGTGCGTGCGTGCGTGTGTGTGTGTGTGTGTCAGTGAAAACGTGTGTATATGCGAATGCGTGCGTGGGAGTGCATATGTGTATACGTTTGCGTGCGTGTATGTGCATGTGTGCACTTGCTATCGTGTATGTACGTATGTGTGCTTACGTCCGTTGAGCGTGCATATGTGCTTATATAGCATCATCTCACTCACCTTCAAGAACCCTCCTCTTGTTCCTCTCAACACTCCTGACCCTCGTATGTCCCGTTCTCCCCCTTAGTTCCCTCCCTCCGAATGGGAACAGTTCTTCGCCAGGTAACCCTTGCGGAGTACCTTTTAGTGCTAACTGCCTGTTCTTCTGCTCCGGTAACACTTCGACTAGAGGCTGGTCTCGGGTTACCAGGTGACCTTTGTCGATGATGTCTCGCTTGTGACGGTCGACTGATGCACGGAATTTATCTATATACTGTAATAGATACATTTACAATTTAGCTGGTTTGGGCATATAGAAAGAATGGACGAGAAATGACTGATTAAGAAAGTTTATAAGGCTAGTGCGAATAGAACAGTCGCAAGGGGAATACCTAGGCGAACGTTTCTCAATCACATAGAAGACGTTCTGGACAAAGGCCAGGTTAAGAGCACCTTAAACCGACGAGCGTGTATGAGGAATGTGATGAAAGTGAATGAAGCCAGAGAAGTGTGTCAGGATCGTAGCAAATGGAAATCCGTAGTCTCTGCCTACCCCTCTGGGAAACAGGCGTGAATCTATGTATGTATGTATGATATGAGTGAACGCGACGCGGTTTACGTGAACACTGATCAAACTGCATCGCATAAAATCGTGCATAGCGTAAATTGCTGACGCGGCGTCTTTCTTTCTTTATCACTTACCTCTGGGGGTGCAGTGCCAGTGCTGACGAGGGTCTGATGCTGTAGTTTGTCCGCGGCATCATCGGCCTCATCCGGTCCTGGAGCTGGGCTGACCTTCTTAGTCCTCTCCAAGTCCACGGCCTCCGCCTCGTGGGCCGTCTTGTATTCTATACGGACGCCCATGGCCACTGTGAAATTAAGATAGTAGTATATTGTACTGGTGTTAATTTCATAGTTATTGGGTTCAAACCAATCGTATTTTTGGTAGAATTGAGTTTCCCCAAATGGTTTATTTGTGCCTCTGGGTATTTGACAGTAAATACTAAATAATATTCTACTACATACACACAACACCATCTAGCCCAAACTAAGCAGAGCTTGTACTATGGGGACTAGACAATGGATAAACATACATATATACTTTTATTTTGTAAATACTTACATATTATATGTACATAGAAACATCCAGACCAAGACAAACATCCATGTTCATGCACACAAATGTTTGATTTGTGCCGGAATCGAACCCTCGACCTCAGGCGTGGCAGTCGCTTACACTAACCACCACGCCATCGAGGCCGTCAAACAGGAACAGTGTCGCAAGGTAAATATTTACTAGTTTATATTCCACTAGCGGTCCTCGATTTCGCACGGATAGTACAAAACCTTCCTCATGAATCACTCTGTCTATTGGTGAAAACCGCATGAAAATCCGTTCAGTAATTTTTGAGTTTATCGCGGACAGACAGACGGACGCGGCGGGGTCTTTGTTTTATAATATGTAGTGAAGATAACTTGTGCACTAGGAATAATTCATGTGTCGCGGGGGACTTTACAAACATTCAAACAACGGACACAAAGAACATCCAGACTCGGAACAGCCATTTGTGGATCACACAAATTTTTGCCCCGTGTGAGATTCGAACACATAACACTCGGTGCAGTTGCGAGGTGACCACTTGAACCACTATATCGTCCATGCAGTCATTTTCAGTGTCATTCAAATTAAGACTTCAAAGATAGTGTTACGGCTAATGCCCTCTGTCGGCACTGTGGGGAAGAGTCGGCGGTTTCTAATAATAATTTATTACAGCACCATCTATTGACATCTTACGGAACTACGTATTTGTCGGTACGAGTTCAGTGGAGAAAGCGCTGGCACATTCTCGAAACATCGCGCTGTTGCGTGCCGTGTGTGACGTTTTCTGGAAAACTCCAGAAGCGCTTTACCCGCATATAAATAGAACGCACGCGCACCGCCGAGACAGTTTACTATCGTAAGCGATCAAGTGTTCATCGAAGCGAACGGAAGCGACAATACTACGGAGTTTGAAGCAGTTATAGTGGAAAAGTGTAGTATAGTGTTTGTTGTGTGTTAAAGTTAATTGTGTACTAGAATAAAACGTGTTTTAGTCGGTAATATTGTTTTGTATTCTTATCCGTCGAACCCAGCACGTAACAATAGTATCGCGAGTAACCTGTTCCTGTCGCCCCACATAGAGTTCTGGAATTTTATTCCCATACAGGACTAAAATTTGTACGATCCTCGTGTGATTGAGTCTGTATGCTCTTTGTGTCGGTTACTTCTATCTTTGTAAACGAAACACAGGAGGACAGGATATCTAATGAAGGAGGTTTCCTACTAGATAGGATGAAATAGGAGGGAAGAAGGCGTATTGCGCTTTGAGAATTTCCTGTATCTCTGTGCGCTGTTCCCTTTAATTTTATTTTATAGTCTTTTTTTGTAAAGGTCTTACTAGGATTTAAACCCTAACGCAGGAGTTGCCTTTTAAAAACAAAAATAAATAGCGACAAGATATTTTAAAAAGAAAGTAGTGGCTAATGTCATCTTACGTTTACGCGAATGTTATTTTGATACATTCAAACTATTTAGAATTAATTTAACACTTCTCCCGACGTTTCTGTTGCTTTTTAGTACTGTCGAGTTTCCTCGTGAACATGACTGCTAAATGCTGATCTTAATAAATTTGTTAATTTAAATAGCTTAAATAGAAGTAAACAGTAACCTACTAAAAGTGTTTAACAATAGTAGTTTAAAGTTTCAAAATTATGTAATAATACTGTGTTATAAAAAATAAACAACACGATAAAATCCGTAAATAGTTGTTTAATTTCAGTGGCTAAAGTCATATAAACTTCGAGAACTCTAACCATAGTGTGGTTGGCATCGTCTGGGTACCGAACCCCCACATGAACATAGTGTATCACCGTATAACAAATAAGTACTTACTGTTAGTATTCCTATTACAACAAAACCCGCCGGTATCCGTATCGTCATCACTGCCTTCGTAATCCAGATCCGTGTCGTCTGAATCCAGGTCACTGCAAGAAACAACCTGTATAAATATGTCGCAAAAATACGTGGTCAAATTTATAGTACCTAACCCTAGTAGTGTACCGACTTATACCGCTGATCGCATGCACCACCTATGGTGCATGGCGGAATAAGTCGATACACAAAGACGAGATTTCAAATGCCTCTATCTTTCAAAATTATGCGAGAACAAGCAACCCGCCGTCTTTGCACGGGTAGGACAAAACCTTCACAAATTATTTTAATTACACCTAAACCTTTCTCATTAATCACTCTGTCTATTGGTGAAAACCGCATGAAAACCCGTTTAGTAGTTTTTGAGTGTATCACGAACAGACAGACAGACGCGGCAGAGGATTTGGTTTTAGAATATGTAGTGATAGTGATGTTAGCTTTTATACTAATTATAATAGTTAAAAATAGTGAATACAATTATTACAAAAAACAGAATATGATTAAGGATGTTTAATTAATGAAATCTATACTAATATAAAGCTGAAGAGTTTGTTTGTTTGTTTGGTTGAACGCGCTAATCTCAGGAACTACTGGTTCGAATTGGAAAATTCTTTTAGTGTTGGATAGCCCATTTATCGAGGAAGGCTATAAGCTAAGAAGTTTCGGTTGCTTTTCAGCAGCCATGTTCACGGGAAGACTAATAGTGGTGTCATAGTTCAAAATTATGTAATAAAACTGTTTTAAAATAAACAACGCGATAAGTTCCGTATAAAGTAGTTTAATTTCAATGTATGACATTCGTGTAAACGTGATGCAATCTATTATAACGCTGAAGAGTTTGTTTGTTTGAACGCGCGAATCTGAGAAACTAGTAGTTCGAATTGAAATATTCTATATTTAGTGTTGGATAGCCCATTTATCGAGGAAGGCTATATAACATCACGCTACGACCAATAGGAGAGGCGCAGCAATGGAAAATGTTGCAAAAACGGCGAAAATTGTCTTATGTGAAGCAGACGAAGTTGCGCGGATCAGTTAGTACGGTAATTAATTTGTTAAATGTAAGCTACTTATTTTGCTGAAATCGTATCCAAACTATTATATAAATGCGAATGTCAGTTTGTTACGCTTTAACGCCTTAACTCCTCGACCGATCATCATGAAATTTCGTATACACGTTGTCATTGATATACAAAAGGACATAGCGTACCTAACATCCAGAAAAAGTACAGCTCCCGAGGGATACAAAATTTACATATCATACTTTTTAGCGAGCGATACCGCGGCTAAAATCTATTAATGATACTAAGTAAGCTGGAGAGGTATAGAGATAGTGACAGTGGGCGAAAGAGAAAAAGAGACACTGTTATAAAGTTATCTTGAGAGGAACAGAGATCCTAACTAATATTATAAATGCGAAATTGAGTTTGTTTGTTACATTTTTACTCCTAACTACTCGACCGACCATCATAAAACGCATAGACGTTATCAGGGGAACAAAAAATGACATAGGGTATCTTTGATCCAGAAAACTATTCCCGAGGGATAGAAAATTTACATAACATACTTTTAAGCGGGCGAAAACGCGGCCAATATCTTGTAATGCTACAAAGTAAGCTGGAGAGGAACAGAGATAGTGCTATAAAGTGCGATGGAGAGGAAATGAGATAGTGCTATTAAGTAATAGTGATAAAAGATATAGATAATAGATAGTGCTACTCAGTGGGCTGGAGAGGAAAATAGATAGTGCTCTAAAGTGGGCTGGACAGAGAAAAGAGATAGTGCTATAAAGTGGGCTGGACAGAGAAAAGAGATAGTGCTATAAAGTGAGCTGGACAGAGAAAAGAGATAGTGCTATAAAGTGAGCTGGACAGAGAAAAGAGATAGTGCTATAAAGTGAGCTGGACAGAGAAAAGAGATAGTGCTATAAAGTGAGCTGGACAGAGAAAAGAGATAGTGCTATAAAGTGAGCTGCAGAGTAGCAGAGATAGTGCTGTAAAGTGAGCTGGAGAGGAACAGAGATAGTGCTATAAAGTGAGCTGGAGAGGAACAGAAATAGTGGTATAAAATAAACTGAAGAAAAAAGAGATAGCGGTAGAAAATGACGTCACTCACCTCGATATATAAGAACAGTCACTATCAACCATGGAGTATATCCGGGTAGGATTGAACTGACTGAACTTTGGCTTCTCGATGGGATCACACCAATTTGTACCACCTGGAATATAAAACATTACGTTTATTATACCAGAGGGGGTAGGCAGGGATGTATTGAATTTATATTTTAAATTGTCATTTACTTTTGTCCTAGCGTCCCATTGTCTTTTCCTGTCTAACTGTATACTACGTTTATGCTGTCTGCAGTATGTGTTGTGTTTTCTGTCAAAATAAATGTATATTCTTTCTTTTCTTTTTCGGTATATGGCATAAATTAACCTTTCTAGCTAAGCTAAGTTCACCTCCATAATGCTATGGGTCAGATTCGAACCAACGTCCTGTCAGTCACAAATCAAAAGCTATATATAATACTAACTGACCCGCGCAACTTCGTCTGCTTCACATAAGGGAATATTCCCTAATATTGCAACTTTTTTCATTGATGCTCCGCTCCTATTAGTCGTAGCGTGATGTTATATAGCCTATAGCCTTCCTCGATAAATGGGCTATCCAACACTAAAAGAATTTTCAATTCGAACCAGTAGTTCCTAAGATTAGCGCGTTCATCCAAACAAACAAACTCTTCAGCGTTATAATAATAATAATAAAATATTCTATCACATACACACAACACCATCTAGCCCAAAGTAAGAAGAGCTTGTACTATGGGTACTAGACAATGGATAAACATACATATACTTCGTTTTTTTTGGAAATACTAACATATTATACATAGAAACACCCAGACCAAGACAAACATCCATGTTCATGCACACAAATGTTTGACTTGTGCGGGAATCGAACCCGCGACCTCAGGCGTAGCAGTCGGTTACACTAACCACTACGCCAATAATTAGTATAGATTGTCATCTTCATACATTGAATTTAAACTACTTTACACGGAACTTATCGCGTTGTTTATTTTAAAACAATTTTATTACATAATTTTGAACTATGTCACTACTATTAGTCTCCCCGTGAACATGGCTGCTGAAAAGCAACCGAAACTTCTTAGCTTATAGCCTTCCTCGATAAATGGGCTACCCAACACTAAAATATTTTTTCAAATCGAACCAGTTGTTCCTGAGATTAGCGCGTTCAACCAAACAAACAAACTCTTCAGCTTTATATATATAAATATATTATAAATTCGGGGAAAGTGTAAACTTAAATGTTAATAATTGAAATAGTTTAAATTATAATATAGTTCTATAATAGAAGTGTAATAGTTTAAAATCTATACAAATAAATAAAATTGAAGTGTCTGTTTGTAATGTCAAAATAACAGCTTTTTACTAAATGCATGTGAAAGTATATGGGATATTCCACATATACATAAAACTTTTTGTCCACAAATCCCCTTTGACCAATCATCAACTTAGCAATGGTACGGTACCTAATTGATCAAAAAAAAAAATTATATATTAATGTCTGTCTGTCGCTTTGTTTGTTCCGGCTAATGTGTGAAACGGATAGACCGATTTTGACGGGATTTTCCAGTGGCAGATAGCTGAAGTTATAGGAGTAACATAGGCTTTTACAGATGGGCTGCGCGAAAGAAAACGGGTAACAGATAGTTATGTAATAAAAGTGTTTTAAAATAAATAACGCGACAAAATTAGTAGTTTAATTTCTACCAAAGCTTTGTATTATTTTTTATTATCTCATTTCATAAACAAAAGTTTATATCATTAATATTTTTATAGTCAAATCTAGAAATAGATTCAAATGCATTGATAACCTAGTGGGAGACCGTTGGACTGCCATTTGGATATCTCGAATTCGTCCCGAGGAATGCATGCACCTGTCTTTTCGAAGTTATGTGCGTATTAAACGAGATGGGTGTAAAAACCCAGGATTCAACCTATTCGTCATAATGTGACCTTTTTATTTTAATTTTGTCAGCAGCTTTTTGTAATGTCCCACTGCTGAGCAAAAGCCTCCGCCTTGGACTTCCAAATCACTCTGTTGGTGGATATCCCCTGACCTTTAGACCTTGTGACCCCTATATCTCAGGGTTATTTTGACCCACATTGCCCATATTCAATCCAATCTCGACCGAGGGATGACCTCAAGGTGTCTGTTCACCAAGTTACAAGTCAATCGGTCAAGTGGTTCCGGAGCTATGCCTATCACTAACAGACAGACACACAGACCCACATAGTGTTTTCATTAACCTCTTCGAAGAAGACTCAGAGGTTAATAAATTAATTATCGCTCGATTAAACGGTGAATGAAAACATAGCGAGGAAACCTGCATATCTGAGAGTTCTACATAATGTTCTCGAAGATATGTAAAATCTGCCAACCCACATCAGTCCACCACACTGAGCCAGCGTGGTAGACTATGGTCTAACCCTTCTCTCACTGAGATCAAGCCCGCGCCCAACCAATTTTTATTCAGGACTGACATTATTGTCAATTTAAAAGAATGGACATGAGTTTCTTGCAAATATCTTTTCATAAGCTCTTTGCCTAAACCTAGCAACTAACTTTAACGTAAATTCAATAACTACACTCAATTTACTAATGGTGCGTTTCCTCTGACGCGGAGCTGGACGGAGTGGAGCGGAGAAGAGCAGTGAAAAGTAGGAAGTGTTTGCATTGAAGCGAAGCTGAGCAAAGCGGAGCGGGCGTAGTGGAGCTGAGCAGACCAGAGCTGCAGTGATGTTGTTATCCGGTGTCTTTCACCATAATTTCCCACGCCATATCTTTGGTTTCATTGCATTTGTATGTTGTCAGTCAATTAGTTTCTCATCCATTTTAATTCACATACAAAGTCGATGACGTGTGAAGTGTATGACGTAGTATCGCTAACTAAACTAAACTGCAGCGCACGAGTCCTTTACTGACAAGTGTACAATAGCCGCCGCGCCGCGCCGCCCCGCCCCGCTCCCCTCCGCTCCGTGCGGCGCCACAGCCCGCTCGACTCCGTTCTGTCCTGCTCGGGGCCGCATATTCATTTATTTTATTTGAAAGACCGCTCCGCTCCATTTGCACTGTTTGTATTGGCCAGTTCACGGCCCGCTTCTCTCCACTCCGCCCAGCTCTGCATCAGTGGAAACGCACCCTAACTCACGAACTTTTCTGTTCATAAGTGTTACTTTGTGACTTACATGAATAAATGATTTTTGAACTTGACTTATTATAACTCATGATATTGACTAAACAGCTGCTCACCTGACGCCGATGTGCAGAATGTCAAGTTCGGAGGCAAAGGTTCCAAGAACTCGTCGTATTCTGACTCCTCTGGGATTTCTGAAGCCATATCGTTGCTCCAAGTACCGATTTCGAAGCCCTGGCAATTAAGGAAAGTGTGGTTAAAACGACCGTAATGTTAGTCCATTTCTGAGATGATTCTTTAACGTTGAGGATAAAGCTATTCCTAGACGGTATGTTGCTTGCTATCACTACATATTATGAAATAAAGTCGCCCACCGCGTCTGTCAGTCTGTTTGTTGTCTAAACCTTCGTCATGAATAACTGTCTATTGGTGAGACCTGCATGGAAATCCGTTCAGTAGTTTTTGAATTTATCGCGCAACAGACAGACATGTGGCGGGGTACTTTGTTTTTCAATATGTAGTCTGTACTCACCCCCGCGGCATCCTCTTTTTCTTGTAATATATCGTTAATAGTCTTCTCTTTTGGCTCCTCTTGTATCTTCTCTTCTTCCTTTTTCTCCTCTACCTCCTTCTGCTGTCTTTCTTTCTCTTTTTCTTCTCTCTCAGTTTCTTCTTTTTCTCTGAAAGTATAACTTAGATATTCACATATGTCTCATGTATAGTTGGATTGCAGTCGAAAGTAAGATCCCAGGTTCGCTTCTAGTATCTGGTTAACTCTGGTTATCTAAAAAATTAAATATAATTAAAGAAAAACTGTAATTATTGTAGCTTAATTTCTGTCAATAAATCAATATTAGGTATCTATATATTAATACGTGAAGCAAAAACTTTGAACCCCTTTTTACGAAAATTGCGCGGATGGAGGAGTATTAAATTTGGCACAGCTAAAGTTTATATGGAGAAGGAGGGGCGAAACCTAATATTTTCATAAAATATACGTTAGACATACATTAAATTAATGAAAAAACACTACACGCACACAACCAGGCATTTGATACAGGCAGCCAAATCGCGTTCGTAGTATATCGGAATTGTTCGGCTGATGTAGTACTATTCTTCGTAACTATGGTTACATATATCAATATAATAATTTGTTTGACAAAGATAACTAAATTAACCTGTATAGATCGAAATCTAAATGAAATGTGATTATAAAGATATAATTCTAGACAATATCTTAATCAATTATGGTCGAAATTCGACCACTAGGCGACCGCTAGTTATTATATGTACGAAACGAATGTAACGAAAATAGGCTCGCCGCCTATTTATATACAAAGTGGCGCAAAATTATCACATTAAATGATATAACTGCCTTAAGCTAGTTGATATAATTAACATAGACAAAAAAACCTATTTTCGCCGAAATTAAGAAATGAATTTTTTTAACAAAATAAATAAAATAAGACACAAATTGGAACACCATTGTAATAAGCACACATTAACCTATTTCTTTTCATCACAAGATTATGGACCTTATTTTCTTTTCTTTTGTTTGTTTTGTTTTAATATCGCTGCTTGAGGTCTTTGACATTTATCTCTGCATTATACATGATGTTCTAAATTAAGATAACAAAAATAATGTCCTGTGACTAAACTACTGAATACATTTGGTTCATAATTTGTAAATCGTCAAAGAATACCATGAGGTATATGTGGTATCAATTAATGTGATAACATCTGCGCCACTTTGTATATACATTGAGCTGCAAAAATACATACCCATGTCAAAACTAAATGGTATAAGACGGTGATTGACGCCATCTAACGGAAATCGATACAAGAACTGTTAAGTAGTATATTTATATCGTAATAGAGGGCGGTGCACTACTATAAAATAAAATGAAGTAGATTTCTTTATTACTCAATTTTGATAAATGTACTTAAAACAATTTTTAATCTCTATTCACAATAGGTTATTTTATAAAAGAACACATTTCATGGTAAAACAAGAAGCAAAGAATTATAAATGAATTTATTAATTTATAGTGGGTAGTTTATCTTATAGATATTTTCGATGACTCGCTATTCTGTTCGTACGCAAACATTATTCTGTCCCTGTTCGAGTGTCTTTTCGGTTGAGATTATAACTTCTTATAAATTTCACTTATTTGCTAAAATAAGTACACGTTGCAATATTTATAACACAAGGCCATCTAATTCATCCATATTCATTCTAAATCGAGTGTTAACTTAAGGTATCCATGCACTATTACAAGTGACTGTTCATCTAACGCTTATATCTCCGAACAAGAAGAAGGGAGGTGTACACTGCCGATTTCATAGCTCTAAGTTGCTATTAAAACTTTCTTGGCAGAAAACCTCATAACTTCTGTCTTCTGTTTACGCAAATGTTATTCATTGAAATTAAACTAATTTCTACGGATTTTATCGCGTTATTTATTTAACACTGTATTACATACATACATTAATGGCCACGGGGACTATGGCTGCTGAAAAGCAAAAAAACGTCTGGGAAAGTGTAAACCTAAATATAAATAGATTTAATAAGTTTATTAGATTAAAAACTAGTAAAATTCAATAGTAGTAGTAGTGTAACAGTTTCAAAATTATGTAATACAGTGTTAAATAAACGACGCGATAAAATCCGTATAAATGAGTTTAACCTCATAACTTCTTTGTTCCGACTCGAGACCACATGCAGTGCCCGCATTCACTACCGCATATAACTAACTAGTAAGAAAGAGGCAACTTACCTAATCTCTTTCTCCCTCAACTCTTTTTTTAATTCCTCTTCTTCCTTCTTCTTTTCGTTCTTTTCTGAGTCTGCGCTTAACACCTGCAACGTAAAAAACACATTAAATTTATTTTGTGTGTATGTGTTAATTGTTGTCCTTGACAACTTTACGCGGACTATGGGTTAGCGCAGAAGGCTCCCAACCCTTAAGAAATAAATCAATGGTTTTTATACGGCGCCCGCCTCATGAATAAATTCTGTGTCGCGGGGGACTTTACAAACATTCAAACAACGGACACAAAGAACATTCAGACTCGGAACATACATACATACGCCTATTTCCCAGAGGGGTAGGCAGAGACTATGAATTTCCATTTGCTACGATCCTGACACACTTCTCTAGCTTCATTCACTTTCATAACATTCCTCATACGCGCTCGGACTCGGAACAACCATTTGTAAATCACACAAAGAACAATGCCTATTACTGGCCCAGTTTTGGAACTCATGGGCAGCACAATAAGGTTTAAATTAGTTGTGGAATAATTATTGTATAATATAATATCATTTATAGATATTACTAAAGGTGTGCCAAGAAACTTATTCATAATTTCTATTTAAAAAGATGTTACAACGTCTAACTAGTCAAAGTGTAATAGATTAGAAGTTGCTAATAAAAAATAATTATATTAAATCAATTAACAATATAATTATAATCATACATTGTTAAACGATTTAATATTTTATTTAGATTATATATTTGCCATTCTTATCTTATCTTGATCCGGGGGCCAGTCATTGTAGACCGGCGACACTTCGACCCAGTGGGATCTTTTGTGTCGGCCCCGAGGTTTATCCTTGAGCTATCTCCCTATGAATGTACTGCATCAGTCGCAGCGTACACTTCAGAGGGAGAAGCCTGAAGTCTTCAGGGTTCGGATATGCCAATCCCATCAGACCCATCCTTAGTCCGGCCAACGCGTCACATTCACACAGTAGGTGTGATATGGACTCGTCCTGTTCACCACAGGCTCTGCAGATCGAATTGTTTGACAATCTCAATCTGCACAGGAAGTCGTTGGTGCCAAAATGACCAGTAAACGCTCCTGTGAGTAGGCGTATTTGGCCCTTGTTGTACCCGCAGAACTTCCGGATAAAGCCCGTGGCTCTGTTTGCAATGAATTTCTTGGAGTGTTCCAGACCCCTAAGGGCCCATCCACTCTAGCCTGTGTTTATCATTGCCATGTTCATTCAAAGCTGCCTTGACGGTACTCTCAGAGAGACCTACGAATGGCTCGGAGCCCACAAATTGTTGCTCCGAGCCCTTTTTGGCTAATACATCAGCCTCCTCATTACCCTGCACCCCTGCATGCATATTTGCCATTAGACAATTTTTTTTTTTTTTTTGAGATTTGAAACTAATTTTTCAATAATATTATGAACGTGGCAGACTTCTAATCAATCTCAGATTATTAGTTAAGCACTCATTTATCTAATGCAATAACAACTAGTACAAATTTTGACTGTCCACTTCTAGGCCGGTGGCATTATGAAGGGTGGGCATTGTTGTTTTAATCCCGAGTGGGATTCGAACTCACAACACAAGACGGCTACTTAAATCACTACGTCATTCGTCCAGTCAGATATATCATATAACAAACGCTCTCTTCTACGAGCCCCAATGCAAAAATGTTCGTCTACTAAGAAAATTGAATGTAACCATGTATTGTAAGTGTAATATAGATAAGTAATGTCGGTTTAAAGAGTCTAACAAATAAAAATGAGATTAGTAAATTAAATTAAGTTTATTTACTGTGAAGTACTAAAATAAAATATTTTGTTGTTACAAAAAAAATATGAATTCTTCCATCAATTATAACTCAGTTATACTATAACAGTTCGGCTATCGCAGTTGAACACGCAAAACAGTTCGTCTACCACTTGGTTGTATCTCCTTTACTATCAATAACGGATTTAATCCTAAGTGGCATCGTCGCTACTAACTGTTCACATTCTTCTGGAGTTGTTGAATCCCAAACAGTCTTAATTTTCTCCTTTAAATCTTTTTTTGACCTTGATGGATTTTTTCGCAACATATTCTTCATTTTCCACCACATTGTCTCAATAGGAGACAAATCTGGACTGTTTGACGGCCACTCCATTGTAGGTATTTGTTTAGAGGTGAACCAAGCCTTTGTTGTCCTTGCAGTATGACAGGAAGCACCATCTTGTTGAAAAACATAGGCATTTTGATGTTTCAAAATCGGAATGGACGGCAATAAACTCGTTTCTAAAATGTTTTGGTATTTTACTGCATTAACAGTCTCGTCTACAAATTGCAGGCGACCCACACCTTGTGCTGACATGCAGCCCCATATCATTACAGACGCAGGGAACTTCACTTTTCTCTTGATACAGCCTTGGTGAAATGCTTCATCTTTATTTCGGAAAATTTTTTTCGTACATCACCGACAGTCACCTCGAATTTGAACTCGTCACTCCATATTATTTGACGCTACTGGTCAGCAGTCCAGTTTAAGTGATCACGAGCGAATTTTAACCTTTTCTTTTTCTGAAGTAATGTGAGTAAGGGTTTCTCTTTAGCCGTGTAAAAGCCGTAACCCATTCTCTTCAGGACTCTTTTACAAGTATCGACCGAGACATCTTTTTTAATCATATCACGCCGTTGTACGGTAAGCTCTCTGCACGAGCACGACGGTTTTTCTTTATAATTTTCTTTAAAACACGGTTTTCAGCTTCACTCGTAATACGAGGGCGGCCTGATCTCTTCAAACACGAAACTGTGCCGTTATTTTTGCTATGCTGGATTATTGACTGGACAGTTGATCTTGGCAATAATAAGTCTTTGGCGATTTGGTATGCAGATTTCCCATTATCACTGCTTGAAATAATAATTTTTCGAACTTCTACCGCGATAGGTTTTCTACGACCCATATTGCTCAAAATTATTAGCGAAAATAATGAAAAAATACTTGGAACACGCCTTTTTATAGTCTTTGACATCTTAAAAACAATTGAATTCTATTTTTAAGATAATTTATTTTTAAATTTTGGTGTAACAATTAAAAAAGTAATTTAACTAAGATACATAATTTTAAAAAAGGAATATTCTTTTCAATAGTACCAAAATAACGTTATTTATATGGAGTATTTTATTAAATAAATTGTTTACTGCTAGTGTCTTTCTAGGAACGAAGAAAGTTAAAAAGAAAAATGTGTTCTTCATAATGTGTGACTAGACGAACATTTTTGCATTGGGGCTCGTACATCCCCTAAGGGGTAGGTAGAAGGATATTACACCGACATTGCGTTAGCTATCTATTAAGACTTCGCCGAGCGAAATGTGCCAAAACAGGCGGTCACAGTTAAGTTGATAAAATCAACACTATTTGTTTAATACAAATATAAAATATACATTTACCATAACAATGAATGTGTTTACAATTAATCCGTGTAAAAAACTATAATAATTAATATTTTCGCCTACAAAATTACGTAAACTTGCACGAAAAATGCAAAACGTAACGTCTCGTGTTACGTGTTTTTTAGATTATAACAGTAGAAATCTATCCTATTTTACAGCTTAAACGAAACATAAATAGTTATATTACAATTCGTCCGTCCCGAATATTTAAGTCATTGGTTGACAATAAAGATACATATTTATCAAAAAAGCACTTCAAATTCTCTATACAATTTGACTATGGCGGCCGCGCGCCGATTTGAATATCGAGCTCTGTCATTCAGTCCAACCGCGTCTTACGCTCGGCGCAGTCTTAAGTTCCATAAAGCAGCGAGGTTATGGCCTAGGCCCGGCGCACATTGGCGGCACGGCAGATCCTTCGGCATCCCTACATGTAAGCGCACACTGGCGGTAACTATGCCGTGACATCCTTAAATATGCCGCGACGTCCTTAAGCATACCGAAGCATCCTTAGTCATGTCGTAGCGTCCTTAGATACCGTGCTCGCGCCTAGCATTTTTCACAATAGTCGTATCGCTTCTTCAGAACGGTCTTGACGCAAGCTTGTAAGTATGTATATAATGGTAGATTGGGACTTGCTGCGGTATCCCGAAGACTGCCAAAGCGTTCCGAGGGATACCAAAGCGTTAAGAAGGCTGCCGATACGGCATGCCTAAACATACCGCGGTATTGCTTTTGTACTTACGATTGTTAACATTAAAATTTCAACTTTATTTCCATACGATTAGGTTATATTTTTATTCGTCGTCTAAAAATATCTTGCCATGCCGTGTCGCCAATGGGTGGCGGGATTTACTATCCGGCACGGTTCACGGAAAAATTATTGTCCAAAAAGCCATCTAACTATTTGTTGGCCATACCTGGGATTCGAGCCCGAGACCGCATGCACAGAAGTAGTAGGCACTGTGGTAGTGTATGCACATTACCGCAGTCCCACCGATGCAGTCATCATATTTAATAATAATATTCTATCACATACACACAACACCATCTAGCCCAAACTAAGCAGAGCTTGTACTATGGGTACTAGACAATGGATAAACATACATTATATATATTTTTTTTGTAAATACATACATATTATACATAGAAACATCCAGATCAAGACAAACATCCATGTTCATGCACACAAATGTTTGACTTGTGCGGGAATCGAACCCGCGACCTCAGGCGTGGCAGTCGGTTACACTAACCACTACGCCATCTAGGCCGACATTTATTTATATATAGACTAGATTTTGCCCGCGCCTACGCTCGCGTAAACTTAAGATAGGTTAGATTAGTAACATTACTTTTTTCTGGATGAAAGGTATCCTATATCCTTTTCTGTACCCCTGACAACGTGTATGAGAAATTTCATAATAATCAATCGAGTAGTTAAGGCGTAAAAGCATAACAAACAATCAAACAAACTTACATTCTAATATTCTAAATAATACTTGCTGTCCCGACAGACATTGTCCGGAACACACGAAAAAATAAAAATAAATAAAAACCATTTCTAAACCATTCTCGAATCCACTTGAAAACACACAAAAATTTCATGAAAATCGGTCCAGCCGTTTAGGAGAAGATTTATATATATAAAGATTAGTTAGGATTGTATAATATAATAATATAATAAAACACATTTGTGTATTATCTATTGGTTATGCATAAATACGCGTGTTTTTTCATTGTTTGTTAAGTGATAACTACACTGTTGTACTATTGGGTAATACACTTGTAATAATAGTTGTATGTGATGTGTGAAATAAATAAATAAATGTAATAAAAAAATGAAACGAATAAATTAAATAAATAAATGAAACGAATAAATGAAATAAATAAATGAAACTAATAAATGAAATAAATAAATGAAATAAACAAATTCCAAACCACACAAATCATTGTTGTCTTATCTGATTTTAGGTACTATCAGTATGCTTTCAATCGCTGTATTTAGGGCGAGCCACGTCTGAGGGCTAAAACCTACTTTAAGGATTGAACTACTGACCTCAGCTAAACTCCACCCAAAGTCCAGCGCGGGCCACTGGAAGCCTGGCATGGTCTCCTCGTTAATCTTGGGTATACCAAGACCAACGTCAATGGCTACTGCGCGTCGAATCTCGTCGGCTATCAGCAACGCGTTTATTCTGTCAACAAAATATATCTCTATAATATCTGTCTCACCGCTGGGTACGGGCCTCTTCTCAGTGTGCGAAGGGTTATGCCATAGTCCACCACGCTGGACCAGTATGGGTTTCCGGACTTTACATATGTTTGAGAACATTATGTAGAATTCTCAGACATGCAGGTTGCCTCACGACGTTTTCCTTCACCGATTATTTAATTAATTCATCTTAATAACATGTTAAAACAACAGGTTAATAAATGATGATTATTATTTAATTAAATCATTTTTATCTAAACCTATCGTGTGATACTGCCGGTCTGCGCTGCGACTCAACAGGTTAATAAATGATTATTATTATTTAATCAAATCATTTTATGTAAATCTACCGTGTGCTACTGCCGGTCTGCGCTGCGACTCAACAGGTTAATAAATGATCATTATTATTTAAACAAATATTTTTTATTTAAACCTATCGTGTGATACTGCCGGTTTGCGCTGCGACTCAACAGGTTAATAAATGAACATTATTATTTAAACAAATAATTTTTATTTAAACTTATCGTGTGATACTGCCGGTCTGCGCTGCGACTCAACAGGTTAATAAATGATCATTATTATTTAAACAAATAATTTTTATTTAAACCTATCGTGTGATACTGCCGGTCTGCGCTGCGACTCAACAGGTTAATAAACGATCATTATTATTTAATCGAATCATTTTTATCTAAACCAATCGTGTGATACTGCCGGTCTGCGCTGCGACTCAACAGGTAAATAAATGATCATTATTATTTAATCAAATCAATTTATCTAAACCTATTGTGTAATGCTGCCTGTCTGCGCTGCGACTCAACAGGTTAATAAATGATCATTATTATTTAATCAAATCATTTTTATCTAAACCTATCGTGTGATACTACCGGTCTGTACTGCGACTCAACAGGTTAATAAATGATCATTATTATTTAATCAAATAAATTTTATCTAAACCTATCGTGTGATACTGCCGGTCTGCGCTGCGACTCAACAGGTTAATAAATGATCATTATTATTTAATCAAATAATTTTTATCTAAACCTACCGTGTGATACTGGCGGTCTGCGCTGCGACTCAACAGGTTAATAAATGATCATTATTATTTAATCAAATCAATTTTATCTAAACCTATTGTGTAATGCTGCCTGTCTGCGCTGCGACTCAACAGGTTAATAAATGATCATTATTATTTAATCAAATCATTTTTATGTAAAAGTACATTAGCTTTTACATTTATGTGAATAAATAACATAAATAACAGTCGATAAAGAAGATAATCTGATACACAGATGCACTACCTAATACCGTCCTTCTTTTTGGCCTTAATATGTCAAATATTGCACCATTCATTTGTCAAGTCTTAGAATATTAGACATTATAATAATAATGTCTGGCCGCCGATGAGTCGCTGCGACTCTATAGGTTACTATTAACCTACTTGTGAGAGAAAATACACATTTCCTTACCACTTCGGGGGTATTAAGTAGTCTACACATACCTGTACAAGACACAAGGTAACGCGACGGTAGCGAACCACAGCGGCGCCGCGAACGGATGGACTCGACACAGTTCTGGTACTAGGATCTGTTTTTGATCTAGACGATCACGCTTGGCCCGACGGGTTCTTTCTGATGATACAGGTAACGCCACGCCTTTACGGTTCACGTATCTGGAATAAAAAAAGATTAGAAGTTGCGAGACTAATGGACTGAGTCATATGCGTACAGTACTTTTTTCAGGATGAAAGGTATCCTATGTCTTTTTCTGTACACCTGACAACGTGTATGCGAAATTTCATGATGATCGGTCGAGTAGTTAAGGCGTGAAAGTGTAACAAACAAACTCACATTCGTATTTATAATATTAGTTACAGGTGGAGGTCTCGAGTTGTTTATGCAAAATTGAACTTGGACAGCGTTGGTGGACACAACTGCGCACGCGCTTCAAGAATATTTGGGCCCCGACTCCCGCCTCGCGTGCTACTAGCATTAAATATTTTATATTAAACTTTTTGTAAATTTGGATTTGGGACCTTAAGGTATCCATGTAATATTACAGGTGACTGTACACACAGCGACGCATCAACCTAGACTGTTTGGACTCTGAACTATTAGAAGTTGAACGCTGCGAATCGTGCGAGAGATTGCGTTATATTTTTGTTATTTTGTCTCATTCACGCTGAACGGGATGCGACGCTCTGTCCTTACATCGACACCACCATGCACTGTCCCTTGCCGACAATTCTCTATTTTGTATGTAGCGTAGTTATGCGTATATAGGGTGTGTTACTTAATGTGTAGCCGTGTGTACTTATTCATGTTGTGTTATTGCTTCACACACATTCCTTATATTGATGCACCTGAATGTGACCCACCTACAACGCAGCGTATCGGGTCAATGTACAGCAAAGCTCGTGCACACATTCTAAATGCACTATCGTTCATTACTATATAAGCAATTCTTCGTTCTATTTCTATACAGGGTGATTTTGAAATCGTGTAATTCCTTTTAACCACGCATTCTACTGGTGATATAGAATAACCCTGACAATATTATTTATTTTTCTTTCGCTGTGCTTACGAAGCTATGAGTACACTCCACCCTCGTGCAGTGGAATTATATCGGCCTGATATAATTCTTCGAATCTACTTACCTAGGAGTAAGAAGATTCAATCTCGCACTAGTATGGTCCACGTCCAGCAGCGGCTGGTCTCTCTGCGTCAAGGTCACTCCGTATTTACTGCTGTAGTAATCCCTGAAGCTTGTGTGGCTAGCTGAAGGAAACGAGGAGTCCGGAGTCAGGTTCCAACATATCTCCGCTACGAGAAAGAACTAGAAAGAAAGAAAATACATATATTTTGACAGGAAATTATTGGTATTTTAAATAAAACGACCTGTTCTCTTTAGAGACATTAGCAAAAGTGAATTCATTTACTAAGGAAGTGACAAGGAACGCGGCATCTATTGTTTATAAACTTTACAACAAACAGGTGCTACTTGTATTAAATATTAATAATAATAATAATAATAATAATATATTCTACCACATACACACAACACCATCTAGCCCAAACTAAGCAGAGCTTGTACTATGGGTACTAGACAATGGATAAACATACATATATACCTTTTTCTTTTGTAAATACATACATATTATACATAGAAACACCCAGTCCAAGACAAACATCCATGTTCATGCACACAAATGTTTGACTTGTGCGGGAATCGAACCCTGCGACCTTAGGCGTGGCAGTCGGTTACACTAACCACTACGCCACCGAGGCCGACAAGTGCCCCACTTTACAAACATTCAAATAACGGACACAAAGAACATCCAGACTCGAAACAACCATTTGTGGGTCACACAAAGTTTTGTCCCGTGTGGGATTCGAACCCACAACACTCGGTTCAGTGGCAGTGACGAGGCAACAGCTTAAACCACTAAGACATCCGAGCAGTCAAAGCTAATAATATTAAGTTTGAACTGTTGTACTGACCTGAGGTTGATCCTGGTTCCTATACCACGGAGTGACGACCGCCTCTCTGTATTTGTCCGCGTCGAACACAAACGTCTCGTTTGGCTTCAGCAGTGGATTGTCCATCTTCTTGACTTTACCTCTCTTTTCTCGTACAGGACCTTTTGCCTAGAAAAAGTTAGATTAAAAATGTATAGTAAACCTATCTACTAATACTAGATGCTAAGAGGTCGTTCAGTATTGTGTAAGCATATGAGGTGTAGGGTAGTCTTTGCTATACTTGCTGACTGCACGCGGCTCAGTGGCGTACCGTAGTGAGGGCGACAGAGGCGGCTCTTTCAGGGGGCGGCAGAGGCGGCGCTTTTAGGGGGCGGCAGGGACGGCTCTTTTAGGGGGCGGCAAAATTTCACAATCAATAATAATAATATCTTGTATATATTTGAACCATTTAATGACGACCGAGAGGAATGGGTATCTACCCATTCCTAGACAGTCAAGAACAGTCATCATTATTGTGTATTGTTCATCTGAATAATACACAATAATGAAAAATCAAAATCAATATAAATTTATTCAAGTTAGGTTACAAGGTAACACTTATGAATGTCAAAGATACAATTCTTTTTCTGTGAATTTGCGTTTATTGCCACGTTCAGTAAAGCAAGGGTGTAGGGCTCATGAGCAGAACGGGCAAGATACTTACGGCCACTCTTTTTAATCGCCAAGTTTACAATATTTTGTAAACTTGACTGTTCTTGCCGAAAAGTAATTTAGAATTACCTACGTACCTTTTAAATTTAAATACCTAAATAAGAGAGCGGCAAAAATTTTCTTTTGTCCCGGGCGACTGACACCCACGCTACGCTACTGCCGCGGCTTCGTTTGTATAAATGTTGGTTAGGTCGGGCTAGTAACAGTACATTTTTTAGATTAAAGGTACCCTATATCCTTTCATATTACCATGACAACGAGTATCCTAAGTTAAGTTAAGGTGTCAAAACGTAAAAAACATACAAACCAACTCACGTTCGCATTTATAATCTTAGTTGCGGCAACCTGACCCTATTTTTCGGATTGTTACTAACATAATTAGCTCAACATAAACTGTATGCCAAAGGCAATAAAATTATGGCCAAGTATTATTATGCCAAACTATATTGGAGGGAAAACATTATGCGAAAAGAGATCCCCACCACACAGCTACTTACTTAACTCTACTACTCACAAATGGACATTACTGTAATGTACTATCGACTTGAGCGACGGTTGACCACCCCTAAGGTTAAAATCGCATAGCATGCCAACACTTGGTAGACCTCCCGTGACACGCCCCTTTTTTTGTTTGAGTTTTTTTACACTTTACATTTGTTTACTGATTCTAAGGCGATACAAACTCAACTCAGTCAACATGTGCAAGCGAAATTTTTCCTGAAATGGTCAACCGTCGCTCAAGTCAATAGTACCAAGACAGCTATCAGCTGTTCTGTTTTACTGTTTATTTACTTGTTGTCAATGTCACGAACTCAAACCCATTGATATAATTATACGTTACTATAGCGAGATGGCTTAGTTTTATTAAGCCCCGCCTTTTTTGGAAAGATTCTTGTCGATATTTTTGGGCGGTGAGAATGCTTCGATGTTTTATTTCCGTTCACCGAGTCCAATAAACTACGGTGCCAACTAAAAGTCTATCTAATATTATCTTCTGTTTACGCGAATGTTATTCATTGAAATTAAACTACTATATATTGTCACGCGGACCGCGCGTGCCTTGACGGCTGCGCGCGAGTCGGAGTGGTGGCTGGCGCCCCCCTTCCCCTCCTGACCGGCGGTAGCGATATATAAGCCCGATCGCGTCCTGGACTTCGCTTCTTCCGGCCCGGCTCCACACCTTCAGTTAAGTGTTCCTGACTACAAGGACCACGAAGCAAGCCTTTAGCGAACCACGCCCTGACTATAGTTATATAGTAAAGATTGTTACTCTTATACTTGTAATCTAAATACATTAAAAGTGTAATTGTCATACCTTCTATTATTATTTCTCTCGCATTAAATTCACCTAGGGACACCACGCCCCTACGGCGTGGCCTGATCCTTTTAGATCTACTGATCTCCTACAGAAACCACTCTAAAGGTTACAATTTGGTTTTTATCACGTATCCACTACCTGAGATTTGTCAAACCACATATTCTCGCTAAAGAACACCGATTCCTACCAAGGATGCTTCGCGAGGCTATTGAAATCAAAAAACATCCCAATTTCAATAGAGAAGATGGTTGGAATGTACCACCAGCTTGGGATCCAGTAATACAAATAGTCAAACCCAAGAAGAAGCAAACCACAGCTAGACTTCATGATACTTTGAGCTCATTCTGAGTAAATAGAAACACCAATGATTAAATTATGTTCGGGTACATTGAGACAACTACCATCTTAGTCTCCCCGTGACCATGGCTGCTGAAAAGTAACCGAAACGTCGGGGAAAGTGTAAACCTAAATATAAATAGTTTAAATAATTTTATTAGTTTATAAATTAGTAAAATTCAATAGTAGTAGTAGTGTAACAGTTTTTCAAAATTATGTAATAGGTACAGTGGTAAATAAACAACGCGATAAAATCCGTATATAGTAGTTTAATTTCAATAAAGGTCTATCCACACATATCAGGGTCGTGCCCGGAACGTGGACGAACCGCGTCCCGTCACGGGCTCAAAAAATATCGGTGTGTACATTTTATATGAACTCGTTCACACACGTCCGTGCCCAAGCCGGCACGGCAACGGAGCTTCAGTGTACTAGCATGGCCACGGCCCTGTAACGTCCTGGGCACGGCCCTGATATGTGTGGATAGACCTTAAACCTAAATATTGACATTATATTTATAGAATACTAGATTATGCCCGCAGTTTCGCTCACGTTAACATAGAATTTGTCAATTTCTATCCTTCAAAAACAGTATCTTTTTTACTGCATGAAAGGATACCCTATGTCCTTTTCTGTAATTCTGACAATATTATGCGAAACTATATGATGGTCTGTCAAGTAATTAAGACGAAAAAGCGAAACAAACATACTCACACGTAAAATGTGAAGGGAACAGAAAAGAACATAGGGTTCCTTTCATCCATATTAAAGTACCGTTCCTTTTTTTTTTTCTTTTTTGATCCAGGAAAATCCTTTATGGATACCCTCTCCCCCGGGGGGAAGGAAGTTATGTGCGACTCTCCGCCCCTGAAGGGGGTCGGAATACACACTACAAACCTGGGGTGAGCAGTCCCTCCGCCGACGGGGTAGGGCGAGATGGGGTCGCGTTAGCAGTCACCATCCCGCCCCGGCGGTTGGCCCGGCTGATGGTAACCGGGCCTCAGCACCTGTGGAGGGGTGGTCTTGCTCACCAAGGCCACCCCTCAGACGTGTGGGGCCGTGCAAGCCGGTAGAGAGTCCCCCGACTCTGTACCACTGACCCCACTATGATAAAGTACCGTTCCTAATCTAACATAACCTAACCAACAAGTAGATGAGTGAAGCCGCAGGCAAAATCTAGCTTATAACATTAGTTAAGATGAGTAAAAAATTAACTGTCCAGGCCAAACCAGGCCTAACGTGACAAATATTGCTCTTCTAAAAGCCCTCGAGGTATACATGCTATAGAAGACCCGATTGGTCTTCTAAAAACTCTCAAGACTTACCTTAGCTTCTTCTTCTTCCTCCTGTTCCGGCTGCCACAGTATTGCAGTGTCGATGTCAGACACCTTCTTGTCTTCTGTATGTTGGTAGATCAGCTCCAAGAACGCCCAGTCAATATCTATCTTGGTGGTACCGTCGGGTCTGGTCGCTGAAATGTTAAGATAAGTTCAGGTTTTTGTGTCTCGGTGGCGCAGCAGTCATCATAATAAGATAAGATAAGATCATTTATTTGCGTAAACTTGTGTATACATATAGAAATATTATAAAATACATGAAAGATGTTACATAATTGTTGTCCTTAAATGTTTGCCATAATGTCAGAGTTAGTTTAATGATTGAGATACCATTAAAGTGTCGAGTAAAATATCATTTAAAACAAGTGAGAAAGGGCAATGAATTGCCGTAAATTTTAGAGATCGAAAAATTTGTTCAAGTAACATGCAAAGGGCACGTGATACCACGTGACCTTGAGGTCAGAGGTCAAAGGTCATAGTAATTTCGGGGGTATATCGACTATGCTGAGTCGAATGGTGCTGACCGCGAGTCTCTAGCTCTTACGGTTCTTGAATTGAAAGATGTATAGCAAACACACGGACGGAGAAAGCTGTTGTATAAGATTTTTTCGAACTCTAGAATAACACTATTGTATGGGTTTAATCTTGCCTACGATTTATGATAGTGACGACAGTCGATGATATTTGTAGGGACACATGTACATGTATGCATTCCATTGTGTTCGTATGCTGAATTAGCAGATTATGTATGTGTGTACTTATTATGTATGTGTGTACTTAGAGGCGGCTGCGCCCGCCATCTAAGATGGTAGTCGCTAATATATGGAGTCACAGTAACAACGTGTATCATTCCTCTCCTATACTAAACACCTTCTGATATAGGTATATAGACTCTCACATATATATCCCTATAATATTGATTAACAGATTGCGTAATAGAAAATGATAAACAAACACAACCTTTTGCGACAAATGCTTTATTAAAATGACAATGTAACAAGTGAGAAACGGCAATGAATTGCTGAAAATCTTAGATTTTGAAAAAAATGGTTTAAATAATATGGAAAGGTCACGTGATACCATGTGACCTTGAGGTCAGAGATCAAAGGTCATAGTCATTTGGGTGATATATCGACTATATTGAGTCGAATGGCGTTGACAGCGAGTTCTTGAGTTGAAACTTGTATTAACAGACAGACGGACAAAGCTGTTATAATAATATATACATAAAAGATTTTCGAACCCTAAAAAGTGCTGACACGCACCGCGGTGCCATTTATGTATATAAAATAAAATTAAACTGTACAGTCGTCTGTACAACTACTGAAGCTTTTAATTCAAAATTGTCAAAAGAAAACTATGATGCAGGGTACGAAATGCTAGTTTCGTACTATTTTTCCTTTAAATAAGACAAGTCCCGCACTACGATTAAGACCTATGCGTTAATTTAATTTGGCTAAGGAAGAGCAGCTGCTTCTAACACAACCAAATGTTTACTTAAAAGGAGTCATTCAGACCAGAATTTTAATAAGATTTAAGTTAGCGTCAATAAATGTATTATAATTACTAGTGACCCGCAATAGCTTCGCACGGGTAGTACAAAACCTTCACAAATTATACACCTAAACCTTCCTTATGAATCACTCTGTTGATGAAAACTGCACGAAAATCCGTTGAGTAGTTTTTGAGTTTATCGCGGACAGACAGACAGACGCGCCGGGAAACTTTGTTTTATAATATAATAATAATAATATTCTACTACATACACACAACACCATCTAGACCAAACTAATCAGAGCTTGTACTATGGGTACTAGACAATGGATAAACATACATATATACTTTTATTTGTAAATACATACCTATTATATATAGAAACACCCAGACCAAGACAAATATCCATGTTCATGCACACAAATGTTTGACTTGTGTGGGAATCGAACCCGCGACCTCAGGCGTGGTAGTCGGTTACACTAACCACTACTTCATCGAGGCCGACAAATTTGTTGTGATTATGTGCCGCATCGCCTTAAGAAACAATCACACTTTGGACATAAAGAACACCCAGACTCCGAATAACCATTTGTGGATCACACATTTTTTTGTCCCGTGTGGGATTCGAATCCACAACACTCGGCGCAATGGCAGCGGCGAAGCGACCACTTAAGCAACTACGTCATCCGCGCAGTCATTCTATTTCCAGATAGGCTTAAGTGTTATTAACCTCTGAGTCTTCTTCGAAGAAGTTAATGAAAACACTATGTGGGTCTGTGTGTCTGTCTGTTAGTGACAGGCATAGCTCCGGAACCACTGGACCGATTGACTTGTAACTTGGTGTGCAGACACCTTGGTCATCCCTCGGTCGTGTTTGAATATGGGCCCTGTGGCTCAAAAGACTCCCGAAATATAGGGGTCACAAGGTCAGGGGATATCCACCAACAGAGTGATTTGGAAGTCCAAGGTAGAGGCTTTTGCCCAGCAGTGGGACATTACAAAAAGCTGATGAAAAAAAATGTCCCATGAAAACGAAGTTTTTACACCCATCTCGTTAAGTTTTAGTTTTAAGAAAGTATCTGGCTTGTAGACGTAATGCTTTCATCGTTATAACTAAAAGAAAGATCTCTTTAATAAATCAAAAAAGTCTGTCTACTCTCATATCTAAGCTATTAAATAGAAAGCACTTACATTTAACAGTAGGCACTATATAATAGTTGTTGTGCGTCGACCCATCACTCTGAAGCTTCATACCACGACGCCTTACCCTCAGCACCTCAGCGAACACAAACCGCATAAATCTAGAACAAGTTATCATAATAATGAAATATACTTTACTTGACAAAAATATTTATAACTAGCTTTGGGCATATATGTATCTTTATTACTGGAAGAAAGAAACCCTATGTCCTTTCTCTACCCCTAACAACGTGTATGTGAAATTGCATGATGATCGGTCGAATAATTAAGGCATGAAAGTATAACAAACAACCAATCAAACTCACATCTGCATTTATAATATTAATATGCGCCTCTTCTCAGTATGAGAAGGGTTAGGCCATAGTCCACCGCGCTGGCCCAGGCAGACCTTACGTATATTTAATACAATATATCTCGAGAAATAAGATAAGGGTTAGGCCATAGTCCACCGTGCTGGCCCAGGCAGACTTTACGTATCTTTAATACAATATATCTCGAGAAATAAGATAGCCTATGTCCTTTCCCAGGTTACAATCTCGAAATAGCAGGTGACTTGTAGCTTCCCTCAGAGTACAATATCGAGATAATAACGTAGCTTATGTCCTTCCCCATGATGTAATCTCGAGATGAAGTCTAGCCTTTGTCCTTCCCCACGATACAATCTAGAGATAATGGAAGTCCAGGTTTTATAATCTTGAGATAAAACTTCTAATGTCCTGCCTCAGGATTCAATCTCAATATAAAAGGTAGCCTATGACCTTCCCCCCAGGATACAATGTCTAGATAAAAAGGTAGCTTATGTTCTTCTCCAGGATACAATCTCCAAATAAAAGATTACTTTTACCCTACCTGGGACACAATCTCGAGATTAAAAGTAAACTATGTACATACCCAGGGTACAAACTCGAAATAATTAGTAGCCTATGTCCTTCTCCAGAATATACTCTCGAGATAATTAGTAGCCTATGTATATAATCTCGAAATAAAACGTAGCATATGTAGATCGTATCTTGGGGAATGCCCCCAATCTCGAGATGATTAGCAGCCCATATCCTTACCCAAGGTACAATGTCAAGATAATTGGTGGCATACTTCCTTCCCTAGGTTACAATCTCCAGATAAAAGATGCCCTATGTCCCTCTCCAGGATCCAATCTCGAAATAATTAGTAGCTTATGTCCTACCTTTCCCAGGATAAAATCTCGAGGCAATTATTGTATGAAAATACTATGTTATGACCGAGGATACAATCTCAAGAAAATTGGTAGAGACTACCAAATTATTAATCTCGAAATTGTATCCTGGGGTACACCTCAGAATACAATCTAAAAAGTCTCTAACATATATATAGTGTATCTTAGAAAAGGACACATCCTTCTCTAAGATACAAACTATTTCCTTGCCAAATGTAATTAAAATTGGTTTTATGATTTAATCGTAAAAGCGTTAAAGACTAAACAAGTTTAAATTTACAAACATCACTGACTCAAAGAAGAACAGAAGTGCGTCACATACCTAGTTTAAAATAAAATGGTCTACATACCTTCTGACCAGTCTTCCTCTACGAGGAGATAGTCTCACATCAGCGTCAGGGACATGTTCCACAGACACCCTGACTTCTCCCGAACGAGTGTACACGGGAAACGCAGGGATCTGCAAACTGAACATTCAAATTATACAGGGTTCATTGAAAATACTACGTTTTACCTGTAACTTATATATACCTTACCTACTTAACTACTGTTTCATCACATTTCATCTATACTTACTATTATTATTGTTACGGCTAGTGCCCTCTGGCGGCACTGTGGGGAAGAGTCGGTGGTTTCTAATAATAATTTATTACAGCACCATCTATTGACATCTTACGGAACTACGTATTTGTCAGTGCGAGCACAGTAGAGAGAGCGCTAGCACATTCTCGAATCATCGTGCGATTGCGTGCCGGGTATGGCTTTTCTAGAAAACCCCAGAAACGCTTTACCCGCGTATAAATAGAGCGCACGCACACCGCCGAGTCAGTTTACTATCGTAAGCGGTCAAGTGTTCATCGAAGCGAACGGAAGCGACAATACTACGGAGTTTGAAGCAATTACAGTAGAAAAGTGTAGTATAGTGTTTGTTGTGTGTTAAAGTTAATTGTGTACTAGAATAAAACGTGTTTTAGTCGGTAATATTGTTTTGTATTCTTATCCGTCGAACCCAGCACGTAACCATTATAAAGAGAGGAAAGCTTTGATTTTTAATTCGTTTGTTTGTAATCATTTAATTTAAAACTATTCAATCGATTTTGATTGAATTCTTTCATATTTAGAAAGGTATATTATCACCGAGTAACATAAGCTTAATACTTTTACTAACATATGTAACCTTTAGAGTGGTTTCTACAGGAGATCTGTCGATCTAGAAGGAACAGGCCACGCCGTAGGGGCGTGGTGTCCCTAGGAGAATTTAATGAGAGAGAATAATAATAGATGGTATGACAATTACACTTTTAATATATTTAGAATACAAGTATAGTCAGGGCGTGGTAACCTTTAACGATAAAGGCTTACTTCGTGTCCTTGTAGAATCAGGACACTTAGCTGAAGGTGTGGAGCCGGGCCGGGACAAGACCGACTGACGCCGTCCGCTCCTTATATAGTCTCGCGCCGCCGGTCGCGAGAGGTGCCTAGTGACGTGCGCCCGCGTTCGCCGGGCGCCTAGGCGATTATCGTCACACATAACCTAACCTTCTATTACGCGAGCGAATCCGCGGTCAAAAGCTAGTAATTCATTATTTTAACCACAACATCCAGATCACTTAAAATGTAACGAGATGGGTGTAAAAACCCAGGCTTCAACCTCGACGTCTTAAATGTAAAAGTAATGAATAGAAATGACCCCTATATCTCGGGGATCTTTTGACCTACAGGGCCCATATTCAAACTCGAGCGAGGTATGACTCCAAGGTGTCTGCACACCAAGTTACAAGTCAATCGGTCCAGTAGTTTCGGAGTTATGCCGGTCACTAATAGACAGACACACATACCCACATAATGTTTCATTAACCTCTTCGAAGAGGACTCACTTATTAACATAAGTGGCCAGTGTAGAATACTATTTTATAAATTTAATATGATAGCATTTAGAAGTATTAATCGTCAATCTATCTAAAGAGTACCAGATGTTAATGGCATTTATGTCAGTTTGGAGTGAATTTATATCATTACTAGGCCCACGGCTCCGCTCGCGTAAAAATAGGTTAGGTTATGTTAGTAAGAGTACTGCTTTAAAGTTGTTTAGTACTTTTTAAAGGTTGAGCAGTTTCTAGGTTAAATCCTTACAAACAAACAAAAAACAAATCTTTCCTCTTTATAATATTATTATAGATGATAAGATATAGTTCTGTATAACTTAATATCGTCTGCGAATATTTGGTAAGTGTATGTTATAATAATGTCTTCTGTTTACCCGAATGTTATTCATTGAAATATATATATATAAACTACTATATACGGATTTTATCGCGTTGTTTATTTTTTTTTTTTTTTTTTTTATTTATTTATTTCAAAACTATTAATCTATCATTACAGGTTCTTAACCTAATGCGATAGTATAGCAACATAACTAAAATCTAACATTTAAATACAGTAATATAATAAAATATCTTAAATCTATTAACAATAACTTAATATCCAGTATATAGCCTTTGTGAATTCGCTCACTGAACATGAAAATAGATCGATCCGATCTGATACGGTATTAAGCGCACGCAGCGCCCGCGTGCTGTAAGAGATTAGTGCGCGCGCGCGGCACCACTAGCAACGCCGGCCGCCGCCGTCGCCCCCTATACTCATCTGGGACAAAAAATTGAATCTCCTGCAGGATGGCTGGGTTATGTATTTTACCTCTTATAAGTTTAAATAAATAGCAGACCATGGCTGCTTCTCTACGTACTTCTAGTTTATGATAGCCTACCATTCCGAGGGTAAATAGAGAAGGATACAGTAGTGGATATCCCGGGTAAACGCCGTACAATTTTGAATATAAAAATCTAATAAATTTATTTTGTATCCGTTCTAACATAGATTTGTATTTGGCTTCGTATGGAGACCAAATCACTGCATTACACTCCAAGTGACTTTTGACGAGAGCCTCAAATAACGCTTTCAAAGCCTTAATGTTTGTAAATTGGTTAGCTTGACGTAAAACAAACCCTAAATTTCGATATGCCTTTTTACAAAGCTGTGTAACATGTTTTCGAAAATTTAAATCGACCGTAAAATGAATTCCTAAATCTTTAACCTCATTGACACGCTGTAGTGGTGTCCCATCTAGGTGGTAGTGGTGATGGCGTGGGGTGCGTGCACGGCTGAACGACAACACTGAACATTTGTTTACATTAAAATAAAGTTTATTTTCTTGGCTCCATTTTGCAACTCTATCGATATCACACTGGAGTATATTGCAGTCCGTTTCCTTCTTCACTTCAACAACCAGCTTCAAATCATCGGCAAATAATAAGCATGTGGATTTATTTATGACTGCAGGTAGGTCATTTATCATCAAGATAAAAAGAAGAGGCCCCAAATTACTGCCCTGGCTCACACCCGATCTAGTAAGGTAAGGTTCAGACAGGTATCCGCCACAGTCGACATATTGACATCTATCTCGCAGATAGTTGGCGAAAAATTTTAGCGTGTGTGGTGTGCACCCGAAGCTGGCTAATTTCGATAAAAGGATGTCGTTGTCGACCGTGTCAAATGCCTTTCTAAAATCTAAGTACGCAACATCCACTTGTAAGCCGGCATCTACAGACGGAACTAATTGTGACATCAGATGCATCAAGTTTCCTGTTGTTCCACGCCCTGGGCGAAACCCGTGCTGCGCGTCGCATAGTTGGGCACTTATTTGCGCATAAAGACAGCTGTGAATGACGGTTTCGAAGACCTTGGCTGGAGTGCACAAGATTGCAACAGGTCTGTAGTCACTGGGTGTCGGACCTCCCTTACCTTTCGGCACAGGAACCACTCGTGTGAGTTTCCATCGGTCAGGAAACGTAGCTGTATCTATACAAACATTAAATAAATGTAACAAGGGTTCCACTAATGTCATATGACAATCTCTAAAAACAAATGGTGGAATACCATCTGGCCCCACGGTGCGCTTAGGCGTGAGGCGGGCGAGCGCGCGCCGTACGTCGCTAGGGCTCAGGCGCGCGAGGTGCGTCCACGCGCTCGTCGGCGCTGCCGCCGCGACCGCCGCCTCCACGCTCAGCGCCGCCGGGGCACTATTATATACCGAGTGAAAAAATCTAGCGAACTCATCGGCGCACTCGTGTTCCGACAAAACGCGTCCGTTATTTGTTAATTTCTGTTTGCATAATCTACCTTTCCTAGATCGCATGTAAGCCCAGAACGCTCGTGGGTCGGTTGCCAGGTGATTTTGTACACGGTCACAATATAAGGCATGTGCTTTTGTCGTTTCAGCCTTTACTCTCGCCCTACTTTGAGAGAAAGCATTATAATCACTACGCGATTTGCTCGATTTGTACTTTTTATGAAGCTTATATTTTAACTTAATTTCTCTAATAATCTCGGACGTATACCATACGGGATAACTGTATCTATCTGTATTTATTGAGTGAAACTTCTTTTTAGGGACACAAATATTAAAAACTTCATATAACTTATTATAAAATAAATTAAGTACTACGTCAGGATCATTTATATCGTACATATCACTCCAGTCGATTCTAGTCAACAGATAATATAAGTGATTAAAATCAGCTTTCATAAAGTTCCATTGTTTACCTATTGTCGGTGTCGGGTTATGGTTTTGTGGTATATGTGGCGACGTGAGTACAGGGGGCGCCACCGGCACCCGCGACGCCGCTCCGCCGAGTTCGATACGTACCGCGAGTGGCGGGTGATACGCGTCCACGGGTTCCAGGGCCTCGTCCGCCTCGCTCACCGACACGCCGCCGCCACCGCCGTCGCGCGCGCTCAACACAAGGTCCAATTGCCTTCCACTACAATTAGGCACCATATTGCTTTGACCGAATTCACAGAAGGCTACAAAATATTCATAATAATTACGAACATTTATATTGCACGAATATAAATTGAAATCTCCCATTATAATTAAATTATTCCCATATTTTATACAAAGTTTCTCTAATAAATTAAACATTATCATATATTCATTTTCCTCTGTTTGTGGCGGAATATATACTACACAACAAGTAAACAAATATCGGCTTTGTTTATAAAATGTAGCACAAATCAACTCGAACCTATGACTGTCGATATCACTAGTATTCGGCATTGTTACTTTCCGCATCTCAATCCGCGGTGTGGCCACTAAAAGTACGCCGCCGTGCTTACGCCCATCCGCGCGATCACATCTTAATACTTGATACTCGGGTAACACGAACTCCGCATCTTGGATAGCTTCACTGAGACCAGTTTCCGTAATTGCGAATATATCTGATCCGGATGATTCCAGTAAGGATAAGAATTTTGTTGTCTTAGTACGTAGTCCGCGAACATTTTGATATAAGATGTTAAAGTTTCTACTTAACTTGTTGTTGGGTTGGTTTGGTTGGCCGACGAAACCAAATCCATTCACTAAACTCGCTATTAAGTGGCCATAAGTCCGGGTTACTGAGTTTTTCGAAGTAACTTTCCGTTACGCCAATCTTAAATGAAGCGTAACTCCGCTCAGTCTTAGGTTTTAATTGTTCGATAACTATTTCAGTATCCTTGCCCAATATATTTTTAATGTACTCCCTCAAATTTTCTTCCGTGGTAGATTTGTCCAATCTCCATACATGTAAGAACTTTTTACGTTCAACTGCTTTAATGGATTTATTTATCACTGTATTACAAATCCCGATCCCGAGAAAAGCCAGCCACAGTCGAGCGCCAGCCTGCTATACTGCCTTATGTAAGGGGTGTCACTGACAAGATTGGCTACATCTTGAAGCGAGCTTCAATCAACACATACTTCAAGCCGCCAACGAAGATAAGTCAATTTTTACCATCCGTCAAGTGCCAATTACCTTTACAAGATGCAGGATTCTATAAAATAGATTGTGACTGCGGACTCTCATACATTGGTCAAACCAAGAGAAGCATAGGCACCCGCATAAAAGAACACATAGCTGACGTAAAACACAAACGCTCGTTGAAGTCTGCTGTGTGTGAACATGTACAACAGGGGACCAACCACTACCTGAGATTTGACAAACCACAGATTCTCGCTAAAGAACACCGATTCCTACCAAGGATGCTTCGCGAGGCTATTGAAATCAAAAAACATCCCAATTTCAATAGAGAAGATGGTTGGAATGTACCACCAGCTTGGGATCCAGTACTTCAAATAGTCAAACCCAAGAATAAACAAACCACAGCTAGACTTCATGATAGTTTGAGCTCATTCTGCGTAAATAGAAACACCCATGATTAAATTATGTTCAGGTACTTTGAAATAACTACACTGGAACATTGAGACAACTACCATCTTAGTCTCCCCGTGACCATGGCTGCTGAAAAGCAACCGAAACGTCGGGGAAAGTGTAAACCAAAAATAAATAGATTTAATAGTTTAAATAATTTAATTAGCTTATAAATTGGTAAAATAAAATCAATAGTAGTAGTAGTGTAATATTTTCAAAATTTTGTAATACAGTAATAAATAAACAACGCGATAAAATCCGTATATAGTAGTTTAATTTCAAAGTGTATGTTATAGTAGAACAGCAGACTCAGCAGGTCATTGAAATAGACAAAAAATTAGAGAGGTCCTACGTGTGAGCCCTGGGGTACTCCAGACAGGACAATGCTAGCTATAATTTTGCATCCTCTTATTTTCACGAATTGTGATATATTCGTGAGGTAGGTTTCTATGTTTTAGTCGATAATACTGTTTGTTTTCCTAATAAAATAAAATTAAAAAAAAAAAAAAAAAAAAAAAAATGAAGTAAAATATCAACTAAGTAGCGAGCCACAAGTCCCTGCGAGAGCCAATTTTTGTATAAGAAGGCTGTGGTCAACCACGTCAAACGCCTTTGAGAAATCGGTTAAGATAGCATGTACTTCTGTGTTGTTTTCTGTCTATACAAATAAATAAAATTGAAATATCTGTTTGTAATATCAAATTAACAGCTTTTTAATAAAGGCATACAAAAGTATATACTACTAAGATTTTACTTTTAAATGTACCTAAACGTGTAACAGCTAGTTGCTTCATAAGTAACGTGTTATTCAGCATGTTGCATACAGCATGTTACCTGTCGGGCTCCTCCCGCGCCATGAGTATGCCGATGGCCTGCGCGGCGCTCTGCGGCGCGTGCAGGCGGCGCCCGCGCGTGTTGTATCGCTCGGGGAGCGCGCACCACAGCCGTGACACTATCGCGTACAACATGTTGCGCTTCTTGCCTGCGGATAATACAAGAACATTTAAAGAACGATACACTTGCTCGCGAAATCTGACCTATCAGATATTATTTTCTTATCTATACTAATATTATAAAGCTGAAAAATGTGTTTGTTTGTTTGCTTAAAAGCGCTAATCTCAGGAACTACTGGGTCGAATTGAAAATCATTTTAGTGTTGGATAGCCTATTTATCGATAAAGGCTACAGGCTAAATAACATCACGCTACGACCAATTAGAGCGGTGTAATAATGAATAATGTTGCAAAAACGGGGTAAATTCTCTTATCTTATTTGAAGCAGAGTAAGTTGCGCGGGTCAGCTAGTATGTATATAAATTAGCACGTTCGCGGAACAGTCTATGAATTCTAGTGCCGAGACGACACATATCCTCACACAAAATTAAGCAAGTTAATTAAAAGTTAATCTTTAAATTAAATGTGGTGCACATTATTGCACCGTATAATATACTTGTCGGGAACTACGATAATCTAGCGATAAGAGGAATAAAATTGGGCCTAATATACTTCCCTGTGGAACGCCGAGTTTATTCTGACTATATTGGGAGCAGTATGGCATAATTTCGCTTTTTCATTTACTTTATACCGCGTTTGTTGTCTATTAGTGAGATATGAACATATCCATTGTTGTACATGTCCCATGATTCCAACTATCTGAAGTTTCTGAAGCAGTATGTTAAGTTAGACCAAATCGAATGCTTTTGACATATCAAAGAACAATGCTGTTATCAAGTATTTTTTTTAATATATGTATTATTAGAGAGAAGACAGCTGACATGGTCGGCTTAAATGTATTGCAAAAGTGAGTTAATCTGATATACATACACTTTTCATATAATTTGGCTGGAAGTAAGGTTATTTTAGGAATTAAGGTTATCAGACGATAATTATGTCGGACCGCGGATAATTTAAGAACTTCTGGGTAAACTCAACGATAAAAAGACAAATGAATTCAATGTATCATATTTTCAACAATATACCGCGTGGCTTTTTTACCGTCTTGATAATTTTTTTTTTTTTATATTCTTTTTATTTAAGGGACTTAGAGCCATTTTGACTATGTCAGTCCCATCGGGCTTATAAATACTACAAACAACTTAAATTATCTAAGATTGCTAGCTACATAATTAAGTAGAAATTACTACTAAACAATAAATTGTCTGTTATCTAATTTATAAATAAGTTTATATAAAGCAACTGCTGCGTCTGATATAGGTTCAGACAAGATACTTAAAAATATTCCAACATCATTTACGTTAATATTAAAATTATCTTTTAGGTTATCTCTCAGATTATTAGTTTGGACACATTCTGTTAATAAATGGTAAATATCTTCAACAACATTACATGACAAGCAGTTTGGAGAGTCCGATTTCCTAACCAAAAATTTAAATTTATTCAAAGGTAAATGACCCGATCTTAATCTACAGGCAATTACAATGTACTTTCTGCACAATTTTACATTAGTAAACCATGGTATCTGAGAAGGTTTATTCTGGATTATTTTATACCATATGCCTTTGTTGGTTGAAATATCATTAAAATCCGATTGCCACATGTCATATATAACTCTCTTGTACTTCAATAAGATATCACTCATTTCAGAAAACACAAATGTCTCTACTCCATTTGATGCGGCTTCTTTAGCCAATTTGTCAACCTCTTCATTCCCATAAATACCAACATGAGCTGGAATCCATTGCAGTCTCAAGGTAAACCCCTTAGAAATCAAATCTTTAACTTTTCTTAGGACGGTGTAGGCTATCGAAGCACCTCTGCCATCAGAGGCGCATCGAGCCAGATGCTGCAGAGCACTTCTGCTATCAGTCAAAATGACTGACTTTTTAAAACCCCTGGACCCAACGTATGAAATTGCCTCTGAGACTGCAAATAATTCCACATACATGATAGACAAATTATTGTTATTACCAGTAGTCAAATTATACTTTTCTTTTATATTATATGTAGGGTCATAATAAGCTGCTCCTAAGCCAAACTCACATTTCGAACCATCCGTAAAGATTTCGTGCCAACCCTCATATTGATCATTCAAGTAATTTAAACTATTAAATTTTAGTATATTTGTATTGTTGTACTGACTTTTAGGTATCAACATGCAACTTTTAATGAAATCTATGTTAAAATTAGACATCCAGGTATCGAAAGTATACATGACACTTTTTGTGTTTATATTTGCTTCCACCTTCATTTCAGAATACACTGATACTAATAAAGGCTTAACTTTATTAATCCAATACCTAGTTAGACATTGTTGTTCTAGTAATTTTAACGCTTGAACTGATAGATGATTATATGATAAAACTTTTAAGCAATATTTTGAAGCTAAATATCTACGTCTTAAGGACAAAGGTAGAATAGCTAATTCAGATTCCATTACGTGTATCGGCGTAGTTTTAATATACCCACCAATTACACGTAATGCAATGTTTTGGGTTCTGTCAAGCTTGGCTAAATGGGTTTTAGCGGCATTACCGTATAAATAGCAACCAAAATCTATTCGACTACGAACTAGTGATAAATAAAGTCTCCTTACGTGTTTCGGATGTACCCCCCATGATTTCCCTGACAATATTTTGAGCAATTTTACCGACTTCAAACATGTTTCGTTGATTTCATTAATATGCTTGCCCCACAACAAGGATCTGTCTAACCAGATTCCTAGATATTTAATACATTCTACTCTCTCTATCCTAAAATTCCCAACTGACAAATTGATCAAAGCACTCCTCCTCCCTCTACTAAATAAACAAAACTTAGTTTTAGAAGGTGACATTGTTAATCCGATATTGTTTATATCCTGACCAAATATCGATAAAGAATATTGAATATCACTGACGCATTTATTTATATCTTTATGTTGAGTATAAATAACAAAATCGTCTGCATATTGTAACACATTAACCTGTCCAAAATGACTGCATATATTTGAAGTAATGACATTAAATAATAGCGGTGACATTGGGTCACCCTGACATAATCCCATATTTGTCCACCTAACATAACTACACGAACTATCAAAATGTTTAATTTTTAAATACCTCTTATTTAAAAAGAACCAAACATATTTACATATCTTAGAACCTACATTTAAATTATCAAGTTTACGCACTAAATGATCCACAGAAACATTATTGTAGGCACTCTCTATATCTACAAAACATGTTAAGGTAGGAACATTTTTTGAAAAGCCTATTTGAATATCTGTCACTAACCGAGCTACACAATCCAGACACGATAAACCCTTTCTAAAACCAGTAGTATTTGTTGACAGTATTTTGTTATGTTCTATATACCATTCAAGTCTCTTTAACACCATGCTATGGAAGACCTTACATACACAAGATATCAAAGATATTGGCCTTAGCTTTACTGTACTATTGTTGTTATTATTTAATTTAGGAATAGGTAAAATCTGTATGTGTTTCCACTGTTCTGGTATAATAGAATATTCAAAAACAAGGTTATAAATTTTAAGAAGATACTGTTTTCCAATTAACGGTAATTGATATAACATGGAGTATGTAATTTTATCCTCTCCCGGAGCTGTATCTTTTCTTTTTAAGCAACTGATCAATTCTACCATAGTAAATTCTTTTTCCAAATTATTGTTAACAAAGTCAAAATTAGGAGATAATTTTTCTACAAAGTCAGGCGTTAATGAATGTAATAATTCTATTGTACTCTCCTTGGAAGGCTGTGCACCACTGCTGCGAATACCTTTAACCCAACGCATTTTGCGCCACATATCTGAAGCATTATTAGTTTCATCAACTTCACTACAAAAGGTTGTCCAACTACAAAATTTAGCTCTACGTATAAGTCGGCGTGATTCCGTAATTTGTGCCTTCAATTTATCATAATTATTAGGGGTTGGATTACGGCGAAAATTGTTTAACGCCAAACGACGTTTAGCAACAGCATGGGATAACAAAGGACTCCAATACGACTTTGGCGTAAAAGATGGCCTAGCATTCAACGGTACCTTAGTCATTGGAATGCTTTTATCTGCAGCGTGGTTAATTGTGTCTATGAATATATCATAACATTTTTGTATATTAGTTCTGTCATCATTATCTATTAAGCTGTAAGAATTAATGCTTGTGGATACTATGTTACGATACTTTTTCCAATCTGCTAGCTTAAAATAACGACGCCTAATAAAGTTCAGATTGTCATGAAACTTTAAAGAAAATTTGATAAATAAATGGTCACTACCGAGGTTTTCTCTAGTTACATTCCATTCAAAATGAATAACAATATCGGAACTTATAAACGTTACATCTGGGGAAGACCTCTGCATTTGTCCATTTACCAACTTAAGTTTGGTCGGTTCTCCATTATTAATTGAAATTAAACTGTTTTCTAACGAGGCATCTAATAGTTGTGTTCCGCGAGTGTCATTTTTGTATGACCAGTTCATGTTATGGCCATTAAAATCGCCAGCAACTATAGATTTACTATTGAAATTACAGAACAAGCTTTCCCAGTCATATTGTGTTGTATGGACAGAGGAGGGACAATATACAGATATAACATAATCCACATATTTACAATTTAACAGTTTAACACAAATAATTTCAATACCTGTATTGTTCAAACGAATAGGATGAATATGTGCTCTAATAGATCTGTGTACTATTACCGCAACACCGCCAAAACCATCTATCCTATCATTTCTATATATATTATAGTTATTCATTCTCAGCAAAACATCAGGATCCATCCAACTTTCACTAACCAAGCAAACAGATATTTTTTCCTGGCTCATTAATAATTCAAATAACTGTTTTTTAGGTAACAAACTTTGCGAGTTCCACTGTCCAAAATTTACAACAAATGTAGTTAAGCTATTATTATCCATTGAACATGTTATTGATTACCTTAGATACAAATTCTTCATCACTTACTGTCTTGACAATAAAGCTCGTAATCTCATCAAGTAACAATTTCCATACTGCAACGATTTTCTCTTCTAGTTTCTTATCTGAATAAAATATCTCCTTCAATTTACGAAATAAGTTCCAGAATATATTTTTGACACCCTTACTTTTACTAGGCTGAATTTCCTCTTCTGATAGTTCTTCCTCCTGTGAATCACTCTCAACCATAGTCATCAGTTCACATTCGTTATTCTCTTCAATGGTATTCTTTTTTCTATGTTGTTTATTTTTCTTCTTTTTAATCTTCTTCGACAGAAAATATTTTTAACTGAGCAAAATTTTCTTGAGTGGCCGTATCTCCAACACCCTGAGCATTGTAGCACTGGAAAGGTATAAGGTTCAACTCTGAACCTGCAGTTAAATCCGTAAACATACAAAGGTAAAATGGTACTTCTAAAGCCTATGCGAATCGTTTCACTTTCCACCCATTTACCCTCATCATTTTGCCTTTTGAGACGTAGTAAGGATATAATGTCACACTCACAATTCAGCGTATCTTCTAGCTCCTTTATATCAATTTCCAAATCGATTTGCTTAACTACTCCATAAGAAACATTCAGTTCAGAAGCGATTTGGCAACGTAAACCCAACTCTTTTATTTCCTTAGAATTAACTAAAATGTCAGCCTTTTCTTGAGAGTCGAACAAAATCAAAGCTTTGTAGCGGTTTTTATATTTAATTCTCTGAATATCTACAATATTGTATTGTTTAAACATCTTGGCTAAGGCAATCTGCTTTGGTAGGAGATCATTACGACTGACACAAACTTCATATTTGTCACACTCTTTCTCAGACCAATTTTGTAAATTGGCATCTTTTGACAAACTACGCAGCAACCTCTTAGGTCTTCTATTTATTGTTATAAAACCTTCATCTTCTTCATAACCTTCACATCCGTCACTTTCGTTTCTCATTCTCTTACTTCGCTGTATCACATTTTTCTCAGTATTTAACATCTCTTTATCTTGTTGTATGTTCTCAGCTTCATCTTCACTGCAGTCACTCTTAGGTAAACTCGACGTGAAACTTCTATCACTTTTGTCACTCATTATAAACAAATGTAGGTACTTGTAAAAAATATATGATCATTGCGATAAGCGGACCGGTTAGACTAACGCGTGCGCTTGACTCAACGACCCGCACGCAACTGACCGTCTTGATAATAATATGGTGTGTTGTGTAAGTGGAATAGAATCTAATAGTATTTGTGTTCTAGCATTTTGAGATCACGCGACGTCACAGTGTGCCTAATCGCATGCTACTAAAAGGGCGGTGGGCGACCGGGAGGTGGGTGGGAGCGGGTGTTCAGTGTTAGCGACGGCTGGCGAGTGCGAGTGTCCTTGAAGATAGTTTTTATGTTATTTGTAACGAAATCATTCATAATTTGTAGTGCGTTATTAGGGTGAATACGTTTACGATATTGAATTATTTTTTATTTTTTCCTTTTTACTTTTTTAAATGTTTTAATATGAAAAATAGATTATAAATAAGGAGTGTACAATGGTAGATTAATTTCAGACTATGTCGTTAAAAGAAATAATTAAATAAAATAACTATGCCTGAGGCTTCTACTCTATTTACCTAATACGCTCTATTTTTTCAAGACGTCACGCTGTATAAGCTAGAATGCTTATATTCAGAGAGGGTTTCCATGGATAGTGCGATCAAGAATATTGGCAATGTGTGTTACAAACTACTAGTGTTCTTGTTAACTCCTTCAACTAAGCTAGAATGCTTGTGTTAGGAGTAGGTTTACAAGGATAGTGCAATGACTGGAAATCGAATTCACGATCGTATTACTTCGCTACATTGCATAAGAAACAACGATCGTAACGGACTTATGCGAACGGAAAAGCAAATTTTGAATTGGTTACAAGATTTTTCTTTGTTTATATCTTTAAACAACGAAGAGATGATAAAATTTAAAATTAGGACCGCATATTGTAATGCTGAACGCGGGTGGGCACGCAGGCAAAACGGTAAACAAAAGAGAACAAAGCTGGTGATACATATTTTTATAATTTTAATTTTAATAGACATCTCCCTCCCTAAGAATTATTCCTGTAACACGGGAGGTCTTTACAAGTATTCAAACAACTGAAACAAAAAGTACCAGTACCTCGCTACCAGTTAAACTTGTAGGTGTGTGTTATTGACTTACCTGTGGTCTTCTTCTCTTTAGGCGTCTCCGGTTGAGGGTCAGCTTTCGTCTCTTCTGGAGGATCTATTTCTGAATCACTAGTATCAACCACCGGTTGGCAGTCCGTGAATGCCCATGCGGTCTGAAACAATATAAAAATATACCATAGACGTAGAAACACACAACATAGCTGATATCAACCGGTAACGTTCTATGAAGTCTGCTGTGTGAACACACGCAACAGGGGACGGGATCCCTTCTTTTCGCATAATGTTTTTATTTTCCTAATATACTTCGGCACAAATAAATCGGCATAATTTTTTTGGTTTAATTGTTGTCGCATAACTTTTTTTGTATAATAATATATTATTGTCTTATGTTTACGCGAATGTTATTGATTCGGATGGTAGTTGTCTCAATGTGCTTGTGTAGTTTATATTAAATAACTACTAGAACATTGAGACAACTACCATCTGTGTCTCTCCGTGACCATGGCTGCTGAAAAGCAACCGAAACGTCGGGGAAAGTGTAAAATTAAATTTAAATAGTTTTAATAATTTAATTAGCTTACAAATTAATAATGTCTAGTAGTGTAACAGTTTCTGAATAATGTAATACAGTGTTAAATAAACAACGCGATAAAATCCGTATATAGTAGTTTAATTTCAATCGACACTTGTATGTGCTTTGACGTAATTGGTGAGGCCCCCTTACCCGACCTTGCTTGAGAAGAGAGTAATTAAACGGCTAGTTGAGAAAACATACAATAAAAATAAATTATGCGTAAATATAATTAGGATAAACAAAAGTATGTTATGTCTAAAAATATTATGTAAATGGATAAGGAACCCATCTCGCTACGAGCCACGGAACCAGTAGTCACAAAAGTGGGTTAAACCGCGTGGAACAGCTAGTGTTTAATACTCCTTACCCGTTTATAATAATACTGTCTCCGTTTTGTAGTGCCCGGCCGGGCACTGTCACTGTTATCCGCAATATCACTGTTGATACAAGCGATAGCGTTAGACGTCTCCAGCTCAGCCGCTTTGAAGTTTTCTTTACCTGATGATAAGCATACATATGTATACTAATACTATAAACAAACATAAACATTTATTAACATCTGTGTCTTCTTCGAAGAGGTTAATGAAAACACTATGTGGGTCTGTGTGTCTGTCTGTTAGTGACAGGCATAGCTCCGGAACCACTGGACCGATTGACTTGTAACTTGGTGTGCAGACACCTTGGGTCATCTCTCAGTCGAGTTTGAATATGGGCCCTATGGGTCAAAAGACACCCGAGATATAGGGGTCACAAGGTCAGGGGATATCCACCAACAGAGTGATTTAGAAGGCTTTGACTTTAAGGCTTTTGCCCAGCAGTGGGACATTACAATAAGCTGATGAAAAGAAAAAGGTCACTTGAAGACGAAGAGTTTGAATCCTGTGTTTTTACACCCATCTCGTTTAATAACATAAAGAAAATATTGCTATCCCTCGAAAAGAAAACAGTATCTTTTTCCTGGATGAAAGGTAATGAGTGACGGGTAAAGGGTTATTAGTATTTTTCAATTAACTGCGTATATCCTAACTAATATTGTTAATGCGACTGTGAGATGGTTTGTTACGCTTTTACGTCTTAACTACTCGATCGATCACTATGAAATTTCGTATACACCTTGTCAGTGATACAGAAAAGGATAAACCTTTCATCCTGGGAAAATGTACTGTTCTAATAAAACAGTGCCTACGACCCGCCTGATGGTAAGAAAGTCGTACAATAACGGCAGCTGTGGTATTTACCTATAGGCATCAGCTGATTGTCTAGTTCTCCAGACTTGTGGAGTATTCTGCAAGCTTGGAGTGCCACCATGCGCCTGGCTAACACCCTGGTCGGCATTGGATGGCCCTGGAATCATGTTTATATTAATACATACATGGATACGCAGAGGTCTTGAGTTCGATCGATTTTCGAAGTTATGTGCGTATTCAAGAGTTAATTATTTATCGCTCGCTTTAACGGTGAAGGAAAACATCTTGAGGAAACCCATGTCTGAGAGATCTACATAATGTTCTCGAAGATATGTAAAGTCTGTCAACCCCCACTGGGCCAGCGTGGTGAGGGTGTTCTTTGTATCCATTGTTTGAATGATTGTAAAGATATTCGTCACACAGGATTTATTTCTTGTATGGATATTGTGATAACCGATACATACAATTTTTTTCATTTGTCGAAAATATTGCAGCCGCATATTGCAGCGATTATAGTGTCCGTTTAGAAGTCCCTTACCATTCGCAAAAACACAAATTTTCTTCAATGATTGGGCTCAGATGTCATTCTTACATGGTGGAGTCGACTAGAGTGCGTACAAACAAGTTTAGGTCCTCATACCTCTACCGAACGATCAAGGCATGGAATTCTCTGCCAAGGCACGTGTTTCCTTCTTCCTTCAATCCTGGGTCCTTTAAGCGCGGCGTGAAAAAGCACCTTCTCAGGCCGTCAAAGTAGAGACCTCAACATCGCCTCGGCTGCTATGAGGACGATGTGGAGACCACTGCTCTTAGACCACACGACTGCTTACTATCAGGCGGAGTGTAGTCATTTTAACGAGCAAAAAAAAAATTGTCATTGACACGCTCACTTTGTTAGTTAAGAAAATTCGTGTTTTTGCGCAGGGCAAGAGTTTTCTTATTTTTTTTATGCTACTATAGTGACAAACAAGCATACAGCCCACCTAATGGTAAGTGGTCACCGTAGTTTATGGACGCCTGCAACACCAGAGGCATCACTTGCGCTTTGCCAACTCTGTAAAAACCTTTTAACACCTTTTTTGAAGAGCCCTGTCTGTATATCTGTCTTGTGGGACTTCAACCACTGAACCACCCAAACACTTACCACGATATTATACTTGACGGGACAGTTAAGAGGCAGCCGTAACGTGCAGATGTATGCGGTCCTCATCTCATTGGAGTCTGGGATCGGAAGCTGCACCTGTTCCATCCACCATTGAGGAGCTAGCCGCGTGAAGGTGTCTGATGGTAGCTTGCCGCAGTACCTGATGAGACATATGTGGCATAGTTTTGTTATATTTACTATTTAACATTATAGTATTTGAGTTTTGTTAATATATAATGTTCCAAGTATTTAAATAAAATTTTAACTATATTATAAATGCGAATGTGAGTTTATTTGTTTATTTGGTTGTTACGCTATAAAGCCTTAAGACTGCGCCGAGCGAAATGTGCCAAAACAGGCGGTCATAGTTAAGTTGATAAAATCAACACTTTTTGTTTAATACAAATATAAAATATACATTTACCATAACAATGAATGTGTTTACAATTAATCCGTGTAAAAAACTTAAAATAATTAATATTACCGCCTACAAAATTACGTAAATTTTCACGAAAAATGCAAAAGCGTAAGCTCGTGTTACGTGATTTATAGATTATAACAGTAGAAATCTATCCTATTTTACAGCTTAAACGAAACATAGATAGTTATATTACAATTTGTCCGTCCTAAATATTAAGTTATTAGTTGACAATAAAGATACATATTTATCAAAAAAGCACTTCAAATCCTCCATACAATTTGACTATGGCGGCCGCGCGCCGATTTGAATATCGAGCTCTGTCACTCAGTCCAACCGCGTCTTACGCTCGACGCAGTCTTAACTACTCAACCGATCATCATGAAATTTCGCAAAAACGTTGTCAGGGGCACAGAATAGGACATTGGGCACCTTTCATCCAGGAAAAAGTACTGTTACTAATGTAACCTACATTTTCGCAAGCGAAGCAGCGGGCAAATATTAGTCTCCAATAAAAAACAGTCTCTTTTAAATGTCTTATCTAAAAACCATTTTTCTTATATATAAAGGAATTATTAGTAGTACTGGAGATGTATTTTAAAAAGAGAAACTATCTTTATTATTTAATTATCTTACCTATTAATAAGAGCAATCGCCGTACTCAGGTCCACACTGGCACTATCAGAGTCACTAATATTTCTTTTACTATCAGAGGCACTAATATCACCGTTACTAAAACTACCTTTAACCACACAAAGACACTCACTGCTCTTTATATCACTGCACTTATTACAAAATATATCATGATTAATATCATTTTTACTAATAGCACTATCAGATTTTGATATATTCTTAATTTCCTTCATATCTTTATCCAAAACTGTGATATTTGGAATGTCTTCAGTACATCTTTCTACATTTCTCACTTGTGATTGACTTCTAATGTTGTTAATTTCGTTATTTATTTTACTATCATCCTCACTAATATCAGTTGATTCTTTATTTTTGGCACCGTTTTCAGTTTTCTTATCATTCATATCACATATTTCCCATTTTTCTACATCTTTTAGTCCATCTTCTATACTGAGTTCTGCTGTTTTCTTTGATATATCGTCAATTTCTTTATCATAATTATTACTATCAGAATCACTAATAGCTTTATTATCTTCACAATCACCTCGACTATCAATTTTATTATCAACAACACTATCTTTTTCAACTTTCTCCTTGATACTAGCCTCTAGAACATTACAGATAGTTTTTTTATCCTTAATCTTATTTTTAGCCTCTTTTACTTCAACTTTGTCATTGTTTTCTTTGCTCTCTTCCTCACTGTCATTTTCTAGAATATTCTTTACACTAATATCTTTAGCAGCATCGATATTTGCGTCATTATCACTTTTACTAACAATATCAGATTCACTAATGCCACTAACTTTGTTAGCATTATTAATAGTACTGATCTCTGTATTAGCAGCCACAGCATCAGGACTAGTAGGTTCACTATTTTCACTATTAGTATTATTTGCTGGACTATTTTCAATATTAGCAACATCGATATTTGGACTAGCAAGTTCACTTATGTCACTATCTTTATTAGTACTATTAGTGGTGCTGTTCTCGATATTTGTAGCATTAGGGCTGTCGTTAGGAGTATAGGGTTTGATAAACATGGTTAGACTGTCGGCGTGATCTTCTTCCGATTGTGGCGGCTCATCTTGGATCCCGCAACCACATTTTCTGCTTATTATCTGGAAAGAAAGATGTGTTATAGTTTATCAGAAGTCTTGAATTGATACTTATAGAAAGGATTTCTACACATCAATACATGCATTGCAGTCTGCGTTCGGCGTGTTTGCGTAGTGGAATCAATTAAATACAAGATGGTATAACGAAAAAGATAAGCGAAATTTGTGTATACAATAACACATGTAAGTATACGAGGCAATCGACTGCAGACGACAGTAATATATTACTTTTAATTCGCACCCATTGAGTCGCAGCGGCAAATCGATGGCCAGACACAATAACTACATACATATATTCACGCCTGTTACCCAGAAAGGTAGGTAGAGACTACGGATTTCCATTTGCTACGATCCTGACACACTTCTCTGGTTTCATTCACTTTCATAACAATTCTCATACACGCTCGCCGGTTTAAAATGCTCTTAACCTGGCCTTTATCCAGAACGTCTCTGAGCTGATCAAGAAGCGTTTGCCTTGATCTTCTCCTTGCGACTGTTCCATTCAGACACAATAGATTTTTAATAATGTCTGCTATTCTAAGATTTCGATCCTCCAACTCGAGTTCGATCTAACGGCACGCATTCTAACTTTCCGAAATCAAATGCTTGTTAAATAGTTAATTATCGCTCGGTGAAGGAAAACATCGTGAGGAAATCTGTATGTCTGAAAGTTCTCCATGTTTATGAAGATATATGAAGTCTGCCAACTTGCACTGAACCAGCGTGGTGGACTATAAACTAACTCACAATAAGAGGTCCGTGCCCAATAGTGGAACAGTTTATATTATCTCTTTGTTTTCTTTTTTTATAAGACACACTAGAAATAATGCCTGTGTTGCAGGGGACTTTACAAACATTTAAACAACGGACAAAGAACATGAACATCCCGACTCAGAACAATTATTGGTGGATCACATAAATTTCTGTCCCGTGTGGGATTCGAACCCACAATACTCGGCGCAGTGCCAGTGAGGAGGCGACCACCGATCGACGCGAGGCGAGTCGGCCTCAATGGCGCAGTGGTTAGCGTAACCGACTGCCACGCCTAAGGTCGCGGGTTCGATTCCCGCACAAGTCAAACATTTGTGTGCATGAACATGGATGTTTGTCTTGGTCTGGGTGTTTCTATGTATAATATGTATGTATTAACAAAAAAAAAGTATATATGTATGTTTATCCATTGTCTAGTATCCATAGTACAAGCTCTGCATAGTTTGGGCTAGATAGTGTTGTGTGTACGTGACAGAATAATAAATTAAAAAAAAAAAAATATATTAAACCTCTACGTCATTCGTGCGGTCAACACATATACAGAACTATTATTTTTATGGTTGGCACTGCGGGGTACAGGGTCACCTATTACTAAACGAGTTGGGTGTAAAAACCCAGGATTCAAACTCTTCGTCTTCATGTGACCTTTTCTTTTCATCAGCTTATAGTAATGTCTCGCTGCTGCGCAAAAGTCTTAAAGCTAAAGCCTTCTAAATCACTCTGTTGGTAGATATCCCCTGACCTTATGACCTTGTGATCCCTATATCTCGGAGGTCTTTTGACCCACTGGGCCCATATTAAAACTCGACCGGGGGATGATCAAGGTGTCTGCACACCAAATTACAAGTCAATCGGTCCAGTGATTCCGGAGCTATGCCTGTCACTAACAGACAGACACACGACCCACATAGTATTTTCATTAACTTCTTCGAAGAAGACTCCGAGGTTATTAAGGTACCTGGTCAAGTTCTCTATAAGTAGCGACGTTGTGCAGTAGATGTTCGGTGGAGGCGGGGGAGTGCGTGCACAGCAGGGCGGCGGTGGCGCGCGCCGCCCGGGCACGCCCGCGGCACAGGCCGTACGAGCGGTACCTGGTACAGGACATATCTTTATATTATACTAGTTGTTACCCGCGGCTCCGCTCGAGTAATAGTAGGTTTGGTTATGTTAGTATCAATACCTTTTTATTTAAATAAAATATAGTCTATGTCAGCGATTTCTAAAGTGGGTTCCGCGGAACCCAGGCGTTCCTTTGGAAAGTCACCAGGGTTCCACGAAATCATTTATTTTTGGCAGTTAAATAATAACAAATATTATTTTGAAATAGCGCAAAATATGTGAGGCGAAGTTACGTTTTTATTCTTATTTAAATTACAGTGTCTTTGGTTTGTAATCATTTGATATGAGGAGTTACATAGAATAAAAGATATTTGGCGAGGGTTCCGTTATCTTAAAAGTTTAGGAACCTCTGTCTATGTTACTCGGTGGTAATATAGCTTTCTAATGGAAAAATAATTATCAAAAATAAAATTATTACGTTTTAATTTTAAAAATTATTTCCTTAATCTATATATTAATACGTTAAGCAAAAACTTTGTGTCCCTTTTTACGAAAATTGAGCGGACGGAGGAGTATGAAATTTGGCTTGTAGTTAAAGTTTATATGGAGAAGGAGCGGCGAATCCTAATATTTTTTATAAAATATGCATTACATTAAATTAATCAAAAATACTACACGCACACAACCATGCATTTGACACACGCAATCGAATCGCGTTCGTACTATTTCGACATTGTTCGTCTGACGTCGCACAATTCTTTGTTACTATGGTTACCTATACCTTATTTATATGTAATAAAGAAAACAGAAAACAAAGTAGCAAGCTTAGAAATTTTGATAGAATTTCGACCACTAGGCGACCGCTAGTTAATTTTAAATTTCAATTACTATAAATTTTAAAATGATAGAAAAGTATTAAAGTAACAAAATGGGTAACAAAATGTCAGTAATATTTTAATTTATTTATAATCCCACATTTTAAATAGATAACTAGAGGATAATAGTCATTAATTTGAAAAATAATGCATATAGTTGCAATAATTTAAAGAAACAATGAATCGAGTAACTTATAAATAAAATACTCACGACGGGGGCACATCCCACCGCAGCACGAGGTTACACCGCGGCAGGTCTATACCTTCCTCCAACGCTGATGTCGCCAGAAGTAGGTTACACTCGTGCATACGGAATCTGTTGGCAAATACATAAGTAGATGAGACGATTTATGCTGAACTAAGTCCCATTTAGCAAAATTTATTTATTTTACATTCAACTTGTTAAAATTGTATTTAAGTCAAATAAAAAAAATTTCTTCCTCTCTTTCATTTCTTTATATCATAAAGTGATTTGTGGACGGTTTATGTGCTAGCTTCGCTAGTGACTCAGCTTCGAATGTTATGGGTTCAGTTTGCATACAAAACCAAAATGTATGTAATCCAAAAAACCTAGTTGTTTTTAATTTGCGTGTGCTTTGCGTATCATCTTCTATACTAATATTATAAAGCTGAAGTTTGTTTGTTTGCTTGAACGCGCTAATCTCAGGAACTACAGGTTCGAATTGAAACATTCTCTTAGTGTTAGATAGCCCATATATCGAGGAAGGTTGTAGGCTATATAACATCACGCTACGACCAATAGGAGCGGAGCAGCAATGAAAAATGTTGCAAGAACGGGAAAATTTTCTTATGTGATGCAGACGAAGTTGCGCGAGTCAGCTAGTTAATAATATTTGGAAATTGGTTATGAATATTGTAGGAGGCATATCAATTTTTAATTGGAGAGAGCTAATTATAAAATATATTCTAATCCCTCGGGAACAGTGCTTTTTCTGTCGATGAAAGGAGCTTTATGTCCTTTTGTGTACTTCTGACAACGAGTATGCGAAATATCATGATGATGAATCGAGAAGTTAAGGCGTGAGAGCGTAACAAACAAACTAATTCTCATTTGCATTCGAATCACTCAACCGAAATTTCGCATACTCATTATCAAGGGTACAGAAAAAGATAGGGTATCTTTCATTGAGAAAAATAAACTCTGACGCTGCGGTCAAAATCTAGTTACTGTATAATTATATATTTTAAGCTCTTAGGACAAATCTGGAACTAGAAATACATCCTATATCGAAGAGGACTTGACAAACATTCAAACACCGGTCACAATGAACACCAGAGACTCAGAACTACAATTTGTGGACCACAAATTTTCATCCCGTGGGATCGAACCCACAACACACGCCGCGACGGCACCCTCTTAAACCACTACGCCATCGGCGCAGTGACAGTCAAGTGTCCGTAGGTCTCGTTTCTTGATTATAAGAACATAACCCATAGACTAGAATCTACTTACTTTGAAATTAAATAACTTTATACGGATTTTATCGCGTTGTTATCTTATATATAAAATTCTTGTGTCACAATGTTAGTTACCATACTCCTCCGAAACAGCTTAACCGATTTTTATGAAATTATATATGCATATTTAGTAGGTCTGAGAATCGGCTACTATCTATTTTCCATACCCCTTAGTGATAAGGATTGTCCACACCTAACATTTTTTTTTAATCTTTTGGTCAAAACATTTTTTTAATGGCAAAACAATGTTTGTCGGCTCAGCTAGTTTTTTTATAAAACACTAATATTACATAATGTTGAAACTATAAACTACAATTGTTAAACACTTTACTAGTTACTGTTTACTTCTATTTAAGCCATTTAAATTATAAAACCTATTTAAATTTAATTTTACACTTTTCCGACGTGTCGTTTGCTTTTCAGCAGCCATGATCACGGTGAGATCTACTTACTTCTTTAAAACTTCCTCTTGTTTCTTCCCCTGTCGCTGGCACTCCTTCAACTCTGTTCCAGGGTCGGCTGGGATCTCAGTGGCGCAATATTGAGCACACAAGTATGATAGGTGCCCGTTACAGCGGGACATGTCCTGGGGAGAAGAAAAATGGAGATTATATTGAGAACTAGAGACATGTCGTTCATTCACCCGTGTAAAATATTAGGATAGTTGCGTATAGAAGAGTGAGCTCACACATTACATTTAAATGGTAGAGAACTATAGTGTACAATTTTATATACTAGCGGCCGCCTAATGGTCGAAATTTGACCATAATTGATTTAAATTTTAACTTTCATCGTTATTAAGGTTTTATTGTCTATAACTTTACCCTTATAACCACATTTCATTTAGATTTCGCCAATACTATACAGGTTAAATGTACCTATCTTTTTCGAACAAATTATTATTTACTTTAAATTAAAATTAAGTTAAAATTAAATTAAATTATTTTATTTCGTTTCAACAATAAATATCCTTAAGTTAGTTTGTGGAGTCTCCTTTTAAGCATTTAATGCTTGTGTTAGGAGGCTCCGCTCTTCCATACCGTAAAATTACATATTTAAAATAAAAATTATGGATAATTGTTAACAATTTACAATGATATAAAATAATAATATTAGACATTATTTGACATATACAGCAAATAAAGTCCTTACAAAACTGATTAAATTATTTATTTTTTTGTTTACAATTTTATTACTATTAATATAAATTAATGCATGCAATCTTTGTGTGTTAGTGCAGTGTGTGTGTGTGTGTGAGTGAGTGTGTGTGTTTGTGTGTGTGTGTTTGTGTGTGTGTGTTTGTGTGTGTGTGTTTGTGTATGTGTGTGTGTATGTGTGTATGTGAGTGTGTATGTGTGTGTACGAGAATGTGTAAGTGTTTGTTTTTGTATAGCGGACTGTAGATGGGAAGTTTGTGATGTGTTGTAATGTGTTTTATTTTACGTGTTGCAGCAGTGCTTCCGTTTCATCAAAGGTAAGTGTCATAACCCAGCCAATTAGAGCTTTTTTAGCTACGTAATATTTTTGTATATGTATGTAAATTTCCTTATTTATTTTATTATATAGTTTGGCAGCTCGTTTTTTGAATTGATTACTGGCAAATATGGTGTTTGTCTGAGGAGTCGGTATTATTACGTCCTTTCTCCTTTTGGAGGTTCTATCAGAATGGTATGATGTAGTCTTATGTGTCCTTAGAATAATATGCACTATATAAAGTTTTCTAACTGAGAGTAAATTACTTATTTGGTATAATCTTTCGGTAGGGTACGTAATCTTTTTAAAATACATTAATTTAATAAGTGCACGTTGTGCTCGTTCAACGCCGATAAAATGGGTTTTAGCAGCACTTCCCCAAATGGGGATACAGTATACAATGACGGATTGAACTAGAGCGATATATATTTCATTAATTATATTTCTACGACTGTTTTTGGTAGTGTATGCGTTTTTAGGAACAATATGCCTCAGCGTCCTAAAAATCCAACTTAACTTTCTCACTCTATTACCAACTTGTTCAAGATGGGAATACCAGGTTAATCTCTGGTCAATTACTACACCCAAATATTTAGTTTGACTGACTTTGGTAATCGTGGCACAGTTACAATTTTCGTTTTCAGTATCTCCGCATACATGAACCTTTATGCTATAATTGTTACTTGGCTGAGTACGGTTAGTAATGCTAAAACAGATATAATTAGTTTTTCTTATATTTAAGGTAAGTAGATTTACATTTAACCATTGAGCAATTTTAGACATCCCCATCTCTGTTCTAGCCTTAACATCACCCCAAGAGTTTCCTGAGAACACAACAGCTGTGTCATCGGCGTATGAAAATATCTTTGCATTGCTGATGTCCATGTTACAAAGATCGTTGACATACACCAGGAATAAGGTCGGTCCAAGGACGCTACCCTGGGGCACGCCATACGATACCTCTGTGTCATCACTGACGTAATTTCCTATTTTTACCCGTTGCTTCCTACCCAACAGATAGTCTTTAAATAGCAAAAGTGGAGTGCCTCTTATACCAATTTTTTCCAGTTTATTCACGAGGGCAGGAACAGAAACGGTGTCAAAGGCTTTTTTTAAATCAATGAATGTTGTTAGGCATTTATCTCCTCGGTCAAGATGCTCGACAACGAGAGTACTTAAAGCTGAGACTGCATCTTCAGTGGATAGATTTTGTCTGAAACCAAACTGCGTCGGTGATAGGATACGAAAATTGTTTAAGTAATGTTTTAGACGGTTGTTAAGTAATTTTTCAAGTATTTTTGCAAGTGCTGGCAAGACGGAGATTGGCCTATAATTGTTGACATCGTTTCTGTCTCCGCTCTTGTGAACTGGAGTGATAACGGCCTGCTTTAGTGGGGCTGGAAATAAACCCTTTTCAAAGCACAGATTGGCAAGGTGGGCGATTGCTGGCACAACTTCTCGTTTTACGTGCTTCAAGAATTTGGTAGAAATATCATCCCAGCCCGGTGCACTTTCAGACTTTAAACTCATTAATATTGTATCCACTTCTTTAGTGTCGGTGTCTAACAAAACGAAGGAGGATAATTGTGTAGGTTGTTTGGTTAGTTGCATGTTGGGATAAGTGTTGAGATCAGTCCGTGCCGTGATCTGTTGTGCTAGCTGTTTTCCAACGTTAGCAAAGTAGTTGTTTATATAGTTGACTGACTCAATTGGAGACGACTTTATGCTCAGGAGGTCTGCGTTTTGGGTTTTTAATTTATTTGTATACGTAATCTTTTTTATATTTTTCCAAAGTAGTTTGCTATTTGATATAGAGTTTGTAATTAATTCCCTCTCATATTTCCTCTTTAGTTTCTTTAATAATGCGTTACAATAATTTCGATATCTATTGTAGGTTAATTTTAAAATATCATTAAAAGGATCGTTACGACTTTGCTTTTGAAGTTTATTTCGGTTCCTTATGCACCGTAATAAACCAGGTGTTATCCAGGGTTTAATGATTCTTTTTTTGTTAGGTATGATTTTAGTAGTAATATTTTTATTTATGGTATTAATTAAGTGATTAATTAGTTGGTGTGCTAGGATATTAGGATCATTACAAAACAGAAGCTGTGAAATATTTTGTTCCTGTAAGTCTTTTAAGGCTTGTGCTAAGTTTATGGAAGTACTGGTTTTCCTGACGGCAGATGCATTGTAACACTTAGATATAGATAGAAAAGTTGTATAGTGGTCAGTGATGCTAGTATGTAATATGGCAATTGAAGCTACTACCTTATTTCTATTTATTTTAAGCATGAAGTGATCCAGGCAGTTCCTATCTCTCGTCGGTAGCGTGTGTCCCGGGAGTATCCCATAGGTTGAAAGCATGTTTAGATAACTCACTCTATTCCTAAGTTCGTGATTAGGTTCTGTTTGTTTAGGTTTAATATTGATGTTTATGTCACCTGTTACTATTAAGGTTTTTTCAGAAGTTAGCGTTTCCAAATGCTCGCTGAGTGAATTAAGAAAGATGTCGGTATTTGCGTTCGATGGTGAGCGATATACACATAGGATTAGACTGTCCAGTATACTAAGTTGTAAACAAGATGCTTGAGAAAGCTCAATTTCCTTTAATTTGTGTTTGAGTGAATTCTTAACGTACACAACTACGCCATCGTTTTGGTTTAGCTGTCTTGTAGTAGAGTAAGACGTATATTTGTCTATTTGCGGTATAGGTTTGTTGTTGTGTAGCCGACATTCCGTGAGGACAATAACATCTGTTTGGAATTTAAAATCTGCCAAAGTTAGTAAAAAATTATCAAAATTACAATAAATACTCCTGATGTTTTGAGATAAAATAGTGAGGTCATTTCTATTTACATATATATATTTATCGAGATTTGAGGAGTCGCATTCAACGGAGCGGGCAATTTCAATATTATCTAGATCTGAAACGGTTAATAATGTGTCAGTCATTTGTAAAATAGCTTAATAGAATAAATATGTCCAGATAGTATGTATACTGGTAAAGTAAATATGGTAAACAAACAAAGTATCCCAAGAGGTTTGGTCATCAATGAGTGAACTGCATTTCTATGATGAAGTGAAAGCACACGTGTAATATTGTAATTTATGCATAAATACTGTAGAGAGTGAGTTAGTAAGAGAGCGGTTGAGTTTTGTGTGTAGTGTACAAATGTAAGTGTATGTAACTTAACATAAAAAATCGCAATATTAATATTACTATAAACCAAATTCAGAGCGTAATATTCACATAACGCAAAACCTGATAAACAAACTCTTACGGTAAACAACAATGTACTGCAATGTATCCGTAAAAGTTTAATTAGCTTAGAGAAGTAAATAATAAGCCTGTCTAGATATGTTGCATACAATAGTCATACCTTTAATAATAGTTGATGCACCTGTTGTTCACTTCTGATAGTAATAGAAGGTGAGTTATTATCTTTTTTGACATATACCTTGCCATATGCTGTCCAGCAATATTTGTACGCACCAGTTTTGGTAAGGTCCCGTGCTAAGAAGTGGAGGCGAGATCCTTTTGGAGTTAGGTGTTCTGACAGGAAAATCGGAGTATCTTGTTGGGTTTTAAGGCCCAGGTGCTTGCAGCTCAGCTTAAACTGGTTTTTGATGTTATGTGCCTTCTTTCTTTCTTTCATTGACGATATTCCTAAGCTTACTACTTTGTTTTCTTTTTTTCTTTATTACATATAAATAAGGTATAACCATAGTTGCAAAGAATTGTACGACGTCAGACGAACAACGTCGAAATACTACGACTGCGTGTGTCAAATGTATGGTTGTGTGCCTGTAATGCTTCTTTATTAAATTAATGTATTACTAATGCATATTTTATAAAAATATTAGGATTCGCCCGTCCTTCTCCATATAAACTTTAACTGTGCCAAATTTCATACTCCTCCGTCCGCGCAATTTTCGTAAAAAGGGGTTCAAAGCTTTTGCTTCATGTGTTAATTTATAGATAACTAGATTTTGCCCACGTTTTCCTTTCTTGTTCCTATGACAACGTGTATGCAAAATTTTATAACGATCAATCGAGTAGTTACGGCGTAAAAGCGAAACAGACTCAAATTCGCATTTATAATATTAATTAAAATGAAGTGTGATAATACTATATTTATAATAGGGTAGTTAGTTAGTAACCGACATGTTACGTGGGGAACAAACGTGTAAGTCCCGTTCCCGTGGGAATATCGGGATAAAAAGCCTATGTGTGAATCCAGGTCTCGAGCTATCTACACACCAAGTTTCATCGCAATCGGTGCAGTAGTTTTTGCGTGAAAGAGTAACAAACTTTGACATTTATAATATTAGTAAGAATATTTTTAATTGGGATATAAGAAAAGGTGGGGTGTAATGGGGATATCTCGCTATATCCTTCAGACAGCTGCATTTAAATACATCAAAGATTGTATAGTGCAGCCTTTTATTATCTTTTCACAGTTTCGCCTATAACCAGATTTAAATGGGATTAATTTATATAATGACCATCAAAAATACTAATTGCACAGCAAATATTGCACAGCATAACGAGCACATATATGCCTCAAATCACTGCATTCCGTCTCGGCAGGGCTAGGTTATGTTAGGTTCCTTCTTAAACCCACCCAAAAATAGTCGACTTAGTTTGATCTCTTTAAATATATTTTGCTGTGCAATTAGTATTTTTTTGCTGTGCAGTTAAATACTACCCTATATATTTTTGGGTTAATGTAACTATTTCACAAAAAAATAAAAGAAGTGTTTCTGAATTCAACTACCCTATTGATTATGTATATAATAATATTCTATCACATACACACAATACTATCTAGCCCAAACTAAGCAGAGCTACTACGGGTAAACTAAGCAGAGTACAGTACTATGGGTACTAGACAATGGATAAACATACAAATATATATTTTTTTGTAAATACATACATATTATACATAGAAACACCCAGACCAAGACAAACATCCATGTTCATGCACACAAATGTTTGACTTGTGCGGGAATCGAAACCGCGACCTCGGGCGTGGCAGTCGGTTACACTAACCACTACGCCATCGAGGATATTATATAAATAACGATTTACAAGCATGAGTGTATAGCATTAAAAATATTTAAGATGATGAAACTTGCTATCGTCTAATGTATAATAGTATAATAAAAATTTGTATTTAGCTAATCATAAACATAGGTATAATATAGAACTTATTAAAAAAATTATTTCACCTTACTTTCACCCATAAACTATATAACACCACGCTATGAACCATGGGAACAGAACAGTAATCACAAACATGGGCAAAACTGCGGGAGACAGCTAGTTACGGATAGTGCAATCCACGAAGACGCGCCCCACTATTCCTCCTAACCGTTTATAGTATATAAATAAATAATAAATATTCTATCACATACACACAACACCATCTAGCCCAAACTAAGCAGAGCTTGTACTATGGGTACTAGACAATGAATAAACATACATATATACATTTTTTTTTGTAAATACATACATATTAGTAAGTAAGTAAGTAAGTATTTTATTTTTCAAAACATAGGTACATACACGTTACTATAACAAACATTGTAACATAAAAAAAAAAAAACTAAAAGTACATACATAATGAAAAACGAGGTTACCACTCAGGTTTGTTGTTGGTTTGCGGTTTATACCTCAAACCAACCCTGATATTATTTGGTAACCCCAAGTGACGCCCGGACGCACATCAGTTACACCCGTAATATTATACTAACACAAGAATATACGTAATATATATATATAAACCACAATTGATATGTAAATTAAATAACATGTATAATAAATAAATAAATTGGCGCAATAGCTTATGTATACAAATAAAACCTAATAAACGGTTGCCATTCACAAGGTTTGCAATCCGGTCTTATCCCGCCCATCTTGTTTCTCGTCCGCACATAATGGTATCTCACTCGCGTAATTCATTTGGCCGAGCTGCGCCGCCGCATCGACACGGAGGTTGCGTGACCAAAACATTGTGCAATAATAAAGATAATAATAATAATAAAGGCCCACGTCCTTTAATACGGATAGAATGATATTGTACAAAGCCAACAACTCGGGGAAACGATCACTGCAAATGACAACCCAGAACTATACAGGTATGCATAATATGTAATAATAACTGATATAAACTACAATTGTGGCACATAATATAAAAGTGAATCAATGCCACCACATAGAAACACCCATATGTATGCAAGTTTCCGCCATTGACAATGACACTCAAATGTTATCGATACACTCTAATTAGCTTTGAGTGCACGCGCACGCTACAATGAATAGACTAATCAGGAGAGAGCGTCACGGTCGAAGGGAAAGATGCTCTACTTTATTATATTTTTTTATATTTACGTTTGGATGTTTTATGTGATTATTAGTTAAATTAATACGATAATATTACCATTTTTATATTATTTTTAATTTTATATATAAATTTTGCTACTTTCAAAATTAAATTACTTTACTTATTTCATGTGTTTCAGTAACTACAAACTTCTAAACAATGTAAATATCATTTACATACCTGGCTTCTAAGTACAACACGCTGCGATTTTCTCGGCATTTAAAAAACATATAAATTAGAGCACCTTTAGTGACGAGTCTCAAACTTCCCGCACCTCGCGATCCCCTTAACCAAAAATTGGTGGTCTTCGTAGATTGCACTATCCGTATATTATAAAGAGGTAATACTCACCACAATAGTCATAAACATTATCTTCGCTATCAAAGCATCCTTCATATACACTATACCGCATAAAGCATCCGGATTCAGCTGCATTTGAAGTGCCCTCGCCGCGTTATTCCTTTGTATCCTATAAATAAATATTAATATTGGTATTAAACATGTTCAAATAATCTCTGTAACAAACTTATATCTAAAATATTGCATAACAGATAAACAAGGTATATTAAATTGAATGAAAGGATGAATGATGAGTGAATGTGTAAATGAATGGATGAACGAATGGGTCAATGAATGAATGGATGAATGGATGAATGAATGTATGAACGAATGAGTAGATAAATGTGTAAATGAATGAACAAATGAACGAATGGATGGATGAACGAATGGGTCTATGAATGTGTGAACGAATATTTATTCATTCACACGTTCATATCGTTAATTGTAACGAAAAAGTTAATTAATGTGTGAATAAATGAATAAATATTTTTGCCCACATTGTTGGTACAACTTAGATTTTAAAATTAATATACATATCCAAAACACCCGATATTATAGTAAGATAAAAATCCTATGTGAATTTGTTTGTATGTTAACTTCCTTTCTTCCAGATAAAAGTACATTTCGCGAGAGATAGAAATTTATTAACACATGAGAAGAGATTAACACAAGCAAACCAGCAGGCAAAATCTAGTAGCATTATATATTCGTACACACACCATATAACAACTCTTGTTACACAAAGTTGTCTTAGAAATAACTACTAAACCATACCGCCAGGTCGCCTACTATTTCTAGGAAACATTTCATGAGCTTTTTTGAATAGCATAGATGCTTTTTAACAAATTTACTACATCTTAACAAATAAATAAAATTGATGTGTCTGTTTGTAATGACAAAATAACAGATTTTTCCTGAATGCATATGAAAAGTATTTATATAAATTATCTACATACATAAATAAATTCACGCCTGTTTCCCAGAGGGGTAGGCAGAGACTACGGATTTCCATTTGCTACGATCCTGACACACTTCACTGGCATTCATTTTCATAACATTCCTCATACACGCTCGCCGGTTTAAGGTGCTCTTAACCTGGCCTTTATCCAGATCGTCTCCGATCTGATCAAGACACGTTCGCCTAGGTCTTCCCCTTGCGAAATAAATCAATATTTCTTTTATTTTTTGTCTACCGTTTGTTCTGCTCTATCTAATCTAATCTCTGCAACAGCTTGATCGATTTTGATGGTACTTTCAGTGACAAATAGCTGATGTTAAGAGTAACTTGGGATACCTTGATTTTTGATAAAGATCTCTGCTAACTGAACAAATACTTTTTTGTTAAATTTCAAGCGATTGAAGTCGCGGGTAATACGTTTAAAATATACAGCAGACCTAAACGGAGAGACGATTTGAACGTCTTCGAAAGGGACTGGCAGGGAATATCTTCGAACAGAGTGGTTTGGAAGCCCAAGGGAGAGGCTTTTGCCCAGCAGCGGAACATAAAAGGGCAAAGGAAAAAGAAAATATACATACCTAGTGCGACCTCTCGTCCGATGCCCAACCCTCCGCGGCAATAGAATCATCCCTCGTTGCAGAATATCCGGCTTACTATCAGAATACACACTATTGGGTTTGCTAATATCAGAAACAACAATATCACGTATAGCTAAAGCATTAGTAGTGCCGATATTAGTAGAATCTTCATTATTTTTTCTAATATCGCTAGTCTTTCCTTCATCATTAGTGAGTGCGATATTTTTGGGTGTAAAATCTTCGATATCCTTCAAATCAGCTTCATAAATGTTGACTTTATCCTGAATTTTGTCACCCAAACTCGTAAAATCGCATTTCTCTATTTCATTCAACATTTTTTTCGTACTATCCTCTTTGCTAACGGGACTATCGATCTCACTAATACCACTAATGGCTTTACTATCGCCAATATCTTTCTTGCTAATATTCTTAGCTTCGGGAGGTTCGAACTTTTCAAGTATTTCAGCGAATCTTAGTACTTTTGGAGCGCTGAAGGTTTTTATTTTCTCCCAATCGTTCTCGTATTTACTGAACATATAATCGGCGTAACCTCTAATTTTGATAAAGACTGTTGTACATAAACAAAGCAATAAAAAGTGTCGCTCGTATGGTACTTTAATTTTTAATTTTTCTAACTTTGTTAGGAGGGAGAATGCTGCTTTGTCGGCTGCGTAGGGTCCTGAAAATAACGTATTAACTTGTCAATTATTGAAATGCTAGACACAATTTAAAATCTATAGTGTATGGCCACCGCTGTGTCGCTAAACTTTCGACGCAACATTTTCATAGTAAATGTAATTATAAATATAATTATATTCCATTTATAATATACTTTTACCTAAGTCTATAGAGGGTTTTGTAAACATTTTGATATTGAAGCCGAAGTAAATTATTGACATTTAAATATCTCAAAATATGGCACACATTTGTGACAATGCGTAAATGCTCTTAACCTGCCCTTTGACAGAGGCTCGTATACTCGCCGCTACATCAGTACATCAGTACATCAGTACCGAGTACCTGTGACCAGCTCGGCCACGAGGCCCAGGGAGCGCGCCACTGTAAGCACATTTATATATCACTTACCCAGCTGCTCTAATACGTAGAGGAACTGCCTGAATATCCGCTTGGGGTCTATGCCCGGGTCTGGTATGTTCATGAACTCTTCGTATAACTCATCTCCGTATATCTCCGTAGGGTCGTGTCTGTAATAACATATACATATTCTAGTCACGTCGCGCGTCGTTAGTGTATTGGTTGGGGTTCAAAACCGCGACCTTTCAATTGCAAGTGAAAGGCCTTATCTATTAGGCCAACGCCGCTTTGAGGGTGAAGGAAAACATCGTGAGGAAACCTGCACGTCTGAGAGTTCTACATAATGTTCTCGAAGATATGTGAAGTCTGCCAACCTGCACTGAGCCAGCTTGGTGGACTATGGACTAACCCTTCTCACACTGAGAATAGGCCCATGCCCAGCAGTGGGACAGTTTAATACTGATATCCTACCAATATTATAAATGGTAAAGTTGGATGGATGGTTGTTGGCCTTTAGAAACTACTGAACGGATTTTGATGAAACTTTACAGTATTATTGTTTATACATCAGAATAACATATAGGCTACTAAAAATATATATCCTAACATAAACGCGGGCAAAACCTTGTTATAAAAACAAAAATTTACATTGAAAAGCTGAAAAATTTACTTAAAAATTAGCAGGCTTTCACAGCCATTTGAGGATACATATACATACCTATGGTCATCAATAAAGTCCATGGCCTCATTAATAGTCTGTATCATGAAGGTCTCCAGCTCCTTATATTCATCAGACATCTCTTCCTCCGAAGGTTTTGGACCATACTCTATGATCAACTCTCTGGGCTTAGTCAGGTTGTTTGCTATCCTGTAACAATATATTTACTGTTATAAAGCAAAGATTTAAATCATAAATACTATGTTTAAATACTGTCATCTGTTTGAATAAATTGCCATCTAGCGGGTAGAAGAAAGTAGGTTCACCTTTCCTCTCCCCTCCCTAGATAACCAGCTGTTAGCAGTAAATTATAATGAATAATAATGCATGCTATTCCTGATCGCTCATTTATATTTTGTTCGAAATAACAATAAAATAGCAAAACGCGCGCGTCATGTCGGTGCCTGACGTCATATATCCCGCACCGCGTCGGCACCTGACGCCATTTATCCCGCACCGCATTGGTGCCTGACGTTATATATCCCGCACCGCGTCGGCACCTAACGCCATTTATCCCGCATCGCATTGGTGCCTGACGTTATATATCCCGCACCGCGTCGGCACCTAACGCCATTTATCCCGCACCGCATTGGTGCCTCACGTTATATATCCCGCACCGTGTCGGCACCTAACGCCATTTATCCCGCACCGCATTGGTGCCTAACGTTATATATCCCGCACCGCGTCGGCACCTAACGCCATTTATCCTGCACCGCATTGGTGCCTGACGTTATATATCCCGCACCGCGTCGGCACCTAACGCCATTTATCCCGCACCGCATCGATGCCGAACGCAACTTATCCCGCGCCACGTTAGTGCATAATGCCATTTATGTGTACCTTGTACTTAAGTCAACTTAAGAGTCTAGATTTTTCTGTATTTACTTTTGTCTTAAACCTAGTTGAATAGATTAAAAAGCTAGAATGAACTTTCTAATAAAAAATACGTCTCTCACCGTTTCCCTCCATCGATGTCCTCAGCCAGGTCCATCTGGCAGCACAGTTCTGACTCCAACTCCTCAATCTTCCACTCCAATTTCTCATACAGCTCAAAGTCGTCAAGGTTCTCGTACACACCCAACTCTTCTTCACTGCCCTTAGAAATAATCACAAATATGTCGCATTTATACTAACATTATAAAGTTGAAGAGTTTGTTTGTTTGATTGAACGTGCTAATCTCAGGAACTACTGGTTCGAATTGAAAGATTATTTTAGTGTTGGATAGCCCATTTATCGAGGAAGGCTATAAGCTAAATAACATCACGCTACGACCAATAGAAGCGGATCAGCAATGAAAAATGTTGCAATAACGGGGAAAATTCTCTTATGTAACGCGAACGAAGTTGCGCGGGTTAGCTAGACAGATCATAAGACTAAAGTGAACGCTGAACTGAACAGAGGTCTCGTGTTCGATCCTAATGCACCTCTGACTTTTCGTAATTATTACATATATGTCGGAACGGCAATACTGTTAATTGGTACACTAGCGCCATCTAGTGACACAGAAAGGCATTAAGGCGGAACGCCAGCGCCATCTAGCGGCGCTAGACGGAGTCTACGAGGCGGCGCGAGGGGCGGACAGAGCTCAGTCTACGTGTTACCGTCGCCCAGTGCACACCTCGTAGAAACTGTCTCGCGTTTCGTAGTGATAAGTGCTCTTAGTGTGAAGTAGTTGACTGAATAAAACGCTGCCAATCCGACATATATATTATACATTTGGGTGTCCGAGCTTCGCTTGACCCACTTGTGAGATTACCTCTTTGGATTTTTGCTGTGGCAACACCGAATCCCTCCCGCCGCGCACCTCCCCCGCTCTGCGCGTGCGACGATCTGACAGCGCCGGGCGATAGCTTCACTCAGTACGTCTTGGATTTTTGAAGTGAATAGTTGTGGTGAACAAAACAGTGTAGTAGAAAATAAGTTTATTATTTCGAAATTTTACTTCTGTTTTAAGGCAAGAACTACCACAATTTCATTTTAAAAGTAAGTAACTTAATAAATACGGGTAAGCCCTGTATTTTTATTGCGATCGACCGCTCTCTGGACGGCAATATCGCAAACAATGATAAAGTTACTAGGAAAGCCCTAGACTTAGTTTCATTGTTATTTAAAGGCAGCCGACAGTCGGCTGTGCGAACAGCCGACATGACGTCTGGCCGAAGTAATCACAGCCGACGCCGGCTGAACTCAGTCTACCGTCGGTTGCTTAATAACAATCAGCTGCGTCTTTTACCAGTCTGTTAACAGTGTCGCGTCATTACCGACATCTCTCAGGAAGGTATTTACTATGCTACATTGTTCTTCTAGATAACGTAAACTACTATGGGCGCGTTGGCGGATTGGAGTCCCCCAATATGTGAGGAGAATTTCTTCAAAAATGTAGTACAAATCCTGAACGAATGTTTTCCAACTGATTGGAGATCTTGGGTGGTCAATGACCTCAACTACGAAGATCTTTTCGGCGATAAAATCTCTCCTGACCAGGAATGCAGACTACGGTTTGCTATACCGACGGTTAGCCTGGCCAAGGCTCACAATGGAGAAACTTCCCTCAGCGAGCATCGCTACAAAAAAATTAAAAGAATACTCCTAAACTGACCACTGGGTCGTGCGCTAATTTATGTGCCACTGCATGTTGCCTCGAAGGTACATCCTTTTAACGGCTATAACAAATTTTTGGACATTCTGAAAATTTTAAAACCTCAGTTTGTCTCTCGACATGAGGCCTCCAAAAGTTTAAATGCAGAAGCACGAGATATTGAGAATGGTACTTCTTCTTCCTCCAGCAGCTCTTATGCCTCCAAGAGGAATCACAGTCCAGATCCGCCGGCTAATGTAAAGAAGGCCAATTTAGATGATTTAATAGCTAATCAGAACGCCATGTTCCAAAAGCTATGCCACGTGGTGATGGCTACGAATGAATCTGTACATTAACTGCTTGATAGGCAAAACCGGTCCTGCTCTCCTCAGTCGCAGGATACTGTCACGGATATGTGCTCGAAAGATATTGAGGAGGACGATAATTGGACCGCACCCCCAATAGTCGAAGAATTGGAAGCTGAAAGGGAGCTACATGCCGATGATCCAATTCAATTAGATGAACTAGAAGACTTTGCCCCTGGTACCAAGGAAACTGAGGCCAAAATCACCAAGGCTGATGATATTTTCGTTAAGCAAGGAATTAATTGTCAAAGATTTAATAGTGATGGCTGGCAGAACATAAGATACGCTGAGGTTCAAAAGATATTTCAGGCCTCTCCGGCCTTTACTGCCCTAAAAACGAACAGCAAATTAGCTACCGTCACACCACCTTGGCAACTCGTAACCATATTGGAAAAAATGGATCTATGCCTTGGTGCCATTACACATGGACTTCTGCAACAGCGTCAGACCTTCCAAGAAATTTATCAAAAAGCAGAGCCTGGAGTTAAATTATATATAAGTAAAAATTTCTTGGCTGCGGATTCCTCATTCCGCAAGATCTCAGACGCTCTGTTGCAATACAGTTGTGGAAAACGGGCAGAAGTGATTCAACAAAGGAGAGGAATTTATAAACCCCAGAATAAAACGCTGAATGAATTATTGCACTCAATTCCTCCTTCCGAGCAACATTTGTTCGCTGAGCCCCAGCTCTCAGAGCATGTGAAAGAGCAAGGAGGCGTTACAAAGCTTTTTCCTGGTAAATTCAGAAAAGCGACAGCCACTTCGACTTCTACCCATCGAGGGCCAGCCAGGAGACCACCAACGATAACGTAAGCCGTTTCTAAAGAAAAAGTACAACAACCCTCCAATAGCTACCAAAACTATAGGAACTCCCGCAATACCCGTACAGTCGACAAGTCTCGATTTCCCACAAAACGCGCAGCGGTTAAGCAAAATAAAAATAAAAAGTTCTAAGTTCCAAGCAGGGCAGGTGAGTAACAAACTTCACGTTTGGAAAACACTAGATGCACCGAAGAACATTCTAGCTTTTATTGCGGGGTATCGCATACCCTTTACTAGTCGGCCACCATTATATAAGTTCGGCAAAGATATTTGTTTGCGATATCAAACGATGCCGTCTCATGAAATGTCTCATGAAATGCAAAGTATGCTTGAATCTGGCGCGGCCCGTATAGCTAGTAATAACACAGGCTTTTTATCCCACATATTTTTACGAAAAAAGTCGGATGGTTCCAATCGTCCCATATTTGATTTAAGAAACCTAAACCATTACTTGAACCCACCTAAGTTTCGCCTACTTAATCATTTTAAAGTTCTCTCCTGCCTAAATGTCATGGACTACATGATAAAAATTGACTTATTTCCACATCCCAATCGCAGATTCCCATCGCAGGTTCTTAGCTTTTGTCTATAAGAGTGTTGTTTATGAAATGAATTGCTTACCATTCGGCTTAGCTACCGCTTCTTATACATTTGCAAACATAACTAACTGGTTGGCAAATTATTTCAGAAAGGAAGGCATTCGTATCATAGTATACTTAGACGACTTCCTGCTGATGCACACGAAACCATACATTTTGCAAAAACAATCGTATCAAGTCATAAAGACTCTTTTAAGACTGGTTTGGTGCATCAACTTCAAGAAGTCAATACTCACTCCAACAAAGACCTTAGAATACCTTAGCATATTATGGAAAACCGACGAAAATGTCAAATGCCTTCCAAAACCCAAAATCAACAGGATATCAGAGCTATTGAAGAAAATGCTGTGGAAAACCTGCTGGACTTGGCACTCAGCCAAAATTATGTTAGGTCATATAAATTTCGCAGCTTTCGTAGTACCTCTCGGCAGACTCCATTGTCGTCGAATTAAAATAGAGGCCAATCTACTACCAGAAGACAGCAGAAACAAGAGCTTTCCATTACCAGTAACGGTAGTACAAGATCTTCGATGCTGGCTATGCCATATCGACCAAGTATCTCCGATTCATTACAAAGAACCATCATTATACGTAACAACAGATGCATCGGACCAAGGTTGCGGTGCCACGGTAAACGATCAAAAGATGATCGGAACCTGGAACGCGCAACAGCTATCGTGGCACAGCAACCGGAAAGAACTCTGGACATTGAAAGAGACAATCAGAAGGATCGCACCAACTCACAGCAGCCAAACATGGTTAGTGCAAACAGACAACAAATCTGTCGCTGCTTACATCACAAAAGAAGGAGGGACAAAATCCCGAACTCTGTTACTTTTAACGAGAGACATACTTATGATGGCTCATCAATACGAGATACATATTACGGCTCGCTATCTCCCAGGCAGATACAATTTAGCAGCCGACAGCCTGTCAAGAAATCAGTCAATCCCAGAATGGACCTTGTCGCCACAGATGATACAGACGATCTTCCGAAAGTGGGGCAAACCATCAATAGACCTCTTTGCGAGTTCCCAATCTGCAGTGGTAGACCGATATGTGAGCGAAGATGCTCGAGACCAAACATGTGTCTTTGTAAATGCGTTCAGCAGGAATTGGCATTACAAACTCGGCTGGTTGTTTCCCCCACCCTCACTAATACCCAGAGTGCTGCGCCATCTACAACAGAGTTCAGGAGTTTACCTCCTAGTAGCTCCGAAGTGGGACAAAACATTTTGGAAATCGGAGTTGAAACAGAGAGCGTTGAGCCCTCCGTTCAAAATCTGGAACTTACGCAAGCACTTGATAGATCTCCGTACAGGAACACATCCATCAGCTGTGGAAAAGTTAGATTTGCAGGTTTGGAAGATTCAGGCTGGTCCCATCTAATAGAGTCATGGGAAAACCATAATAAAACCTTGTTGGAGTCAGCATGGTGCAAGTCAACGTTAAAAATTTATCAGTCAGCGTGGGAAAGATGGCGCAAATGGACAAACGGAAAATGCGCTGTTGATAACCCGACACCAGACGATGTAGCTAAATTTATTTGCTTTTTACATAATGACGTAAAGTTAGCCCCAAGTACGATTGCGTTACACAAATCCGTCGTTCTGATGTTCGCGAATCCGTTGAAGGCAGCAACGCTAGCCAGCCATCCATTGGTAAAACAGCTGATGAAAGCCATAGCTCTAACCAAAGTACCACCTAGAAAACCTTCAACCTGGAATGTCGGGTATTTGATTGATTATCTACAACATTATAATATCGATGTCAGTAGTTTATTCCAAATATCTCGACATGTTGCTACACTTTTATTATTGTGTTCAGGCAGACGAATACACGATCTAACCCTCTTGGGCATATCATCACAGTTGTATGAAGATAGGGAAGATCACATTGTATTATGGCCAAAGCTCGGCTCCAAAACTGATTCGACTACTTATCGACAAGCAGGTTGGCGCTTATCGAACGAGGGACCTACAAAACTTAATCCAGTTTTCTGGATCAGAACGCTCATTAATATATCACAAAATCGAAGAATGGCCAGACATAATTTAAATTCTTTATTTATCACGACTAGAGGTAAGGTTAAAGAGGCATCACGCACAGTCATTGCGGGCTGGTTGAAATCTTTGCTTCGGGAGACCCAGATAGAAGATTCTCTAGGTAGTTTTAGAGCTGCGGTAAACTCGGCTATCTGGATGAATAACAACGTGAATATAGATCAGGTAATGGAGAGAGGTAACTGCAGGAGCAGGGATACTTTCCTTAAACATTATTTTAAAGAAATTCGTAGTCACGAGAGTACTACAATTAATAATCAAATGACTGATTTATTTTCGACGATATAGATCTCAAAGTGTGCCATTCCAGTATAATCAAATGACTGATTTATTTTCGACAATATAGATCTCACAATGTGCCATTCCAGTTTATACTTAAGTTCCTGCTCTCTTATTATATCAATGAATGGTATAATTATTTTGTTATTGTCACTGTTAAGGATGATTTGAGAATTTAGATAATTATTTACCTACATGAATAAGAAAAGCATTGTTTTTTGTTGTGTTATTTACCCTTATTGTATATTTGATAATACACTTTTGATTATACGTTACATTATAGAAAGATACATACATTGAAATTAAACTACTATATACGGATTTTATCGCGTTGTTTATTTAACACTCTATTACATAATTTTGAAACTGTTACACTACTATACTATACTATTAAACTTTACTAATTTTAAGCTAATTAAATTATTAAAACTATCAAATCTATTTGTTTTTAAGTTTACACTTTCCCCGACGTTTCGGTTGCTTTTCGGTTGCTTTTCCCCGTGACCATGGCTGCTGAAAAGCAACCGAAACGTCGGGGAAAGTGTAAACTTAAAAACAAATAGATTTGATAGTTTTAATAATTTAATTAGCTTAAAATTAGTAAAGTTTAATAGTATAGTATAGTAGTGTAACAGTTTCAAAATTATGTAATAGAGTGTTAAATAAACAACGCGATAAAATCCGTATATAGTAGTTTAATTTCAATGAATAACATTCGCGTAAACAGAAGACAATATTATGTAGATACATACATGTCACAGTACGTCAAACAGCGCCGGCAGAGAATAAACACGTCTCACAAGTGGGTCAAGCGAAGCTCGGACACCCAAATAACACCGTTTTCCCCCCGAAGGGTAGAAAACGAATATTTGGGTTCCAGCGGAGCTTGACCCACTATATTTTAAAACCTTGCCGGCTGTGAGAGAGTACTGAGTGAAGCTATCGCCCGGCGCTGTCAGATCGTCGCACGCGCAGAGCGGGGGAGGTGCGCGGCGGGAGGGATTCGGTGTTGCCACAGCAAAAATCCAAAGAGGTAATCTCACAAGTGGGTCAAGCTCCGTTGGAACCCAAATATTCGTTTTCTACCCTTCGGGGGGAAAACGGTGTTATTCCTGTGTCGTGGAGGACTTAACAATCACTCAAACAACGGACATAAAGAACATCCAGAGGCGACACTACTAATTGAGGAGCTGGCGAACAGAACCGGATTAGTCCACGAAAATAAATTTTACACGGTAGCTAAAAAACTTTTTAAATCTTTGTGTTGGATATCGGACTAGTCCGGTTTTGTATGAAAATTTACTTTTTAAAGCCTTTTTTTGCCTACTTCTAGCCGGTTTTGATTGAAAATATTAACAGGGATCGACGAAACTAGGTCAAGACATCACGATTCGAAAAAAAATCATTTTTTGAATAGTAGTGGACAAGTCCGGTTCTGTTCGCCAGCTCCTCAATTGTGGATCATACAAATTATTGTCCAGTGTGGGATCGAACCCACAACACTCGAGGCAACGGCAGTGGCGAGGCACTATGCCATCTCTGAAGAAATTTCTCCATAATGTTTTCAAATTCATCTGCAACCCGCACTGGGCCAGGATGGTGGTCTATGGCCTAACCCCTTTTCACACAGAGAAGAGGCCCGTGCTTAACAGTGAGCCAGTTTAATACAGCGCTGATATTATACGATACACTGTTTGAGAACATACCTGGTATCGCATCATCTCTGTCTGAGTCTTGATGCTGATGATCTCTTGCGAGTCTATCGGTGGGAATTCCTTCTTGATCTCTTTCTTAAGAGATGCGAAGAGAGGATACGTGAGAGCCAAGATGATGGGACGATCGATCAACGGACACGCCTTGTAGTGCTGCATTATCTGAAAATTTTACATAAAGATTAATTCCAAAGGTAAGGAAATGAGGCTTGAATATGCCATCAAACAAACTAAATACATGTTTCATTTTTCAACCAACTTGTACATAGATTCGTCAATTACTTGGTAATACTTAGTGCATTACTGGCGGGCCAGAATTATTTTGTTTTCTGCCAGAACTGGCACGCGTGCCATTGGTTCGCCATTCCTGGCATCCTAACTAATCTATACTAATGTTATAAAGCTGAAGAGTTTGTTTGGTAGAACGCGCTAACCTCAGGAACGACTGGATCAAATAAAAATTTAATTTAGAGTTGGATAGCCCATTTATCGAGGAAGGCTATAGGCTATATAACATCACGCAAAGACCAATAGGAGCGGAGCATCAATGAAAAATGTTGAAAAGACAGGGAAAATTTCTTTAATGTGAAACAGACGAAGATGCGCGATTCAGCTAGTATCATAAATGCGAAAATGAGTTTCAAAATGAATGGTGTTTGTTTTGTTTGTTTGATAAACGCCTTAACTACTCGGCCGATCATCATGAAATTTCGGATACACGTCAGGGCCACAAAAAAGCTCATACGTACAATGAGCTGCAAAAATGCATACCCATTTCAAAACTAAAATGGTATAAGCCGGTAATTGACGCCATCTAACGGTAATCGATACAAGAACTGTTAAGTAGTTTATTTACATCGTAATAGATGGCGGTCCAATACTATAAAATAGAAAAGAAGTAGATTTCTTAATATCTCAATTTTGATAAATTTACTTTAAACAATTTTGTATCCCAATTCACAATAGTTTATTTAAAAAAAGGAACACATTTCAGGGTAAAAACGTACGGTACAAAAAGCAAAGAATTACAAATGAATATATAAATTTATAGTGGGTAGTTTATTTTATAGATACTTTTGATGACTCCCTATTCTGTTCACGCAAACATTATTTTGTACCTGTGTTCAAGTGCCTTTCCGGTTGAGATTATATTTTTTTATGAATTTCACCTATTTGCTATAATGAGTAGGCATTGCAATATTTATAAAACAATGCCATCTATTTCATATTCATTCTAATTCGAGTGTTCACAGGATTTTGGACTTTAATGTATCCACGCACTATTACAGGTGACTGTACCTTTAATCTAGAAAAAAGCAGTTTTACTAACCTAACTTACATTTACGCGAATGAATCCGCGGCCAAAATCTAGTTGTATAAAATTGTGCCAATACTTACATATTTAAGATTATCATCAGTATATATAAGATGACAGCTGTCGATTATAAGGACATTAATTTTGACCATCGTGAGGTATCCATCTTCTAATATCCGCTTTAGTACTGGCGATGTGCACACTAATATCTGCAAATAATAAAAATTATAAAGACTTTTCTAGTCAGAGAGTTATCCATCAAATATTTAAGTCAGAAATGCCTTACTGTATTGAGTTAGCAGGGAAACATGTCAACGCTGACAAGTGAGCTCACACATTACATTTACATGATAGAGAATGATAGTGTACAAATTTCAATATGAGTGAATGTGATGAAACTATACAAGGTGATTTTGAAATCGTTTAATTCCTTTTAACCACGCATTCTACTGGTGGTATAGAATAACCCTGATAATTTTTTTTTTATTAGATTTATTGTTTTGGAAAAGTTAATGTATCATTTTTTTCGTGAAATGTTGTCAGATAGTCATATGTTAACCACACGAGGCAATTTTAATTTTTTACTAATTAAAATAAAATAACATATCAATAATTAATGTCGTAAATAATAACGGGCGGTCCTTTTTATTGCCCCCTATTATTTACGACATCAGTTATTGTTATGTTATTATTTTTAAATTAGTAAAATATTAAGATTGTGTCGGGTGGTTAACATAAGATAAGACTATCTGAAACCAGTTCGTGAAAAAAATCGGTACCTACATAAATTTTTCCAAAAACAATTCTAATTAAAAAAATATATTGTCAGGGTTGTTCTATATCACCAGTAGAATGCGTGGTTAAAAGGAATTACACGATTTCAAAATCATCCTGTACATAATTCAGATATCATGAGTATCATGACAGAACATATAGTTTTTTGGTGCCACATTACGTAGGGCTGTTCTATTGCCGTCTACCGGGCTCAATGCCAGATTTTGTGTTGGTACTGACAATTTCTTAACAGAATCCCACACACAACACTTTCTCTGGGAGAGTATGAGACACAGAATGAAAGGAGAGGGCGAAGGAAAGAAAGAGTGAGTGTGATAGAGAGAGAGATTGCTAGAGATAGATAGCGAAATATATATATATATATATAGAGAGAGAAAGAGAAAAAGAGAGTGTGAAAAAGACAGAAAGAGTGAGAATACTAGAAAGATAGACAAAAAGAGAGCAGGTGACAGAGATAAGAAGCTATTTGATTTTAATTTGAATAAAGTGACTAGTATGTTTAGTTTCCAAATAAAACTACTTTCCTCCTTTTAATTCTTATTAAACTTAATATTTAAAATATAGAACAGTTGCACGAAATAACTAAGTACTCTGCTTACCTCCTTCTCTTCAAGTTCAGTAGCCCAATTCTCTACTTCTTCATACGTCTCTGCTGATGCTGTAGCCAGGTCTGTTAAGATCTTCAGCTCGTAGGAGACCACGGGGATGCGGGAGGCACGAGTCACGTATATGGACCTCTGGTTACCGCCTGACAGAAGTCTGGAAAAGATTTTAAAGTATTTAGTTACTTAAAATAGTTAATTATGCTGTATTCTGAATTTCTGTAACAGTGTTAGCCTAGTGGGAGACCATTAGACTGCCATGCAGCGGGCCTGAAATTCAACTCCATTTTTATTTACTTGTCTGTGAAGGAAAACATCATGATGAACCTGGCATGTGTGAGAGAAAAAGTTCTCAAAGATATGTGAAGTCTATCAACCCACACTGGGCCAGCATGCTGAATCGGCTAACCCTTCTCACAATAAGATGCCTGTGCCCAGCAGTAGAACAGTTTATTTACAAGGCTGATTTATTTAGCCCGTTAAACTGGGTGAGATTAATCTTTATGACTGAATTGTTTGATTCGTTCGGCTATAAGATGTCTCTCAACTCAGTGTGCCTTTTGGCAAAGGTCTCCAGTAGTTTCCATTGCTTCCTGTCTTGAGCAACTCTCCTCCATATGGGTCCCGCAGTAAGTTTCAGCTCATCTTCCCAGCGCATTTGTTACTGTCCTCGACATTTGTATTATATTATATTACAGGTTTAAAATAATATACTTGGAAATCTTAACTAATATTATAAATGCGAAAATAGCTTTGTTTGTTTGTCATGCTTTCACGCCTTAACTTATTTAAACTTATTTCGCATATACGTTGTCAGAGATACAAAAAAAGACATAGGATCTTATCTTATCTTAATTCGAGGGCCAGTCAGTGTAGACCGGCGACATGGCGACACTTCGACCCAGTGGGATCTTTTGTGACGGCCCCGAGGTGCCTATGAATGTACTGCATCAGTCGCAGCGTACACTTCAGAGGGAGAAGCCTGAAGTCTTCAGGGTTCGGATATGCTAATCCCATCAGACCCATCCTCAGTCCGGTCAACGCGTCACATTCACACAGTAGGTGTGATATGGACTCATCTTTTTCACCACAGGCTCTGCAGATTGAATTGTTTGACAATCTCAATCTGCACAGGAAGTCATTGGTGCCAAAATGTCCAGTAAACGCTCCTGTGAGCAGGCGTATTTGGCCGCTGTTATACCCGCAGAACTTCCGGGTGAAGCCCATGGCTCTGTTTGCAATTAATTTCTTGGAGTGTTCCAGACACCTAAGGGCCATCCACTCTAGCCTGTGTTTATCATTGCCATGTGCATTCAAAGCTGCCTTGACGGTACTCTCAGAGAGACCTACGAATGGCTCGGGGCCCACAAATAGTTGCTCCGAGCCCTTCTTGGCTAATACATCAGCCTCCTCATTACCCTGCACCCCTGCATGCAAAGGACATAGGATACTTAATATTGTCTTCTGTTTACGCGAATGTTATTCATTGAAATTAAACTACTATATACGGATTTTATCGCGTTGTTTATTTATCACTGTATTACAAAATTTTGAAAATATTACTATAATACTACTATTGATTTTATTTGACTAATTTATAAGCTAATAAAATTATTTAAACTAAGACCGATTTTCGGTCACGGCGGCCAATCTTAACGGAGACTGGCCATCTGCGCAGGAGATATTATAGTGCACAAGTATGTGCGCAAACACAAGTGCACTCTCTGTTCCCTTACCCTCATGATCCGATGGGACGGATAATCCGACACGACCGGAGAGAGATCAGGCGCAGGACCAACGGCTTTACGTGCTTTCCGAGGCACGGGGGTGTCTAACACCGCCAACTTCCTAACTCCGGGCTCGTATTGAGATTTCTTAACAGAAAAACCCAATACCTTTATGTTGGCCCGACCCGGGATTCGAACCCGAGACCTCATGCACAGCAGTCGCATTCACGATGCATCGCACTCCTGTCCCCTTGACTGCATGTGAGCTATTATATGATCAGTGCGAGCCGTCGTCGCCCGAACGTTATAAGGATTCAATGCATATTAGAAAATTACAGGATATTTGATACTACTATGAGTACTTTGTGTTGCTGATATTGTATAATATCACCACACATCATCATAATTTTATCAAAAGTGTTTAGTTATATGAAATTGCAGTTTATGTAATTTCATATATGACATAAAAAAAATTTTTATTTTGTAAACGACAATGGCACTAGAAATATTTGTGTGGGATTCAAACCCACTAAACTCGGAGCAGTGGCAGTGATGAGGCGACCACTTAAACCAGTATACCATATATGCAATCAAAGGCAAAGATAATTTTAAAGATTAATTTATATTTCTGGATATAAATTATTAATAGCATATACATGTTGTCCGTTAATTAATGGATAACCTTGAAATGTCTTATAGTAGAACTGAAGGCATTCAGAAAAATGAAAAAAGAAAAATATATATATTTTAAAAAGTGCAAGCTATATTAGCATAGCATACTTTTGACTGTCTACCTGTTAGCATAATTAGTGTTTAATAATAAAACAACAAAAAGCCTATGGATTTCATTCATTTATGGTCATAGTATACAAGAAAGTTATACATGGTAATTAGAAAAAAAACACATATCTCAGGTAGTGGTTAGGATAGATTTTTTGCATATTTTTTCTGAACGGCCATCAGTTTCACTATAAGACATTTCCAGGTTATCGATTAATTACCGGACACCCTGTATTTACTTGCTGTCAATGTCCAGAACTCTGACCCATTGATATCATTATACATTGCTATAGCGACATGGCTTAGTTTTATTTAGCCTTGCCTACTTGGAATCTACACAAGATTCCATGATGACACTTTTTTGCAGTGAGAATAATTGCGTATTTTATTCCCATCTTTATACAAACTGGTTGCTATTTGAATCAGCTAAGCAAGTACTATGAATAAAGCACTTACCCTCGTATCTGATATGCCTTCTCATACAGCAGTCTGACCGGTATGAACGAAGCATACTCCACGGCAAGGATATTCTTTGTTGAGGCGGCAGCTGCCAACCGTGCCCCACCTTCAGCTGCTGTGAAACGTGAACAGCACGCTTCCATCATGGTGGTGGACCTTGAAGAAGTATTATAAAATATATCTATTCATGTGTGTGTGAAGGCTATTTTCAGAGAGTCGACAGAGGCTTATTAAAATGTTTCACCAGCTGTCTATTGAACATATTTTAAGATATGGTATCTACTACTACATAATTTCTAATAGGAAAAGCTTCTGTAGTTTCGTCTTGTGCAAGGCAAATTGTACTGCAAACATAAACAAATGATATTAAACTACTGTTTTTAAGAGCACCCAGTACTGTGGGTTTAACCTGTTAACTCTTGAAATGCCAGAGGTACTAGAAAACCTGTTGTATCTAGCTGCTGGTGTGCCATTACCGATCAATAGGTTAAACAGTGATAAAATCTGTAAGCAGTAGTTTAATTTTAATACATTGAAAATATTAATATTATTGCAGAAGGAATAATATGTACAATTTATTGCTAATGTGAGATCTAGGCACACATTTAGTAGACCAAAACGAATACACACCCTCATTCATGTGTTTGTACAGTCTCTTAGATCAAATAGCATAATATATTTAGCCTAATACTAGCGAATCTGAGCTATAATTATTATACGCGATATGTCTAAGTGCGCCTGTTTTGACGAGATATTTATACTAAGCAAACTATTTATTTTTCTTTTTCTTTGCAACCTTAGGTTTGATTCCCAGGCCAAGCAAGTTATTGAGGAAATTCTCAGCTGGAGTACGGAGCTTAAGAACGAGCCTCAGTGTGGTAAAACTCAGTTTAAATGGGTGATATTTGTTGTTTGATAATGAGACACAAAACTTAACTCTCAACTACAGGTTATACTAAGAATTTATTTAACTTTTTGGTTAGACTGTCGATATAAAAAGACCTTTTAAGTAATACATATCGCAGTATATGCGAGTAAAATATTTAAAATACTTAACCAAAACACGAAATGGACTAATAAGACCGAACTACTTGTAGAGGTTATTAAGCAAATATTTTTCAACGTGAATAAGCGATTAAATACTTACGTGGAACGCTTCTCGACACTAACAAAGCGTAAAACACGAAACTATCACCTCGTTTCTTGTGAAATAACCACACAAACAATCATTATTACACTGAAATATGAGCTAACACAACTGAATATTACTCCTTCATTTTCACTGATGTTATTCTACAGTTTACATTACAAACGGAACAGAAATACCATTCAGAAGTATATGTATGTCACAACTCACAATAGATCGCATAGTAATAAAAATACGTAATTTTTATAACAATAATCAGTTAGTTTATCGCTTCAAACAGTATTCGCAAAAGCATAGCAACCACAGATGGAAAACTTTGCAGCGTTTGGCAAAATCAAAACTCTACTATGACATACCTAGCACAGATAAAAATAGGCCGAGATTGACAGATATAAGTCGAAAATAAATTATTTAGTATGGCGCCGAGGTTATTAGGATTGTGTGAATTTCCAATTAGGAACTGGGTTTGAATACATTATAAAAATGAACAAAAGCTTATTTTTCATACAGATGTATGTTACATATGTATTGTTTCTTTTTATGTACTAAGACAAAAACATAAATTAATCTCATACAGTGTGAATATTTACATATGTACACCCTGGCAAGACAGGTTCAGAGTTGTTCAGAATAAATGAATTTCGGTACTTTCCCCAATACTACCTTATGGTGCCTGCGTATTGCCGTTTTCAACATCCACATAATCATATATTTTGTAATATTTAATATTTCTAGGAATGGATTAATGAAATTGGTTATAATTAGGTGCCTACTTACTTTATAGCTCTTATTTTTTTAAATAATAAATATTATTCTTCTTTCTACATATACTAATTAATACGTTTCGGAATAGTTATAAAAATGTAAAATTGAGCCTATTGCACATAGAACCAGATGTATGTAAGTAATTATTAAAAAAAAAGTATGATAAATGCATTCAAATAATAGAAATTTTCTACTACCTGAGATAATAGAGAAATTTTATTTTTGCTCGTCAGCCCACCGCTGCCTTTAAAACCTTGTAACAACAAGATTTTAAATACGCTGCCTTGCTATACTATACTGCTCCATCATATTTTAACACCAGGAGACATCAAGCCCAAGCATCGTTCATGACAGACTAGAGAAATTTATCTACCTGGCGCTTCTCTGTCATTAAAGATATACTCGTAATTCATATTAAATAAACTTAAATTACCACTCACTCACTGACTTAAAGAAATAGAAGTAAATATAGTGTCGTATTGAGAATCGTTCAGAAGGCCCGGGAAAAATGCCTGACCTTCGGAAGGTCAGCTCTTGGTGGTGGTACCCCATCGGATCTCGGAAACGGTGATATTTACGAGAGTCGTTCTCGAACAAAATCTTCCTGAAACCCTGGCAACTTTTAGGGGGAGCGGAAAAACATGGCTTCCATACAAATAAATATGGCGGCCATACAAATTTTGACATCTAATATCTGCGAAACGGTTAGAGTTAGGCGTGGTGAGTTCAAACAAATGTCATAGAGATAGACAAGATCTTTCCAGAAAAGGTCATTTTCAAGGTCACCGGGAGTCATCGGTGACTTTTGGCTTCGGGAGTTTTCAGGTCCCTGAATTCGAGTCTAAAATTAATTTTTGATCCCTTCTCCCCTCGCTGTACACCCCTCGCACAAGTCGCTTGCGTCCCGCGTAACCACGCAAAATACTAGTCTTAACTATAATATTAAAATGCGAATGTGAGTTTGTTACGCTTTCACGTCTTAACTACTGAAACGATTATCATGACGTATCACATGCACTTTGTATAATATGTTTGTTTTCATCTAGAAAAAAGTACTGTGCCTGAGAGATACCCCGAACAAAGCTGGTTAACAATAAGTCTGACCATTACCTAGCGGGCGAGCGATCGTAAGGATCCTGAACCTCACTCATTCGGAGTCTTAAAAAATATAATTAATAGGTAAATTCTCAATAGTAGCAGCATGGAATTTGGTAATGCCTGATAATAACCTCGCTCCATATTATGTAGGGCCTTGAAAACATAGATGACGGATGGCGTAGAGGTTTAAGTGGTCGCCTCGCCACTGCCACCGCGCCGAGTATTATAGGTTCGATCCCCACATGGGTATAAAATTTGCGTGATCCACAAATAGTTGTTCCGAGTCAGGATGTTGTTTGTGTCGCTGTTTGAATGTTTGTAAAGTCCCCCGCGATACAGGAATACTTCCTAATGCGGGAGTTGTAAAATAAAAAAATGTGGCTGCAGATCTGCCAATCTCTAGTAGAATAAGAAAGGAAGTAAAGAGTGTCATTATGTTATTCTTGACGGGATATACATATAGGCAAGAGTCTGTATGTTAACTAGCAATTCGGATCGTCCATTTTTCTTAATCCCATGCATGTGTGTTTGTCCTCTTGAACTAAACCTATTATTAAGGTTTACTTCAATAGGTCAATCAGAGAGTCTAATTCCTTAGTCAAAGAATTACTGCCGCATCATATCCAGTTGAACTAGTACTAAAGTAGGATAAAACCATCGTTAGAAAACCTGCATGCCTGAGATATATCAATAGTTGTCTCGAGGATATTATGTGAAGTCTGAAGTCCATCTGACACTGAGAAAAGGCCCGTGCTCAGTTGTGACAGTTTGTATATAAGGCGAATATTATTATTTAGGAATAGTGAAAATACAATGCTCTTGAAAAATACTCTTTATATTTTATCAACACACAGAGACTATATTACTAATTTTATTAGATTTCTAACTACAGCTTTCAATGGTGTCAAAAAACTGCCCGCCTTATGGTAACCGGTGGTCGTAACCTATGACCGCTTGCAATATCATGAGCTCGTTGCCGATCCTAAGGATAAGATGGCATTAAACGAAAGGAATGGACGAGGTAGGTACGTGACCAACTGGCTCTCTTATTCGGCGAAATACTTACTTATTTCGCTAGCTTAGCGACCCCAAGTTGATCTTAGCCTCCGACATTAATGTACGTCATTCCTTCATATTTTGTACCAAGTCAGAACCATCGGGCACATTAATCTCTTTCAGCTATATCGTCTTACCAGTAGTATTGTGAGTTGCCCGGGTTATGCTCTTTTGGCAACTCGATCCTCTCCCATTCTTTCCACATGTCCGAGCTAGCGAAGTTAGGCAGGTTTTATTTCTGCAGTAAATGCACTAACAATATTAATATTTTAAAGCGGTTTCTTGTAGGTGGGTAGTACTTCTCCGGTAAGCCAGTTCATTAATGATTTAATTTAAAAAATTAGCGATGTCAAGCTTTGCCCTAAATTATGTATTTCTTGGGTGTGATATGATGCGTCGACAGCTGTCTGTAATAAAAAAAGACGTGTTAGTTGTCACCTTGCATTTATATATAAATTGACTGCCACCCTGGGTACCAACCAGCTGAAGGAGTAACTAGCTGTGTATTCCACATATTCGGTTAGTAATAGGTGCTAGAGATGTTACGGAAGTGGTTATATGGGAACCGAATTCGGAAGCGGAGTTTTTTATTTGGTTTGTCGGAATCGGAATCGAACTCGGAATCGGAATCGAAGGCGAAGATAAAAGATAGATATGTTAAGGGGGATATGTTAGACCTACCTAAGAAAATAAAATTACACACATTATCCATCAGTTCTATTATTATTAGTTCAAAAAATAATACATGTAGGTTATACCTGGGTGTTGAAAATAAAAAAAATCGAATTTAAAATCTTTAACATTACTAGTGCCTAGTCAAATTAAGAAATAACTGAAAAAGCCGCGCGAATAATGTACACAGATTAAAATAAAAATGATTAGGGGAACCTGTTGCACCTTGGACAGTTCTTAACATTTCTAATTTTAATTGCTATTTGACGTACAGTACACAATCTATATTATAGGCGCGGGAGGAGGGAGGTTCCCTGCGTGACAAGTATAAAACTGTAAACTGTACACGCTAATCGCTGGGCACCACCACCGCGCTGCTATACATCGACCTCCGATATGACTTCCGAATTAAATTTAGCGGAACCGAAATCGGAATCGAAGGTGCAAAATCAATGGAAAGTTCCGAACTTTCGGAATCGGAATCGAACCTCCGTAACATCTCTAATAGGTGCTACTATACTATACTAGAATTACGCGCCTTTCATCTACTAGTGTACATTTGCAGTGGTAGTGAATGCGACTGCCGTGCGTGAAGTCTCGTGTGCCAAGTCTGGGTCGAGCCAACAAAAAGTTCTTGAGGTTTCCTGCTAAGAAATCTCAATAGCAGTCCAGAGTTACGAAGTTTGCGGTGTTAGTTTATGTGCAGCAAGCACATTAAATCATTGATCCTGCGCCTGATCTTCCTTCGTTGTCGGATTGCCGTCCCATTGGATTTTGAGAGTTAGGGAACAGAGAGTGCACTTGTATTTGCGCATATACTTCTGCACTATCTCCTGTGTAGATTACCAGTCTCGTTGGCTGCCGTGACCGAAATTCGGTATGGAGGACATTAATTCCTGCACTGTTACGGTGTTTTCCTATAAGGGAGTGGTACATGGACAGGTAATACAGCTCATTCGTACAGTTACCAATGAATTGCTAATAACGAGCTCTGCCACTCGCAAAGTTTTCTCCGCTGTTACGAGACTATTGTGGAGCACAAGACAACGATCTTCTGTAGAGAGAAGGATGAAGAGGTACCAAGCTGCTCCAGTTGAGTATCGAAATCCCAGGTATAAATATGAAAACCATGATGCATTTACTAATTGTATATGTAACTGCATCATTCAGGATAGACTAAATCTTACAACACCGAGACCCTAGAGCATCTAAGGCATCATAAAAGTATATTTTTTTATATTTGCTTCATACGTAGCTGTCGGCTCATATTTTAATCGGTAGTGAAAAATAGGCATTATTTACTACTGCCTGAGCTTAGGAATATATATAAGCCTGATACCAAACATAGTATCAGGCTTTTCTACTGCTTCTATTACAATGTTAGTACATAAATGCTATATACATATATAGATTTACAGCTGTTTACCCCAAAGAGACTAGTAAATGTACCCATATTCCGACTGCTATAGATAAGAAAAACCAATAGGACATTCGGCCAGATAAGTTAGTGGGTCTCTGATATGCTTGACTATGTTGTATACATAACTTGCAAACGAATAAACTCCTTAATAACGATATGACAATGATTTTCCTTTGCTTATTTAGAAATGATATGTTAATGAGAGCGTAATAGTGTGGGATATTGGGAGAATGGAAGTGTTACAGAGAGATACAATGTGCGAGTGTCCACTCTCACTTCCCTCTGGTCCTCTGAGATGAAGGACAAAAGATAAAATTTGAGAATTTGCTAAAGAGGGCAATTTATGTTCTATACTAGAGTAAGAAGTTGGAAAAGAATTTAAGCGGAAAATAAAATGAACGAAGTGCGTATAATCTGGATAATAAGTAGTTATTACATTTACACTTTATATTGTGTAAATTAGGATTTAGGTTTAGAATCAGTCAGAAACTCGTTTATTTATCATATTACTTCAGAATTTAATGAAACATTTCTGCTATATTACTCCAAAACCACATCATGTGGCAGAAATGTTTCTTTAAATTCTAAAACATTCTGGTACGTTTTAAAAATATATTAATATATAAAGTTCCAATTTAGTAGATTTTATGACAGGTCGACAAGACGAAGGTGCTAAATGGTAGCCCATTTTAAAAACATAAGGCTTGAATTTGAAATAACTAATCTTGGGCCTTGAAACTATCGTAGCAGGGTTTTAAATCAAATGTCATGCTTGCTAAGTTGATAAAATTAGGTACCTACCTAACTTGTGGAGTCCCGCGTAATGTCTTCTATCTAACAATAATTGCCTTTATTTTATAATTATATTGAACTACCTAAGTAATCTTAGTCTGGAAAGTTTAAGATAAATGCAGGTCATTTCTGGTGGTTCAACCGAGCAATTCGCAAATAAAATATTCAGTAAAAAGATAAAGTGGCTTGAAAATTCCAGTTTAACTTGCTGTTATTACTTTACGGTAAGTACCTAATTTATAATTAATAAAACAATATTACGTCTTTAAGATAATACAAAATATTTTCTAAACACATACCTAATATTTTATCATTACCAACTAATTAAAATCATTATGATACATACTACCTATGTTGTTTCTACACAAATATTCTAGTAGATGGATATAAAAAAAATCTTTTTTAAGTATGTTTGTACTTAGAACTTAAAATCGTATCATATTTTAAATGTGAAAGTTTGTAAGTAAGGATGTTTAGATATTTGCCACGCATAAATCATTGAATGAATTACCTGCCTTGAAACTTAGTATATTGATAAAGCAGTCTTGAATTAATTTATTTAACTTATATATATTATAAGATACTTACGTAAATCACTTTTTGATTTCGTGATATTTGAGTTATGAGTGTATTCAAGTTGTACTCGTACCTGCTGAAACAAATTTTCATATTAGATATCAATTTTAAAATAATAAAAATTATACTCGTATGTAGGTTGAAAGATGGAAAAATAGCAATAATTAGAATGCCTGGCGGATGCAATAATTGTTTAAAAAATTTAAGACAGTAAGGAACAGTTATATAGTTTCTGAAACCCAGAGCATGGATGAGGCATTTATCTTGAAATTGATAGGTAGCAGGTTCAAACCATGACCATATTATTCACTTTAGGAATAAATCCTGTTGTGCAGTGGATCTTAGAAACATTGATACAACAAATACAAAGAGTTCTCAAACTCGAAACAACTATTAGTGGGATAACATGGCAGTGGCTAAATATACACTTATATCAAAGAGGCATTTTCAAAATTATGTAAAAGTGTTTTAAAATAAACAATGCCACAAAATCCATTTAAAGTAGTTTAATTTCAATGAGGCATTTGTTGACTTAGTTAGATATTACACCACTGGTGTGAACCTATGTACTTCCATCACAAGTATTTTATGTTAGCTGGAGGGGTTAATGAGAATATCAGTAAAGTGACATCTTCCATATTAGAAATAAAAGCTGTCATGGGAGATTTTACAAACATTCAAACAACAGACAAAAAGAACACCCAGACAGTATAACCATTTGTGAAACACAAATTTTTTTTCAGTATAGGATTCAAACCCACTACACTTGGTGGAGTAGTTACCTTTTAACCTTTTGACCGCCACAGCAAAAAAGTAGCGCTGGGCCCCCTACGCCAGGCGATGATTAATGTTGTTTTAAATAATAGCAAAAAACAAAACACAAATACCTACCTAATTTTGTTCTTAAAAACATGTTTTTATTTGTTGGCTCATGCTGACGCTGGTGTGATGGTTCGTCTATCGGCTATACCCGACCGTGGTGGTCAATAGGTTAAACCAATATATAGCCGGTCATGTAGTGAATCTGTAATCCAAATTGCTAGTAATCTTACAACTCACATCTTTGTAAATGTTGTATAATTATCTAAAACTAATGTTGATGGTGCATAACATTTTTATTAGTTAACATTACTGGAGAAGCCAGACTGTTTTCCCTGCCATAGTGGGATATATATAATAATAATATTAGCTATGTATATAAACTGTCCTACTGCTGGACATGGGCCTCTTTGCAGCTTGATAAGGGTTAGGCCATATTCTACCACGCTGCCAACGCACACTAGGAGTTGGCAAGCTTCACATATCTTTGACAACATTATGGAGAACTTTCAGACATGCAGTTTTCCCGCACTATTAAACGATAGATTTGCCCTCACCATACTTAAGTCGCTATTTACTTGGAAGTACATAGGTTATTGAATATTTTAAAAGAATTGGCTTTCAGAGGGCTTTAGTTAAAAGGTAACCTAGATAGCTAAAATGCTTGTAAAATGGGGTAGTTGTTTATGTTCAATTTTACACATTGTTTTATATTAAACAGTATATATAGTGTTTAAAAAACCTTTCAGTAAAAGCAACATCAAATGGGTTGGAAAATACAGGACCGTTTAATATTATCTGGGCATCTTGCTATGTACAACCTAGTGGAAGACTGTTGGACTGCTACATAAAGGTCTAGAGTTCAATCCTAAAGCAAGCAACTCTGTCTTTTTGATGATACATATTATTTAATTAAATATCGCTTACTTTAACAATGAAGGAAAATATTGTTAGAAAACCTGCCTGTCTAAGAGTTCTCCGTAATGTTCTCAAATATATGAGAAGTCTGACAATGCGCAATTAGTCAATGTGAGAGACTGTGATCTATGCCTTCTTCTGTGCCTAGCAGTGGAACATTTTTTATGAAGGCCTGATATGATTCTACTATTATATCATAAGATTATTTTGTCTGAGTCTTACGCCTTTTTTACAAACATGAATCTTTTCTTTTATTAAAAGAGGTAATCACTTTTCATATTCAGGAATAATTCTTCAATGTGACAAACATTGAAACAATAGACACAATGAACACCCAGGCTACTTGTGGGTCACACAATGTGCGCCTACAAATTTTCATCTAGTAACCTATTTTATTCTTTACAGATATCACAAAAATGGCAACTCAAAACACTCCATCCATTTCACCGCACCTTCTTATGAACTTCAATCCGTACGACATACTTCAGCCACAGAGATCTCCTCGGGTAGAAAGACTTATAGACGTAGGTGATATGACACTAAGCCATGAAGTTGGCGCATCTCTCTTAGATCAAAAACCCAGGTACGATCTTATTGATCTATTCCAAAATTTATACGTCACTCCTGAGCTTGTTAAAACGAACAACAATGCAGGTAAAACAAATGATACAGCTAATACTAGTTGTAATACAATTAGTAGCAGTAACATCGATTTTAAAGAATTTCTAGATAAGATTGAGTCTGGTGAAAAGGTAGATTGGACGAAGAACATTGGAGAAGACACCAAACAGAATGATAGCATTGAAATGGTTAAAAGACCTAAAGTTTTAACTCCAAAAGTGTCTTTAGTTGATTCGGATATCGATGAGGATTTGATAGAAGAGATATTGGCGGAGAATAATGCAGTCAAGCGTATTTTAGATGAAGTACAGAAGAGAAACAATATTCCTACATCCCTTAAACAAGAAGAAAGTAAGTCTCAAGATGAAGTAGATTATCCTCAAGTAAAAGTACTAAATGCTCCAACTGATGTTGATTTGAAACTAACTACGAATAATATTGAAACTAACAAAAACACACCAAACAGAAGTCCAGTAGACACAGATTTTGATATAAGAGCTGAGTTCTCTCGTTTAAAGCTAAACAATAAAGATTTGAATACAGATAAATCCAAACCAATAGTTTCACCCTTTAAACTTGACAGACAAATTATCAACGCGTTGGATTTCAAATTAATTGCAATTAAAAAGGATGAAAAGGTTTACAGAAAGAAACGAATCATAAAACCGGAGAGTCAAACTCGTGACTTTACTAAAGGCGCGGACTATGATGAGAAATCTGTTGTTCTACCACAAATGATGCTACGGATAAAAGCAAGACAAGCTTTCCTAGAAGAAAGAAACAATCAGAAACGGAGACTTATTCTGGACGCGGGAATAACACCAGCAGATAACAATTATTCTAATATAGATGAAGTTAAAAATGGAAAGAGAAATGTGCCCTGTGCGAATAACGTTAAAAAAGCTACTGGCATACATAATAAATCTACTGAATCGTGTCCAAGCACAGATGATATATGGGGCAAAGTTAACCCGATAGTCCTAATGGCGGATTGTAATAAAGAAAGATTAAGAGCTTTCGAACAAGGGAGGATGTTTAAAAATTTTGTTAAGAGTGGTAAATGAATTGTATTAAACTACATTTATTTAGTGTTTGCATTTATTTGTTGTTTATGTGTTAGAATAGGTACATTTATATTGATAGTGTTGGCAACACTTTCTTTTTTACTCTTCTACAAGCTCCATGAATATGTGTGTTGTGTGTAAAGTGCAAGTGTGCAAATATGTAAAATAAATGATATATAAGTTCCACTGGTCTCAATTATTTTTCAATAAGCCTACGTCGCGCGTCGATTAGATGATCTCATATCCAAAGTATTATAAAAGTGCCATGAAATAGCTGCAAATTTTGTCATGTCAGTGTCATGTCACTTATTAAGCGGTGCTACTATGCTATGCACTTGGTGAATGGTGAGGCATCTTGTGCCATCACCATGCAAACAGTAAAATAACATAAAACCCATTGTGTCACAAGATAGTGCATCATGTCTGTATCATGTCATTGTTGATGTGTTTAATGGTGTTCAAATAAACAAAAATTTGTGATCCACAATAGTTGTTGCGAGTCTGAGTGTTCTTAGTGTCTGTTGTTCGAATGTTTGTTAATTCGCCCTCTACACACGAACTATTTCTGGTGCGGGAGTTGCCTTGTCATATACAAAACATATCGCTGGTTATAAATGAGCTAATATATGATTTATGTAAATACATTTGCCAAGTTTTATTAAATGTTAATATGCGAAAGCTATTATAGTCAACAATGTTAATATTGCTTTGTGTAAAATTTCACACTCCCTACATAGCGTGTGCTTTTAGACATGATCATGAAATGATTTTCCTTAATAAGCAAAATTAATAGAAAAGTGACTTTTCTTTTAATAAGCTACATAAGTAGAAAAGTGACTTTCCTTTTAGTGAGTTACATAAATAGAAAAGTGACTTTCCTTTTAATAAGCTACATAAATAGAACAGTAACTTTTCTTTTAACTTTAAAATGCCTTGAGGTATCAAGTAGAAACCTTAAAGATTCGGATAAATGCCTCACTTATTCCATTAAGTAAGTAATTATGTGATAAATTAAACATCATGTGGTTTGTTTATCTTTTCATTCAATTGTATTGTATTTAAAATAAACAACGCGATAAAATCCGTATAAAGTGTTTTAAATTTAAATGTATAACATTCGTAAGATAACATTAAGTTTCATATAAGCACAAATACACTCGGGTGCAATGAATTCGCATATGTGAACAATTTTTGAAAAATATTGTTTATTTATTTTCATTTAAAGATATGTATACATATATTTTTTTAATATGGGATTAAAGATTATTTAAATACTTATTCAGTGACACCATATAAGCGGTAATAAGTTTACCTTGATGCCAAAAAAAAGACGATAACAAATTTATCTTTATTGGAAGATTTTTGCTAAGTTTGAAAATTAGAGGATTATTATTAGGATTAAAATAATCTCAAATTCTACTAAAAATATCTTTATTAATAGGAAGTGTTACCCTCTCTTGCCTGAATTACCGCTCGACACCGGTGTTCCATCGACTCTATCAAGTGTTTGATAGTCTTGTGGGATAGCGTCCCATTCTTCACTGAGCGCAGTTTGTAGCTCCTGGAGATTGGTTGGAGCAATATGTCGGCCTCTTATTTTTCTTTTTAACGTGTCGTTGTACGGGAATACCCACCTCTTGAAGATACTGTCGTGCAATAAAAGCGGTATGGGGTCTTGCATTGTCATGCATAAGGAGGAAGTTATCTCTATCGAAACCGCTAAATGGTACGACATGTTCCTGGAGGACTTCCTCTATGTACCCCCGAGCAGTTAGTCCTCTGTCTTGACGCCTTATATTGGTCCCAGCGATGAAGACAAGCTCAGTTTTGGCTTCGAGAGAGATCCCTCCCCAGAACATACACGAACCACCGCCGTATGCAACACGTTCCGTGATACAAAACTGGACAAATCTCTCTGTAGGCCTTCTGTAGACCCGTCCTCGTCCATCATTGCCATGAAGACACTGGGACTCGTATGAGAACAGGACTGCTCTCCATTGGTCGACTGTCCAGTCGACATGTTCTCGTGTAAATCAAAGACGGGCCAAGCGGTGAGCTCGCGTCACTTTAGGGCCGTTTGCTGGCCTATGCGCAGTCAGGCTACCTTCAGCAAGTCTTCTTCTGACCGTCCACTGGTTGACTTCCACTTCACGCATCTCTTGGAGACGATGCGCAAGATAAACGGAAGTCAGGTGACGATTTCGCAAAGCCGTCGTAACGAGAAATCGGTTGTCGCGCTCAGTTGTAGCTCTGGCTCGACCGGATCCTCGTCGTCGTTCATAGCAACCAGTCTCTCGATAGCGCTGGTAGACACGACGAACTGAATATCGGCTGATATTCAGCTATCGAGCTACAGCACTCTGGTTCTGGCCCGCTTCAATTAGAGCAACGACTTGAGTGGCTTTTTCCGGAGTAGTATTCATTTTCTTCTAATAAATGCAGCTGTAGTCACTGGACGTCCTTGCAGTTCGAGAGTTGATATGCAACTGATGACTTTTTACTCAAAACATGCCTTTTTATACCTGCAATTAGCCTGGCAAACTGCGGTGACCTAAGGGAGTAATTTTAGGGTTTTTCTGTTGTTATTACTTTTTGGCAGTAGGGTAAACTTATAACTGCTTATATGGTATCATTAAATAGGTATTGAAACAAGCTTTAACTCCATATAAAAAAAATTATAGGATTTTTTTTATATAAAAAAAATAAACAATATTTTGCAATAAAATATCACATGTGCGATTTCATTGCACCCGAGTGTAGTTGTGCCTAGTCTGCATGTTCTTTGTGTCCGTTGTTTGAATGTTTGTAAAGTCCCCCGCGACACAGAAATCATTCCTAGTACGGAATTAGTATTTTTAGGTTTAGGTGAAAAGGTATTCAAGACTTAATTATTCATATTTTATGTAGATTTTAATCAATGTATTGTTAAATTGTATTAATGTAAATTAATAAAGATTGTTATTTATTATCTTCCAATTATCTAATACAAAAATACTAACATAATTTTTATAGCATTTAAACTAATAAAGACATTGAAAACGTTGACGCATTTTTAGCACTACCCACTTATCTAGGCCCCAAGATTTATCCCTTAGCTAGATAGCTATGAATGTACTGCATCAGCCGTAGCGTACACTTCAGAGGGAGAAGCCTGAAGTCCTCAGGGTTTGTGTACTAACTTCGTACAAAAGTTCCCAAAGTCAGTGATAACTGTATAAGAAAACAAGTTACCTCAGAGCTAGACATGAGTTCGATATATCAAAACGTAACTTATATCGGATATGTGTTAGATATCATACCATATCGATATATTCAACAACATAACGAATATGACAAAAACTGTATCGTCGAGTCAAAACTGTAACAATGCGAACGCGTAGCTGTACGAACAAAACGCAAACTTCACAAACGATATCAACCAATAACCATAATTATTCGCTACCTCTCTTTCTAAGTATATATTCTTTTACTGGTATAAAAGAGATGAAGCGAATAGCCATGGTTAATGGCATGCGTAATAATATAATATCTTACTCTACTAGCAATAAGGTTTAGTTTCTATTGAATAGTTACGATATCGTTTTTAGAGTCCACGTCTTGGCGGCTAGCTGCTACGGCTACTCGATATGAGTGAGATACTTATTCTACAAAATAAAACTACACGTCGAAGTCATAAGGTTGAATTTGAGTTGTTACAATATGGATACATATTATTATTATAAAAGTTGTTACGCTTCGTGCCATATTTTGATTTGTTAATTGTTTGTATTTTTTTGTGATAGTTTTCAAGCGCACTTGACCTTGGCGACACGCACCATACGTAACTTGCGTTTTTTAATGTTTGTAGGTACTGTGTGTACTTTATGCGTATACTTTGTAGATACAAAGCTAGTTTTAGTATAAAGTTTATAAGTTAATTTAGTGTGTTCTAGTTTTAAAATACTTTAGTGTATATAGTAAAATAAAATTGATTTTTTCATAGACAATGTCACGTAAAACGAGTGAGATATGGACTCATTTCGATAAAAAAGACAATGCTGTTGGTTTGGCTGTGTGTAAATATTGTAATCAAAATTTTTCATATAAATCAACAACCGGAAACTTGAATTCTCATTTAAAACGATCACATGCTTCTATTTATTTGGCGAAAAAAAACGTAATTAATGTCGGGTCTGAGCTTATTGAAAATGCTTTGCCAAGTACGTCTAAAAAAGCAAATGCAGTGGATGTAGCGGCTGCGTCTTCCAGGTCTAGCACCGGAGTCATCGCGAATCAGATGAACGAAAACCAGCCATTAACGGAGCCGCCACACAAACGACAAAGGACAATGCAGGCCTATGCTATTAAAAAAATGACTTCTGATGAACGGAAACGCGTAGATCGTGATTTGCTACAATTATTTATTAGTGATTATCAACCATTCCGAATAGTTGAAGATAAAGGATTTCAAAGATTTGCGAAGAACATACCGGGGCCTGCCCAGCAGAAAAACTATATCTACTTCAATGATTCCAGCTTTATATACGGACACGTTAAATAAAACGAAGGAAATAGTATCTCGAGACGCTATCTCAGTATGCTTAACCACCGATTGTTGGACGTCCTCCCAAACAGAAAGTTACATTGGTGTAACTGTTCATTATATTGATCCAGATTTTGAGCCAAAACAAGTGTTATTGGAGTGCAAAGGCCTTAACGAAAGTCATACTAGTACAAATTTAGCCAAAGAATTAAAGAGAGTAACAGACGAATGGAATTTAACACAAAAAGTTAATTTTGCAATATCGGATAATGCTCGCAATATTGTAAAAGCGATAGAAACCGAATTAGGATGGAAGCACTATGGCTGCTATGCACATACTTTGAATTTAATAGTCACGGCTGCGTTAAAACCAATAGAAGATTTGGTCGATAGAATAAAAAATATTGTTACGCATTTTAAAAGAAGTACAAGTGCCACTGATATGCTCCTCAGCTATCAAATTAAAAATATGTCAGAGTGTGGTGAGCCCAAAAGGCTAATACAACAAGTGCCTACACGTTGGAATTCCACGTTTTACATGTTTCGTCGATTTAATTTACTAAAAGAAGCTATAAAACATTGTATGGCGCTAATTGAGAGAGATTGGCCTGATATCAGCACACTGGATTGGGAGATAATGGGCGAAATATGTAAAATTTTACAACCATTTGAGGAGATTACTTCATCAATAAGTGGTGAAGAATATTTAACAGGAAGTATGGTCATAGTGGTCACAAACTGTTTAAAAGAAGTTTGTGATGATTTTTTGAATAAAGAGGAATACAGACTCTTTTACCCTGTAGTTGTGGATATAATCACGTCTCTACAAAGAGGATTGAAAGAACGTTTTTCTGGCGTTGAATTCAGCAAAACCTTTGGCCTTTGTACGTTGTTAGACCCTAGGTTTAAATTACTATGTTTTAAAAACGAGCAAGCTGTCGCAGATTTAAAAAAACATGTTCACATGTTAATAATTGGTATTATTAACAAAAATCAATCTACAGAGACAAATGAAGCAGTTGAAGAGAAAATAATAAGTATAGAAAAGATTAGTGCTTGGAACAAATTCGACGAACTTCTGAAGAAAAATAAGCCCCAAGGCAATGCCCAAGCGAGAGCCATCAGAGAACTCCACATGTACTTGGATGATGAGATGCTGCCTCGCAAGAATAGCGAGGGAACGTGGAATAGCCCGTCACAATGGTGGAGAGACCATAAAATAATTTACCCTCACATATCGCAATTATTTAGAACAAAATGCAATATCGTGGCAACGTCCGTACCCTGCGAGCGTTTATTTTCAAAGACTGGGCTTATTATAAACGACAGAAGATGTCGTCTCAAAGCCAAAAAAGTAGAGCAGCTTGCATTTCTTAATGCAAACCTACCCTGATCAACTAGACCCATTCAGATAATTATGTAAATAGAATGTATATAATATTATAAAAACAATTATTGTAAATATGACGATTTCTAAATGCGCCAGAAAAGTTATCTCAGTTAAATATTCATTTTTAACATTTACTATTTAAAAACTTTTCTGCTAGTCCTAAGCCTAGTAAAGCATGAAGGGAAATCGCCGTAGATACAAGTAGCTACTAAATTAAGTACCTGTGTCGATATAATTATACTGAATAACTGTAAAAGTGTAAGTTTGCGTTCGCAATAGCTCGCGTTCGTTATTAGTGTGCTCATCTCAATATCATGTTAACGTTTGCAAACTGTACTACTGATATCGATATCTAAAAACCGGTTTCGATATCGATATGAAAACCGTATATCGTTTACATAACCGTTTGCAGAAAAACCGAAAACGCCCATATCTACTCAGAGCAAGATAATTTATTAACATCGACATCAGCTTATATACTCGGCCGTGGAACGAAACCATATCGCGATCTATTTCGACGCCGACGCCATCTAGGGAGGTTAAGTGTAAACTTTTAATTAAATATTGATTTATGGCGTGAACGTCGAAACAGACATTGAACATTCCGCCCACCAAAAGGATAATTTTCCTTTTAGCACCGCCCACCATGCATTAACTTAGATTAAACTATATAAACAAAATTAGAGAAATGGACTGTATACATTTAAACTTCAATTTGGTGAACGATGACTTGCAATTCTCAGGGCAAATATGGTTTCATGACTAAAACTAATAATAAAATATAAAACATACAAGCAACGAGTTTTAACAAAAATAATAATGTAATTGCTTTATTACAAAAATGTATGTATAAATCCAAGGCATTTTTAAATCAGAGCTTATCATTACTTTTATAAACAAGCACTAAATTACAGATTAATCAAAGAGGCAATTTTAGTAACAAAGAAAAGATAAATAAACTTTCAAACTTCATTCCGTCACGGGCAATAAACATAATTTTGAAATTGGACGTATGAATGTGGTGCCTTTACAGCGAAGAGTAACAACACGAGTTATATTATCCTTCCCCGGGTGCAATTCAAGGATTCTCCCATACAACCATTTACCAGGAGGTAAGTTATCCTCTTTTACTAACACTATGTCATCTACTTTAAGGTTAGGAATTTGAGTAACCCACTTTTGCCTTTGGAAGAAATTAGTTAAATATTCTTGCCTCCATTTTCGCCAAAAGCCTTGCACCATGCGCTGTACTAGTTGCCATCGACGTAATGTGCTCAACGTAACACACTCATAATTATAGTCCGGTGCTACAACTAGCGGACCACCCACCAAAAAATGACCAGGTGTTAACGGTGCGGGGTCTTCTGGATCATCGCTACCTTGTGATAAGGGCCTTGAGTTGAGGCATGCCTCGATTTGAGACAAGACTGTTGTCATTTCCTCAAATGTTAGCGTGGAGTCGCCGACAACACGCTTCAAATGGTGTTTTACGCTTTTTATACCTGCCTCCCACAGTCCGCCGAAATTCGGAGCATGAGGAGGTATAAAGTGCCATTCAGTGTTCACGTTTGCAAGAGCAGCTGCAATATCGTTTGTGGCTGAGTTCCCTTGGGCAAATAATAGACGAAGTTCCCGGGAAGCGCCCACGAAATTGGTGCCATTGTCGCTCCAAATGTGGCGACAATGACCACGCCTGGCAACAAACCTTTTAAAAGCTGCTAAGAAACCTTCTGTTGTCATGTCCGAAACTGCTTCGATATGTACCGCGCGAGTAACCATGCAAATAAACAATGCTATATATCCTTTATGCGATCGCTGTCCGCGGCCCTTGGATACTCTCATATTTATTGGCCCAGCGTAGTCTACTCCAGAATTTAAAAAGGGCTTGCAAGGTGTTACTCGGCAAGCTGGAAGATCGCCCATCATCTGATGTCTTGTCGTAGCTGCATATCTCACACATGGTACACAACTGTGTATGTAAGCACGAACTATATTTTTTATTCTACTTATCCAATACCTTGACCTAATGAAATTTATAACTAGCTGTTGTCCTCCATGGAAAGTTCTCTCGTGACCATCTGCTACTATCAATTTAGCCAATTTTGAATTGGGATGTATTATTGTTGGATGCTTTGTATTATCAGGTAATTGGGAATGTCTGATTCTACCTCCTACTCTTAATAATTCATTCTCATCTAAGAAAGGATTCAATTTAAATAATGAGCTTTTTATATGTACTGAATGCTTCTTTTTTACAGCGATAATTTCCGCACTGAACCATTGCTGCTGACTTCTCCGGATGCAAATATTCAGAGCTTCTTGGATCTCCACAACAGACAGGTAAGGTGTATTTACAATGTTCTCTTTCCGTCGTTTTAAAGACAAAATAAATCTTCTGCAGTAAGCAATGCCCCTCACTAACTTTCTTAGTGACGAGTATCTCATCGCAAGGTCGTCATCACAATCAGAAACTTTGGCTGTATGTACCTTGGCTTGCTTTTTCTCTTCATTGGTACTAATAGACATAGGCCTTGTGTATTCTATGTAGTCACTCTTTAACCACCATGGCCCGAATTTCCAAAGATTGCTTTCAAGAAGAATTGACGGTGGTACACCTCGAGATGCGATGTCTGCAGGATTGTCCTTGGAAATGACGTGAGCCCATTGCGAGTTATCCATTAAGCTGAGGATTTCCGATGTACGATTAGCGATATAAGTTTTCCATCGGCTTGGATGATCATTTAACCAAGCTAATACCACCGATGAATCTGTCCATGCATGTAGGTTTTTCTTTGATATATCCATCACCTTAGCCACCTCACATAATAACTTTGCTGTTAAAACCGCACCACAGAGCTCTAAACGTGGTATGGAAATTTGGTTAATTGGCGCCACCTTTGTTTTCGCTGTCAAAAGATTGCAATGTATATTACCATCTGAGTCTATTATACGACAGTATACTGCAGCCGCATAAGCTATACTTGACGCATCGCCAAACCCATGCAACTCAATGGTGATATTGTCTTCTCTTCTGCCAATCCATCGTGGAATATGAAAGTTAACCAACTTTTCTAATTCATCTCTATAACCTTGCCATTCTTCCAATAGTTTCGGAGGTAGTTCTTCATCCCACCCTATGCCAGAAATCCACAATTTTTGTATAAAAACTTTAGAGGTGATAATACATGGCGCTATCCATCCCAATGGATCATACAAACGTGATATCTCTGATATGACTTTTCTTTTTGTTTCAGGTGCTGTTGGAGGTGACATCTTTACGGAATAATCGAACATATCAGTATTACGGTTCCAGGTAAGGCCTAATACTTTTTGTATTTTATCTTTCACTATTTCTAAATCCTCACCCGATCCTTCCTGTAACTCTTCTAGTAACGAAGCTTTATTGCTTGACCATTTTTGTAGCTTAAATCCCCCTTTCTCTAATAATTTGTTCATTTGTTCATATATTTGTAAAGCTTCTGTTTCAGATTGGCAACCGGTCATTAAATCATCCATATAAAAATCAGACGTCACCCTTTCTGCTGCCAAAGGATACAACTTGCCTTCATCAGCCGCCACTTGGTGCAAGGCTTTCACTGCCAAGTAAAGCGCACAGGAGGTGCCGAACGTAACTGTCAGGAGCCTAAAATGCTGTATATCCTTAGTAGGATCCTCTCTCCAGACAATTCTCTGATAATTTACGTCTTCCTTTGACACTTTAATCTGGCGATACATCTTTACGATGTCTGCTACTAAACAAATGGGATGTTGACGCCATCTAAATATAATATGGCGTAGATCTGCCTGGAGAGTGGGTCCTACCATCAGGTTATCGTTTAAAGAAACGCCATTCGTTCCTTTGCACGATGCATCAAATACCACTCGCACTTTGGTGGTCAGTTTGTCACGTCTGATCACTGCATGATGAGGCAGATATACAACATCGTTGCGGTTCTTTTCTGATTCGTCTGTAATCTGCTCTAAATGACCCAGAAATAAATATTCTTTGATTACATCCGAATATTGGTCTTTTAATTCCAGATCCTTGTCTAGTTTCCTTTCCAAACCTAACAATCTTTTTACAGCTATGCTTTTAGAATTTCCTTGCTTACATGGTGGATCTGCACATCGAAATGGGAGCTTCACAATATAGCGACCACTATCATCTCGATGCGTTGTAGCTGCAAAATGGTCTTCACAAGCCTGTTCTTCAGGCGTAAGGAGCTTCTTAGAAAGTGAAGGCTCCGAATCAAGTTCCCACAATCTCTTTAACATATCATTTTCATCTACTTGCGCATACATATTGATAATGATGTTGTGCTGATTATGTGACTTTTCTTGAAAATCTACCCTACCAGACACAATCCACCCTAAGTACGTGTCTTGTGCGATTGGTGAGCCTTTGGGACTCCTGATTAATCCTTCCTTCAAAATATCGCTGTACATTTCCGCTCCTAAAAGAATATCAATTTTGTTAGGCCAATTAAATTTAGGATCCGCCAGTTGAATTTTATGTATTTCTGGCCAATCTTCGATTTTGAATTTCGTATCAGGCATAACAGAAGTTAGTGAACTTAAGACATACGCGGTTACTACTCTGGTAAAGGATGGTTCATGCAGTGACTGTATTTTAATTTTTACAACATGTCTAGAGACTATGCCACCATGACTACCTCCTAAACCCGCTATCGTAGTTTTAGTGGCTACTTTTCTCAAACGAAGTAACTGCGCAGCTGATTCCGATATGAACGAGGCCTGCGAACCTTGATCCAATAATGCTCTCAACATTTGAAATGACCCATCTCTTGCCTCTGCTCTTACGAGAGCCGTTGCTAACAGGACTTGTCCCTGTGCCTTTCCACTAACGAGATGAGTTGCAATATTTGCATTTATGCTTTGATCTACTATCTCTGAAGTACCTTCATGTGAGGTTGAAGCTTTCGATGAAGTAACAACCGCACCAGTTACACTTTGACCTTTAGGGTGCAATAATGTGTGGTGCTTGCGATGGCAAATTCGGCATTTGACAAAAACACGGCAAACTTTGGCATTATGATTAATTCCTAAACAATTAAAGCATACTCCTAACGATTGCGCAATATCACGACGTTTATCAACATCTTCGTTAGAAAACTTTTTGCAATTAAATAGTCTATGATCCTCTGAACAATGTGGACATGATAATGTGGTAGTTGCATGCATGACCTTAGTATGGGATGTGCTATTATTATTACTGTTGATGCCTTTGGGTCTTAAACCCTTGGGCTCAACAAATTCTAAGGCACGAAAACGTGTTTCTAGAAACTCGCGAAATTGTTTGAAAGACGGCAGATCCTCGGATGATTGGCTTACATGCAGTTCCCACTGCTTCCGCGATTCTCCGTCCAATTTCAAACTTATTATATAAATAACAATAACATCCCATGACGTCACATCAATACCAAGATTGGTTAGCTCGTGTAAACAATCGCTAGTTACATCTAACAGTTCCTTTAAGGCATTTGAAGATTCAACTACCATATTGCGTTGACCAAACAATCGCTTCAATATGCAAGTGGACATGAATTTTTTATTATTATATCTATGTTCTAGCATCTCCCAACATTTCAAATAATTATTACCAGTTATAGGAACGTGTCGTATTAACTGCTCTGCCTCACCTGTTACTTGTGTTTTTAAATAATGAAGTCGCTGCACATCATCTAACCTTTTATTTTTATGAACCAAAGACATGAATAAGTCACGAAAAGACGACCACTCGGTATACTTTCCACTGAAGGTGGGTATCATAATTTTTGGTAATTTGACTATGTCCGGTGAGGCATCGCATTCAATACCATCTGAGCTATGTTTTATCATTGACATAGAATCTTTAAGCACTACCTTATAGTTAAGATAAGACTCGTATACACTGTCGTAAATATCGCCCTTAAAATAGTCAATTAACTCTTCGCTACCGTAATCCCCTACTATCTTTTCATGTTTCAGAGAAAAGTTCTTGAATTGCTTTTCTAAGGTTTCCAGCCGTGCATCTATGTAATTTTGTGTAATGCGTGCCTTCGGAGATTTATTGAAGTTAATCAGACCTTTCTCTATTTGGCCTTTTACTTCTTCTAATACTCTCAATTCTTTCTCCATTGTGAACCGTAGTAACAGTAGAACAGCAGCAGATATATTTCAATCAAATGTTGTAAAACAAGATTTCTTCAAGAATTTTTTTAAGTCCCGATTAGCTTGATATTTTCTAAGTGCTTTTGTAGCGAATTTTTCTAAGTGTTTGAAGATGTAAAAATCGCTAATAAATCGGGCATAGGTTCCCCGTCTTGTCGTTTTTCGACAAACTATTCTAAGTCCTAGCCAACTCTTGAAATTTTTACAAGTTAATTTTAATTTATTTTACTATCTTCTTGACACTTAGCACGATTATTATAAATTTAAATGTACTCACAGTTTGTTTACTTCGCACTTCGTACTCACTGTCACTTAATATTGGTACGTGTATAGCAGCCTTTTATCCGTCCAGTACAGGTCCGTGAACAGCAGCCTTTATCTCATCCATCCAATGCAGATCCGTAAACAGCAGCCTTTATTGTCCTTCCACTTGCCATTAGATATATTTGTTCCAACTTCCAATCGTTGCATTTACCGCCACCTTGCGTCGCTTAGTGGAACTAACTATTATTTCCTACCTATCTGGTGTTTTGCCAAAAATGCCCTTCGGCTCTAAGGACCATGTACTAACTTCGTACAAAAGTTCCCAAAGTCAGTGATAACTGTATAAGAAAACAAGTTACCTCAGAGCAAGATAATTTATTAACATCGACATCAGCTTATATACTCGGCCGTGGAACGAAACCATATCGCGATCTATTTCGACGCCGACGCCATCTAGGGAGGTTAAGTGTAAACTTTTAATTAAATATTGATTTATGGCGTGAACGTCGAAACAGACATTGAACAGTTTGGATATGCCAATCCAATCAGACCCATTCTCAATCCAGCCAAAGCGTCGCATTTACATAGTAGGTGCGATATGGACTCGTCCTGTTCACCACAGGCTCTGCAGATCGAATTGTGTGCCAATCTCAATCTGTACAGGAAGTCGTTGGTACCAAAATGGCCAGTGAACGCTTCTGTAAGCAGGCGTATTTGGCTTTTGTTATACCCGCAGAACTTCCGGGTGAAGCCTGTGGCTCTGTTTGCAATGAATTTCTTGGAGTGTTCCAGAGGCCATCCACTCTAGCCTGTGTTTATCATTGCCATGAGCATTCAAAGCTGCCTTGACGGTGCTCTCAGAGAGTCCCACGAATGGCTCGGGGCCCACAAACAGTTGCTCCGAGCCCTTTCTGGCTAATTCATCAGCCTCCTCATTGCCCTGCACTCCTGCATGCCCCGGAACCCACACCAGTCTGACTGTGTTCTTCCTGCCAAGTTTGTTTAGTGTAATATTGTCTTCTGTTTACGCGAATGTTATTAATTGAAATTAAACTACTATATACGGATTTTAATGCGTTGTTTATTTAGCACTGTATTACAAAATTTTGAAAATATTACACTACTGCTACTATTGATTTTATTTTACTAATTTATAAGCTAATATTCGGGTACTTTGAAATATCTACAATGGGACATTGAGACAACTACCATCTTAGACTCCCCGTGACCGTGGCTGCTGAAAAGCAACCGAAACGTCGGGGAAAGTGTAAACCAAAGATAAATAGATCTAATAGTTTAAATAATTTTATTACCTTATAAATTAGTAAAATAAAATCAATAGTAGTAGTAGTGTAATATTTTCAAAATTTTGTAATACATTGATAAATAAACAACGCGATAAAATCCGTATATAGTAGTTTAATTTGTTTAGTGTCTTAACACAGTTCAGGACCAGTCTGGAGTCTACCGTACACGAGTCCAGAGCCTTGAGAGCAGCTTGACTGTCATTGAGAATATACACAGTCCTGTCAGTGACATTACTGTTGATATTCTCCTGAGCACAGGCAATTATAGCATAGGTTTCCGCTTGGAAGACCGATGCATATTTGCCCATGCTTTGGCTCACCTTGCAGTCGTTGGTATAGATACCAGCGCCCGATCCTGTTTCCATTTTGGAACCATCAGTGTACCAGATGAGACAACCCTTGTCAGGGGATTGTAGACCTTGTCTCCATTCGTCCCTCGTGGGGACCTTTATTTTAAAATTCTTTTTGAATATGTGCAATGGTTGCATTTTGTCGCATTCCATGCTCATAATCCTTTTGAGATCCTTTGAAATCTCCAATTTGTGTGTCGAGTTACCGGTGTGACATGTTGACGCTCCACAGCCCATGCACAGATAGTCTGTGTAGCGCCTTTATCGCCTCTGACTCTACAACAATGTGTAGTGGCAGCAGGATCCAGCAGGACTTCTAACGCTTGGCGTAGTCGGGAACGCCTCTGTTATAGCCATGCAGGCCAATCACTGCACCTTCGGCAGCGCGATCCTGCATGTAGCTAGTTTAGTTCTTGGCCACCAGACAATGCTTCTATACGTGAGTATGGGTCTTATCATCATCGTGTATAGCCTTCTGCATGAGACTAGATACCGTACTCGGGAAGTTTCCATTGACAAGTATCACCAAGTCATCCGCATATCCGACCGTTAAGTACGGACCTTTGTTGAGTTGTTCTAGGAGTGAATTGACTACCAACCACCAAAGAGTGGTGAGAGTACTCCACCCTGAGGGCAGTCCTTGGTTGTCGTTGCAATTCTTTTTTTAAATTGCTCTTCAAAATGACTACACTCCGCCTGATGGTATCAATCGTGTGGTCTAAGAGCAGTGACCTCCACATCGTCCTCATAGCAGCCGAGGCGATGTTGAGGTCTCTACTTTGACGGCCTGAGAAGGTGCTTTTTCATGCCCCGCTTAAAGGACTCAGGATTGAAGGAAGAAGGAAACACGTGCCTTGGCAGAGAATTCCATGCCTTGATCCTTCGGCAGAGGTATAAGGATCCAAACTTGTTGGTACGCACTCTAGTCGACTCCACCGTGTAAGGATGACATCTGAGCCCAATACGCTTTGTTCTGGATAGGAAAGCGGAGGACGGGATAAGGTGTGGAATAACTCTTTAGAGCACTCCCTGTGGTATATTCTGTAGAAACATACCAATGAGGCAATGTCCCTGTGGAGTTGCAGAGGTTCCAGTGAACTCGTGACCTCTGGATCTCCGATGATACGGACAGCCCGCCGCTGTAACCTGTGAAGATAAAGAGAGAACAGAGATGAGAACAGTACTCCACGCAAAGGCGCACTTGTGCCTTATACAATAGGCACAGCTGCCCAGGCGCGAAGAACCGCCTTACCCTGTTCAGAACACCGAGTTTTCGCGAAGCTTGCTTAATGACGCTCTCGATGTAGGTTTTGGGATTAAGGGAGCGGCAAAGATCCATACCTAAGATGGAGAGGCTGTCACGTATCACCAATGGAGTGTTCTTCAGAGAAGGGAGGGGAAGGAACGGAGACTTTTTTGTTGAAATTGCGCATGCCTGGGTCTTCTTGGTATTGAACTGGACCAAGTTCTTGGCACCCCATTCAGAGATGCGGTCCAAGGTCTGGTCAAGTTCAACGACAAGATCCTGCCTTTTCCCCTCAACCTCAGCCTGTTTGGTCCCAGGACGTCCGAGATATCGCCATGCACAGTACTGTCATCCGCATAAAGCATGAGCAAATAAATGATTTATTATTATTATATTATTATTATTATTATTATTATAACAATGTATGTTGCCAAGATTCAACATATCATTGATATGCAGAAGAAAGAGCGTAGGGGACAAGACCGACCCCTGAGGTACTCCTGCATAAATTTGGAAGTGCGATCATCGCAAAGGCCCCGAATACGACACTTCTGCAGGAAATTTGCAATCCAGGTGAGTTCTTTCGAGCAATCACAGTTGAGGGGGGAAGCCATAGGCCGGAAGCTTGGAAAGAAGAGACCAGTGCCAGACTCTATCGAAAGCTTTGGCTATGTCTAGGCTGACAGCCAAAGACTCGCCGTGCTTGTCCATAGCCTCACCCCAGATGTGCGTGACGAACGCTAGAAGATCACCCGTTGATCGTTTAGCCCGAAAGCCGTATTGGCGATCATTAATCAACGAGTGTTCCTCCAGGTAGCGGACAATTTGGGTGTTTATAATCCGCTCGAACACCTTGGAGAGCACCGAGGTGATAGCTTTGTTATAGTTGGTCAAACAACGAGCGTAACCGCTGTAGTCCCTGCTGGTCCTAGCATTGTTAAACGCTCGTCTGGCTTCTAGCCGCAGTTTGGCCAACTCTGGCTTCCACCACAGTACCATTTTGGGCCTAAGTTCCCTCTCAGGGCAGTTGTTTGTCCAGGCCGTATTCACAGTCTGGACCAATTTGTCTGCTATAAACTCGATGTCTAATATAGAATTGAGCTTACCCTTAGAATCCTCCAAATTTATTCTGAGGTCACTCCTAAAGTCGTTCCAGTCCGTATTTATGGGATTTCTTCTACGTGCTGTAGGAGCTAGAACCAGCGTCCTGTACTTAAAGCATATTATGTAATTATGATCTGACAAGGTAATCTCATCAGACACATGCCACTCGACAATCTTAGTGCTAGCCCTGTTGAAGGCTAACGTGATGTCAATTACCTCTGCTCACCTACAGTCAGCCAACGTTGGCCTGATTCCCTTATTTAGAATTTGTAAAGAGGTACTTACCACATACTCCAGTAGTTTTCCCCCTCTTACATTCACAGTGCTCCTCCAGACTGGGTGGTGTGCATTGGCATCGCACCCCAGGATCATGTCCAGGTTCTCCCGGCTGCCATATTCAACAACGTCCTTTATCTGTCCAGATACTATTTCCTTGTCCATGTATTCGAAGTATGCAGAGGTCAGGATTACAGTATCCCGCCCTCCGCTCCCTCGCATATCGATTTTAACTGTCGTAAGATCTCTAGAACAGAAATTGTTTAAGGGCATTGCTTTTATGCCATTTCCGACATATACTTATGTCCTCATATCATTAGTGGAACAGTTATGAAAAATTACACCTCCCGGTCCACCCAAGCCTCTGATCTTTCCCTCTTTAACATAAGGTTCCTGAATCAGGGCAATATCATATTCATTCAACCGCAGGTGGCGGGCCAGAACGGCCATCGCCCCGATGCAGTGATGAAGATTTATTTGTAAGCGCCTTAGTCCCGCCATACGGTCTGCCTATATGGTAGCGCCTTCGGTGGTAGCCATTACTGGCCGCCCCCCCTGCTCTCCTCTTCCAACATCGTCTCCGCAGTATCCGGCGACGACGACAAATTCAGACCGTCAATATGTCCGATTATGTCGTCGGTCTTCGGTGACGCGAAAGGAGAAGAGGTGTAGAGAGCCGTACCCGACTCTACAGGAATTACGGGCTCCTCCCCGTCCTTTGCCCGTGATTCTGTCAAAGCAGGCGCCTCCTCCCCTACGCCGACATCAACTGGCACCTTCTGCACGTTCGGATCCTCGAAGATCTTGAACGTGCTCTTGTCCATGCCAGCATGGAGACAGAAGCCGCCTGCCTTGATGACTGCGGCTGAAACGCTGTCCACCAGGATCATGCGCCTGGTGTGCGTTTCTTCGACCTGCGTGTCCAGCACCTTCCACTCGCAGGTCCTTAAGGAGGGTTTGAGGCGCTGCAGCATGGTCAGCAACCTGGAGGCATCTAGGCACCAGGTATTTCTGGTCTTCCAGGCCATTTTGATTGGCCTTGGAAGGCGCTGACCACTTTGAGCTTCACATTCCCAACAATTTTCCCGTTGAGACCGCGAAGCTACTGTGCAGCTCTCTCTCCCTCACATGTAATGTGCAGAGCTCCTTCGAGCAGTGCACCGACACTAATAGCCTCTAACAGGTCCCAAATGGCCACCCGTATTGGCTCCACCTGCTCTGCAGCTAATAGAGCGTCAGGGAAGTTGTCAGCAACAACGGCCATTTTGACTCCCGTCAGCGCTTCCCTGTAGGAGTCACCTTGGGTTTCGTCGCTCACTTCCCTTACCCTTTTATAAGGGGCTGCACCGAATTCCAGTGCCAGCTGCCGCTGCAGCTCACGCCGCTTACGGTTGGCACACCCGCTGCGCCTCTTTCTACTCTGGGTATGGCTTGTAGAGTGTGCAGCCAAGTTTGGCCCCCCCGTAGGGTGTGCCTTGCCCGACTGCTCCTTCCTAGCCTCCCCGAGACTAGATGGCTGACAGCCACTCCCCGAGGGTGCTGCGCTAAGATTTGGTGCGCGCGCCCCTTTCGGGTATTTTTTACGCAATTGACCCCCTCCGGTGCTGTCACGCCCTCTGCATTGGGTACCCTTTCGAGGGTTACCCCCTTTCCACGCCTTTGAACTACCCGGGTGAGCACCACTTCCTCGGCTCAGGTTCGGACGGCCAATAGGGCCATCACGACCATGACCATGCTTAGGTGTGTAGGCGCTCCCACGTGCAGCTCCTACACTCGCCTCATCCTCTCTCCCTAAGGGTCTTGAGGTGAGGCCCTTAATTGCTCACGCTTATCGGTCAAGTCTTTGGTGTTGGTTTTGACAGAGTCCATCTGGTCTATCATTGAGTTTACCTGCTCCCCACCCGCCACGGAGTCCACAACGCTGGGGATGCCTTGTTCAGGCACCAGGGCTACCAGCAAAGTATAGCGCCCCCGAGTGAGCTGTCCCCGAGACGTACAGCACAAATCGCTCCACCCCAAACCACTGAGGTGGGAAACGAGCACTGGCGGCTGGAGACCTCTTCACCCAAAGACACTCGCCTGGCGGCCGCATGAGCTTACACCGCAGCCGATTGATTGCAGCTGGCTAGACTGCAACCTCCCGTGTGAGAGGAAATCCAGACCAAAGGGACGTGTTGCAGATCAGCAGCACCACCATCGCCACATCACCACTCAACCCTCAGGACTGCTTCAACCCTCCGTACGGGTCCCCGCGCACGGCACAAACACGCGGGAGGTCATTACTATCCATCGTCTGTCGTTCGACGATGGACCCGCTGGAACATGACCTCTCTATCCCAGGCAGTGGTCGTCTGGTGATTTTAGTTACGTCTATTTCAGAGAGCACTAGACCAATAACGGGAGGCAACCATAGGAAGGATTCCCCACCAGACTTAGGAATCTACACGACTGTTGCGCTCTCCCCTAAGAGCATTGGCACCTTACTCGTCTTGAAGAGTCGAGTAAAGTAGGTTTGCATCTATACTAAACAAGCAGCCAATCCAGTGAAGCTAGAAAGCAGAAAAAGCAAGCTAGGCAGTGCAACTATTAAAGCATAAATACAAACTACCCACTTAATAAATAGAATAGTCTAGTGGGAGACCGTTGGACTGCAACGCAGAGGTCTCGAGCTCGATCCCAAAACATCACCGACTTTTCGAAGTTAAGTAAGTATTAAATAGTTAATTATCGCTCGCTTTAACGATGATGGAACACATGGTGAGGAAACCTGCATGTCTGAAAGTTCATCATAATGTTCTCCAAGATATGTGAAGTCTGCTAATCCACACTAAGACAGTGTGGTGGACTATGACCTAACCCTTTTCACACTGAGAAGAGGTCCGTGCCCAGCAGTGGGTCATTTTATATACAGGCCAGATAATTATTAATTAGAATTGTTATAGTATTAAAAAAGTATAAATATGGTACTTATAGGTAAATGTTTTTCTTTTTTTATATGTCGTGATTCATTATAATAATGCACGCCTTGAAATGTTTAGTCTCTTTTTATAGTTTTATTTAGATACAAGATTAGCTCGCGTAAATGTAGGTTAGGTAAGATTATTTAGTCTCCACGTGACCATGGCTGCTGAAAAGCATCCGAAACGTCGGGGAAAGTGTAAACCTAAATATAAATAGTTTTAATAGTTTAAATAATTTTATTACCTTATAAATTAGTAAAATTCGAAAGTAGTAGTAGTGTAACAGTTTCAAAATTATGTAATACAGTGATAAATATACAACGCGATAAAATCCGTATATAGTAGTTTAATATCAATGAATAACATTCGCGTAAACAGAAGACAATATTAAGTAACAGTACTTTTTCCTGTATAAAAGGTACCATATGTCCTTCTCTGTTCTTCTGACAACGTGTATATGAAATTTCATGATGATCGGTCGAGTAGTTAAGGCGTGAAAGCGTCACAAACAAACAAACCTACATTTTCATTTATAATATTGGTTATGAAGTAAAAATGCCGTAACAACTACTGTATGTCGGAGTAAATAAATAAATAATTTTACTTGTTCTACGGTAGCTGAAAGCTTGGTTGTGCTTTCTTGAATTTTAAGACATAGGTACCATGTGTTTATAGAGGTTCCAGGTATCCATCACTATCTCCTCCCTAGCCTTTATTGTTCCCAAGTTACTTAGAGTCGGCTTTTCTGGTCTAACCGGATTTGACTGGATATCAGTTTTTACACGGAGCGGCTGCCACCCGACCTCCGCAACCCGAAGGCTAACGATATCCTAAGGCTAGACCAGTGTCAGGATATTATAGGGCACTGACTTTCCAATAACGACTGCCATACATGTTCATGGCAGCCGGGACCCACGGCTTAACGAACTCTCCGAGGCACGGAGCAGGCGATAATTGTCAATGAATACGCACATAATTTCGAAAAGTCATATAACTTCCGAAAGTCGGAGGTGCGCGACGTGGGTTCGAACCCGAGACCCTCTGCATTGCAGTCTGTTGGTCTCGCCACTGATCTATCCTATATCCCATATCACTATCCCATATATAAATAGATATTAGTATTATTAAAGTAATTATTTCATACTAACTGACCTGCGCAACTTCGCCTGCTTCACATAAGATAATTAGCCCAGTTTTAACAAGATTTTTAAAGATGCGCCGCTCTGATGGGTCGTAGCGTGATGTTGTAAATAGCCTTCCTTGATAAATAAGCTATCCAACACTAAAATATTTTTTCAGTTCGAACCAGTAGTTCCCGAGATTAGCGCGTTCAACCAAACAAACAAACAAACTCTTCAGCTTTATAATATTAGTCTTATACCTATATAAAATTCTCGTGTCACAATGTTAGTTACCATACTCCTCCGAAACGGCTTAACCGATTTTTATGAAATTTTATATGCATATTTAGTAGGTCTGAGAATCGGCTACTATCTATTTTTCATACCCTTTAGTGATAAGGGTTGCCCAACTGTAAATTTTTTTTAATTTTTGGCCATATAATTTTTTTATGGCAAAACCACGTTTGCCGGGTCAGCTAGTATAGATATAAGTGCTAGTCAGCCTATAATTGGTAAATGTACCAAAAACTCATTTTGTGTCATTTTTGTACATTAGTTCTGTGTATATATATGTTTACTGTTGTATTATATACAATATAGATGTGCCCGCGGTTTCACCCGCGTTTATCGTTACTGCTCCACCCCCATGGGTCGTAACGTGATGTTATATAGCCTTTCTCGATAAATAGGCTATCCAACACTAAAATAATTTTTCAATTCGAACCAGTAGTTCCTGAGATTAACGCGTCCAACCAAACAAACAAACAAACTCTTCAGCTTTATAATATTAGTAGGTATAGATTTTGCCCGCGGCTTCGCTCGTGTAAATGTAGGTTAGGTTAGGCAGTACTTTTTCTCGGATTAAAGGTACCCTATGTCTGTTTCTGTTCTGCTGACGACGTGTATGCGATATTTCATGATGATCAGTCGAGTAGTTAACCGTGAAGGCGTAACACACAAACAAACTCACATTCGCTAGGATTAGTTAGGACTAGTTGACTCGCGCAACTTCGTCTGCTTGATATAAGAGAATTTACCCCGATTTAGCAACATTTTTCATTGCTGCTCCGCTCCTATTGGTCGTATCGTGATGTTATATAGCCTATAGCCTTCCTCGATAAATGGGCTATACAACACCAAAATTTTTAATTCGAACCTGTAGTTCCTGAGATTAGCGCGTTCAAACAAACAAACAAACTCTTCAGCTTTATAATATTAAAGTATAGATTTACAAATAAAATAAAATAAAATCCCTCACCCAGTGTGAGTACCTACCACGCAACTGACCAGACTATCTCGCTTCTATGAGTGTGCCATCTATGCACTTGCATTCTTCAGGACCTGATGAACGCCACTGTTGCTGCGTTTAACTTGGCTACCCATTGTGCCCAGGAATAGTGCCTTAGGCGTCGACTTTCTAAAAATATATTGAAGTTTTATCATCTATCTATATCTATACTAATAGGTATTATAATTAGAATTTTTTTGTAAAAATAATTGTTTTTGATTAATTAACTCGAGCAACAGACCCTAGAGCTGGATTAATCCGACACTATACCGAAGATATCCAGTACGTCAGCCTGCACGAAATTAGCATGGCCCTCAAACAGCTCAAGAACAACAAGGCGCCGAGTGATGATGTCATTATGACTGAGCTTCTGAAAGCCGGCGGCGAAACCGCTATGGAAGTTCTACAAAAGCTCTTCAATATCGTCATACTCGAAGGTAAAACACCACAGGTATGGCATATGCCATACCTGTGGTGTTACCACCACCACACGTATATACGTGTGGTGGTGGTTTTCTTTAAGAAGTGCGATGAAACCCTCTTAAAGAACTATAGACCCATCCTACTTCTGAGCCATGCCTACAAGCTGATTTCGAGGGTCATCATGAATCGTCTCGAGAGTAGGCTAGACGACTAGCCTCAGCAAGCCGGATCAAGTTGGATTTCGTAAAGGCTACAGTACCATAGACTACATATATACGCTGCGGCAGGTTATACAAAAATCGGACGGGTATAACCGACCTTTATGCGTGGCGTTTGTGGACTATGAGAAAGCCTTCGATTCGATCGAAACCTGGGCAGTGCTGCAGTCTCTCCAAAGGTGCCAGATTGGCTATCGGTATGTCGAAGTGCTAAAGTGTTTATATGAAAATGACACCATGTCAGTCCATCTCCAAGACCAGAGCTCAAAACCTACAGGTACAACTACAGCGAGGGGTAAGACAGGGAGTTGCCATATCTCCGAAACTGTTCACCGCCGCGCTGAACGATGTTTTCGAGGTCTTGGACTGGAATGGACTCGGCATTAACATCATTGGCGAGTACATCACTCACCTTCGATTTGCTGACGATATCGTGGTTATGGATGAGATCATGGAGACCTCTGCATAATGCTCGATGGATTCTGTAGTCTCCCCTCTTAAAATGAACATGGACGAGACGAAAATTATGTCCAACGTCCATGTTATACCTAATCTATTAGGGTTGGGAACTCTATTCTCGAAGTGGATAGTGTCACTATATCTGGAACAAATTATCTAGTTTGGTAGGTCCAACTTCGAGAAAGAGGTCAATCTTCGAATCCAACTCGGCTGGGCAGCGTTCAGGAAGCTACGACATATCTTCGCGTCCAATATACCGCAGTGTCTCAAGACAAGTCTTTGACCAGTGTGTGTTGCCAGTATTGACATACAGATCCGAGACGTGTTCACTCACTATAGGCCTTATCAGAAGGCTCGAAGTCACTCAGAGGGCGATGTAGAGAGCTATGCTCGAGGATTCTCTGTGGGATCGAATCAGAAATGAGGAGATTCGCAGGAAAACTAAAGTTACCGACAGCTCTCCGGAAAGCCAAGCTGATGTGTCAGTTGGCAGGGTACATAGTGCGCACAACCGATGCCGTTGGGGCAGAAAGGTTCTGGAGTGGCGGCCACTCACCGGAAGACTCGAAGACGCAGCAGAGGTGGACCGACGAACTGATAAAATATTGCGGGATGTGGTTGGATGCGGGTGGCCCAAGACCGGGTCTGTGTGGAAAACCTTTAGGGAGGCCTATGTCCAGCAGTGGGCACCTTCCGACTGAGCTGATGATGAATTAACTCAAAAAGTATAGTCCCGATTTCAATAATTATTTCTTCATTAGAAAGCTTGTTTATCCAGTAGTAACATTGGCTATTATAACATCTTGCTACGAGCCATGTGAGCGGAGTAGTAATTATGAACACGGTGAAACTGCAAGAGAAAGCTCGTAATGAATCATAATTATAATAATAAAATATTCTATCACATACACACAACACCATCTAGCCCAAACTAAGCAGAGCTTGTACTATGGGTACTAGACAATGGGTAAACATACATATACACTTTTTTGTAAATACATACCTATAAACATCCAGACCACGACAAACATCAATGTTCATGCACACAAATGTTTGACTTGTGCGGGAATCGAACCCGCGACCTCAGGCATGGCAGTCGGTTACACTAACCACTACGTAGTCGAGTAGTTATGGGGTGAAAGCGTAACAAACAAACTAACATTCGCATTCGCATTCGTATACTAGTGCGGATGGACGCAAATGGCCATATATGCTCGCGTATGATCGAATTGTTCTTTATGGCAGCAATTGGCTTGTGTGATCCATGATTAGTCGAATGCGGCTTCAACTTATGCACTGCAGGCAAGCTTAACCAATTCCTAGATAGTCTGCTTCTTTTTGACTTGACTCTTTCGAAGCTGCGTCGCAGGTCTTCTTTTTAATCGGTCTGTGGAGAAACGTGGTGTGATGTCTCTCCAACAAAAAGCGAGGATCCTGCGGCCAGGCTGGCTGATTGTGGCTGGCAGGTCGCGCCCCGACAGAATATAGCAACTCGCTGTGTAAACTTCGCTTGCGTGATTCAGGTTAGTATGGCGAAGCGTTTAATTATGTACAGCGCCATCTCTTGATAATTTCCGTAACTTTTTCGTCTGTGTAGAGTCGCTACACTTTCATCTGGCAGGTAAATATGTATTATTTATTTTCTAGCTCTAGTTTTCCATGGAAGGTGCACAATATTCTGCATTTAGTTCAATCAGTATTGTGCTTAAAGGCATCATAAACTGGAAATAGAAAATATGAATTGAAAAATTGAAACATTCGATATAAAATATAACCTCTAAGGCTCAGTTCCTATATAAATAAACGAGTAGTTTTATCTACGTACAGTTAATTTTGGACATTATTTTCATAGAATATGTGTCAAAATTTAGCATTTCGTAACTAAAACGACTTTTTTCTTGAATATAGGATCCGGGCCTAAAGTTAGTCACCATGTTCTTGCAATATTACGAATGAACAGGATACCAAATATCATATCAATTAGACCTGTGACAGTTGCTTGAAGTTCACATTTCTTCATCAACTAGAAAATAGCTTATGGTGTTCAAACGCCTGCACAGATTATCTTGAATCATAAAAAATAACATTTATTTTATCCAAGTATATAAAATGTAATAAAAAGGTAATTTTAATTTACATGAGGTATCTTTTTTGTACCTAATTAATAAATTTTATTTGCATGATTTGCCGTTTAGCCTTAATAAAGACATTACAAGTAGGTAGGTACATGGCTGTTCTGTTGTTTTATATTTTTAACCTTGGTCATTTAAGAATACTATTTAAAAAAAATAACATATTCAGCTTTAACATTGCTGATCAAGTCACCTTTCAAAGAAGAAACACTGAATCAAAATCGGTTCATACATTTGGGAGCTAGAATGCTACAGGCAGATACAAACGTTAAACTACAATTTGTTTAGATATAGTTTATGTAAACCCCTAAAATAAACAGAGTGTTACTATCAACACTCTGTTTACTTTGGGGGTTTAAAAGAGAAACAATTACAATAGATAACAATTGCGGACCGGCATGCATATTATGTAAATGCTTCCACTCAAACAGAAGTTTAGTTAAATGATGGGAGTCATCTAATAGTAACGGGTGCTTTTTTCGAAACTATAATTGGATAAACTTAATCTACCACCTTTTGTAAATCAACTATTAGCATTTTCTAGGTTTAACTGCGAGAAATCAGACATATATTTTGCTGTTGGTGGCAGATGAGTACCTACTAATATTATAAAGAGGAAATATTCTTATTTTTGTATATTTGTTTATGATGAATATATTCAAAAAATCCCGGACAGATTTAAAATATCTCAAAATCCCCATCAGAAAGGTCATTCATATTTTGAAATTTTAAATATGCCTGAAGCGAACACTTATCGCTTCACCATAACCATTACGCTGCGCGCTGGTTCAAATCCTAAACGGGGCAAAAATTCTGTCACACATATATTATTATGGGAGTCTGGGTGTTGTTGTTAGAATGTTTTTAAACATTGTGAACTGTAGCACGCTCTCACTGTAGAACTCCTAGTGTGGGCGTTGTCTTTTTTAGACAAAGCTAGTTTATTTGTTCGCGCAGGATTGATAGCACGAAACTACGGGTACAAACAAATAGTTTAATATTACAGCATAGGTACATGTTCTACATCAAAATGCTGTCATCAGCATTGAATTAACATACACAACTGTGGGTAATAGATAAATGTTTCATTTATTTAAATTCCACAGCAGCTGTATGCCACGGTGAGTTAAAGACCCTGTATTAAAATTTGCCCACTGCTCGGCACAGGCTTATTCTCACTGGGTGGAGAGCCAGACCGTAGTCCACCACGCTGGCTCTCAGACATCACATATCTTCACGAACATTATAGAGAACTCTCAGAAAAGCTTTCTAGTCGATGTTTTCTTTCACTATTAAAGACAGCGATAGTTATTTAACTACTGAATATGCACATAGCTTCAAAAAATCAAATATGTGAATCGAATTTGAGACTTCTTCATGACAATCCACCAGTCTCCCACTAGCTTACCACTGACTTGACTTAAATTTGACCTATTGAGTCGCAGCGGGCGGCCAGACAATAGATATTTACCAAATTGTGTAATGTGCGGCATTCTAGAAATTAAGAGATTACCTAATAAAAAAATATGGCTGATACAATTTGCATTTTAGATAGACCAGCATGTAGTATGCAATCTATATGAGTGGCTCATCTAGTTGTGCCCGCGGTTCCACCCCATTACTGTGCCGCCCCCGTGGGTCGTAGCGTGATGTTATATAGCCTATAACCTTCCCCAATAAATGAGCTATCCAACACTAAAAGATTTTTTCAATTCGAATCAGCAGCTCCTGAGATTAGCGCGTTCAACCAAACAAACAAATAAACAAACAAGTAAACTTTTCAGCTTTATAGGTAATATTAGTAAAGATAAAATGTATTAAATGATAATATACCTATATATTAAAAGCGTATACAGGGTGTCCGGTAATTAAAGGATAACCTTGAAATGTCTTATAGTAGAACTGAAGGCCGTTCAGAAAAATGAAAATAAAAAATATTAAAAAGTGCAAGCTATATTAGCAGAGCATACTTTTGACTGTCTATCTATTAGCATAATTAGTGTTTAATAATAAAACAAGAAAAAGCCGATGGATTTCATTCATTTATGGTCGTAGTATACAAGAAAGTTATACATGGTAATTAAAAAAAAACCACATATCTCAGGTAGTAGTTAGTATAGATATTTTCATATTTTTTTCTGAACGGCCATCAGTTCCACTATAAGACATTTCCAGGTTATCCATTAATTACCGGACACCCTGTATATGCACATGAACTTCCCCGATCATAGTTATGGCGCAGTGCGTTAGACAATACATATTATATATAGGTAAGTAAGAAATATATTAGTTTACTAGTTAATTAGTAGTTAATCTGAGCGTTGGTTGAGTGGACGAAACGAAAGTGATTGACAGATTGCAGTAACGAGGTCTCAAGTTCGATATCTGTGTCAGACAAAGTGTCACTGATTTATTTTTGCCAAGAAATTACAGCAGGGTTGGCAATATGCCTGGTCGATGGCAATACGGCCCCTACAAGATAGATTACCATCGACCGGGTCTTAAACCGTAACTGTATGACTGTAATTGTAATAATATTCTATCACAATAATATAATATTCTACCACATACACACAACACTATCTAGCCCAAACTAAGCACAGCTTGTACTATGGTTACCATACAATGGATAAACATACATATCGCATGCTTAATGGAACATTGACCCATTAGTAGATAGGTCAGAATTGAGTTACGTACAAATACAGGCTTCTGTTAGCGCCATCTACCGTCTACCGTTTGAATTACGTTGAAATTACGTATTTTTGCCGCTCCAGCGTTATATCCGTCTCTTTCACTTTCGTGGGATTTCTCATCGTGTTTTCGTTGAATAGCGACTGATGCCAGTTTGTGTCCGACACTTGTGTAGTGAGGTTATTATTATTTTATTGAAAGAAGACCCAATCGTTGTTGAGTGTGTTTACGACTAAATTCAAAGGTAAGTTTTATCAAACTTGTGTAATCTTATATTGACTAATTTAATTTTAGGTCAGTTTACTACATATTTTAATAATATGTTACGTGAAACATTCAGTTTTAAGCCAGTTTATCATTGAACGTTATATTATATTTTACGAGGCCCATTAAGAGTTAAGTCAATTTACTATTAAAACCTATTCATTATTAAAGGTAACACTTTGTAACGTTCAAGTATAAGTCTATTTACTATTAAAGGTTATTGTTACTTATGAGCTGCAATACTAGTTGAGTACCTGTTTGAAAAAAAAAAATGAATGTTATATTAAAATGGGTAATTTTTATATTGCCTTTAAATATTTATGTTAAGTCATTGTTAGTCTAAATACTGCGTACAGTTTTTTATTTGTTCAAGAGGCATAATATTATTATTTATGTTTTGGTCGATAATAATTATCATCCAATAGGTCGAAAATTATAATGGAGCTTGTTCAGTTTCGAAACCCAGCGCCACAACCGCAACACAAAATAAAGAACATGAATCGGTACTATCCACTGTAGCGAAGATAACAATTTCAAGTAACTTTAAAAATTAGGTTTGTATATTTCTTATTTATTTTATTACTACTAAAATACGTTATTTTTTTGTTATGGATGTTAGTTGATATAACAATCAAGCCCGAAAATCAGCGTTACTCAAAGGTACAAGAATATTTTGAAATTTCGGAGTCGGCTTTAGTCAGCGATAAACATCACCTTCATAACACCACTGTCGTCCACGATTGTACTGATGAGAGACATTCGAAATCTGCAAATAGCGATGTCGATTTAAGTGTTCAAGATCCAACATACGAAGTGACGTCTAAAAAGCAAAGGCAAATACCAGTATATCCAAGTCGATCAGAATCATCTGGGAGTTCCTCGTCTTCTATGTCTTTTTCATCCTCATCATCTTCAGGATCTTCCACTGATAGTTCCGATACAGACTCTAATGATGAACAGAACAAAACACAAGATAACATAGTTCAGGTGACCGCAGAAAAACAATCACAGCAAACAAACATTAATGAACCTGCAACAACAGAAGTTTCGCTAAATCATGAAATCGGAGAAAATACTACACTACATGAAGAAAGTAGAAGGGAAGAAAACGTAAACAGAATGAAGAAAGCTGGAAACAGAATAAACTAAAAGTCTGAAAAATGCTGGAAAACCATACATTAACAAGAAAAATAAAGCAATCAAACCTCGTTCTGTTCAACCATCCTATGACGATAAATGTAAGCTCAAATTCTGCGAAATGATAACTGTAGATCAAACACAAATAATTTTTTATGTGTATAGTAATCTCGGCCAGGTTAATGCTCAAATATCGTTTATTATGTCTAGTATGACCAATATAACTCCAAGATATAAATATACAAATGCTCGTAATCTAAGAAATTGCAATCAAGCATTCCATTTCTTAGTAGAAGGGCAACCGGTTCGAGTATGTAAAACGTTAACGTACTGTCAAAAGCAAAATAGATGAACATGGAATTCTAACACAAGATCTGAGAGGACAGCACAGCAATCATGTAAGGGTTGATGAACAACTACTAAACGATATTAAAGAGTTCATAGACGCAATACCAAGAATTGAATCCCATTACATTAGGATATTCTACTCGTGAATACATTGATGATGGGAAAACAATTTCAGATCATTTCAGGGACTTGAAAGAAAATTATAATAAAAATAACAAAGTAGCTGGTAGGTATTGCACATTTTCCTCTGTGTAAAATTGTACCAACTAATGTCTACATATAAAGGCAAGAACTAAGTGAGAACAAATAGAAAGATCTGAAAGAGCTGTTATCAAAAAAGATATTCCAATTATTTATTCGGACTTTTATAACTCTATTATTTAATAGTGTACCTACCTTATCATTGATTAATTACTGATTACATACCAATAATTAAAAGAAAAGGTTTCTTAAGTTTAATTATGTTTGCATTAGAAGTTTTTATTTTATAATAAACAGAGATTTAACTAAAGTTGATTATGTCTTGTTTTATTTAATAGGTTGGATCACCAAAGTGGGTTTATTTTTTTAAAGTAAGTTATATCGTTTAGGTTTAATAGATAATTTTAAGAATACATTAAAACGTTTTTTCCTTACTAGACAAATAATGTATGACTCAGTCAAATGTAACTTATCAATTATTTAATCCAATCTATATTATTTTCATATGTTTTTTATTTTTTGTGTTCTACATTATTATTATTTAAACACGATTGGTATATTATATAGTTTAAATTAACAACTCACCTGTGGACGCTGTTTCGCATTTCACATAAATTTACATTTCTCAGAACCGCTTTATGTTGTATATGTTACACTTAAGTAATAATTCTCCACAATTAGTTATATTAAATAGTCTCACGTATAAAATAAGGATATCAAAACAAAAACAAACAAAACAATACAAATAGCCTACAACGCTGAAGTCGTTCACTTTGTTTACGTTTCACTCTGCGCTTAATATTGTGTCATCAGTGCCTATTATGCAATGACATTTTTATTTTATACTTGTACCTACCCCCTTAAAATTTATTTATTTGATATTGACGTATTTTATTTCTACCTCCATTCTTATATATTTTTAAAATGTACCTAATTTATAAACATAATTTAATATGCCCTATACGTTTTCCCTGTGTATGTATGTAGCAGAACCACATTTGTTGTATTTTTGTTGTAATGTTAAGCATTTACCTCCGTCCGTGCATCACTTGGTATCGGGTGACCAACTGAAAACCAGCGCTGGTGCACTCAATTTGGGTGCCCACGTAATGCTGAAATGGTGACCCTTTTCAGCGAGGCATAAACTTTTTTTTATCATGTTTATTATTTTTTGTTTATTTTGTTTTAATTAATTGTGTGTGCTCTGTACGAAATAAACGTCATTTCTTTCTTTCTTTCTTTCTAATAGTGATTTTGTGTATAAATGGAGCAATTCCCTAGCTTAATTTTTATGTTGATTTATAAAACCTATAAATAAGACTGATACGGTAAATTTGTTATTTTTATCTGCTACTTATGAAGGCTGCTGCAATAAAAGATTGATGATTATATTTATGTCTTTTAATTAATTAAAATGCCAGTATTAAGTTTATTCACGGTCTGCTAATTTGAATAAAATGATCCAATCTCTAAATGTGTTTTTCTACAGTAATCATATACAGACTAAACAGTGAATTAGTCATTAATTCATTATAAATAATAAATTATTTAAACTGAAAGAGGCTCAAAACTGGAACATTTGAATTTTAAAATATTAGCTTTACTTTTTATAAAAAAATTAGTCTTAAGTCTTAAATTAGCTTAGTCTTGTCTTAACTTTTAAAAAATAGATGTAAGTTATTTTCGGATTCTTTTGCACTCAGATCTCATCAATAGTTAATCATACGTTCAAAATATAGGCATTCATCGTTAATTAATAAATCAGTTTTAATTTTATGCGTCAACAAGTAGGATAAGTCCTTATAGCAATTTCTTCTTTTGCGATTTCCCAAAAATCATCTTTTTTGAGTTAAGTCAGTATTGAAATTAAACACTTTATACGGATTTTATCGCGTTGTTTATTTTACTTTAAACACTTTTATTACATAATTTTGAAAACTCTAACACTACTATTATTGAACTTTACTACTATTTAAGCTATATATTTTCTAATTAAAACTATTTATATTTAAGTTTACACTTTGCCCCGACGTTTCGGTTGCTTTACAGCAGCCATGTTCACGGCGAGACTAAGATGGTAGTTGTCCCAACGTTCTGAAGTGTACCTAGTTATTTCAAAGTACCCGAACATAATTTAATCTTTGGTGTTCCTATTTACGCAGAATGAGCTCAAAGTATCATGAATTCTAGCTGTGTTTTGCTTCTTCTTGGGTTTGACTATTTGAATGACTGGATCCCAAGCTGGTGGTACATTCCAACCATCCTGTCTTTTGAAATTAGGATGTTTTTTGATTTCAATAGCCTCGCGAAGCATCCTTGGTAGGAATCGGTGTTATTTTGGGAATACTCACAAAAGAACACCGATTCACATATACATGTGGTTTGCCAAATCGTAGGTAGTGGTTGGTCCCCTGTTGCACATGTTCACACACAGCAAACTTTAACGAGCGTTGGTGTTTAACATCAGCTATATGTTCTTTTAAGCGGGTGCCTATGCTTCTCTTGGTTTGCCCAATATATGAGAGTCCACAGTCACAATCTATTTTATAGACCCCTGCATCTTGTAAAGGTAATTGGCACTTGACGGATGGTAAAAACTGACTTATCTTCGTTGGCGGCTTGAAGTATGTGTTGATTGAAGCTCGCTTCAAGATGCTGGTCAGTTAAATCAGTATTCCAGTAAGCATGCGATATATACTAATTTTTTGTAAATACTTTCTTATTATATGTAGAAACACCCAGACCAAGACAAACATCCATATTCATGCACACAAATATTGGACTTGCGCGGGAATCGAACCCGCGATCTCAGGCGTGGCAGTCGGTTACACTAACCACTACGCCATCGAGGCCGACTAATAAACGGGATACGTCTTCAAGTATTCAGGCAGGCGTGGGTCTATGTATGTATCGCAGTTCTTTTTAGTTCGCAATTATTAATCTGTCACATCTTAGAATACTTGGACATAATTTAAAATCTAATGTGTCTGGCCATCGGTGTGTCGCTGCGACTTAACAGGTTAATAATAACCTAGAAATGTTTTGTGATTAATAAGAATGACGCTAACAGATTTTAGAACAGCAGATGATTACAACATTTAGCTTTGAATTTTCTTTTAGATATCTGATTGGAGACTAACTAATATTATAAATATGAATGTGATTTGTTTTTTACGCTTAGTTATGGCGTTGTTGAAATTTCGCTTACTCGTTGGCAGGGGTACAGTAAAGTGTCCTCCAGAAAATAGTGCTCTACGAGGGATAGCCAGTTCTATATAAATTATAAAGTCAGGTTATAAGTAGTTACTAAACCGATGAACATTCGTAAACAATGTAATGTGAGTAAATTTAATAAGATAGATAATTATGTCAAGGAAAAGACTCCACAAATACTAAGTGTATCTATATATATAGTCGTACCTATTCCATCCTTCTTATCCAAGCCGAAAGTAATCCTGCCTAAATAAAAGTTCCAAAATGCATAAGTGTGGGGTAATTTGTGATTACTTACCCCAGATAGATAAAGCTTACGGAAAGCTACTAAAACGTCAAAATACGTGTAGATAAAGTAAACCGTAAAGATATTTAATTTCTGTAACAATCACGTAAATGTAAAAATTTAAGAGTTGCATAATTATCTCACTGATTACCTAACAATAATTACCTACCTACTGGTATATGCTTTCACTATCACATTTTCCAAGATCCACAGTTATGTTGTTTTAATTCACAATATATTGCACGATTATTTTAAGTAACTATGTTTATAATATTTCAGTTTAAAATGTGATTACTATCTACTGAAATAAATACAATGATGTTAATTTACATCCTATACTGCGAAATAGACAGCAAAAGTCTAATCTGTGAAAGCCAGGGAGGGAAATCCCCGAATAACAATGTTCAAGAAATTCTTATTATAGGGAATTCCCGTGTTTAGACATCTTATTTGATATTTTCTAACTGGCTAGCTTAGACACCGTTCTATTTTATGTTTTATTGAATCTGATCGTTAATTTTATCTTGTTTACAGTGTCAAGACGGAAATAGAAAATGGAAAATTATTTATATTGTACGTTAACGACACACAATGGCGTCTTTTTAGTGTGCGTTCCACTAAGCGCTCACGATCACGGTTTTTCTCGTTCCACTTGCTTCCGAGCGTTAAAATGGTAAGCTCAAGTGGAACGGTTAGTGGAGTGTTTTGAGCGTTGATGTAAATAATACAAATGACGAATTAGAAAAAAAAGCGATATCTGAAAGAGGTTAGGTTTGCTACATTATATGTATTTTTAAAAATGGCACCATATTTCTCTACGCTCACTGCGACCAACCTCTCAACATGGGTCGTCGTGAGCTTTGCGTGAGCGTGAGTAATGACGTCATGAATGACGTCTTCGCCGTTACCATAACGATCGTAGTCGTCATGTGGAACGGGTAGACGAGCATATTAGGCGTCGTGAACGCTCACGACATTTACGCTCACGACCACGGTTTTCCCCGTTCCACTTGCTTCCCAGCGTTACAATTGTAAACTCAAGTGGAACGGATAATGGAGTGTTTTGAGCGTTGATGTAAAGAATACAAATGATGAATTAGAAAAAAAAAAGTCGAATACGGCGACACTTGGATATTGAGCGTTGCGTGAGCGTGAATAATGACGTGATGAGTGACGTTTTCGCCGCGACCACAACGATCGTAGTCGTCATGTGGGACGGCTAAACGAGCATTTTAGGCGTCGTGAACCCTAAGTGGAACGCACCCTTGCTTCACTAATAACGTCAAATGGCATGTCAAATCTCCTAAGCGTTTCAAGTGGTCAAAAGTGATTATTTTACGCATCAGAAAATGCTATCTCTATCGCACTTGAAGGTTTTGCGTTAAGCTACTCTACTTATATTTTATGCACCAAATCGCTATGCCATGTTGTTTACTTCTAAACGTCAAACGATACCTGCTGAAGCATTTTTTTCATAATTTTCACTAATATTGTTAGATAAAAGTGAAATTACAGCAGTTTTATGTACTACCTTTAATCAATAAATAATGGATCAGATACTTAAAGTAGAGAAAGAAATTGAACATTTAAGACAGAAATTACGTGAAAAAGAAAATGAATTGTATTTGCTAAAACAAAATTATAATTTGGTGAGTAAATTATGCGTTTTTGTTACAAAACAAATATTGAAAAGTTAAATAAACTTACACGTGGAATGTTTCCTTCAGATCAGTTCATAGATACGGCAAAATAAGTGTATTGTGGCATATTATTAAACATTTGTCTTCCGCCGGCGTTTTGATTTATAAGTAGTCTTTGTATAGATATTTTTATCATGTGTTCATGTTTTGTCAGGGTTTTTAACCATCTTAAATAGTTATTAAACACGAAGGGAAATCTTAGACTAGCATTTAAATAGCCTGCCATGGGAGATTTATGTACCTTAACTTATATATCTACATTATACATATAAAGTATCAAAGCATAGTGGTGTATAAAAATGTTAGTCTTAAAAAGTAGCAGCATGGAGCCTAGAACTAAATGGCAATAGATTTGGCTTATATTATGTGGTACGTAAATGCAAAGCTGGCCAAATGTAGGTGTTACATCTGCCACAAGAAAGATAACATTTTATTTCAACAAGGATTTTATTATTGTTGCTATGCATTGGATACCTTATTTTATCTTATCTTGTGTGGGGGCCAGTCAGTACCGACCGGCGACACTTCGACCCAGTGGGATCTTTTGTAGCGACTACCCCAATAACGACTGCCATAGATGTTCATGGCAGCCGGGACTGGCGGCTTAACCTGCCCTCCGAGGCACGGAGCAGGCGATAATTGTCAATCAATACGCACATAATTTCGAAAAGTCATATAACTTCCGAAACTCAGAGGTGCGTGCCGTGGGTTGGAACCAGAGACTCTCTGCATTGCAGTCTGTTGGTCTCCCCACTGACTGAGCTATCGCTGCTCAATTGGATACCTTACTAATATTTTGGGTTAAGGACCTATCCCTTTTATTATGTCCTTTAATTAAACTTATACTATACTAGATGACTGCGGTTTCGCTTGTGTAGATGTAGGTTAAGTTAGATTAGTAACATTATTTTTCTGGATAAAAAGTAACACTATGTCCTTTTTTGTTACCCTGACAATGTGTATGCGAATTTTCATGATGATCTGTCGAGTAGTTAAGTTGTGAAAGTGTTACATTCACTTAAACAAACTCACTTTTGCATTTATAAAAATTATGTTTTCCTGCATTCAAAACATACATAGATTCACGCCTGTTTCCCAGAAGGGTAGGCAGAGACTACGGATTTCCATTTGCTATGATCCTGACACACTTCTCTGGCTTCATTCACTTTCATAACATTCCTCATACACGCTCGCCGGTTTAAGGTGCTCTTAACCTCGCCTTTATCAATTCAAAACATTAATCTATATAATATCTATATTTTCAAATATAAACTAAATTTAAATGTTATTGTTATTATTACACCCTCATTTAGTAAAATCTTCCATACTTTAAGTTATATATTAGGGATTAAGTAGACAGCCATCAACTAAGAAGCGTACCTAAGAGTTACTGCATTCCATCCTCTGAATATGAATATAGGCTCTTATCAGTTAGTTATTTGAGATACATGAGAGGGAAAGAAAAATTAATTAAAGAATCAATTATTGCCTTGGCAATAACCCCTACAATGTAGTAAAAAAGAACGGACATCGTGAAGTGCTTCTGTCAGTGCAGGTTTCACGAAGACTTGCATTGTACAATTGAAGACTCATCATTACTGTATGTATAGACTGGCTTGTGCCTTCGGCATCGCTCGCGTGAGAGTAGGCTAGGTAAGACGTGACAGAAAATAACAAAAATTTTTTTTTGTTATTTTTCGGTGATAAAAAAAAAAAAAAATGTTGTGTTCTCAAAATTAACTTTTTCCACGCTCGCAATCTAAATTAGTTATTGTGTGTAAAAGGAATAAAATCGCCCCAAAAACATTGTGAAAGTGTTGTGTAATTCTAGTGGAACCTGTGTTAGTGTTATTTCCGCGTAAATCACTGAAATAATCGCTAAAAACTGAATAGAATCACGTTAATGACATTGGACAGTGTTAAAAATTTTCTTGCACACCCTCATCTCAGCGAATTATTATGGTTGCTGAATGACAAGTAGTGATTATTGGCCTACGTCAATCTGACAGTTCAACTTAGTGTTGCCAGTACAACAAAAATATTTACCCCTAAAATCTTCAATTAAAAACAGGGTGTTGCCAGAGAAATAAATAAAAATAAAAAAATACCAAAGAAAAATGTGTACTAAAAAGGATAAGTGCGCAAAGTGCAACAAGGCCCCGAGTGGGGGAAAAACAACTGCAATTTGTGATTCCTGCAAAATACTGTTATGTGGAGATTGCCATGGATTGTCACCCACAGAGGTCCGTGTTCTCGAGCTAAAAACTGTCGCCCGCAGCATGACCTTCCTATGTGGTGATTGCAGGTCGGTCATGTCTCAACTGCCGAACATTATGAAACAGTTAAATGACCTGACTGAAGAGGTCCACAAACTGCGTCTTCGGCAGAGTATGATCGCGACTGAATCAGCGATACAGGAGATGACCGAGAGGGCCAACAGATCCACTAATCTCATCATATACGGCGTACCGGAGTCGACGAGCGATGTTGTCGACCAGAGGAAAGAGCATGACAAAAAGGAATGCGAGGCTCTCATCAAGACCGTTACCAACAAAATTAATTGCGATAGAATAAAGGTATTTCGCCTCGGTGCCCCAAAGTCCGATGCCAACGCCAGGCCGCGCCCACTTAAGGCTATCCTCAGCAGCAAGAACGACGCTCTGGAAGTCCTACGAAACAAGAGCAAGCTGAGAGAGCCTTCGTCTATTACCTCAGACCTGACTCCAATGCAAAAAGAGTATCTAAAATACCTACGGGAGGAACTTAAACAGCGCACAGACAAGGGGGAGACGGACATCACCATAAAATATGTCCGAGGACACCCCATTATCCAGAAGAATACTCAAAAAAACTAACTTCAAGCTACACCAAAACAACACACAAACAACAAGCAACTAACAAGAACCCCCCCAAAACAAAGTCTCTGCCAAGAACACTTGAGACAATAACCATACTTTATACCAACATCCAATCAGTTACTTCTAAACTTGATATTTTTATTGCTAGAGTAGATTCATTAAAACCTACCCTAATCATAATCACTGAAACATGGCTTAAACCTTATATACCGGACTCAATGGTAAAAATACCTGGATACGACATATACAGAGATGACCGGATCGGAAGACGTAGTGGTGGAGTTGCAATCTATGCCTCAAATAGGACGGGCTTTATGACAACCAAATTAAATACTACCTATAATAAGAAACACGAAGCTGCTGAATGCCTTTGGCTTGACATTAAAATTGGATATTGCAATTTTTTAATATGTGGACTATACAGGGGACAAGACTCCACATTAGAGCAAGACAACCGTTTACTTGAACAACTTAGTTTGGCCTCAGAGAATAATACGGTAGCTATAATGGGTGATTTCAACTACGGTGGAGTTAGATGGCCTCTTAAGGATTGCTCATATGTTACGCCTAGAGAAGATAACTTCACACAATGGTATGAGAGGAGCAATCTTCACCAGATAATTGACAAGCACACAAGATTTCGCCAAGGAAACCAACCATCGTTCCTACATCTGCTCTTAACGAATGACGACTCATTAATATCCAATGTGGAGCATCATGCCCCCATTGGTAAAAGCGACCACACATGCTTATTGGCATCCATACAACTACAAGTAAGAAAACAAAACAAGGAAGCCAAAACCAGACTTAATTACAACAAGGCAGATTTTGACAAAATTAACGAAAAGCTAAACGAAAGTTTACCCAGTTCCTTGCAAGACACAAATTGCGTCAAAAGCCAATTCGAGATTATTCACAATGCAATTAGAGAAGCTATAAAGGCACACGTACCTAGAACTACAATAACTCACCACATAACGAATAAGCCCTGGGTCTCATTGGAGACCAAAAAGCTAATAAAAGAGAAACGTGCACTATGGAATAGATATGTACTGACCGGACTTGACGAACACTACACAGAATATAGAAAACTAAACAACAGATTAATAAACCAAAATAGAAAAGCTCGCTTAACTCATGAAAAGGAGATACTCAATGCCGAACCCAAGAAATTCTACTCATACATAAGGCAACAAGTGACATCAAAGGTCAGCATTCCATCCGTTCTGCTCAACAAACAAGGTGAAACTGTGACCGAACCCTGCGAAATTGCCACTGTATTTGCAGATCAGTTTGCGAGTGTTTTTCAAACAGAGACGCCAGATCTGTTGCCAATCTTAAACTCACCACATAGAGTGGTGGACTCCATTGATGAAATAATATTCACTCAAGATAAAATACAACAAGCAATAAAAGATATGAAAACAACTGCTTCACCGGGACCTGATGAAATACCTGTATCAATACTTAAGAAATGTAACATCACTGACAGCCTAGCAATAATAATGCAGACATCATTTGATACGGGAATCCTACCAGATATATGGAAGACAGCAATAGTGACACCCATATTTAAAAAGGGAAACAAACTGGAACCATCAAACTACAGACCTATCAGCTTGACTAGTGTGGTATGTAAGGTAATGGAAAAAATCATAGTTAAGCATATCAGACACTTCTTTACCAACCATAAAATTATACCAGAGCAACAGCATGGTTTCTGCCCGCATCGCTCCACAGTGTCAAACTTGCTGGCATGTCTGTCATCATGGACTAAACATTGTAACAAAAGAGAACCCGTCGATGTAATATATCTAGACTACGAAAAAGCCTTCGATAAAGTCCCAATAAGAAGACTTCTACACAAGCTGGAGTTCGTAGGAATACGCGGGCAACTATTAAAATGGATCGAAGCTTTCTTACGACAAAGAACTCTACGGGTAAGAGTGGGTGACACACTGTCTGAATACCGAGAGATACACAGTGGTGTGCCACAAGGCTCAGTGCTGGGCCCAGTGTTGTACATTCTGTACACCTTCGATCTTCCACAACACCTGGAATGTAATGTCAGCATCTTTGCAGACGACACCAAAATATTTGGCAACCCCCTTATTGATTATGATCGCCTCCAAGAGGATTTAAACAGAATAGCTAACTGGTCCAAGGAATGGCTTATTAACCTTAACGCCTCGAAATGCACTGTACTACATATAGGCAAAAACAATCCACGTCTAACTTATAATTTGAATTCCACTTCACTGATGGAGACCAAGGTGCAGACGGACCTGGGAGTGAAAATAGCGGAAGACCTTAAGTGGGAAGAACATATAACATCAACAACGAAGAAAGCAAAGACCCTTATCTATCTAATCAGGAAAGCCTTTGGAAATCTCACACCAGACATGGTGCTTCGAATACACAAAACCTTTATAAGACCAATTCTGGAGTACGCATTTCAAGCCTGGAGCCCGTATTTTGCTAAGGATATCGAACTTCTAGAAAAGGTACAGCGCAGGTTCACGAAAATACCACGAACCCTGAAACACCGAAGATACCAAGAACGCTTAAAAATGTTGAGACTCACAACCCTAAAGGATCGCAGGGCCCGTGGAGATCTGATCGAAACATATAAGATTCTAACTGGACACTACGACATTCAAGACTTTGAACACATCTTCACACGTAACGACAACACCCATCTAAGAGGCCATTCCTTAAAGCTATGTACCAGTTTCTCAAACAACAATCCACACAAGCACTTTCTGAGTAACCGAGTTGTCAGATCGTGGAATAAACTTCCAGCGCATGTCATCGCAGCTGACAACATTAACAAGTTTAAAAACCGACTGGACAAACACTTGGCTACAAGTGAAAGCGAGTAGAAGTGCGAGATACGGGCATCATCAGTTGTCTCAACTGCCTGCCTGTTTAAATGTATAATAATAATAATAATAATAATATAGCTTTAATAGTGAAAGATATTTTAAAATTGGTTGAGTCGTTTTTGAGTTAAATTATTACAAACAAACAAAAGAATCTTCCCTCTTCATACTATTAGTATAGATAAACTGTATGGATGGGATAGTGGTTTAAGTGGTCACCTCTCCACTGCCATTGCGCCAAGTGTTGTGGGTTTGAATCCCACACGGGATAAAACTTTTTGTGATATACAAATGGTTGTTTTGAGATTGGGCGTTCTTTGTATCCATATCTTTGTATATTTGTAATGTCCCCTGCGTTACAGAATTTATTCCTAGTGTGGAAGCTGACATTGACAAAAACAAAGCATTGTTTGGTCTGTGCTTACTCTTTCAATGTTAGACAGGTCTGATGTTATGACATGATACTACATTGTGTAGTGAGATTTCTTCAGTATTATTTGTGTACATAGCCATTTCACAAACATAGGTACTCTGTTCATTGAGAAAAGTGCAGTAACCGCTTAGCTGTATTGCAGTTCACACATCATGGTAATGGAATATTAGAATTTTATATTTTGTTTGTTTGTGCGGTTCTGGGTTTGCTGCCCCGTTTGAGCAAAGTGTTATCCAGTTTTCTTTTTATTTCTAAACTAGCTGTTCCTCACAGTTCAACCACGTTTATAATTAGCTCAGCTCCTGTGGCTCATAGCACGATGTAAGAGATTTTTACTTCTAAATATAAAATTGTTTCAGAGTTTATCGATTACAAACCATGAAATATTGACTTGTTATAATATTAGTATAAATAAAGATTAAATTAAGTTTATCGCGATACAGGAAGAAACTTAACAAACATTCAAACAATGGACACAAAGAACACCCAGACTTGGCACAACAATATGTAAATAATAATAAAACCCTTTTATTCCAATCGCTACGGCTATGGCAATACATGTTTTCAAATTCATCCATTAAAGTATGTCTCGCAACTCGGCGTGCCTTCTGGCTGTCCTCTGCTACTCTAGGTCCAGTATGGTCCCAAGGTTAATCGGATATGGTCTTCCCATCTTGTTTTCGGACGCCCTTGTCTTCTGGTATTCTCTCTGGGGTACCATAAGGTTACTTGCTTGCTCCACTTGTTTAATGTACAACGTAGCATATGTCATGTCCAGCCCTACTTTAAATGCTCTTTACGGGTTATTATATCTGTGACCTTATTGATCACACAAATGTTGGTCTCGTGTGTGGTTCGAACGTACAACAGTCGACGCAGTAGCAGTGGCCAGGCGACCACTTTAACGCCATCCATCACGTCTAGTACTCGTATATACAGGGGGTCCGGTAATTAATGGATAACCTTGAAATGTCTTATAGGAAAACTGAAGGCCGTTCAGAAAAAATGAAAAAAAAGAATTAAAAGAAATATATATATATTAAAAAGTGCAAGCTATATTAGCATAGCATACTTTTGACTATCTATATATTAGCATAATTAGTTTTTAATAATAAAACAACAAAAAACCGATGGATTTCATTCATTTATGGTCGTAGTATACAAAAAAGTTATAAATTGGTAATTAAAAAAAAAACTTAATCTCAGGTAGTAGTTAGGATAGATTTTTTTTCATTTTTTTTCTGAACAGCTGTCATTTCCACTATAAGACATTTCAAGGTTATCCATTAATTACCGGACACCCTGTATATACGTAAAGGCAAGTTTATATACAGGATGATTTTGAAATCGTGTAATTCCTTTTAACCACGCATTCTACTGGTGATATAGAATAACCCTGACCATATTTTTATTTAATTAGAATTATTTTTTCTGAAAAATTATTGTTTCATTTTTTTCGTGAAATGGTGTCAGATAGTCATATGTTAACCAACCGAGGCAATTTTATTTTTAAGAAAAAATATTGTCAGGGTTATTCCATATCACCAGTAGAATGCGTGGTTAAAAGGAATTACACGATTTCAAAATCACCCTGTATATGTATATAAACTTGCCTTTACGTGTGACCTAAGTAATACCAGCGTAATGTGTGTGCGATACACCTAGAAATGACGTGATATTAATCTAAGTTTATTTGACGTCGAGTCAATAATTAATGGTAAATGTGAAAGACTACCTACAGGACAGGCCTGGCCTAGTGTAGTCTTTGGCATAACGGAACATAATGTGCTTTAGGAATATTTTCTTTTCTTTTTTTATTTATTTACTTTATTTTCATTTTCTGTTAGTATAAATTTTGCAATGTCAGTGTAAATTTGAAATGGAGGCCTGGTGATCCATCACACAGGCTTTTGGCCTAGTTTGGAAACCAGTCTCCCATTACTATGTCATCAAAACAATGTATACATATTTTTGTCACCTTTATAAATAAATAAATATTATTATATGTTTCTCTATTATTAGTTATATTATTAATTTTCTAGCTGTTACCCGCGACAGAAAAAATAATCCATCCACCGCGTGGATACTTTTTTCTCGCTGACCTCTATTTTTTCTAAAATAATAGTAGGTTGCTCCTTATAATATCAGCTATCTGCCAGTGAAAGTCCCGTCTAAATACGTCTAGCTATTTCAGTTTAGCCGGAACAAACAGACATACAGACAAAAATTTCAAAATGGTTTTTGGGACAAACAGACAAACATTTTATAAATAGATTTTTTAATACTTTCATTTATATGAATTTAGTAAAATGCTGCTATTTTGACATTACAAACGGACACTCCAATTTTATTTATTTCTATAGATTTTTATCTGAGAATGTGTATTTTTTTATTTGGTAAATATTTTCTCATTATTCCAGAGTCAAAGTACATTAGCTCAAAATGGCGCTGAACTGCAGACGAGTGACAATGGTGCACAGCACCATCAAATCAAATGTGGGGTGCTACCTAAATGGGCCATAGAAAGGTAAGAGACTAGTATTTTTCTTTTCTTGCTCTTTTTTAAGGGTAATGCTGCACTTTTGCACTTTGCATCGTTGGTGGCAAACAGGATGCTTTTCTGCGAGCTGAGAGTCTTCTTTATAGTTTTTAGATTGTATATTTATCGCAGGAATATAATCCTAACTAATATTATAAATGCGAATGTTAGTTTGTTAGTTACGCTTTTACACCTTAACTACTGGACCGATCATCATGACATTTTGCATACATGCAGGGTACAGAAAATGACATAGGGTACCTTATATCCAGAAAAAGATATGTAGTTAGATTAATCCGAGCGAAATCGCAGGCAAAATATAGTACGCGATTTGTCTTTCTGATTCTGTACTGGGCTCCTTCCACTGGGCTTCTCCAAATTTGAGTGAAGAAGCGTCTTAATGTCTTCTCATTGGGATCCATGCAAATGAAGTCGCAGAGAATTGTTAGCAATACATAAAGTCGACACAGCTTATTACACAAATGAATTGATTTCTTTATTTAAAAATAATAGATAAAGGAAAAAAAAAGCACGCCTTATTAAAAAAGCAAACTAAAAAGTAGAAAATAATTTAATAATTTTTAACCCCGGTTACCTTGAAAATGACCTCTATGACATGTGTTCGATCACACTCCGCCGGGTCCGGTTGTCAATACCTACAATGCAAAAAACCTTAGTAGTAAATAATCCACATCTCATGTTCTCTACTTTGCATTATGACTAAATCGCATGAAAACATAGTAGCAAAATGCCTACTTTTTCAAAGGTACAGCTGAGAAAAAAACCACTTGGTCAGATAAAATTTCTTTATTTATTAAACTTAAAATCAACATATACTATGTACCAAATAAAACAAATAAGAACCTCCTAAAACGTGCTAGAACTGCATGTATTCATGCAAAACACACTGATAGTAATTAATTCACGATTGATATTCTTTAAAAACTGTAAAACTGTAATATTTTGTTGGTTCAGAGAAGCAACTTCATTAATTTATCGAACTGTATATGACGTCGCAGTCTACGTGATTGGTTGAAATAAGAATTTTTAATGGCAATATCTTTAAGCCGTGCTTCTTTTCGTAATAAATATAAAAATAAAATTAATGTAGCCTTATGAGGAATTCGACAGTTAAGGCGTCTATGCCAGCTCTCCATACCGTTGTTGGTCCGGTGCCTTTCAGAGGCACAACAGATAAGTGAAAAAGACTTCACGCACTGTCGTTCAAAATAATCAATGAACTTTTTGGTGGCCCCATCTTTTACAGTTTGTTCTATTATGGATGTCCAACCAGTTTCTATGAAATTAATAGGCAATAAAGGCAAATTTTAAGTTAATCTGATAATTTCATTTTTTACATTCAGATCACGGCCCTTCTTCCATAAAGCCCTGTTATAATGGTAATAACATCCAGTTACGACTGCTTGTGGGAATACTATTTTAAATGCATTCATAAGAGCTTGTTCAAAGTCACATTTGAATTTACAAATAGTGATATTGAGTTTGTCTCTAATCAAAGAAAAGAGTCTTCGGTATGTGGCTTCCGTTTTATTTGGCAGCAAGGCGTATATGGCGGGCACAATATTTGTGTACTTTGGAGAACTATTTAAATCCACGTGAATTGAAAAAAATTGATAAAATGGTTTTGGACATCTTTTAAAGGTTCCATCACCAAAAAAACACTTATTCCCCCAAGACTGTGCTGATTTTCTTGCAATTTTGGAACTAAATAACAATATTTTTTCATCTTCGCCATCATCTGCAACTAAGAAATCAGATGCTAACATTTTTGGTATAAGCACATCTTCTAATTTATCAAATTCAGTATTTTTCAGACCCAATTTTTTACGTCGAGCTCTATACAAGCTATCCTTTTTTTCGTAATATGATGGCACTAACAAATTGTTTGTTTGATGCTTTAAAACATACTTTTCAAATATTTTTTTGACCGGTTCCATATTGCTGCATACTTCTTGCCGACAAGAATCCATCATCAGAGCTATATCGTTATCCTCCTGATGTGCTGCACAAATGTGAGAACTTTGTCTGATAATCTTCTCTTTATTTTTATCTATAGTCACAGTCGCCGAACATTCATGCTTGTTGATACACCTCCATAGGCTCCCGTTTTTATTATTTTTTGCAAAATTATAACGATGGCCATCATAAAGAAGAGCCGGGTTTCCCTTTTGGTTTGTAATAAACTTAAGATTATTATCCATTTTCACTGTATTGTGCTAATAGAACATTATAAAATATATACATCAACATGACAGTATGTCGTATGTATTTGATAACCAGCCAGACAGATTTTCCTTATGTACTTTGTGTAAATAGTTGCGTATACAACTGTACCTATTTTGAAAAAGTAGGCTTTTTGCTACTATGTTTTCATGCGATTTAGTCATAATGCAAAGTAGAGAACATGAGATGTGGATTATTTACTACTAAGGTTTTTTGCATTGTAGGTATTGACAACCGGACCCGGGGAAAGTGTAAACCTAAATACAAATAGTTTTAATAATTTTATTAGCATAAAAATTAGTAAAATTCAATAGTAGCAGTAGTGTAACAGTTTTCAAAATTATGTAATAGATACAGTGTTAAATAAACAACGCGATAAAATCTGTATATAGTAGTTTAATTTTAATGAACACCAATACCCCCTTATATCTTTTAAACGGGGGCTCATACAATGCTGATATTTTGTGATCAATTTGATATGTCATATATCAAATGTCTAATTTTCGACTAATTATTGGTATAGTTAGATCTTCGTTCGGTGCTGCGGTATTGGAAATACAAGGTGTCTGTGCCAAGATGAGCGCTCATTTTGACTCAGCCACCAATCCCCCCTCGTATCTTTTAAACGGCGAATTTTGCTTTTCATGACCAAATTCGACTAATTATCGACTGAAACAGATAGCTGTAAACCCTATTTCAAAAGTCTTGGAATACTGACTGTACCGTGTCGATATATTTTTGAAATAATAATGTTTGTTAGGAGCAATACAAATACATTTGAACATTGTAAAAGTAAGCGCCTCAATTATAAAGTATGTTGCCCTCAGCACACGAGCTCCTTAATGACAAACAGTGTTTTTTGTATGGCGCCACGAGTGTATAATCACTTTCCTAAACATTTATTAGAAATAACGCATATCAGAGAATTTAAAAGTAAAGTTAAACATATTGTTACGCGCTGGGTTCGACTGATAAGAATACAAAACAATATTACCGACTAAAACACGTTTTATTCTAGTACACAATTAACTTTAACACACAACACACACTATACTACACTTTTCCACTGTAACTGCTTCAAATTCCGTAGTATTGTCGCTTCCGTTCGCTTCGATGAACACTTGACCGCTTAAGATAGTAAACTCACTCGGCAGTGCGCGTGCGCTCTATTTAAACGCGGGTAAAGCGCTTCTGGAGTTTTCCAGAAAAAGTCACACACGGCACGCAACAGCACGATGATTCGAGAATGTGCCAGCGCTCTCTCCACGTAGCTCGTACCGACAAATACGTAGTTCCGTAAGATGTCAATAGATGGTGCTGTAATAAATTATTATTATATTCCCCACAGTGCCGTCAGATGGCACTAGTCGTAACAATATATTGTTAAATTAAGCGTATTATAGTATTGATGAATATTTAAATGATGTGAAAATTGTATAATATGAGCTATATTGTATTGTGAACCCTATGACTTATGTAGTTATTTAATTAATTATTACTATATTACTTTTGACATTGCTCTGTATTAAATTGATATTTTATTTTAAATTTAATTAATTTTTTGCTGATATTAACATTTGCCATCTATTAATTTGTTATCAATTAAAATTATGTTAACATCTATTGCACGCTTTGGCAGATAATGGAGAAACATTTTCTATTGTATACCACAACTATTGTAATAACCTATTCTTCTCTTTCTTCTTTTCGTGTGGTTAGTGGCCAACCTGTTGTCAAGAGTTGTTCAAGCCGCCCATAGGCCTCTGACATGGCTTAACGACTGTTGTCAATTTGACAACAGCCGGGACCGACTTTTTACGTGCCCTCCGAAGCACGGAGACGCTCAGATGAAATACCACTAAGCGGTCACGCATCTATAGACTGACCGCACCTAACGTCGGGTAACCTCGCTAATCGTTTACCGATCAGTGAGTGCAACTGGCTATGAGCGCCTCGTAATAATAACCTATATTATAATAGGTAATAATCTATTATCGCAATAAATGACATTGAATTGAAAAAAATTTACTACGTAAATAGATTTCCAATTTGCGATGATGGCGGTGCCAAGATGAGCCATACCACTAAAACGACGAGTTTGCACATGTATGTAACCAACCAATAGCTTAACGTTAAAATATAAAACTGATATCATGAATTTTCGCATAACGTGTAACTGGGTACTGAAAAAGACATAAGGTATCTTTTATCCAGGAACAGTACTTTTATATCTAATACTTTAGTATAGATTCACCGCTGCAAATAAATTGTCCAAATGCTGGGCAGGGGCCTTTTCTCAGTTTGAGAAGGGTTAGGCCATAGTCTACCATGCTGGCTTGAAAAAGATACTATGATACAGTTATTTCCAGGTACAGTCGCCAGATCTTGCTCCGAGAGATCGGAGTCCCGGGTCAGGCCAAGATATGCGCAGCTAAGGTACTGATCGTTGGGGCTGGTGGACTAGGCTGTCCTGCTGCTATGTACCTGGCAGGAGCTGGCGTGGGTGAGTAGCCTAGCTTTTACTCTGATAAAAAAACTCAGTAGTAAATTGGCATTCTGTCATTAAACATAACTACATTTTGCCAGCAATTTTACATTATAAAATATTAAGAATTACAATATTTTTTTGCAAATTGCTTTTAAAATACATATATTTAAATACATATATATATTTGCGTAATATTATGTATTTTAAAAGCAATTTGCAATGGTATAAAGTCATCACCATCTTAGACGACAGACATCGTACAAGGTGTGGTGTGGTGATGGTTTAAATGAAACTCAGATGTTTCGTCGAGTAAAGTCAAAAGAGCGTTTTATTGATATACACTAATTTATATAATTACAAAATATCTTACTCAGCGAGCCTGCGACTAAATTATTATAAAATGTTACGGTAAAAGTGATAATTCATACATCATATCTCCCCTCAAAAAGTTCACATCTCACCTCCTTCTTAGAGAAAAATAATGTGTCGCACAAAAGAAAGCTGTCAGCAAAATACATTAAAGAAAACATGTATCATTAATCATTATACTTAGTTATTAAACAAACTTGTTTTATTTTGTGTTATTCTTGTGAATAATGTATTCTCTGTTATTCTAATGTTCTCTGTTATGATAATTCATTCATCTGCTGGACTGCTGGACACAGGCCAAGGTTGGCCAAGGTTTTTCATACAGACCGATCTTGAGCCAGCCGCATGATATAAAGTAATATTAATTATTTTCACCCAAATCACCAAAATAAACTTATAAACGGTTTTGTTTGGCTACGTATATTTTGACGTCACGTATTTGTACACGTCTTCTGTCATTGCTAGCTGTCCAATTTTTATTTACAAACGTGTTACGTCACTTGACAACGCAACGCCATATTGCCGGAGCAAGCGTTTTGTCAGTTAAAATGATCAGTTTAGTAATTTTTCTATGTAAAATTTAAAGTAATTAAATATAAACATTATTTCTACTAAATAATGTACGATCGTGTCCAAAAACTGATCAAGTAGAGTATTGATACATAGTTTTAAGATTACCAACTATTATAGTACATTGTGGAAAACAATAAATAATTGAATTGAATATGGCTTGCAAGCGGTATTAGTCATCAGTATACAGCGCAAGAAGAAGTTCGTCAAGAAATTCAATAGTAGAAACGATTACGTAGTATACGTAACCCTTCTGGAATAAACTTAAGTTACTCGTTCTAAGTACATTAGGTACAATCAAAATTCTGACCCGTTCAGACATATAGGCACCTGTGGGACCTTAAATGTGGGCTGATTGGTTGAGTAGTTCTGGCGTGAAAGCGTAACAAACAAACTAAATTAGAACCTAGATTGGGAAAACAAAAATACAAACATACACATTTTACTTTTTTATAATTTTAACTCCCTAAGTAACATTATAAATGCGAATGTTACATTTTTGTTAGATTTTTTGTTATGCTTTCACGCCTAACTACTCGACCGATCATCATGAAATTTCGCATACACGTTGTCAGGAGTACAGAAAAGGACATAGATTACTTTTTATCAAGAAAAAATTTATTCCCGAGCGAGCCAAGCCGTAGGCAAAAGATAGTATTAGTATAGATACAATCAGCCCTGTACATGAACTGTCCCACTGGTGGTATCCTAACCTATATTTACGAGAGTGAAGCCGCGGGCAAAATCCTTAAGGAACTAATATTAAAAATTCGAAAGTAATTACAGAGTTACTTTCGAATTTATAATATTAGGTAAAGGTAACAGACAGACAGACTATCTGTCTGTCTATCTGTTTATATGTCTGTCTGTCTGTTACCTTTTCACGTCTAAACCACTCAATTGATTTGAATGAAATTTGTTACAGATACAGTTTAAAACCTGTGGAAGGACGTAGGCTACTTTTTATTGATGTAGGTACCACGCGGGCGGAGCCGCGAGCAAAAGCTAGTCTAGTATAATAATAACAATAACTCTTTATTGAAACAAAAAAATGGTAACAATTAATGTATGAGCCCTGATTCCTAAACTAGCATGAGCTGTGTGTTGGGAATCAGTTCCTTCCCAGAAATAATTACAAATAATACAAACTGCATTGTAAATACAAAGTAGATACAATGCAAAAAATTACTATCTGACCCGGCAAACGTTGTTTTGCCATAAAAAAATGTTTTGACCAAAATATTTTAAAAAATGTTAGCGGTGGACAATCCTTATCACTAAGGGGTATGAAAAATATGTAGATAGTAGCCGATTCTCAGACCTACTATATAAAATTTCATAAAAATCGGTCAAGCCGTTTCGGAGGAGTATATTAACTAAGATTGTGACACGAGAATTTTATATATAAGGTTTCAGATCTATGCTGTACATATTACAGCAATATTTATGTGTGTGTTAATGTAACGCGCATTTATAATTAAGCGTGTGTACATGCAAATGAAAAGTGTAGTTATATGTGAACGCGCGCGCGCGCGCGTGTGTGTGTGTGTGTGTGTGTGTGTGTGTGTGTGTGTGTGTGTGTGTGTGTGTGTGTGTGTGTGTGTTGTGTGTGTATGTGAGTAATGTATGCATGGTATTAATATGGTATATAATAATAGACGTCTGCCTTCCCCTCCGCAGCGTTGTACTTATTGTATGTATGAAAAATCTATGTATTGTTTCAGGTGAGATCGGCATAGTGGACTACGATACAGTAGAACTAACGAATATACACCGACAGCTGTTACATAGAGAACAAGATACAGACGTGAATAAGGCGGAATCTGCCGCGCGAGCAATACGCAGGTATGTTTAGACTAGAATAACTAATGTTTACTGGTAAATATGACGTTTGGGGATGGTTGCTGTCGATTGCCGTTGTTTGCCGTCGTTTACCGTGATTTACCGTCGATTGCCGTGGGTTGCCGTGAGTTACCGTCGATTGCGGTGGGTTGCCGTGAGTTGCCGTCTGTTTGTCGTGGGTTGCCGTGTGATTGCCGTCGCTCGCCGTGTGTTTGTCGTGGGTTGCCGTGTGATTGCCGTCGCTCGCCGTGTGTTGTCGTCTGTTGGCCAAAGTTTTTGTTGGTTGTCGTCTGTTGTCGTTTGTTGTCTTTGGTTGCCGTAGCCGACCGTGCTTTCATATCAACCACGTTTGTTGTTGTTGTTGTTAGTTGCCGTGCCGTTCACTGATTTCATGAGATAGGGGACTATGATTCAGTAGAACTAACAAATATACACCGTCAGCTGTTACATAGATAACAAGATACACACGTGAATAAGGCGGAATCTGCCGCGGGGGCTATACAAAGGTATGTTTAGACTAGAATAACTAATGTTTACTGGTAAATATGACGTTTGGGGATGGTTGCTGTCGATTGCCGTTGTTTGCCGTCGTTTACCGTGATTTACCGTCGATTGCCGTGGGTTGCTGTGAGTTGCCGTGTGTTTGTCGTGGGTTGCCGTGTGATTGCCGTCGGTCGCCGTGTGTTGTCGTCTGTTGGCCAAAGTTTTTGTTGGTTGTCGTCTGTTGTCGTTTGTTGTCTTTGGTTGCCGTAGCCGACCGTGCTTTCATATCAACCACGTTTGTTGTTGTTGTTATTTGCCGTGCCGTTCACTGATTTCATGAGATAGGGGACTATGATTCAGTATAACTAACAAATATATACCGACACCGACAGCTGTTACATAGATAACAAGATACACACGTGAATAAGTCGGAATCTGCCGCGGGGGCTATACAAAGGTATGTTTAATTGTTATTTTAGTCTACAATAGCTTGTGTTTACTGGTAAATATGCCGTTTGTGAAAGGTTGCTGTTGGTTGCCGTTCGTTTGCCGTGAGTTGCTGTCGGTTGCCGTCGGTTTCCGTGAGCTGTCGTTAGTTGCCGTAGTGTGGTCATTTAACTTCTGCCGTTGACTAGTTACATAGCTATAGTGGACTATGGGACAGTAGAACTAACTAATATACACCGACAGCTGTTACATAGAGAACAAGATACAGATGTGAATAAGGCGGAATATACACAGGTATGTTTAACAGTTATTTTAGACTAGAATACTTAATGTTTACTGATAAATATGCTGTTTGGGGATGATTGCTGTTGGTTGCCGTCGGTAGCCATTGGTTGCCGTCAGTTGCCTTTGGTTGCCGTCGGTGGCAGTTGGTTACCAAAGGTTGCCGTTGCGTTGCCGTGGGTTGCTATTGGTTGATGTCAGTTGCCGTCGGTTACCGTCAGTTGCCAAAAGTTGCTGTCGTTTGTCGTTGGTTGCCGTTGGGTGCTGTCGGTTGCCAAACATTCAAAAAACGGACACAAAGAACATCCAGACTCGGCACAACCATTTGTGGATCACATAAAGTTTTGTCACGTGTGGGATTCGAATCCACAACACTGGACGCAGTAGCAGTGGCGAAGTGAGCACTTCACACACTACGCTATCCGTTCAGTACTTGCTTTATAAGGTTTCATACCCGATGGGTGGTAACGGGAGTTACCAGGGGTCCCGTAATTGGCTTGGTAATAACCAAGCTTCTCCACTGTCCGTAGGAGACTCCATTAAATTCTTAACACAAATTCAACTAAGATTATTTTATTTTCATACATACATACATACATAGATTCACGCCTGTTTCCCAGAGGGGTAGGCAGAGACTACGGATTTCCATTTGCTACGATCCTGACACACTTCTCTGCCTTCATTCACTTTCATAACTGTAATATCCTTACTGGACCTATATATCCCGAACACAAGAAGCTAACTTCAAATTATTTTTATGTTTCAGTATAAACTCCCGTATCACAGTTACTCCTTACCGGGTACAGTTGGACTCTAGTAACGCGATGCAGATCGCCTCCAAGTACGACGTTGTGTTGGACTGTACCGATAACGCGCCGACCAGATATCTTCTAAGCGATCTCTGCGTGCTTGCCAAGGTAAATATAGTAATTATTTTCTTCACACAAACATAAAAGCATTCAGATTCAGATTCGTTTATTGGCCAGAACGTAGTTCATACAACAGATGTCAATAATTACAATAATGGTTCTGTACTTTCTACCATAACAATGGTGTCCAAAAAGGTCTTATTATATAATTTTATAGTTTACAGTCTATTCTAGGAAAATTATAGTATTATCAAAGTTCTTTTATTATATAAATACAAATTATGAAATTAGAATTACTAAGATAAAAAATTGTACATTATACATTAAATATTTATTATTATATATTATATAATTATATTGTATGTTTATAATAATAATATTCTATCATATACACACAACACCATCTGGCCCAAACTAAGCAGAGCTTGTACTATGGGTACTAGACAATGGATAAACATACATATATAAATTTTTTTTGTAAATACATACATATTATACATAGAAACACCCAGACCAACATCCATGTTCATGCACACAAATGTTTGACTTGTGCGGGAATCGAACCCGCGACCTCAGGCGTCGCAGTCGGTTACACTGACCACTACGCCATCGAGGCCGAATGTTTAAATGTCATATAATCATTGATGTTATAAAAACAATTGTCTAGAAGCCATTTAATCAATTTGGTCTTAAACATTGGCAAGAGTAGACCTTTGAATAAATTTGGTAATTTGTTATAAATCTTGATAGCATTTAAATATTAATTTCTTTTAAATATTTCTAGATTACAGTGGGGTTGGTATAATTTATACTTGTTTCTGTGGATTACATTTATTTTTGATACTTGCGACTGAAGTTCAAAGTATTCCGAATGTTGTTTAACAAATATACAGACTTCCTTTATATACATACAAGCTAGTGGTAAAATACGTATTTTTTTTAAATGGGTTTGCTTCTATCAATATGTACACATAAACACTTAAACATACATGGTCAGAGAACTTACACACTCGGAATCATAGACGTACACACAGATAGATGCACACTTAGAGGCACCCATAGACGCACACACAGCGTAGACACATCCGCATAAAAGGGCACACACAGTGACACACAGACACACTTACACAGGCAGACACACACAAAGATATACACATACGCACACCACACACAATTATTAATCAATAGAAATTAGTAATTGACATTGTCACACATATATGTTTTATATCCGCGCAGGACGTCGCCTGCGCATTATTGGTAAATTATGTCATGCAGACCGAATTTAGGTACCCAAAAACAGTTTTTTTTATTCCGCACACAAACATACACATACAGACACACACAGACACTTTTAACAATTACTAATCAATAGAAAGCAATTATTATACCTTACTTAACATTTTTTATACCGCACACTCAAAAAACAGACACAAACATACACAGACAGACACACACAGAAGCTTTTAACAATTACTAATCAATAGAAAGCAATTATTATACCTTACTTAACAACTTTTGTTCAACGAATTTTCATAATTCATTTGTATGTGATAGAATCTGCCACTCTAGAATTGGCTACATGGCCACGAAACTAAGTGCATGTCCACGGGATACACACACACACACGACTAAGATTTAAGATTACACGCAATCGCAAAAGAGAGCAGCGACGTAACTGAATAACACATCACGTGATGCAGGAAGCAATAAACATCTTAAAAAGTTAGAACAAAAGTTGTTAAGTATGATGTAAGGAAAATACGGGTAAAGGGTTATTAGTATTTTTTATTTAAATAAATAATATTAATAAATAAAATTCAATAATTCGATCCTTCGATGAAGGAAAAACTATACTTGCCAATATTTTACTTCCCAGGCGAGTCAAAAAACAAAGAGCTCAGTTTTGTTTAGCTCTTTACTTGTTTATTTTGAATGCTATACCAAATCAACTAAAACTAAATATGTGAACATGATTTATTAGCTCTTTATTCTAACATCCTTACTAATATTATAAATGCGAATGTGAGAATGTTTGTTTGTTCGTTACGCTTTCACGCCTTAACTACTTGACCGATCATCATGAAATTTCGCATATACACACATCAACAGAATCTAGGGATACTTTTATCCTACGACTTTATACTTTATTTGCAAAGAACATGGGACCTCATACAGCAGCAAGACATTGACAATTTAATTTTAAGTACCATGAACAATCGATGTCGATGTGTAATTAACGTAAGAGGTGGCAACACTGATTATTAATAAATAGATATTATAAGACTATTCAATTTTAATTAAAATTAATAGTTTTATAAGAAGAAATGAAGTTATTTTAACGTACTAATTTTCAACGGCGATTAAACAAAATTACATTTTATTTTAAACAAAAACATAACGAATTTCTTTTTAAATTTCCTTAAAATAACACATCATTCTTCAATTTACTACATCAGAAAATTCTTAATAGGTTTTTAGATATTTGATGAAATATAAAATATCCCTAGGTTCTGTTGATGTGTGTACAGTCACCTGTAATATTGCATGGATACCTTAAGGTCCAAAATCCAGTGAACACTCGAATTAGAATGAAATTGAATGAACTAGATGGCGTTGTTTTATAAAGATTGCAACGCGTATTCATTTTAGCAAATATGTGGGTGAAATTTATAAAAAAATATAATCTTAACTGAAAAGACACTCGAACATAGGGATAGAATAATGTTTGCGTACGAACAGAATAGCGAGTCATCAAAATTATCTATAAGATAAACCACTCTTTATAAATTCATTTGTAATTCTTTGCTTCTTGTTTTACCCTGAAACGAGTTCTTTTTTTAAATAAACTGTTGTGAATAGAGATAAAAAAATTGTTTAAGTAAAGTAAATTGATCAAAGTCAAAGTCAAAAATAATTTATTCACTTAGGTCACAAAGTAACACTTATGAACGTCAAAGGGGTTAGTGAGTTTATTATATTTACTGAATTTACATTTATATGAGTTGCAAGGTTCAGGCAAAAGGTTGAGCCTATGAGAAGATACCTGCAAGAAACTCAAGGCCACTCTTTTAAATCACCATCAACTTATAATTTCAGTATTTTACATTTCATTTATGTACCAGGTGTTGCAGTCATTATGCCATATGTCACTGTCCATATAAAACTAAATTCTAAAATAAAGAAAAGTTGGTAATATTATGTAAAAAGCATTTGAGATTTGAAATAATATTTATCAGTAGGTAGCCATTTGTAATAGACAGTAGTATGGCATGAGGACGCATACATTTACACTTTGTGACATGAAAAGTGGTAGTTCGTGACTAAATGTAGTTAAAACAAAATTTACGTTAATACTTATAAAGTTTGTTTAAAAGAAAAGAAAGATACTTTAACACCACAAAATAAAAACGAAGTACCTTCACATAACTAAATTGACTTATATAATACATACATTGTTTGAATCCTGTATGAAACAAGCAAGTACGAGTAGTTCTATGAGCTTTTATCATTTAAGTAATCATTGATTGAATAATAGCCCTTCCGGATAAGCTGACTTCTATTGTAGATCGACCCTTTCTAAAACCATATTGTTGAGTATGAAAGAAGTTGTTTACGTTAAAGTGGCTCTCTAATTGCTGTAATATAATTTTCTCAAATATTTTACTTATAGCAGGTAATATAGAAATCGGCCTGAAATTACATGGATCACTGTTACATCCATTTTCTATTTGATCAAAATTGAATTATTAATAAATCTACTTCTTATAATGTTATAGTAGTGCACCATCATCTATCACGATATAAATAAACTAATTAATAGCTCTTGTACCGATTTCCGTTAGATGGAGTCAATTACCGGCTTATACCATTTTAGTTTTGAAATGGTCACGCATTTTTGCAGTTCACTGTACGTTGTCAGGAGAAGAGATAAGGATATAGGGTACATTTGATTCAGAAAAAGTTCTGTTACTAATCTAATCTACATTTAAGAGAGCAAAGACGCGGGCCTATAATATAATTATGAAATTATATATTTTTCAGCATTTGTTTCAAATTAAAGTATTATATACAACATTATTTTTAAAATAAGTGTTTATGATGCGGTATTTTATGGGTAGTGAAAACCATTTATTTGGCGAATATCAACTTTTTAAAGGAATTAAATATAATGACCAACAAAAATACTAATTGCACAGCAAAATATGATAAATGAAATATATCATAACGAGCACCTATACGCCTCAAATCACTGCATTCCGTCTTGGAAGGGTTAGGTTATGTTAGGTTCCTTCTTCACCTTCCGGCTGACACAGGTACTGACTGGCTACGGTTGTTTTGGCCAGTTCCTGTGTCGTATACGCCGCCAAGAGACGCGCGGTTGTCACCACTGCGGCGACTGCCGCGACGTTGTTGAGGACACGGCGCTGCACACTTTGGCGGTTTGCCCCGCCTGGGCATCGCAGCGCCGTGAATTGATCGCGGCAGTCGGATTGGTTGCCCTCTCGCTTCCGGCCGTAGTTCACTCTATGGTCCGGAGTGAAAGGTCGTGGAACGCCGTCTCCTCCTTCTGTGAGGAATTGATTTCCATCAAGGAGGCGGCGGAGCGGGAGAGGGAACGCTTAAACCCTCTAGCCTGAAATACTAAATAAGATACTACTAATAATATTATACATGTTAAAGTTTGCGAGGATGGATGGACGGATTTTGATAAATCGTTACAGTATTCATGTTTATACATTAAAATAACATATCTCTGCAAAAATCTATCTTAACATAAATCTACATTAACACGACAAAATTTTGTGACTCATATTTGTCAAAATGGCTTTTACAACATTTCCTCCTCATAGGGTCGATATGGTACTATCGACTGGAGCGAGGGACGACCATTTCAGGAAAAATTTCGCTTATACATCGCATGCTTAATAAAAGAGAGATTTATCCGAATTTGTTGTATTGAACAAATTTAAACTCTGTTGCATTTACATAACACAAACATAATATTCGAAATATAGTCACGCAATCAGAGTTCAAATTGCCTAATTTCCAAATTTCGAGTTCAGTCGTTATTTTATTAAGAATGCGACACGTTGACTTTAAGTGACTCCGCTCTTAAAAAAACCCTTGTAAAAAAAGTCAAACAAAAAGGTCGTAGTTGTGGCCTGCTATGCGATTTTAACCTTAGGAGTGGTCATCCTTTTCTCAAGTCGATAGTACATGTTCATGTGTATTTCATGGGTATACAACTAGTCTATCTAATATGGCTTCTCATTACAGTTACCCCTGGTATCAGGCAGTGCCCTCAAGCTAGAAGGTCAGCTCACAGTATATTGTTACCGGGCTGACTTGCATGGAACGGAAAAGGTAAGGATTCTGGTAAATGGTGACGTTACTTTAATACTAGATCAAAAGCACGGCTGGCCTTATTATAGAAGGCAACAGTCCTGTTCTGCAGTGGACGGTTCCCTATCCATTTCCATAAAATTTCAAGACATAATATAACACGGCATACTTTTGTTTGTTCTAATTATATTTACGCATAACAGCTTACGCAATGCTTAATCATATCTTTTCTTATCTTGTGTGGGGGCCAGTCAGTACAGACCGGCGATACTTCGACCCAGTAGGATCTTTTGTGTCGACTTCCCCAATAACGAGTGCCATAGATGTTCATGGCAGCCGGGACCGACGGCTTAACGTGCTCTCCGTGGCACGGAGCAGGCGACAATTGTTAATCAATACGCACATCATTTCGAAAAGTCATATAACTTCCGAAAGTCAGAGGTGAGGAAGCTTAATTGAATTGTATATTATCACAACTGGCCGCTTAGACCAAGGGCCACCCCGCGGCAACCTGAATCTATTTTTACTAAGATAATTATGTCAACATATAATAATAATAATAATGTCCTCCAGACCGAATTTCGGTCACGGCGGCCAATCTGAACGGAGAACGGCCATCTGCGCAGGCGATATTATAGAGCACAAGTGAGAGCGCAAACACAAGTGCACTCTCTGTTCCTTAACTCTCATAATCCGATCGGACGATAATCCGACACGACTGGAGAGAGATCAGGCGCAGCACCAACGGCTTTACGTGCTTTCCGAGGCACGGGGGTGTCTCACAACGCCAACTTCCTAACTCCGGGCTGCTATTGAGATTTATTAACAGAAAATACCCTATAACTTTTTGTTGACCCGACCCGGGATTCGAACCCGAGACCTCATGCACAGCAGTCGCATTCATTACCGTTGCACCACGGAGGCAGTTGTCAACATATATATTGTATGCCAACGGCAATTTAGACAAAGTATTATTTTGCCAAAATAATTTTGCCGACATAGTTATGCCAACCGTCGGGCCGCGGTCCAGGCACGATCACTCAGCCTGGTCGGAGGATCCTCCCTTTGTGTTGGAAGGAAATCAGACCACGTTCCTCCATAATAAAAATAATCGAACCGGCTACCCTATTGCTTGCAGGGCAGTGCTTATAGAGGTCCGTGCTATCGCTGCGTGTTCGCCACGCCTCCATCCCCTGATGCTATGGGGTCTTGTTCGCAACACGGGGTCGCTGGACCAGTGCCTGGGGTCATAGGTAAGTGAAAATAATAATTTAATAAAGCATCTGTGAAATCAAAAATCTATGAATTTTCTATTCTGTAGGAATTTCAGACAAAACCTATTGATGTTAGCACATTTTCAGATTATGTGCTGCATCCTAGTATCTCTTGTTAGGAAAACCGAATTACACTGCCCGAACGACAATCGAATCCGAGACTTTATGATGCATAGCAGTTGCAATCACTTGTTCTAACTAATATTATAAATGCGAATGTGAGTTTGTTTGTTATGCTTTTACGCCTTAACTACTGGACAGATCATCATGAAATTTCGCATACACGTTGTCAAGGGCACGGAAAGGACATAGGGTACCTTTCATCCAGAAAAAGTACTGTTGCCGATGGATAGTAATTTATTGACAAAATTCAGATTAACCCAAGCGAAGCCACAGGCAAAATTTAGTCTTTATATAAATAGGCAAAACAGTTCAGAACCAATCTCTCTGCTGTGTCAAACGATACTATTTTTTCAATCAAAGAAATTCACATTTGCATTTGTATTTTTATTTACAATTTATATGTAATTCTAATTTAATTTCTTCCACAGGTACCCTACAAGCTATGGAAGCTCTCAAATTAATAATTGGTCACCCATCCAGAAACCTGCTGGTGGAAAGGATGCTTATCATGGATGTCGAGGATATGTCTTGTAAAGTTGGTAAGTATTTACCGATGTTATTGCACCGATGGTGTTTTGTGGTATGATTAAACTGGTCGCCTCGCCACTGCCATTGCGCCGAGTATTTTGGGTTCGAATCCAACATGATACCCACAAAAATGAAGGTCGCAGACTTATACAACACCGCTCCCACACGGCAAAATAACGTTAATAGAAAGGAGAATGCCCATATTACAATGGCGCCGAACTATCGCTAACTGTCCTGGAATGGATGCGATTATGCGAACGAAAATTGGACACTCAATAGTCATATTTAAGTACTTTAGATTTAGGGTAAAATCATCAATTTATTTTGTGAGGTTTTTGTAGAAATAATATCTTTATTTCAGTTTTTGAGGTTATATCAAATGCCAAAATATTTTAAGCTTTCATTCCTCCGTAGGTATATGACGAGAAATAAATAGGTAGCAGAAAATGCCACAAAATAATTGGATTTTATTAAGCATAAACACATATTAAATTGTAATACAAATTAGGCATATTTTCTCGTGTTTATACTCATCAAAAAGCGAAACAAAGAGTGGGTATAGCTGTAAGCGCGGGGACAGTGTAGTCGACTGCTAGCTGTAAGCGCGGGGACAGCTAGTCGAGTGCTAGCTGTAAGCGCGGGGACAGCTAGTCGACTGCTAGCTGTAAGCGCGGGGACAGTGTAGTCGACTGCTAGCTGTAACTGCGGGGACAGTGTAGTCGACTGCTAGCTGTAAGCGCGGGGACAGTGTAGTCGACTGCTAGCTGTAAGTGCGGGGACAGTGTAGTCGACTGCTAGCTGTAAGTGCGGGGACAGTGTAGTCGACTGCTAGCTGTAAGCGCGGGGACAGCTAGTCGAGTGCTAGCTGTAAGCGCGGGGACAGCTAGTCGACTGCTAGCTGTAAGCGCGGGGACAGTGTAGTCGACTTCTAGCTGTAACTGCGGGGACAGTGTAGTCGACTGCTAGCTGTAAGCGCGGGGACAGTGTAGTCGACTGCTAGCTGTAAGTGCGGGGACAGTGTAGTCGACTGCTAGCTGTAAGTGCGGGGACAGTGTAGTCGACTGCTAGCTGTAAGCGCGGGGACAGCTAGTCGACTGCTAGCTGTAAGCGCGGGGACAGCTAGTCGACTGCTAGCTGTAAGCGCGGGGACAGCTAGTCGACTGCTAGCTGTAAGCGCGGGGACAGTGTAGTCGACTGCTAGCTGTAAGCGCGTAGACAGCTGTTTGCCTGCTAGTTGTCGGTGCGTGGACAGTGGGTAGTGGCCTCTCCGTTTGGCTTAGCTTTGCGAGAGTGGTGTTGGAGCGGTATTGTATAAGTCGGCTACGACCTTTAGTATGTTCCACAAATGGTTGTTCCGAATCTGGATCTCCTTTGTGCCCGTTGTTTGAATGTTTGTAAAGTCCCCCGTGATACAGGTATTATATCTGTAAGAGGAGAAGGACGTTTCTTTGTCCATAGTGGTTTATTCAAACAGCTTCAACTTTATAATTATACTAGCTGTTGCCCGCGGCTTCCCTCGCATATAGTTAGGTTATGTTACGTAACAATACTTTAAAAAAATAATATATGACCTATGTTACTCGTTGATAATATAGCTTTCTAATGTAAAAATAATTTTTTAAATAGGTTCAGTAGTTTTTGAGTTAAATCGCTACAAACAAACATAAAATATTTGCTCTTTTTAATATTATTATAGATATGTATTATTTAAGAGAGAGCAAAATCTTTGTACCTCTTTTTACGAAAATTGCGCGGACGGAGTAGTATGAAATTTGGCACAGTTAAAGTTTATATGGAGAAGGAGGGGCGGATCCTAATATTTATATAAAATATGCATTAGAAATACATTAAATTAATGATAAAACACTACACGCACACAACCATGCATTTGACATACGCAGTCGAATCGCGTAACTATGGTTAAAATCAATATATAATGACATATCAGGAATATCTTACAGGCAAACTTTTGTCGAATTTCGAGCACTCGGCGACCGCTTGTTTGTTTTATTATTCAATAAACATAGTTATTGTATGCATATATAGTCCAGTTGGTAGATCGTTAGACTGCCACGCAGAGGTCTTAAGTTCGATCCCAAGTCGCGCATCTCTGACTTTTCGAAGTTATGTGCGTATTAAATAGCTCGATGGAGTAGTGTTTAGTGTAACCGACTGCCACGCCTGAGGTCGCGGGTTCGATTCCCGCACAAGTCAAATATTTGTGTGCATGAACATGGATGTTTGTCTTGGTCTGGGTGTCTCTATGTAGGTATAATATGTATGTATTTACAAAAAAAAAAGTATATATGTATGTTTATCCATTGTCTAGTACCCATAGTACAAGCTCTGCTTAGTTTGGGCTAGATGGTGTTGTGTGTATGTGATAGAATATTATTATTATATATTATAATTATCACTCGCTTTAACGGTGAAGGAAAACATCGTGAGGAAACCTGCATGTCTGAGAGTTCTACATGTTCTCGAAGATATGTGAAGTCTGCCAACCCGCACTGAGCCAGCGTGGTGGACTATGGCCTAACCCTTCTCACACTGAGAAGAGACCTGTGCCCAGCAGTGGAACAGTTTATATACAGAGCTAATCCTTACTTTAATATTATAATGCGAAAGTGAGTTTGTTTATTTGTTAGTGTGTTTGTCACGTCTTAACTACTAGACCAATCGTCACGAAATTTCGAATATATGTTGTCCAAGGTACAGAATAGGACATAGGGTACACACAGCGACACATCAACCTAGACTGTTTGGACTTTGAACTATTAGAAGTTGAACGCTGCGAATCGTGCGGGAGAGTGCGTTATTCGCAGAATACCAGTGTTGCGATTTTACAATCGCAACGTACGCTGAGCGATGTCCAAATTTTGGCACTGACGGAACACACACTTTTACATTATTTCTCAAATTTATGTTAAACTTATATATTTTTAATACTTTATTATTGTTTGTATCGCTGCACACTGACAATTTGACATAGCCTTGACCTGAATGGAGGCAGTTTCCGTTTAGTTAAGCAAAAGGTGTGGTGTTGCCAGTGAGCAGAAATTTAATTTTTAGTGTTGTTATTTGTTTTTAGATTTTATTTTTCTAGTTTTATTATTGTTCTGTTTTTATTTTGTATACTTTTGGTTTCTATTCTTTAATTTTTTGATTTCTTCGTGTTTAGTGTGTCCTTGTGTGCCAAAATAAATATTTTCTTCTTTCTCTTTCTCTCTATCCTTACCATTACATCGACACCACTATGCACTGTCCCTTTCTGACAATTCTCTATTTTGTATGTAGCGTAGTTATGCGTATATAGGGTGTCTACCTTGATGTGTACCCGTGTGTACCTTATAACCAGAAAAAGTACCTACTGCTTCTCGACTAATCTAATCACATTTATGTGAGCGAAGCCACGGGCATCTAGTATATAATATAATATAATTTTTGTTTTATTTCAGTGCAACTAAGGTCTCGTAGTGCGATGTGTGCTATATGCTCGGAGACTCCAACTATCACGCACTTGGTGGACTATGAGTTGTTTTGCAAAACATTAGCCAAAGAAAAGGTGAGTTTCTTATTTATTTCTCTATTACCACTTTGCTACCGTTCATAAGTGGCATTTTATATACTAGGCGAACATTTCTTGATCAGATCGGAGGCGTTCTGGATAAAGGCCAGGTTAAGAGCACCTTAAACTGGCGAGCGTGTATGAGGAATGTTATGAAAGTGAATGAAGCCAGAGAAGTGTGTCAGGATCGTAGCAAATGGAAATTCGGAGTCTCTGCCTTCCCCTCTGGGAAACAGGCGTGAATTTATGTATGTATGTATGTCATAAGTAGCAATATTTTTACCGTTACTGCATTACTAAAGGCGGCACTTGACATGGCTATTTGTATTTGGTACTTATTGGGTGTTTGCTGTACTTGGGCGAATATTTGACAAATAGGCAAACATACAGATATTGGCAACTATGATCGTCTACGCATGGAGCCAAATATGGGGTCAAATAACAGATACACAAACATTTTGAATGAGCAGAGGCAATTATTTACCAACAGTATGGACGTCTTCAAACTTGCAGCAGGATTTTATTATTTAAACGCATGCTATTATTATATGCTTTGTATTCAAAAATACAAGGTTGTAAAAAGACCATGGAGAGCAAGGCGCTGGTGGATGTTGAGTATGAACGAAAATAATTTTCAAGACAACGGCCCGGGATGTCAAGTTGACAGCCCGCGCATTTGAAATTGACATGACTTGCCACCAACGCTGACCATTGTGTGGATGGTTTAGTTGCGTATTTGCCTATTTGCCATCTTTGATAATCTCTTTGATGTGCGTCGAAAAACCGACAAGCACGCGGTAACGCGTGTGGTATTTGCTGTAGTTGTCAAATAGGCAAGAAAGGCAAATACTTTGCTACACAAACCATCTACACATTGATATTATTTGTCAAATTTATCAAATACGCAAATACAAACAGCCATGTGAAGTGCCGCCATAACGTTGCCGTCATAAGAAAAGAGGACATATCTGCCAAAAAATATATCTTTACTTAATATTATAAAGCTGAAGAGTTTGTTTGTTTGTTTGCTTGAACGCGCTAATCTCAGGAACTACTGGTTCGAATTGAAAAATTCTTTGGCTCAGCTATATAACATCACGCTACGACCAATAGGAGTGTAGCAGCAATGAAAAATGTTGCAAGAACGGGAATAATTCTCTTATGTGAAATAGACAAAGTTGCGCGAGTCAGCTATTTTGATATAAATATACTGACAGATGTCTTTTTTAAGTCATCCCATACGTAAAAAAGTCGATTTCGATGAAAATTATAGATAAGTCTTTTTTCCTTATGAAGGCAGCGTTCATGAGGGGCGGTAATCATCTACTATTATGTGCTGCATCGATAATTCAGTGGTTTAATAAGTCGTCTTACCACTGACAGCGCATTCAGTGTTATGGGTTCAATCTCCATACGGAACAAGATTTTGTCCCAAACTCTTAGAGTTGGTTGTTTGAAGAAAAAAAATTGGTCGCTGATTAGTTTGTAATAAGAAGCAATATTTACACCATGAGAATTACACTGCGTTTACCGATGAAGTACGTTGGCTTGTGCACAGTGGTTATCCTCTCAAACTAGCTGGTAGATTCAGCATCAGATAGATTTGAGCTTTCAAAGTAGTCAAAATTATGTGAAGAACATCAATTTAATTTTATGTTCGCAGACATGTCATTCAAATTGTTGTAAGCATCCAGAGTGGTCAAAATATCTTATCTATGAGTTGTCGTTATTGTGTTAGCTGTCAGTGTCCATATTAATATTTTCGAATAGGTCGTTCAATGGTATCTATGCATTCTTGTAATCACAAATATCTTCACAATTGAGAAATATCAACGTAAATGCCCTAGCTAGAGCATATTTTGGAATAAAATTGGTTATAATAAATGCTTTGCTTCCCTTTTTCCTTGAATACCCATCTCGTTCATTTCTTGCATGACGTAACTGATTTTCTTCTGTTTCGAATGATTCTTGGAAAAGAAATATAGTTTATTATTCTAACATCATATAATTAAAATAATGAAAAAAAGACGTATGGATGCAGATATTTTAATCAGATAGAACAATTTGAATTTATTTTGAAACGGAATCTCTTTTGAGGGAAGACGTCATAATGATTTAAGTTATAATTTAATGTCACGGAATGATATGTCATCTTATTGTCTCGCTATGCCTCCATATCATCAATAGTGTCTTATCTATGCATATCATTTAGATTAGCAAACAAAGTATCGTATAGTAAATTTATAAACAAGTTTGCTACAGTATACTGTGTGATATATCAAATAAAACGGCAAGGGATTATGTAGACTTCAAGTATATTTTCTTTATAATTATAAAATTATGGAGTTGTTTAGAATCTTATATAATAATTTGTAAAATAAAAGTTGTTAGTTATGCCTCTTATATTGTTTTTGCTTGGGGTCCCACAAGGACCCAACCTTGGTCCGATATTATTTACCTTTGTAGATTTTGGAATATACGAATACGTGACATGTTTTCTACGTTAAAATAATTTAATAGTAAAACGTTATTAATATGTTACTTTTAGTTTAGTTACTGCAATATTATAAGTAAGTCGCAAGGTATAAAATAAACAAAATACAAATTACAAAATTTTATTTCGATTTTAATAACAACGACTGCCGCGTCCCGATTTTAATTCCCGGGACGGACATAGTATTATTGGATTTGTCTGTAAGACCTGTTTTCGCGGTGTGCGTTCTAGAAATGTGATCGCTAGACTTCAATATTATGTAAAAGTTAATCGTACGTGTTATAATGTCCTTCTGCCTACCCCCTCGTGTCAATTTAATACCGTTTTATTATTTTGTGAATCAAAACTGCGAATGTTTCACAAGGTAAGTTAATATTCAAAATTATTTGTTCTGTTTTCTATTTCATACTTACAATTGTCTCTTGGTGAATATTCTTCTGATAATATTCGCGGTTTTGATAGTGTTATGGACTTCTTCCTTTCTTTGAAAATATTCTTGCACGGAAACCAGACTTATATTATAATAAAACTGTAAAGCTGTCTGTATTTTGGAGATCTTTTAAAATATATATTGACTAGCGACTCGCCCCGGCTTCGCACGGGTAGTAGATAATCTTAACAAATGATACACCTGAAATCTTGCTCAAGAATCACTTGCCTATTGATAAAAATCCGTTCAGTAGGTTTTGAGTTTATCGTGAACAGACAGACGGACAGACGCGGCGGAGAACTTTGTTTTATTATATGTAGTGATATAGTCTATTTAGCGACATTTGCACACAAACAATAGACTTTAGAACTTTTTGTCTGTCTGTTTCTGTATTTGTATGATTACACCGACATCGCGCAAAAACGACTGCATTAATTTTAATGTTACTTTCATAGTTTGCTAGCTTAAGTATATTGTTACGTGCTGGGTTCGAGAGAAAAGAGTTTAAACAATATTACCGACTAGAACACGTTTTATTCTAGCTAACTTTAAAACACCACCCCCTCTACTTAAACACTTGCCACTCTGACTGCTTCAAACTCTGTGGTATTTTCGCTTTCGTTCGCTCCGATGAACTTGACCGCTTACAATTGTAAATTGCCTTGGCGATGCGCTTGCACCGGTTTATATGGGGTTAAAAGTAGAGTTCTGGAATTTTCTAGACGCGCCTTTTCGGAGATGTTCCTCAAAACAATACGAGAAAGTGCTAGCACACTTCGCGTATTGTCAAGCTACGTAGTTTAGTAAGACATAAATAGATGGCGCAGTAATAAATTATCTGAAGGCTGGGCGCTTTCCCACCGTGTCGAGAAATGGCACTTGCTGTAACAATATGTTAATGCTTTGGCAAACCTTTTAGGCATGAGACCTTATTAGTTAGGTAATTGAAATGCTTTTGATCGCCTGTTAACAATCATTTTTTGTGTCGGGTTGTATTATGTGAATTGGCTGTAATTTATATTGGGTATCTTAACTAATATTATAAATGCGGATGTAAGATTGTTTGATACGCTTTTACGCCTAAACTACTGGACCGATCATCATGAAATTTCGTATACATGTTGTCAGGTGTACAGAAAAGGACGTACCGTACCTTTCATCCAGAAAAGAATATTGTTCTTGAGCGAACCGCGAGCAAAATCAGTATTATTTTTATTTTGATGCTTTCAACTGTTTTAAAATAAATTATAAGGTAGGCTTTAAGAGCCAACTTCTACTTACCCTTTTTAGTTACGCTGGCGCCCAATGTGATGAATATATCTATCGACCTTCTAACAAACAAACACCGAATCTAGTTCAAAAGTTTATATATATGTCGGATTGGCAGCGTTTTATCCCGGCATTATTGGCATTTTATAGAATCAAAGTTCGTTGTAGTTAGTTTCAATCAATAGAAAACACGTAGGTAATCAGATTACTTGTATTCGAATTCTACTAACAACTACTTCACACTAAGAGCACTTATCACTATGAAACGCGAGACAGTTCCTACAAGGTCAGCACTGGTCGACGGTAACACGTAGACTGAGCTCTGTCCGCCCCTCGCGCCGACTCGTAGACTCCGTCTAGCGCCGCTAGATGGCGCTTGCGTTCCGCCTTAATGCCTTTCTGTGTCACTAGATGGCGCTAGTGTCCCAACTAACTGTATTGCCGTTCCAACATATACATTCCTAGATATAACTTAAGACGTCCACAATGTATTTTCAAAATTACGTCTTAGAACATAAAGCTAAATATTGTTTGTATTATAATAAAATCTCTCTGGCAACGCCAGGTCTCTTTACCAAAGAGAATCTAAATTAATATAATAAAGCTGAAGAGTTTAGAGTGTCGGTTTTAATAACCACAAATCAGTTTTATAAAAGAATTGCATTTGATAGTTCAATTATTAAGCACGTTTATAGTCAATAACGCGATAAAAGACACAGGAGAGAAGCATTAATCGTAAACGCAGATAAAACCGTAACGGACAAGCTAGTATCTAAAAAAGTTTTCTATAAGTGATTACAAAGAAAAGAAGAAATCCATCCATTTGAAACTCCCTCCACAATCTTTGTCTTTACATTTAAAACGATACTAATAACCTTTTACCCGTGTCGTCTTTACATCATACATACACACTTTTGTTCTACCACTTTTTACAGAACTCAATAATATTAAAAAACACATTCTAATGTTTAATTGTTAATAACTAATGTTTCAAATTTTAAGCGCCACAATGCCCCGGACGCAGTTATACAGTTACGCCGCTGCGTTCTTTTACGACCGCGTGTAGTCTTAAGTATTAGTCGTGCGATTAGATCAACCTATTCCAATATTTGTATTTCTGTATGACAAAAATCAAATAATTAATATGATAGTAGTAGAACAAATTTGTTAATTAAGGTATTAATAAATCACGGGATAAAGGTTATTAGTATTTTTCAATTATAGTTAAATAAATACGAAACAAAGAAATTACACTCACATTCTTAAACCAATTCTCTTCCTCCACAGAAAGATTCTCGTCAAAACACAGAGAAAAGAAAACAAGAGAAAGAAAAACGCATGACAGGCCAAAGCTACTACGGTTTCCGTACACACACAGAGGGAGAAAAGAAGAGATACATCCAGGACGTACTCAAATCGGAGAGAAAACTTGGGCCTGCATGCAAATCAGACATATGCAGTAAAAACATCGGACGTTTCTGCCACAGACTGTCAGAAAGTGATCGACAAACGATATTTAAACACTTTTGGCAGTTAGAATGGAGGGAAAAGAAGAATTTTGTCAAGTCTTTAATAGATACAGTCCCCGCGAAAAGACGTCGAACTACCCACAAAGGATCAATCTCAAGAAAAGGAGATTCAAAGTCTTACAATTTAATTTATAACGACGAAAGAGTCCCTGTTTGCCGAGTGACGTTTTTAAACACTTTAGGCATCAAAGAGGCAATGGTTCGATGCTGGCTTACAACTGAAATCAAACCAAAAACCCTAAAAACTCCAATCAAATCTTTAACAGTAATTTCCTATGTAGATAGCTTACCAAAAATTGACTCCAAGTGCCAGTTCTGCTTAAATAATAATATCAGCGTCAAGTACATAGATATGAATGTCAAAAATCAATTTCAGTTATACAATATCTATATAAAAGCTATGAAGAGTGAAGGGATAAATCCGGCTTCGAGAAAAACGTTCGCGAAAGTTCTTAGTCGAAAAAATTTGAGGATTTTTAAGCCGAAGAATGAAAGGGATGTTTGTGATTTGGTCAGTCAACATAATGTGGCTATAGGGGAATATGGGGGAGAGAAATTGGATGGATATTATTATAATAATATTGAGCAATGGCCTTGAAGACCCGCAGATAATTACGCAGATCATACCTGCGTTAGACTGTGATAAAACACCTCTGACTTTTCGAAGTTAGTGCGTATTTAATAGTTAATTGTCTCGCTTTAACGGTGAAGGAAAACATCGTTAGGAAAGCATGTCTGAGAGTTCTACATAACGTTCTCGAAGAGGGCCAGCAAGATGGACTATAGGCTAACCATTCTGGTACTAAGAAGACGCTGGTGCCCAGCAATGGGACAGTTTATATATACCATACATACATAGATTCACGCCCGTTTCCCAGAGGGGCAGACAGAGACTTCGGATTTCCATTTGCTATGATTCTGACACACTTCTCTGGCTTCATTCACTTTCATCATATTCCTCATACACGCTCGTCGGTTTAAGGTGCTCATAATCTGGCCTCCGATCTGATCGAGAAACGTTCGCCTAGGTCTTCCTCTTGCGACTCTTCCATTCACACTAGCCTTACAAACTTTCTTAGTCAGTCTTTTCTCGTCCATTTTTTTTACATGTCCAAACCAGCCTAACATACCCTTTTCTATTCTTGTCACTATATCCACTTTCATGCCGCATCTCTCTCTAATCACGTTATTCCTTGTTCTTTCTTTCAGAGTCACACCACATATGTCTCTCAGCTCTCTCATTTCTACAGCATTTATTCTGCTCTCATGCTTCTTTTGCCATACCCAACTTTCACTTCCATGCATAAGTGTAGGCACTAATAGTCCTATGAACAGCCAAACGTGCTTTTTCGGATACATTTCGAATCCCACACAGGACCCAGTCCCATTTCGACTGTTCATAAAAGCGCGTAGAACTTTAGCGTAGTATATATACACGTCTGATATTATTTAGTTAAGAACCAAAATGGTTGTACCAAGCGGTATTAATTAAGAAAAAGAAAGAAAGAAAAATGTTTTATTTTCTGAATTTTCCATGACTGATTGGGACAGCAGTTGTCAAATATTTTGACTTCACGGATGGCGTAGTTGCTTAAGTGATCGAGTACTGTACCGAGTGTTGTGGGTTCAATCCCCAAACGGAACAAAAAATGGACTAATACAAAAATAGTTTTTCCGATTTTGGGTGTTTGATTGTTTGTGGAGTCCATCTTGACACTGGAGACATTGATAGTTAAACAGCTGAATTGAAAAAAGAAACATTAAGAAATTCTCAATCCAGAAATAATATTTTTTTTTTCGAGTCATCTTTCGCTCTCGGAGTAATTCCTGCCTCGCGAAGGACTTTACAAACATTCAAACAACGGATACAAAGGACATTCAGACTTGGAACCACCATTTGAGGATCGCACAAAGTTTTGTCCTGTGTGGGATTCGAACCCATAACAAGAAATAACTTCAATATAGTTTAACTGGAGTTATGGTTATGCGGTGATCTTGTGCCAATATGTGGTCCCTAATCACGTTAGGGGAGGTTTGCGCAACAAACTGCGATGGCGGGTGCAATTAAAAAAAAAAAAAAATAATGTAATCCCGCGAAGAAAATCGTGGACCAAAGACGCAATCCTACTAATATCATAAATGTAATAGTTTGTGAGGATGGCTGGATGGATGTTTGTTACTCTTTCACGCAAAAACTACTGAACCGATTGCGATAAAACTTAGTATGAAGGTAGCTGGAGACCTGGATTGGCACATAGGCTACTTTTTATCTCGATATTCCTACGCCATCGGGACTTACGCGGGTGAAACCGCGGGGCGAAGCTAGTATATAATAAAAAAGGTGGTTAACAAAACCAAAAATTTGTGGTATTCACAAATGGTTGTCCCGAGTCTGCATGTTCTTTGTTTCCGTTGTTTGAATGTTTGTAAAGTCCCCCGCGACACAGAAATTATTCCTAGAGCGGAAGTTGTCAATCTGAGCAAAAAAAAAACAGGAAACAGGGGAAAATGTTTGTATTTACGAGACGCTGTCCGTATTCCCTTATAAAAAAACTAATCTGCCCAGGCTCTGCCTGCGGAACCTCATATAATGAAATGGATCTGAAATAATACAAATTATATAATGACTGATTTTCAGATAATAAATATATATTCTTAATATAATTGTTGTTTCATTTATATTTGTAAGCTAGTGCACAATTATCAACATAAGTGGCTGAACTATTAGCACCCACGTCGCGCACCTCTGACTTTCGGAAGTTATATGACTTTTCGAAATGATGTGCGTATTGATTGACAATTATCGCCTGCTCCGTGCCTCGGAGAGCACGTTAAGCCGTCGGACCCGGCTGCCATGAACATCTGTGGCAGTCGTTATTGGGAAGTCAGTGCCCTATAATATCCTGACACTGGTCTAGTCTTAGGGTATCGTTAGCCTTCGGGTTGCGGAGGTCAGGTGGCAGCCGCTCCGTGTAAAAACTGATATCCAGTCAAATCCGGTTAGGCTAGAAAAGCCGACCCCAAGTGACTTGGGAATAATAAAGGCTAGGGAGAAGATACTTTTAAATCTATAAATATGTACACATATAAGTATTGTTACGTGCTGGGTTCGACGGATAAGAATACAAAACAATATTACCGACTAAAACACGTTTTATTCTAGTACACGATTAACTTTAATACACAACAAACACTATACTACACTTTTCCACTATAACTGCTTCAAACTCCGTAGTATGTTCGCTTCAATGAACACTTGACCGCTTACGATAGTAAACTGACTCGGCGGTGCGCGTGCGCTCTATTTATACGCGGGTAAAGCGTTTCTGGGGTTTTCTAGAAAAGCCATACCCGGCACGCAACAGCACGATGATTCGAGAATGTGCTAGCGCTCTCTCTACTGTGCTCGCACTGATACTACGTAGTTCCGCAAGATGTCAATAGATGGTGCTGTAATAAATTATTAGAAGGGACTGCCGAGTGCCGTCAGATGGCACTAGCCGTAACAGTATTATATAAATAACAATATCATTATTTAGTATATAATTACTTTTGCCATCTATGACCACATTCTGCCTATTTTTTTAACTTATGTATATATATTATTCCCTACATGCTCCGAATACATGCAGGCTCTGCAAGAATACCAGTGTTGTGGTTACACTGCAATTGCTGACGCAGGACCTTATTTGTTCTTTTTTATATTGGTTGTGTTTCTAGAAAGTTTATAAGAACGTGAAACAAATAAAATTATTTTTCTTTCTTGCCACTAAACCACTGAGACAGTACACATATAACACCATTTTCATTTTCACAGGAACTATCTCTGAAGATACTACCCGATACCAACCGTATTTCAGCGCTGGACTTCTCCCAACTCTTGAAAGAAAACGCCTCCACCCTGGTGATAGACGTTAGATCAGAACCAGAGTTCCAAATGTGTCATATAGATGGCGCTGACAATATTCCAATAGATGCCGTCGACTCGAAGATTCAGGAGGTGCTGAGTAAAGTGTCTAGTAATAATGGACCAGGTAAGATTATAGACAATATACTGTATGTAAGGGACGGCGTACCGAAAACTTTAGCGAGACGTATTTCTATAGGTACTTATATCGACGCAAACTTCTATATTGTATTGATAAACATTATTACGCGGTATGTCAAAGTCAAAGTCAAAAATAATTTATTCACTTAGGTCACAAAGTAACACTTATGAACGTCAAAGGGGTTAGTGAGTTTATTATATTTACTGAATTTACATTTATGTTAGTTGCAAGGTTCAGGCAAAAGGTTGAGCCTATGAGAAGATACCTGCAAGAAACTCAAGGCCACTCTTTTATGCAATGGATTGCTACCAATACCACGCACCGGGGAATGACCTCCGCGCTCTGCGCGCATAAACAGCTGATCTGTTTAAATCACGACAATATAATTAGGTACTATCGACTTGAGCGACGATTGACCATTTCAGAAAAATTTTCGCTTATACATGTTGTCTTTAAGTGACTCCGCCATTTTTTTAATTTTTTTATTTTGCTCGTCAAAATCACCTCTCCCCGCCTGATGGTAAGCAGTCGTGTGGTCTAAGAGCAGTGGCCTCCACATCGTCTTCATAGCAGCCGAGGCGATGTCGAGGTCTCTACTTTGACGGCCTGAGAAGGTGCTTTTTCACGCCCCGCTTAAAGGACCCAGGATTGAAGGAAGAAGGACACGTGCCTTGGCAGAAAATTCCATGCCTTGATCGTTCGGCAGAGGTATGAGGACCCAACCTTGTTGGTACGCACTCTAGTCGACTCCACCGTGTAAGGATGGCATCTGAGTCCAGCACGCGTTGTTCTGGATAGGAAAGGGGAGGGCGGGATAAGGTGGAATAACTCTTCAGAGCAATCAAAAGTGTACTAACCGTTTGTTTTTATGACCTTTCTTACTTTAGCCAGATGGTATCATATTTGGACAGTTGTATCGCTGTATCGCCCTAGAATCAGTACAAAAATGTAAAGTGTAAAAAACTCAACAAAAAAAGGGGCGTGTCACGGGTGGTCTACCAAGTGTTGGCCTGCTATGCGATTTTAACCTTAGGAGTGGTCAACCTTCGCTCAAGTCGATAGTACATTGCTGTATTTTAGTAAAATGTGGTATTCTTATTTTTTTTAATATGCTTTATGCATTATGGTTTATGCATTGCGTGCTTTGGAAATTAATTCACCATTAACAAGAATAGTTAAATCATAGAATAGTTTTTAGAAACTGGCTGATATGGATATCTTTAGCTTGATGAGATTTAAGAAAACAATCACTGTACGCCCGAGTTCCAGGCTTCGGTAATTATGATACCATACTAGCCTAGGATTGTATTTATATTATTAGTTTGACGTTTTTATTTCTGTTTAATCTATTTTTCACGGATCTCGTACAAACTTGGTCATCATCCTTTTTGTTAGATGTGGTTGCCTGTAAGTAAGTGAGCACAAGGCATGTCTGTAAAATATTATTTAAATGTAAGAAATGTGTATCATTTGTTGGCGATCCAAATAAATTATATATAATACTATCAGCCCTGTATTAAGCTGTCCCACTGCTGGGCATGGGTCTCTTCTCAGTGTGAGAAGGATTAGCCCATAGTCCACCACGCTGGCCCGATGCAGATTGGCAGACTTCACATATCTTCGAGAACATTATTGAGAACTCTAAGACATGTAGGTTTCCTCACGATGTTTTCCTTCAACGTTAAAGCGAGCGATATTTGACTATTCAATACGCACGTAACTTCGAAAAGTCAGAGATGCGTACCTTGGGATCGAACTCGAGACCTTTGCATGGCAATCCAACGTTCTCCCACTAGGCTATCGATGTCTATTAACTAACGCTAACGTAATTTTCCGTTTCAGTGGTATTCCTTTGTCGCAGAGGAAACGATTCGCAGATCGCAGCCAAAATGTTGCTGGATAAACTACCAGAAGAAGATAGGCATAAGATCAAAGATATGGAAGGTGGACTCCACGCGTGGGCTAAAGATGTGGATATCTCGTTCCCTGTATATTAAGATGTATTTTAGAAACTGATTTGATGGCGCAGTGGTTGTGAATGCGATTGCTGCGCGTGATGCTCCTGGTTCTTTATTATTAAATTAATTGAGACACTAAAAAGTAAAAAGTAAAGTTATTACTGGGCTACGACAATTAGGTTATCAATTGACTGAGAACCTACTCACACATATCAATTAAGTAATTAATTAATTAATTACACCAATTTTCTCTGATAAGTACCTACACAACACACAATCAAACATACTCTACACACACTTACGCACTGACACTCACACTACACCACACACACTCGCTCACACAATACGTACCTTATAAAATAATGTAAACTGTTTTGCAGCGACATTTACGTCTTAAGCCATTCTTATGTCTCAATCCACGACTGAACAATGGTTTCTAATATACAGGCATAAGCCTAGTTTGGAACACAGATTCAGAATCTCATACAATGTTAAACATATTGTATCCGCTGAACGTATTTTGTGTCGATAAACATTTTTATTTTTACTCTTTGTAAAATGTTTAACTGTTTTGTCACTAGCCGTTATTAAAAAAACACGTTTTAAATTTACTAAAACGTGGTAAAATTTTCTTCTCAAGACCCCAGAAGGCACTTGCCTTAAAAGACCTCTTAATATTGTTACGTGCTGGGTTCGAGGGATAAGAATGTAAACAATATTACCGACTAAAACACGTTTTATTCTAGCACACAATTAAATATAAAACACTACACACTACCTATACACTTTTCCACTGTAACTGCTTCAAACTCTGGTATTTTCGCTTCCGTTCGCTTCGATGAATACTTGACTGCTTACGATTGTAAACTGACTCGGCGAGCGCTGGTCTGCCGCTTTCATACGCGGTTAAAGCGTTTCTAGAGTTTTCTGGAAACGCCATACCCGGTATGTAAACAGTACGAAGATTCGAGAATGTGCCAGCGTTCTCGCTACGCTTCTCGTACCGAGAAACTACGTAGTTCCGTAAGACCTCAATAGATGGTGCTGTAATAAATTATTAGACGGAACTGCCGAGTCTTCCCCACAATGCCGAGAGATGGCACTGGGTGTAACAATATTTTAATACTTAGGTACCTAAGTTTACGTGCTATAAAAAAATAATGAACTGCACGAATGTCATAGGTAGTGGATTAAGCTGTTGCTTCGCCACTGTTACTGAACTAAGTATTGTGGATTCGATCCTCACATATAACCAATTGCCTCCGTGGCGCAGCGGTAATGAATACGACTGCTGTGCATGAGGTCTCGGGTTCGAATCCCGGGTTGGGCCAACAAACAGTTATTGGGTTTTCTGTTAAGAAATCTCAATAACAGCCTGGAGTTAGGAAGTTGGCGGTGTCAGACACCCCCGTGCCTCGGAAAGCACGTAAAGCCGTTGGTCCTGCGCCTGATCTCTCTCCGGTCGTGTCGGATTACCCTCCCATCGGATCATGAGAGTTAGGGAACAAAGAGTGCACTTGTGTTTGCGCACACACTTGTGCACTATAATATATCCTGCGCATATGGCCAGTCTCCGTTAAGATTGGCTGCCGTGACCGAAATCGTTCTGGAGGACAATAATTTTGTGTGATCCACAATATGTTGTTACGAGTCTGGGTGTTCTTTGTGTCTGTTATTTGAATGTTTGTAAATTGCCTTGCGGCATAGGAATTATTTTTAAATAACCTAACTTCGTTTAAAAATTGTTATATTTTTATACTGATGTACTTAAGCTTGTGTTTTTTTTATTGTTATTGTTTATTTTAGTTATAAGAATACTTTCACTATACATTGATGTTAAGAGAAACTTTTGTGGGGTACAAAGATTTCTCTTAACATCAGTTTAAGCATATTGCCTGTGTAAAGTGTGAGATTTGGGATAGATGACGTTTACAGTTCGGGAAATGTATCTATTTGACATAAATATTAAAAAACGTGAGTCACCAATCTTATTTTCGAATTATTCGATATATATTATTCTATCACATACACACAACACCATCTAGCCCAAACTAAGCCGAGCATGTACTATGGGTACTAGACAATGAATAAACATACATATTATAATATACTTTTTTTGTGTAAATACTTTCATATAATACGAGTACATAGAAACACCCAGACCAAGACTAACATCCATGTCCATGCACATAAATGTGCATGTAAAACTTGTGTGGGAATCGAACCCGCGATCTCAGGCGTGGCAGACGGTTACACTAACCACTACGCCATCGAGGCTGCCTATTTTCACCGCAATAATCGTGAATCGGGGAATAACACGCATCAGGGGTAGGCCTCTACAAGGTGAACTAACGCTCAGGTAAGGGTCGTGGAAAGCGGTTGTTGGATGCGGGTGGCCCAAGACCAGTCTGTGTGGAAACTCTTAGGGGCTCTATGTCCAGCAGTAGATGTCTGCCGGCTGAGATGATGATAATGAATGATTAATCGGTTGGCTGTGGTAATCGCTTACTGTTTCATATAAGCTGTATATAAAATAAGATGTTAATCGAATATTGTTTTAAACATGAGTTATTGTTATAAGTATAATATGTTATTTTAAAATTAAATAATATTATGTAAGAATATATTTTATTTATTACCTAACAGCATTGCCCGTGGCTTCGAACTGTACTGTTTCCTGGATTTAGTGTATCCTATGTCCTTTTCTGTACCCCTGACAACATGAATGCGAAATTTCATGATGATCGGTCGAGTAGTTAATTCGTTAAATCGTAAAAACCAAACAAGCTGATTCATATTCACATTGATAATAAAGAGTGTCTCAGTATGTTTTTCGTTTTTGAATTGACTGTTACGCGCCAACCACAGATAGTAGGGGGAGGGGAGTGGTCTCGAACGTTCGGCGGCCTTGTCTAATTTAGTAGCGATGAATCGTTTCACAGGACCGCAGCGCGCATTTTGCGTGCGACCGTTTTATAATAATGATTCGTACACTATCAGTTTAAATTAAAATGCTGCTAAAGATCAATGTAAATACAACAATAACGATTACTAAATCAATTGAACCGTTAGTTTAAGCAGTAGTTTATTTGTTTAATATGTGTTTGTGTAAGTCACATCAAGATTGTTTACCTTTAGTTAAGTACCTAACCAAATGGAGTATAGATGGCGTTGTTTTATAAATTACAGCTTTATTAAGTATCGACGGTACACATCTAGTCAAATGTTATTCTTACCTACTTACTCCTTCAATCCTGAGTCCTTTAAGCGGGGCGTGAAAAAGCACCTTCTCAGGCCGTCAAAGTAGAGACCTCAACATCGCCTCGGCTGCTATGAGGACGGTGTGGAGGCCACTGCTCTTAGACCACACGACTACTTACCATCAGGCGGAGTGTGGTCATTTTGACGAGCAAAATAAAAAAAAATAATAGAGATTAAAAATGTTTTAATGCGAATTTAATAAAATTGAGTTATTATGAAATCTACTTTTCTATTTTATACTAATGCACCGATACGATATAACTAAACTATATATCAGTTCTTTTATCGATTGCCGTTATATGGTGTCAAATACCGTCTTATACCATTTTAGTTATGACATGCGTATGCATTTTTGCAGCTCACTGTACCTAGTCTCGAGCACATATGACAGCCGTGGTCCTACCACGGCTAGTACACACGGCTACACATCAAGTTAGACACCCTACATACGCATAACTACGCTACATACAAAATAGAGAATGGTAGGAAAGGGACAGTGCATAGTGGTGTCGATGTAAGGATAGAGCGTCGCGTCCCGTTCAACGTGAATGACACGAAATAACAAGAAAAATTTAAGAAACCCCTGACATAAAATTCATTTGAAACCCGTATTGAAGGAGTTGTGAAAAAAAAAGGAAACTCGCCATTTTGTGGTGGCGGCCATATTGGATTTGAAATTTATCATAGTGTATTCTACAAGTCAAGCCCTTTCATTTAATACCCATATTGAGGGAGTTGTGAAAAAATATGTAACCTGCCATTTTGTGGCGGCGGCCATCTTGGACCGATTTTCATCAAACATAACTAAGAAAATTCCCGACTAATTCACCTTTCAAACAAAATTAAAATCGGTTCATCTGTTTGGGAGCTACGATGCCACAGACAGACACATACACACACACAGACACGTCAATCTTATAACACCCCGTCGTTTTTGCGTCGGGGGTTAAAAATATAACGCACTCTCTCGCACGATTCGCAGCGTTTAACTTCTAATTGTTCGAAGTCCAAACAGTCTAGGTTGATGTGTCGCTGTATGTACCACGTACTACCGTACGTGGGACTCTGTTTCCGTTTACCGTGTTCCACATTCCGCACGCATAACACTGCATGACATGATAATTGAACTCGAGACATCAGGCATAAGAGTCGCGTATACCGCCGCGACGCTACAGAGACAGTACATACTTATTGTTTTATTTTGTCTACACGAATGGCGTAGAGGTTTAAGAGATCACCTAACCACTGCGCCTAGTGTTGTGGGTTCGAATCCCACACGAGGCAAAAATTTGTGAGATCCACAAATGTTTGTTGTTTGTGTCTATTGTTTGAATGATTATAAAGTCCCCCGTGATACAAAAATTATTCCTAGTGAAGGAGACATCCTTTTTAAGAAAAAAATCTCCAGGCTGCGAATCGTGAGAAAGAGAGGTCTAAGAATGACTAAACGGACTGAACGGTAACTGAACGGCCCAAATTAGAGAGAGACCACACAATAAAACACAATTATCCAGTAGCGTTTATTTCCTCAAGCTGACCCGAAGCTCTTCATCATCAAAGTCGTAGAACAGGTCATCATCAGTCGCAGGAGAGTTCCTTAACATTGGATCCACTTCTCCACCGTCATCATCATCTTCTTCGGCTTCTTCATCACCTGCAGATCAAATCAATTGATTTAAATATACCTAGTACCTAATACAAATAATAATAATAATGTCCTCCGAGACACGGGGGTGTCTAACACAGCCAACTTCCTAACTCCGGGCTGCTATTGAGATTTATTAACAGAAAAACCCAATAACTGTTTGTTGGCCCGACCCGGGATTCGAACCCGAGACCTCATGCACAGCAGTCGCATTCACTACCGCTGCGCCACGGAGTCAGTAGTATAAATATCTACTATATATATACCCTACCGGCCAAAAGTTTGAGACCACAAGTTAAAATATTGTTTCACAATAAAATTTGTTAAAAATACATATGATAAACAATTAATTTGAACACCTGCATATACAATGGATATTTAACTATTTTTCGAAGTCATTATTTCTATTTATTTTTATGTAATCATCGTACAAAGGTCTTTTGTCTAGAAACATCAATGGGCGCCGCGTGCGGACCGCGCGCTAAAGTCATTGTAATATTATTTTTACCTGACTATTATTCATTATTTGGGCTTTGTTTTGTGTTAACAGAATTTTAGGAAATTTTAACTTCCCAAAACACTGTGAACACCTGAGTTTCCATGGAGTAAATATTTCTTCATCTTGGTTAGTCCGAGCTCGTCGTTCTTACAGTGAAGACATCTCATTATGGGAAAAGTACGCCAAATTAGCGGTGAAACTCGTGCTGTCATCATTGCTTTACACAACGAAAGCAAATCTGAACGTGCGATTGCTACTCAGCTCAAGTTGTCGAAGACTTGTGTTCATAACACAATAACCCGATACAAGGAGACTGGCAATAATCAAGATCGTTCGCGGTCGGGAAGGCCGAGAGCTACCACTTCTAGCGAGGATAAGTTCATCGTGGTAACAAGCAAGCGGAATAGACGCCTGACAGCACCAGAAATCCGCGCTGAAGTGAACAAATCCCGGTCTACACCTGTGTCATTGACCACAGTGAAAAGAAGACTAAGAGACGCTAAGTTATTTGGTCGCGTAGCAGTGCGAAAACCTCTCTTAAGGCCACAAAACAAAAAGAAGAGAATGCAGTGGGCCCTTACCCATCGAGACTGGAGTGAAGAAGACTTCAAAAGAGTTCTTTGGACAGATGAGTCCAAATTTGAAGTGTTTTGGAGCAAAAGACGTGTTTTTGTTCGGCGGAGTGCCGAGGAAAAGATGATGCCAGACTGTGTCCTGCCCACAGTGAAGCATGGCGGTGGTTCCGTTATGGTTTGGGGTTGTTTCTCGAGCCGTGGAACTGGAGATTTGGTACGAGTCGAAGGAATTATGAAAAAGGAGCAGTACAAAGCAATATTGGAGTGTAATGCTGTACCATCGGGACTTCGGCTAGTTGGAGATGGCTTTATTTTCCAACAAGACAACGACCCTAAACACAGCTCCAAATTATGCCGGGGTTATTTAGATACAAAAGAAGCAGAAGGGGTGTTAAAAAACATGGTGTGGCCCGCTCAGAGCCCCGACCTTAACCCTATAGAACTTTTGTGGGAAGAGCTGGACAGAAACGTGCGCAGTTGTTGTCCCAGCTCACAAGAAGATTTGTGGAGAGCATTGCAAGAAAGCTGGAACAATATTTCACAAGAAACAATCGACAAATTGATTGCCCGCATGCCAAGACTTGTCAACAAAGTGATTCAATGCAAGGGAGGGTTTTTTGATGAAAAAGCTGTTTAGCTTGTCAACATATATTTTAAGTTAAATTGTCGAAATAGTTAATATTTTTTATTTATATTTAATTGCATTTGCCATACTTAATAAATATCACAATAAATCCTTTCATGTTTAGCTTTTTATTTTGAGTTTTACATCCATTTGCAACTTTGATGTAGGTGGTCTCAAACTTTTGACCGGCAGTGTATATATATATATATATATATATATATATAAATCTTCTGTCACGGTGTTTGTGGTCGCATATCTCCGAAACGGCTTGTCCGATTTTATTAACATTTTTAAAAAGCTTATACTATGGGTAGGTACTGGACAATGGCTAAACACACATATATACTTACAATTTTTTATATTTTTGTATTTACATACATATTATACATATAAACACCCAGACCAAGACAAACATCCATGTTTATGCACACAAATGTTTGACTTGTGCGGGAATCGAACCCACGACCTCAGGCGTGACAGTCGGTTACACTAACCACTACGCCATCGAGGCCGTGAGGAGGATCGAGGTAGGTATGAGAATAGGCTCTAAAGTGTATTTCATACTGCTAATAATCTATATTAACATTATGAAGCTGAAGAGTTTGTTTGTTTGGTTAAACGCGCTAATCTCAGGAACTACTAGTCCGAATTGAAAAATTCTTTTAGTGTCGGGTAGCTCATTTATCGAGGAAGACTATAGGCTATATAACATCACGCTACGATCCACGGGAGAGGGGCAGTAAACATAAACGCGGGTGAAACTGCGGGCACATCTAGTAATTTATATGGCAGAACAAGGCTACAGCATAATATTCTGTTAAAAGGGGCGTTCGGATATTTAACTACTTTATTATTAATGGCTTTGCTCGCGTAAATGTAGGTTCTGTCACTTTTCTATCTCTCAGTAACAAATTATTTTGGGTAAAAGGTATCCTATAACCTTTTCTGTACCTCTGATAACGCGTATACAAAATTTCATGATGATTGTTCGAGCAGTTAAGGCCTGACAGCGTAACAAACAAACAGTTAAACTCAGATTCGTAGGTTCTGTCAATGTTGTATCACTCGGGGTCTTTTTCTTGGTAAAAGCCACACCTTCAAAATATGTCCTTTTCTATATCCCTGACAAAGTGTATGCGAAATTTCATGATGATCGGTCGAGTAGTTCAAGCGTGAAAATGTCACAAACAGACTCTTATTCGCATTTATAATATTAGTTTGGATTATTACAGACCATGAAGCAGTGATAGCCTAGTGGGAGACTGGACTGCCACGCAAAAGTCTCAAGTTCGATCCCAAGGCATCTTTGACTTTTCGAAGTTATGTGCGTATTGAATAGTTAATTATCGCTCGCTTTAACGGTGAAGGAAAACGTCGTGAGGAAACCTGCATGCCTGAGAATTCTACATATTGTTCTCGAAGATATGTGAAGTCTGCTTGGTGGACTATGGCCTAATCCTTCTCACACTGAGAAGAGGCCCGTGCCCAGCAGTGGGACAGTTTAATACAGGGCTGATATTATTATATTTAATACTAGCTTTTACCCGCGGCTTCGCTCCCGTAAAAGTAGGTTAGCTTATGTTAGTAACAGTTAGGTCTTATCGTGTAGTGTCCTGCCGTTTCACACGGCGGGCCGAAACCTCAGCGGGATCGCGACCGCATGTGCATGTGATTCGCGCGGCCCCGCCGATTGCGGTTCTGTCGAGCAACGCCGTGGTAGGTTTAGTCTGTATTCCGGGAGGTCTAATATCATCATTGCAACATCTTTCTTTACCCCGGTGAGTCCGACATAACCCTACCGCCCGCCCCAAACAAAACGAAAAAGAAATGTTAGTGATAGTACTTTTTTAAATTAAAATATATTCTGTTACTCGGTGATAATATAGCTTTCTAAGGATGAATGATTTTTTGAAATCGGTTGAATTCTTTTTATTTAAATACTTACAAACAAACAAAAAAATTGATCTTCCTTCTTTATCTTTAAATATATAAATCTTCTGTACGTGTGTTGACAGTGAACTCCTCCTAAACGGCTAGACCGATTTGAATGTATTTTTTGTGTGTGTTTAAGTGGATTCGAGGATGGTTTAGATAGGGTTTTTTTTTTTCGCCTGGACCGTTCAACGTCTATCGAGACAGCTAGTAATATTAAAGTATAAATGTTTTATTATTGTTCTAATGTAAGTGACTTTGTCCTTTTTACTACATATAATTACTATAATACTAAGTCCCCTGTTGAGTTTATTGCGAACAGACAGTGTTCGCAATTACCTCAAAAACTACAGAACGGATTTGATTTTCACGCGGATTTTCACCAATAAAATACATGAGGGAGGTTTTGGTGTATAATTTGTTAAGGTTACCCGTGCAAAGCCGAGGCGGATCGTTAGTTGAGAATAAGAGTTAAAATAATTGAACATAAGCATACCTTGCCCCCGATTATTATCAACATTATCATCTTCCTCTCTTCCCTGAAGATTCCTTTCTTCCTTTGAATCTTCCCTTTTCTCTTGCACTGTCTCTTCTTCCAGAGATGCCTCTTTTTGTTCTCTCTCAGACACGTAGAAAGACAATTTGTGTCTTTGATTTTTAGGCTGAAAGTTGTTGATGAGAGTCGATATGTTAAACTTCGAGGAGCCGAGTGATATTGGTTGTATGAACCCAATGTCAGTATCGTGGGTTTTCAAAGATCGCAGTTCGGTTTTGTTTGAAGATCGAGTCGTAGTTTTCGTGGTTTTTGAGTTGGCTATGATGGCTGTGAAAGAATTGAATTTATTAATTAGCTTAAGACAATAGGTTTTCGTAGATAATAATTCATAATAATTTATGGAACTTTATACTTTTTCCGGCCTCCATGACGTGGTGGTTAGTGTAAACGACTGCCACGCCTGAGGTCGCGGGTTCGATTCCCGCACAAGTCAAACATTTATGTGCATGAACATGAATGTTTATCTTGGTCTGGGTGTTTCTATGTATAATATGTACATACAAAAAAAAGTATATATGTATGTTTATCCATTGTCTAGTACCCATAGTACAAGCTGTGCTTAGTTTGGGCTAGATCAACGCCTACGCCTATCAAAGAATCTGAGACCGGAGTTGTCTACACAACCGCTGCGTCAACGAGGCATTCGTTTTGTAATTAATTTTAAAAAGTAAGATGTACTTGTTAAACCTCTTGTCAAGGGATGTGTTTACCTATTTGTTACGCTTGCATGCCTATCTAGTCGTCCAATCACTATAACTAGAGGTCGGCAAGTGGTCGAAATTCGCCCATAATTTATTAAAATTTTAAATTTGATCGTTATTAAGGTTTTATTATCTATAACTATACCCTTATTCATTTATTTCCCTACTCCACATACTTATGTATGTAACCATAGTTACGAAGCATTCTACGAAGTCAACCGAACAATGCCGAAATACTACGAACGCGATGCGACTGTTTGTTTAAAATGCATGGTTGTGTGCGTGTAGTGTTTTTTCATTAATCTTATGTATTTCTAATGCATATTTTATAAAAATATCAAGATTCGCCCCTCCTTCTTCATATAAACTTTAACTGTGCCAAATTTCATTCTCTTCCGCCTGCGAAATTTTCGTAAAAAGGGCTACAACATTTTTGCTTCACGTATTAATATACAGATATGTCGCGTCGCATACACGTTGTCAGGGTACAGAAAAGGACTTAGGGTACATTTTATTCAGAAATCAGTCCTTTTCTTCAAGCATACAAAATTGGCATAATCTACATTTACCTGAGCAAAAACGCGGTAATAATCTAGTAAATAAATAAATATGCAGACATCATGCTAAATATTTCTAACAAAAATCCTTATAGCACTTTATATAAATAAAAAGCCTCCTTTAATGTCAGATGTATTTTAAGTAAATTATACAATGCCCGGATAGCTCAGTCGGTAGAGCATTGGACTTTTAATCCAAGGGTCCAGGGTTCAAATCCCTGTTCGGGCGATTACTTTTATTGCTATCGCACATTTTCTTTGCCCCGTGTTGTTATATTTCTTAAACAGAGAAATATAATAAATGTCTATTCAACATGGACATCGATCTTGAGACATTATGATTGTTTATAAACAGTCCAATTTTAGAACCAAAAAGGGCAGTTTAATTAAGTTTTTTACACAAAGACCGGAAAGCTTAGTCGGTAGAGCATTGGACTTTTAATCCAAGGGTCCAGGGTTCAAACCAGGTTTGTTCAGGTGTGTGTCGGTTCCTTCACAAAACAACAGAAACAAAGAACATGCAAACTCAGAATATACAATAACTAGTGTTGGTTATTTTAAGTTAAATTGATATTTTTAGGCGAACAGAACGCAGCAATGCATAATTATTAGTCTCTTCATATTCAATTATATTAAAATGTTTATTTTAATATAATCTACTAAATGCCTATTACTAAAAATAGTGTATTTTACTTATTACCTTTCTATTTAATCGTACAACACTATTCACTTTTTATATTTTTATATTACCTACTTAATTTATTAATTTCATTATAATTTCGTTCGTGAGTCGCTCGTAAGCCTCAGCTGTTGTATAAAATGTTATTATATGTGTGTGTCTAATAAAGAGGTCATTCATTCATTCAATATATTTTACTACTTTACAAAAAAATATTAACAAACAAAGTACACCCAGACTAAGAACAACAATTTGTGGATCACTCAAAAAATAGGGTAGTGGTCTATGTTTGATTGTATTAATTATTTTACAAAAATAATTAAATGAAAAACAAACAAAAAACTTTAAAGACAATTTGAACTCGTAATTTTTTTATATAATAGGTATACTAGCGATGCACGAGTAGTGCAAATCTTTCACAAATTATACACCTAAACCTTCCTCAAGAATCACTCTGTCTATTGGTGAAAACCGCATGAAAATCCGTTCAGTAGTTTTTGAGTTTATCGCGAACAGACACACGCGGCGTGGGATTTTGTTTTATATAACAAGAGCAGTGGCGCAGTGTAGTGGGGTGGCAGGAGAGGCCCACCGCGGGCTGCACTTTTAGGGGGCGGCAAAATTTCACAGTAAATAATAATATCCTGTAAATATTTGAACCAATTCATGACGAACGAGAGGAATGGGCAGATTTACAATACACAATAATGACGATTGACGATATTATAGTCTAAGAGGAAGGCAAAATTTTCTGCCGCCTCGGCTGACACCCGCGCTACGCCATTGTACGCACAACGACACATCAACCTAGACTGTTTGGACTTTGAACTATTAGAAGTTAAACGCTGCGAATCGTGCGAGAGAGTGCGTTATATTTTTGTGACGCTCTATCCTTACCATCTACACCACTATGCACTGTCCCTTTCCGACAATTCTCTATTTTGTATGTAGCGTAGTTATGCGTATATAGGGTGTCTAACTAGATGTGTAGCCGTGTGTACAAGAGCAAATAGCAATCAAAAGAAATCATTTTGTGCAAACAATATCAACATTGGTTGCAAAATAAGGAAGTAAGTTAAAATTTGGATATATGAAAAGGGGATTAAATATAATGACCACCAAAAATACTTACTGCGCAGCAAAATATGCTTACTAAAATATATCATAACGAGCACCTATACGCCTCAAATCGCTGCATTCCGTCTCGGAAGGGTTAGGTTATGTTAGGTTCCTTCTTAAACCCACCCAAAAATATTTATACACCTTATTTTTACGACTTATTTTGATGTCTTTAAATATATTGCGGTTTTAATTTTGGTGATCATTTACTATTTTTGACTGTTATATTTTACCAAATCTGGTGATAAGTTAAACATAAGCCTATGAAAAGTGGGGCTGTAGTGTAGATATCTCGCTATCTCCCTCAGACAGATGTATTTAAATAGCAGATACGTTACAGTTTGTATCGTGCATCCTTTTTCTGTTATTTGACAATTACCCCTAATACCAGATTTGAAACGCTTGTATCTAATTGATTTATCAGTTGATTTTAATAAATCTTAGTATTTTAAGGTTTGGGTAATAATTATAACTCTTTAGCTTAAATAATAAGTTAATCAACTATCCTGTTGTCCCTTGTAGGATTCGAACCCACAACCTTTAACGCGGAGGCAGTGTCAATCGACTGTTTTTTCGCTATGTCATCCGTGTAGTCACAATAATTTTGAGTAGTAGAGCCTCGCTGATTTCAGCATGAATGGGCCGGCTCGACCGGGGAAGGACTATCATATACAGAATATCGACGTGAAATACCAGTATTCCTACTGTTGTGTTTTGTTCGGTGAGTGCGAGTGCGGAAGGCCAAATCACACTCCTTCCCCCTTCCCGCTCCTTCTCCTTCCCACTTCCTTTCCTAAAGGGTCGGCAACGCGCAAGTGATGCCTCTGTTACAAGCGTCCATAGGCTACGGTGACCACTTACCAGCAGGTGGGCCGTATGCTTGTTTGCCAACTAAGTAGTATAACAAAAAGAAAACATTTGCGCATCGCATTTATACCTCGGAAACAGTGATAGGTCAATGGGGAGACGAACAGACTGCAATGTAGAGGGTCTCGGGTTCGAACCCACGTCGCGCACCTGTAACTTTCGGAAGTTATATGACTTTTCGAAATTATGTGCGTATTGATTGACAATTATCGCCTGCTCCGTGCCTCGGAGAGCACGTTAAGCCGTCGGTCCCGGCTGCCATGAACATCTATGGCAGTCGTTATTGGAAAGTCAGTGCCCTATAATATCCTGACACTAGTCTAGCCTTAGAGTATCGTTAGCCTTCGGCTTGCGGAGGTCAGGTGGCAGCCGCTCCGTGTAAAAACTGATATCCAGTCAAATCCGGTTAGACTATAAAAGCCGACCCTAAGTGTCTTGGGAATAATAAAGGCTAGGGAGAAGATTTATACCTCGTATTGTCATCGAACTCACTACTCTCGGTGCTGTGACAAGATATCACTTAACCACTGTGTCATCCCTTTATCTTATTGTAAGGCAATGCCTATTTAATTTATTTTATTTCGTAGTTCATTAATTTAGATATTTTCTACACAGCCCGGATAGCTCAGTCGGTAGAGCATTGGACTTTTAATCCAAGGGTCCAGGGTTCAAATCCCTGTTCGGGCGATTACTTTTTTACTGCCGCTGCACACTTTCCTAAGCCTTAGTTGCTAGTAAGATTTATTAAACAGAGAAATATAATAAATGTCTATTTAACATGGACATCGAACTTGGAACCTCATGATTGTTCATAAACAGCTCTATTTTAACTACTGAATTAAAATGGCAGTTTATTTGTATGCTCCTATGTGAAGCCCGGATAGCTCAGTCGGTAGAGCATTGGACTTTTAATCCAAGGGTCCAGGGTTCAAATCCCTGTTCGGGCGTTTACTTTTTATTGCCGCCACGCTTTTCCCAAACTCACACTGGGTTTGGGAACTGTAAGTAAAAATTTCTTAGCAGAAAATTACAATAATACTAGTATATGCCCGTGGCTCCACTCGCGTAAAATTGGTATAGTTAATGTTAGTTTAGCAACAATACTTTTTTCTGAATAAAGGGTACCCTATGTCCTTCTCTGTTTCCCTGACAACTGGATGCAAAATTTCATGACGATCGGTTGAGTAGTTAAGGCGTGATAACGGAATAAACAAACAAACTCACATTCTCATTTATAATATTAGTTGGATTATATTTTATTCAACACTAGATGTGCCCGCAGTTTCACTCGCGTTTATGATTACTGCGGCGCTCCCGTGGGTATTAGCGTGATGTTATATAGCCTTCCTCGATAAATAGGCTAGCCAAGACTAAAATAATTTTTCAATTCAGACCAGTAGTTCCTGAGATTAGCGCGTTAAAGCAAAGAAACAAACAAACAAACTCTTCAGCTTTATAATATTAGTATAGATGAAAATCGAATTTAAGACCTCATTACAGTTCGTAAACATGAGGCAGTCTTAACCACTGACCCTATGTGGCTATCTATTTATATTCTTTATGTAAAGCCCGGATAGCTCAGTCGGTAGAGCATTGGACTTTTAATCCAAGGGTCCAGGGTTCAAATCCCTGTTCGGGCGATTACTTTTTGACAATTCGTGTTTAATGTTGAAGCAGCTATAAGCTTAGTGGAGAGATTGATGGACTGCCACGCAGAGGTCTCGAGTTTAGTTCAAGTACCTTTAACTTTCTGAAGTAAAGTTTCAAGTGTTTTTGGGTTTATTCTGTCAAGAAACTATAAAAACCTTTAAAAATCTATTAAAGATGTACCTACATAATAATATTTAACTTTCTCGTCAAGCCACGTCGGCTACGAGCCCGTACGCCCCTTGACTTTCGCCCCTTTCATAGAATCCGATCCTGCGGGGCTCGTATTTTTGGGTGGATTTTAAGAAGAAACCTAACAAATACCTACTTGGGGTGAACGTAGAGGGGCGAACGGGCTCATAACTGCCACGTCGAGTGACTTTAGGGAGAAGAAGTTAATTATCGCTTGCAATAACGGCGAAGGAAAACATCGTGAGGAAACCTGCATGTCTAAGAGTTCTAAATAATGTTCTCGAAGATATGTGAAGTCTACCAACCCGCACTGGGCCTGCGTGGTGGACTGTGGTGTAACTTTTTTAACTAAGGCATGAGCCTATCAATGGGACAGTTGATATATATTTAAGTTGTCGAAATTCAACCGCGACTCGTTATTTCTGTATATATTTTATCTTTCTGAACTCCTTCTCCATATATACTGTATTTATTATGCCAAATCTAAAATAGGAAAAGTGTGCGCAATATGTTTAAAAAAATGTACAACGTCGTCTTTTCACGAATTAATCCTTATTAATATTATAAACGTGAAAGTTGGTATGGATGTATGGATGTTTGTTACTCTTTCACGCAAAAACTACTGGACCGATTGCGCTGAAACTTGATATGTAGATAGCTGGAGACCTGGATTCACACATAGACTATTTATCCCGATATTCCCACGGGAATGGGACTTACGCGGGTGAAACCGCAGGGAAATTCAATAATAATCCTAATTACCTATCTAATATTATAAATGCGAATGTGAATCATCATAAAATTTTGTATACACGTTGTCAGGGGTACAGAGAACGACTTAGGGTACCTTTTAGCCAGAAAAAGTACTATTCCCGAGAAATACTAAGGCAGAATTTCATAAAAACCTCTGCGTCATAAAAGAATAATCGAAATACAACTAATACAAATAAATAATTAATAAATAATAATTACCTGTCAAATGTCTACTTTATGCCGACGACCAAGTAATACTTGCGTCATCGGCGGAAGAGTTGCAGGCGATGGTAACTATTATGCATGATGCTTGTGAGAGTAAAGGAATGAAAGTGAATGTAAGCAAGACGAAAGTAATGGTATTTGAAAGGGAGGAGTGCATGACGATGTGCAATATTATGATTGAAGGAGACAAGTGAAGCAAGTGAAAGAGTTTGTATATTTGGATACTTTGTTTACAAGGGATGGTACACATGAGGGAGATATTGAAAGGAGAACGATTGCTGGCAATAAAGTGAATGGCGCTCTACGCGCTTTTATAAACAGTCGAAATGTATCCGAAAAGGCACGTTTGGCTTTTCATAGAGGACTTTTAGTGCCTACACTTATGCATGGAAGTAAAAGTTGGGTATGGCAAAAGAAGCATGAGAGCAGAATATATGCTGTAGAAATGAGAGCGCTGAGAAGCATATGTGGTGTGATTCTGAAAGATAGAATAAGGAATAGTGTGATTAGAGAGAGATGCGGCATAAAAGTGGATATAGTGACGAGAATAGAAAAGGTTATTGGGCATGTAGACAGAATGGACAAGAAAAGACTGACTAAGAAATTTTATAAGGCTAGTGTGAATGGAATAGTCGCAAGGGGAAGACCTAGGCGAACGTTTCTTGATCAGATCGGAGACGTTCTGAATAAAGGCCAGTTTAAGAGCACCGGCGAGCGTGTATGAGGAATGTGATGAAAGTGAATGAAGCCAGAGAAGTGTGTCAGGATCGTAGCAAATGGCAATCCGTAGACTCTGCCTACCCCTCTGGGAAACAGGCAGGAATGTATGTATGTATGTACAAATAAATAAACAGAAAAGGAAACTAAAATATTAAATTAACAAACATTGGTCTGTGTTTATGCGTGTGTGTGCGTATGTGTGTTCGTGTGTATATTAATGTAAATTTCAATACTTACAACATAAAATAAATAAACAAAAACACTTATTTATCATTGCAATAGATTCATGAGACGTTTGAATAGCAGAATTTGAACTTCCAATTAAAATTCCAATTTTACCGCCATAAAATTTGATTCGTCTTGGTTTACCAAAGACAAGGATATAATCTTCTTTGATTTGATATAGTGATACACAGATATATAATAAAGGGAGATATATTGGTGATATAGGTAATTTGGTGATATTTTTAATCACAATATCACACAGTATCTTATGTGAGCACATGTCAAGAGACAGCGAAAGCGAGTTAGGTACTACGAGTGTTAGGAGGATAGATATGTATACAGGGTGTCCGGTAATTAATGGATAACCTGGAAATGTCTTTTAGTGGAAATGAAGGCCGTTCAGAAAAATGAAAAAAAAAAAATAAAAAAAAAAAAAAATTCTACTATGACATTTCAAGGTTATCCATTAATTACCGGACAACCTGTATATTAATTTCTTTCCTATATCGTTCGCGCGTTTAGTAAATAAACATTTATAATTTTTTTCTTTTTTTAGGTTTATAATATTATGTGCTTAGATTGCTATCAGTTAGGTATTCTGTTATGCTATATTAGTGAGCAGCGATAGCTCAGTGGGGAGACCAACAGACTGCAATGCAGAGGGTCTCGGGTTCGAACCCACGTCGCGCACCTCTGACTTTTGAAAGTTATATGACTTTTCGAAATTATGTGCGTATTGATTGACAATTATCGCGTGGTCCGTGCCTCGGAGAGCACGTTAAGCCGTCGGTCCCAGCTGCCATGAACATCTATGGCAGTCGGTATTGGGGAAGTCGACACAAAAGATCCCACTGGGTCGAAGTGTCGCCGGTCTGTACTGACTGGCCCCCACACAAGATAAGATAAGATATGCTATATTAACATTTACTGACTTAATACACATTTAGTTCTCGTTTCAAATCAGTAATATTTAATTGTTTAAGCTTTTTTGGAAATTTATTATGTATAATGGGTGCCATACAAATAATACTTTTGTGCATTAGCGCTGTACTCAACTTCACTACACATAATCGGTCATTATCTCGTCTGTTACGGTTGTTTACAGTGGAAAGTTTAAACAGATAAGGATTGGTTTCCACAAAGTTAAATACTTCATATACATATAGTGAAGGAAGAGTTAATATATGATGTTTAATATAATATGGCTTACAGCTATCATCTGATTGGAGGCCAAACATCTCCGTTACACACTTTTTTTGACATATAATAATCTGATCTTTATTTGTAGAGTTACCCTAAAATAGCAAACCATATTTAAATATCGACTCTGTCATCCCATGATATGCCATGATGAATCCCTGAAATCCCGCTAACGCCGATCGGGTCTACAGTTTCGTACACGTCAAACCCCGGTGACGCGATATGGCGTCGAGTACACTCGATAGTGTATTGTTTACGTTTGCATTACTTATTTGCGCTAATGTAAACATTACAGAATCGAGTGTGCTCGACGCCCTATCGCGTCACCGGAGTTTGACGGGTACAAATCTGAAGACCCGATTTGACGCCGATGGGCGTCAACGGGGTTTGAGCGGTGAATCAACGTTAATGATGTGTGCAAGTTTTTAGAGAGCGTAGACGTTAGTACTTAGTCGCCTGCGCAATTGCTCTGTGTTATCTGTCCAATTGAGTTTTTTGTCAATAGTTACACCTAAAAATTAAATTAACTTGACTGATAACTTTCCCCCGATAACATATGTTTATATTTGGTAAAGTTAAACGTTGACAAAAAATGTAACTTTTGTTTTATTTAAGTTCATATTAAGATTATTGTTATTCATCCATGTTACTATTTTTGTAATGATGTTATTTATATCTCTTTCAAAAGTATCTTTAGTTTATAATATTGTCTTATGTTTACGCGAATGTTATACATTGAAATTAAACACTTTATACGGATTTTATCGCGTTGTTTATTTTACTTTAAACACTGTTATTACATCATTTTAAAACTCTAACACTACTATTATTGAATTTTACTACTATTTAAGCTATATATTTTTTCTAATTAAAACTATTTATATTTAAGTTTACGCTTTGCCCCGACGTTTCGGTTGCTTTACAGCAGCCATGTTCACGGGGAGACTAAGATGGTAGTTGTCCCAACGTTCTGAAGTGTAGCTAGTTATTTTAAAGTACCCGAACATAATTTAATCTTTGGTGTTCCTATTTACGCAGAATGAGCTCAAAGTATCATGAAGTCTAGCTGTGTTTTGCTTCTTCTTGGGTTTGACTATTTGAATGACTGGATCCCAAGCTGGTGGTACATTCCAACCATCCTCTCTATTGAAATTAGGATGTTTTTTAATTTCAATAGCCTCGCGAAGCATCCTTGGTAGGAATCGGTGTTCTTTTGCGAGTATATGTGGTTTGTCAAATCGTAGGTAGTGGTTGGTCCCCTGTTGCACATGTTCACACACAGCAGACTTCAACGAGCGTTGGTGTTTAACATCAGCTATATGTTCTTTTAAGCGGGTGCCTATGCTTCTCTTGGTTTGCCCAATATATGAGAGTCCGCAGTCACAATCTATTTTATAGACCCCTGCATCTTGTAAAGGTAATTGGCACTTGACGGATGGTAAAAATTGACTTATCTTCGTTGGCGGCTTGAAGTATGTGTTGATTGAAGCTCGCTTCAAGATGTAGCCAATCTTGTCAGTGACACCCCTTACATATGGTAGTATGGCAGGCTGGCGCTCGACTGTGGCTGGCTTTTCTCGGGATCTGTGACGGCGGCGCGGCTATTGGAGCTTGTTGTCTTGCAGTACTTGCTTGACATGTTGAAGCTCGGCGTCCAGGTGTTTCTTGTCACAGATCCCGTGGGCTCTCTGAAACAAAGACATTCCCACGGTAGCTAACTGTTTAGGATGGTGGTGAGATTCACCGTTGAAGTACCTGTTTGTATGGGTCTTTTTCCTATACACAGTGTGGCTCAAAGTATGATCAGGATTCCTGATGACAAGTACATCTAAGAAAGCTAATGAATTATTTGCCTCTAATTCCATAGTAAATTGGATGTTATTATTAATGGAATTAAGATGTTTTAGGAATGCTTTTACACTATCTGTTGGTAATATTGTGAAAGTATCGTCTACATACCTCTTATAAATCCTGGGTGTGATGGTGGTAGTCTGCAAAGCTCGAGCCTCGAAGTCCTCCATATATATGTCGGCAACAACAGGCGATACTGGCGAGCCCATTGCATTAGTTTAGTTTACATACATAATTTTAACGAACATAATTTAGATATACAGAACAACAATTTGAGGATCATTTAAAAAACTAGCTGATCCACGCAACTTCGTCTGCTTCACATAAGAGAATTTTCTCCGTTTTTGCTACATTTTTCATTGCTGCTCCGGTCGTAGCGTTATATAGCCTATAGCCTTCCTCGATAAATAGGCTATCCAACACTAAAATAATTTTTCAATTCGAACCAGTAGTTCCTTTTTTTTTTTTTTTTACGTGGGGGAATGCAATGACGCATATCCCTCCGCGGGGGCGGGCGGAGGGATTATGTCGGACTCGCCGGGGTAAAAGAAAGATGGAATAATAGTAAAGTACCTCCCGGAATACCGACTAAACCTACCACGGTGTTCCTCGACAAAACCACTATCGACGGGGCCGCGCGAATCGCTTTCGCATGCGGTCGCGACCCCGCCTAGGAACCAGTAGTTCCTGAGATTAGCGCGTTCAACCAAACAAACAAACTCTTCAGCTTTATAATATTAGTGTAGATTGGTAGTTGTCACTGTTTAATTTTTTTAATTTTTACACGCAGGAGTAAACCGCAATCAATAAAAATCTTATTATGCAAACAGTATCAAAAGTGGTTGCAAAATAAAGAAGTTATCTATATTAATACGTGAAGCAAAAACTTTATACCCATTTTTACGAAAATTGCGCGGACGGAGGAGTATGAAAGGCACATTTAAAGTTTATATGGAGAAGGAGGAGCGAATCCTAATATTTTTATAAAATATGCATTAGAAATACATTAAAGTAATGAATAAACATTACACGTACACAACCATGCATTTGACACACGCAGTCGAATAGCGTTCGTAGTATTTCGGCATTGTTCGTTTGACGTCGTACAATTCTTTGTAACTATGATTACCTATACCTTATTTGTATGTAATAGAGAAAAACAGAAAACAAAGTAGCAAGCTTAGGAATTTTGGTCGAATTTTGACCACTAGGCGACCTCTAGTTAATATAATATTGTCTTACGTTTACACGAATGTACATTGAAATTGAACTATGTACTATAAACGGATTTTATCGCGTTGTTTATTTCAAAACAATTTTATGACATTATTTTGAACTATAACACTACACACTATTATTGAACTTTACTGAATTTTAGGCTATTTAAATTAATTAAAACTACTCTAACGACGTAAATATCGAAACCTTATTGGTGAATACATATTTGACCAATTTGGTGTCGAAACGCTGGGGCCATGGGATCCAAGTGCTAGGTCTGTTTATAGAGACCTAGCTAAGCGGCTCATCGACGCTTCGCGTGACCAGAGGGCTGGTATTTATTTTGCACAAAGAATAAGTATTGCCATTCAACGTGGCAATGCTGCCAATCTTCTGGGCACGTTGCCAATTGACGACGATGCGGAGGAATATTATGACGCTTTTTAATTTTGATGTTTTATTTTTCTCTTTAGTTTATATTTCTTATGAATAATTTGTTTATATGTATATTATGTTAATTATTTAATTAGGTATATCATTATCATCGGTTTTGTCCATGTATGGAGTGAATAGCAACCTCACACGAGCTCTGAAATCTAATAATCTTATGAAGATTCCAGAGCTTGTGTTAGGATAAATGGGACTTACACAGAATGGTTTAATATCGAAAAAGGTGTTAAACAAGGATGTGTAAAATGTTGTTAAATATCTATTTTATGCCGACGACCAAGTAATACTTGCGACATCGGCGGAAGAGTTGCAGGCGATGGTAACTATTATGCATGATGCTTGTGAGAGTAAAGGAATGAAAATGAATGTAAGTAAGACGAAAGTAATGGTATTTGAAAGGGAGGAGTGCATGACAATGTGCAATATTATGATTGATGGAGAACAAGTGGAGCAAGTGAAAGAGTTTGTATATTTGGGAACTTTGTTTACAAGGGATGGTACACATGAGGGAGATATTGAAAGAAGAACGATTGCTGGCAATAAAGAGAATAGCGCTCTACGCGCTTTTATGAACAGTCGAAATGTATCCGAAGAGGCACGTTTGGCTGTTCATAGAGGACTATTAGTGCCTACACTTATGCATGGAAGTGAAAGTTGGGTATGGCAAAAGAAGCATGAAAGCAGAATAAATGCTGTAGAAATGAGAGCGCTGAGAAATATATGTGGTGTGACTCTGAAAGATAGAATAAGGAATAGTGTGATTAGAGAGAGATGCGGCATAAAAGTGGATATAGTGACGAGAATAGAAAAGGGTATGTTAAGTCGGTTTGGGCATGTAGAAAGAATAGACGAGAACAGACTGACTAAGAAATTTTATAAGGCTAGTGTGAATGGAACAGTCGCAAGGGGAAGACTTAGGCGAACGTTTCTTGATCAGATCGGAGACGTTCTGGATAAAGGCCAGTTTAAGAGCATCTTAAACCGGGGGCCTTTTTCTCTTTGTAATAATAGCGTAACAAACAAATGGACTCACTTTTACATTTACCTATAATATTAGTAATTGAACTTTTTATTTTATTAACTGATTTCTAAAGGACTAGCCAACTAAAGTCGCAGACGAAGAAGTGTGAGGGAGATGCTGCTTTTTTCTCTTTGTAATAAGACTTCTCTCGTAATAGGAATAATCTATGTCGCGGGATATCTAACAAATATTGAAACAATGGACACAAAAAGCACCTAAACTTGGAACATTTTTGATTACGTTCGCGTTGTGAGAATTTATATAATAATATATTCTAACATCTAGCCGAAACTAAGCAGAGCTTGTACTATGGGTACTAGACAATGGATAAACATACATATATATACTTCTTTATTTGAAAATGCATACATATTATACATAGAAACACCCAGACCAAGACAAACATCAATGTTCATGCACACAAATGTTTTACTTGTGCGGGAACCGAACCCGCGACCTTAGGCGTGGCAGTCGGTTACACTAACCACTACGCCACCGAGGCGTACTTTATATTAATTATTAGTTTATTTCTATGATGTTATATATTGATTATATGTTGTTTATCTTTATGTTTTTCAAATTGATCCAAAAAGAACTCTTGCTTTCCTTCTTTAATCTTTCTTTAAATAACAATTTGCGAACACACATATTGATATATAGTAAAACGGTTCTACTTTGCTCCCCTATGGGTAATTATGCTCCAATATGTTTTATGGCCTAATATAATATTAGGAATATTAATATTATTATGCGTAAATTTGCTCCAAATACTTTCAAAGTTGAGATTGGTTGACAATTGTATCTAGGAGCAAAGATACCCATGTCACTGGGTAACTTTGCTCTTTATTCATTGTTTTATATATATATATTAAAATACAATAAAAATGTGATAGATAAAATGTTCTTCTTTATATAAATACTTCTGAGTATATTTTATAATTAATAGTTAAAAAAATATTCATAATTTCCTGAATTTGTAGCAAATTTTAGAGCAAAGTATGACCATTTTACGGTACTATATGTACTATATAGCGACTGAACATACAACACTGACAGTGGCTAGACGACCAAACAATCACTGCGACATTCATACAATTAAAAATATCTATAAGTAATTAAACACCTAACTTATATAGCAATCAAACCTGTGTCCCCTGATTGCCCTTCCAACAATCTAACCATTAAGCTATCGCGCTACACTCCTGTCATTTATTATTCTACCTATCTTGCAAAAGGGAACTTTACCAACAAATCTTATTTCCCTCTTTTCAAACAACATGCCATGCGAATTTCAACCCTATTTTTTATAAAATAAGGATTATTATATTAAGCGGTATCAGCAAATTTAATATAGGTTAAGTCCCAAGCCCTTTTCTTCCGAAAGTGACCTGTGATTGGCCAATTTGTAAATTGCGCGCGCATACGAAATAGTGAATTGACGAATACAACTATAAAAATGATATACACTGCCTATCTCCCTTTGTATTAGTATTTTTAACGATGAAGAAACACAGCAATGTATACAAAAATATATAATTTTATCGTAAATTCCCTTACAAAGTGTTAGTATTTCTTTCAGCGAAAATTATTCAGTTTAGTTTCGCGAGCCGTTGCATTCGGATACGAACATAAATGTAACAAAAATGTAATAAATAGACTTTAAAATATAAAATATAAACAATAATATACATTTAAAAGTGTCTTACAGTGCCTTAAAATAAATTAAGCAAATAAGTGTCCTAAATATATATAAATAGATAAAAAGTGATTTTTCGAAAAACGAATTCGTCAACCATTTTGTTGAAATAGCCGCCATTTCGGATCATAGATAATTTTATGTATTTTTGGATTTGAATTGAAGGGTTGTTCGTTTTATAATTTCGTACCTATTTGATATCGTTTCATTAGTTTTTAGTTTTATTTAAATTGATTTAGTTTTTATCAATGGCTAATGTAGGAAAGGTTTTGGCAACAATAAAAGCAGTTATAACTAGATTAGTTTTCGCTTGCCATGGTACCATTGCCATATGGCAAGTCACACTTTTTAAAGACGACATAGAATACTGGTATTTGGCGTCGCCTATCCTACTTTTAATCTTCGAAGGAGTTTTTACGCTAACTATTAAAGAAAATCAAGAATGGAAATGGTAAGTACCTATAATTAAATACAAATATTAAAAATAAAAATCTAACGCTTTTGTTTGTGGGTCATATTTTATTGTCAATTTTCCAACGCATTATTTAAGACCAGCGACCCGCCACGGCTTCGCGCGGGTAGTACAAAACCTTAACAAATTAAACACCTAAATGTTCCTCATTACTCACTGTGTCTATTGGTGAAAACCGTATGAAAATTCGTTCAGTAGTTTTTCAGTTTATCGCGAACAGACAGACAGACGCGGCGGAAGACTATGTTTTATAATATGTAGTGATATAATATACAGGTGTACCGTGAAGATGTGGTCATATCTTAGGGTCAATAAATAGGTACCAATTATTCGTGAGAGATACTTAGTAACTTGACTCTGCTGAAAAGCAACCGGAAAGTTGGGGAAAGTGTAAACTTAAATCTTAATAATATTAAAAATTTAAATAGTTTAGATAATAGTAAAGTTTAACAGAAGCAGTTTAATAGTTTCAAAATTATGTATTAATAATGTTTTAAAATAAACAGCGTGATAAAATCCGTAAAAGGTAATGTAATTTCGGCACAGAACCCACTTGTCTCCTAATATTCGTCTCCCGGAATAAAAGTTGTAGATTCGACCTCTATATATGTGCCTACTGGTCCCTCAGTTTATTTTTAAGGTACCTATTCGTTTTCTGGTATAAAAGTTTTAGATACGGCACCTGCTCAGGTGCTTTTTCGTTTCCTGATAGAAAACTAGTTATATTTTTACATAAAAAGTGATGACTGATTTAAAAATAATATGTAGACCGCTGGAAAAATAATTAATTAAATATTTTGTATAGTTATATTTCAATGTATACCATTCGCGTTAATTTAAGATTGTTTAAAATTATTCATATTTAGATGTCCAACAAAATATTTATTTATGAAAATTTTTATAAGCAAACTTACAAAAAATACATCAATGTCTACGATATTCAGATAGAAAAGAAACAAATACATATGTTATTAGTGTACAAAAAATGTGGACACAAATAAAATGTGGTTTCTTTATTATATTAAATATTATTTCTAAATTACATTATTAAAAAGCAAACATAACAAGAAGAAGCTTCGGGCAAGAAGGAAGCTGATACCTGTAACTATATAATAGAAGTATCTGCAGACATTCGGAAAGCACAAATAACAAACCAAAGAGTATTTATGAATTGGTCATCTTGCTCTGTGAGAGACTTTACTGTCACTAGCTGTTATAAGTGTCAACAGTATGGGCATGCGGCAAAGACGTGTCGGGAAACTACCTATACCTGTGGACACTGTAACGACCAAGGTCACTCAATAAAGGACTGCACGAAGAAGGCCAATGAACCAAAATGCGCTATTTGCTTGCACTTCAAAAAGCCAAGCGCGCATACCACAGGCGCTACTGACTGCCGGCAAAAATAATGACTGAAAAGAGATATATAAATTCGGTTGATTATGGAGGCTAGTAACTTGTGCTGCTTCATCATCATCCTCCTGCCCTCATCCCAAACTATTTGGGGTCGGCGCAACATGTCTCTCTCTTCCATAAATCTCTATCGCTCGTTATCTCAGCACTCACACCCTTCCTGGCCATTTCATCTTTTATGCAGTCCAACCATCTTTTCTTGGGTCTTCCTCTACTAGATAATCCTTGCACCTCCATACTCAGAGCTCTCCTAACAACATTTCTTTCATCTCTTCTCATCACGTGTCCATACCATGACAAACGTTCACTCCTCAATTTTTCCGTCACAGGTGCCACTTTCAAACTTCCTCTAATATACTCATTCCTTACTTTATCCATCCTGGTTACACCACACAGCCATCTAACATTCGCATCTCTGCTACATGCAAACGTCTTTCATCCATCACTCTTGTAGCCCAACATGACGATCCATACATGACGGCAGGCCTTATTATGGTCTTATAGATTTTTGTGCTGCTTATTTTAGATAATAGCATTACTTATTGTATAAAACTAATATATAAATAAAAATTAGTACGCAACATTGAGTTTCACACACATTGCAATTTTGCTGACAACCAGTTTTGTTTGTTAGGTAGGTACCTATATCAATTCAATATGTTAAGCAATGTACGGCTTGCAATTAAAAAGATGAGTAATCAATATTTTGTTTACATTACAGAATTAGCTTATTATATTGTATTTGATAATTATTATTTTGTTTAGGTAAGCAATAGATGTTGTTTCGTTTAGATCGTTTTTTCTCATAGACCACTTTTAAAATTTAGCTGGTTCCGGTGGACACCCTGCGGCAAATTTTGGGTTAAAATTATAAAATTTGATCGCATCCTTTTTTTTTAGAAATTCTCGTGTCGATTGGTACTCCTAAACAAGTAGCAGTCGCTGAGCTTCTTAAAATATTATCTGCCTACATTGATAGGTGAAGTCAAGCCAACATTTTAGTTCTTCACTACCGAAAGCAAATAAATTTTTGTGGATCCCCGCTTACGAAATGTGAACCTCCATTTTTTTGTCACGCCAATATAGACCCCCGTCGAGTCTCCCGTGGACCCCTGGGGGTCCAACTGGACCACTTTGGGAATTAAGGGTCTATGTTCATATTTAATGCCTTTCTTGCTTATATTATGAATAATTTAGCTATATTGATAAATTTTTGTAACTGAAGACTCTGCCTACCTGTGATACAGTTTGTAACTAGTACAGGAGACTGGTGATCTTTAACACAATTTTCAGAATCCTTAGTGTTAAGTTTTATTTGTGATATTATCGCATTCTTAATAAAATAGAGACCTATCTGAGTATTTTGGATTAAAATAATTTGAACTCTGTTGCAATAATTTAACACGAATATATTATTAGAATTTATAGTCACAAGATTAGAGTTCGAATTGCCGTACTCCCAAATTTCGAGTTAAGTCGCTGTTTTATTAAGCATGCGTTATGTATAATCATGTATGTCTATGTTTTGTGCAATAAGATTATTAAATTATTATTATTATAGCAGTGTATAGCAGTTATTGTTGTAAATATCCTAACTAATTAATAATATCAGCCCTGTATTAAACTGTCCCACTGCTGGGCACGGGCCTCTTCTGACTGTGAGAAGGCCTATGCCGTAGTCCACCACGCTGGCCTAGTGCGGGTGGCAGACTTCACATATCTTCGAGAACATTTTGGAGAACTCTCAGACATGCAGGTTTCATCACGGTGTTTTCTTTCACCGTTAAAGCGAGCGATAATTAACTATTTAATACGCGCATAACTTCGTAAAGTCGGAGATGTGCGCCTTGGGGTCGAACTCGAGACGTCTACGTGGCAGTCCAACGGTTTTCTACTAAGATATCGCTATTGTTACTACTAATATTATAAATTCGAATATGCATTTCTTTGTTACGCTGTAATGCCTTAACTACTCGACCGATAATCATGAAATTTCGCATACACGTTGTCAGGGGAACTGGAAAGTACATAGGGTATACTGGACGTTTTATGGATGAAATCCAGTAAAAAGTCGGATTTCCGCGAGATAGAACCGTATTCACAAAATCTACATAAACGCGAGTGAAGCCGCGGGTATAGTCTAGTAATCTATACTAATATAACAAAGCTGAAGAGTTTGTTTGTTTGTAAGGTTGAACGCGCTAATCTCAGGAACTATTGGTTCAAATTGAAAAATTCTTTCAGTGTTGGATAGCCTATTTATGAGAAAGGCTATAGGCTATATAACATCACGCTACGACCTACTGGGACGGCGCTGTAAATCATAAACGCAGATGAAACCGCGGGCACATCTAGTTCAGAATATAAGTTAGGATAGTAAGGTAAGTCCGTCGTAACAAACCATTTTTTAATAAAAATCAATTACACCTTATCCAACTCAGGAACCAAACACGAGACCTCATACACATCATAGTACTATTAATCTACTGTACATCTAGTGAAAACGACTTTAATCAATATTTTACTACATTTAAGACATCATATCCTGAACACAAACGATTTAATCTTATGAAATACAATGGCTTAGCTATAAAGATAATCCATTGTTATCGTTACGCTTTTTTTCCGCTTAAACCGATAAGCATGGATCGTGTGTTTCACTTTTGAGCCATTGTATTCCAACACTAAAATAATTTTTCAATTCGGACCAGTAGTTCCTGAGATTAGCGCGTTAAACCAAACAAACAAACAAACTCTTCAGCTTTATAATATTAGCATAGATGCGAAAGTTACTTTTTTGTATGTTACGCTTTCTTATCTTAACTATTCACATTTTCGCATACACGTTGTCAGAGGTACAGAATCGGACGGAGTATCTTTTATCCAAAAAGAGAACTGTTAATTAACCTAACCTAAACTGCATACCTACATTTACGCGAGCAAAGTCACGGCAGAAATCTAGTAACTAATATTTAAAAAAAGAATGCTTTAGTGAGTTCGTTTGTTACGCTTTCACGCCTTAACTGCTCGACCGATCAAGAAATATCGCATAGGTACACACAGCGACACATCAACCTAGACTGTTTGGACTTTGAACTATTAGAAGTTGAACGCTGCGAATCATGCGAGAGAGTGTATTATATTTTTGTAACGCTCTATCCTTACCATTAAATCGACACTACTATGCACTGTCACTTTCCGACAATTCTCTATTTTGTATAATAATAATAACTAGCGGTCGCCTAGTGGTCAAAATTCGATCAAAATTCCGAAGCTTGCTACTTTGTTTTCTGTTTTTCTATATAACATATAAAATTAAGGTATAGGTAACCATAGTTACAAAGAATTGTACGACGTCAGACGAACAATGCCGAAATATTACGAACGCGATTCGACTGCGTGTGTCAAATGCATGGTTGTGTGCGTGTAGTGTTTTTTCATTAATTTAATGTATTTCTAATGCATATTTTATAAAAATATTAGGTTTCGCCACTCCTTTTCCATATAAACTTTACTGTGCTAAATATCATTCGCCTCCGTCCGCGCAATTTTCGTAAAAAGGGGTACAAAGTTTTTGCTTCGCGTAATAATATATAGATAATAATAATAATAATTTATTTCCAAAATCAATAGTTACAAATATTATGTAAAGGTATACATATTGAATGTATAAGCACAAAGTGATTAAACTAGTAGAAACGCGTTCGTAGCGTAGTAATGCGTTTATAGGGTGTCTAACTTGAGGAGTAGCCGTGTGCACATGACAGATCATCATGAAATTTCGCATTCACGTTGTCAGGTATACAGAAAAAGAAATAAGGTACCTTTCATCTAGAAAAAAATACCTACAGTTTCCGTCATAGCGAAGTAACTGGCGAAAACAAGTTATTCATAATAATTAAATAAACTAGATCAGATTTTCGACGTCCATTACTATGAAATTAAAATATCTAGTATCAATTACCATTGGATAAACTGGTATGAATTATTAAATGCCCGATCTCGACATTTTATATAAATATATTGTTTTTATAAATCTTTATAATTGTTAAATCAACGCATTTAATTTCTATAAGTATAATAAGCAAAAATTATAATCACAGATAAGGCTTTACGGTACTAAGAATGCACGAAAAATGTTCACACTAAGAAGAGTCAGCTCACATATTATATCTACATGTCTATCATGTAAATGTGAGATGTTTACGCAGTCTTTGTAGTGTAAAATCGACTATACAAGTGATATATATATACAGGTTGTTTGGCGCATGGACCGACACAATTTTTTGGGGGTTAGTGTTCAGGGCATCTCCTAGTTTTCACCTATGGGTGAAAACTACAGGTTTTTTTATAAGTAATCGCAGTTCAAAAGAGCTTTTAGGTTTTGTAATAATTAATTTTGAATTTCATATTTTGCACACATTACTTCATTTTTAAGAGTTTTGAAGCTCGACAAGTACTCTTTTTGCATTTATTCCCAACAATTCATGTTTTTTTAAGAATAATAATACATTAGGGAATCCAATAAAAGTTATCTAGTGCAAATATGACTACAAACTAAAAAGTTATATCGTTTTAAATGTGATAATTCAGAAAAAAATGAAAAATAATAAATAAATCGTATCTCGAGTACACTACACGGTACACTTAGGACCCAGGTCCTAAGTGTACCTGTACTCGAGATACGATTTGATTACAGACACCAGGGTCTATGGGTGAAAACTAGGAGATGCCCTCCCCTAACCCCCAAAAAATTGTGTTGGTCCATGTGCCAAACACTCTGTGTATATATATATATATATATATATCTAAATATATATACTAGCTGTCCCGACAGAAGTTGTACTGTAAAGACGAAAAAAAAAAACAAATCTATACCATCCTCGAATCCACTTCAACACAAAAAAATTCATTCAAATCGGTCTAGCCGTTTAGGAGGAGTTCACTGTCAACACACGTACAGAAGAATTATATATATATAAAGATAATTCAGATGTCATGTTGACATTGTGTGTCGGATGACAACTTAACGGACAGAAAGGTTATTTAAAGTAGTAGGACGCATCTATGATTTAAATGTTTAACAATAAGAGAAAAATCAATAAAATTCTATATATAACAAAAGCATGCAAAAATACAAATCCCGCCCGAACAGGGATTTGAACCCTAGACCCTTGGATTAAAAGTCCAATGCTCTATCGACTGAGCTATCCGGGCTTCACATAGAATATATAAATAGACTGCCATTTTGGTTCAGTAGTTAAAATTGGTCTGTTTATTAATAAACAGGTGGTCTCAAATTCGACGTCCATGTTGAATACACATTTATTATATTTCTCTGTTTAATAAATCTTACTAGCAACTCGGGCTTAGGTAAGTGTGCAACGGCAATAAAAATGTAATCGCCCGAACAGGGATTTGAACCCTGGACCCTTGGATTAAAAGTCCAATGCTCTACCGACTGAGCTATCCGGGCTGTGTTAATCTATTTCAATAATTGAAGTACGAAATAAAACAGAGCTTGTACTATGGGTACTAGACAATGGATAAACATACATATATACTTTTCTTTTGTAAATACATACATATTATACATAGAAACACCCAGACCAAGACAAACATCCATGTTCATGCACACAAATGTTTGACTTGTGCGAGAATCGAACCCGCGTCCTCAGGCGTGACTTTCGGTTACACTACCCACTACGCCATCAAGGCCGACAAATAATAAAGTACAAGGGTAGTGCAGTGGTTAAGTGACAAGGTGTCACTTAACCACTGCACCGCCGAGTGTAGTAGGTTCGATGGCCATATGAGTCAAAACTGCGATTCACAAATATATAGTACTCCATATTGTGTTAAGTTTAAGCGGCTCTTATAAATTGAAATTAAACATATTTATACGGATTCTATCGCGTTGTTTATTTATTCCATTGCTGCCAAAAAGCAACCAAAATGTCGGGGAGAGTGTAAGATTAAATTTTAATTAAATAGTTTTTATTATTTAATAATAACATTAAATAATATTATTAGTAAATAATAGAAAATAAGACTATGGCCTAACCCTTCTCACACTGAGAAGAAGCCCATGCCCAGCAGTGGGACAGTTTAATACAGTTTTATTATTTAAATAGCTTAAATAGAAGTAAATAGCAGCGATAGCTCAGTGGGGAGACCAACAGACTGCAATGCAGAGGGTCTCGGGTTTGAAGTCACGTCACGCACCTCTGACTTTCGGAAGTTATATGGCTTTTCGAAATTATGTGCGTATTGATTGACAATTATCGCCCGCTCCGTGCCTCGGAGAGGACGTTATGCCGTCGGTCCCGATTGCCACGAAAATCTATGGCAGTCGTTATTGGGAAGTCAGTGCCCTATAATATTCTGACACTGGTCTAGCCTTAGGGTATCGTTAACGGTTGCGTGGGGTTGCGGAGGTCAGGTGGCAGCCGCTCCGTGTAAAAACTGATATCCAGTCAAATCCGGTTAGACTAGAAAAGCCGATCCCAAGTGACTTGGGAATAATAAAGGCTAGGAGAAGAGAAGTAAACTGCAGTCACTGGTAAAAGTGTTTACCAATAGTAGTTTAAAGTTTCAAAATTATGTAATAATAGTGTTTTATAAAAAACTAGCTGACCCAATAGACGTTGTCCTGTACAGACGAAAAAAAAACAAATCTAAACCATTCTCGAATCTGCATGAACACATACAAAAAATTTCATCAAAATCGGTCCAGCCGTTTAGGAAGAGTTTACTTGCAAACACACGCACAGAAGATTTATATAGGTATATAAAGATAAACAACGCGATAAAATCCGTATAAAGTTGTTTAATTCAATATATTACAAGATTTTGCCAGTGGCTACGCTCGTGTTTAAGTACATTTTGTCAATAAATGTATATCTCTCAGGAACAGGCTCTTTTCCTGGATGTAAGGTACCCTATGTCTTTTTCTGTTCCCCTAACAACGTGTATGCAAAATTTCATAATAATCGGTCGAGTAGTTAAGGCGTTAAGCGTAACAAACGAACTCACATTCGCATTTATAATATTTTAGTTAGGATAACTGCACGGATGGCGCAGCGGGTAAACGGTCGCTTCGCTGTTGCCGCTGAAATGTTGTAGGTTCAAATCCGATATAGGATCATTATTTATATGATCTTTGAATGGTTGTTATGAATCTGAGTGTACTTTGTGATCGTTCAATATTTGTTTGTAAAGTTCACAGTGACACAAAGTATAAGAGAATTTTTTTTTATAATATGTTTTGGCAAACGAGCAGACGTATCGCCTAATGGTAAGCGATTACCGCCGCTCATGAACACCCGCAATCCCAAAGGAGTTACAAGTGCGTTGCCAGCCCTTTAAAAAGGAACGTAGGAGGGAAAGGACAAAGGAAAGGATAGGAAAAGGATCGGAGTAACTCCGGCTCTCTCACTCACCGATATGAAACGCAACAGTACGGGTACCGTTACTTCACGCCGGTATTCTGTGAGAGGGTAGTACTACCCCGGTCGATCTGGCCCATTCATGCTGAAACCAGCGAGGATCTACTACCATAATGCGGTTGAAGTCATTTACAAAATATGTTCCAAGCCTAGGTGTATTTTGTGATATTTGTAAAGTCCCTCGCGACTCAGATATTATTATCCTACATCTAATACGATAGTTTAACTATTAAAAATATGATGAAAAAGAATCACCTGAACGAGGGTTTGAACCCTGTACCCGTAAAAGTCCAATGCTTTATCGACAGATCTATATACATAGGCTTTATGAAAAACATATAAAATATACTACATTTTTGCTAAAATAAGGCTGACAGACAATCGTAAGATACCAAATTCGACATCCATCTCGGTCAGTTTATATTATATGTTTCCGTAGAGAAATTCTTACTAGCAAAACGGGGCTTGGAAAGTGGCTAAGTAGCCATAAAAAGCAATCGCCCGAACAGGGATTTAAACCCTGGACCCTTGGATTAAAAGTCCAATGCTCTACCGACTGAGCTACCCGGGCTGTGTATAATCTAACGCAATTACGGAAACAATTGCCTTTTAGTTGATAATGTTACTTAATGCGAGAAAGAAACAAAACAATCTCACGTTCGGCTTTGCCTTCGTTATGTAAAACAACGATGGCAGAACGCACTTCACTACTAATTTCGCGTGTTTTCCCATTTTAAGATGTCTTGACTGTAGAAACCACAAGTTTAGAGTAATTGATATTGTTTGTGAACAAACCCAAGAAACCTCAGACAATAATAAGTCGCAAACCTGTGTTTTAGGATAGAATATGTGTACATAAATTATTAAATGATTAATTGATTATAAAAGCATTGCGTGGCGCCAACTGCCGGCGCCGCTTAATTATTTATTATATTATTACTTTTTATATTATGTTTATTAATATTAGGTATAATTAAATTGATCATTATATGATTTATATAACACATTCAAACATTAGAGGTACTTTGTATTTAATAAGGCAGTTTTGAGGAGTAACGTTATAAAAACCCTTGTGACATTATTATATTTTCATTCGGCTTCTAATCGTTGTGCAATATACTTGTAATTGAGTGTGCGTGTGTGACTTTTATTGGAGCCTATTTCAATCCTTGATTACACATTGCTTTATGAGATAGTGCGGCCTCAAGTTAAACTATTCTTCGGGAACAGTATTTTTCTGGATAGATGGTACTCTACTATATGTCCTACTTTGTAACCCAGACAACGTTTATGCGAAATTTCATGATAATTGAGAAGATAAAGTATAACAAATAATTTAGAGGTACACAGACTTTCTTTCTTATATACCACTTTCAAAATTTAGCTGGTTCCGGTGGACTCCCTGCAGCTACAATTCTATCATATTCCACAACTAAAATTAAAAAATTTGGTAATATCTCCACGAGCTGATTTTTTAAAAATTCTCGTTTCTGAAATTACCACGGTAGGCAGGCTGACCTTTTTTTTTAGAAATTCTTGGGTCTTCACCGAGTGGTATTCCTCAAAACAATTCTTACGAATTGTGAACCCTCATTTTTGTCACGCCAACGTCGACCCCCGTCGAGTCTCCCGTGGACCCCTATGGGTCCACCTGGACCACTTTGGGAACTACTGAAATAAACAAACAAACTCACTTTCGCATTGATCATATTTAGTTAGGATTAGGATTACTTACATTTAACTACCTTACCGTGTACCTTAAAACTAAGATTAACAATTATAATTAAAATCAAGCTAACTTAAGTACCTAAATATTAAATACTAGCTGAACCACGTAACTCAAAAAAAAAATGCCTTCTCAACCTTAAGAAAGGAAGGGAAGGAAAATGACTATTCAATAATTTAAATAATCTTACTCTTTTACATTTAAATATGAACATTGTATATTACTTAATGAACTGTACTCACCATAACACATATACTCAACGATACTTACATCACCAACAATCCCCTTATACATGTACATACTTTTGCTCTTACATACATCTATTATTTAGCTCACACGCATACAAGGCAGCCACTAACAGAGTCATACAATCTGTCATACCGTCTAAATCTCCAATCGTGACTAAGTAGAATAATAAAATTCGATAACTTAGAATTACATAATAATATAGATACTTTTTCTATCTCTGACTCGGCCAAATGCGACATTGATGACTGCCACAGACTTGTTAACAAACCGGAACGTTTTCTAAAATTGGTAAATCAAAACATCAGGAGCGTGTCTTGTAATTTCGCCGGACTGGAAGCCCTATTGGCAAGATCTCGAATAAATTGGGATGTTATTGTATTGACTGAGTGTTGGCTATTAGGAAACTCTAACTTACCCATGCTGCAAGGATACAAAATTTTTTGCACAACCTTAAATATATTACAAAATGATGGCGTAGTAATGTACATTAAAGACTACATCCCTTCAATAGTCGAAGAACCAAAACTTTCAGATGCAAATAGTCTTGTAGCCAACATTTTTCTGGACTCTATAATAATAGCCATATACTGTTCGCCATCATATAAAAATATTTCAGATTTTCTGACCTCATTGAATAACATTTTAACAAAATATTCTAGCTTTAAAACTGTAATACTAACTGGAGACATCAATCTAACATTAGGGGTGAAACTTTAGACGATAACTCTCGGTAGTATTTAAACCTAACAGCATACCATGGCCTACTCCCGGCCCATACTCTACCTACGCGACTAAACAACTGTCTTGATTATATTCTCATGAAATCCAGGGCCCAAGCTCTCACTTATGTTGCACAAACATCGTTGACAGATCACGAAATGGTTTTATTATTCTTAAAAACTAAATACAGCAATAATAATGATATAAAAAGTTCTACAAAAGTTATAGATCACACGGGACTTGCGCTAAGCCTCAAAAACATGGATCTAGGTCCACTTTTCAACACAAATAACGCAAATTTTGCTACCAACTTTTTGACAGCATCTATAGCTAAATCCATTATGTGCAATTCTAAAATGATCACACATTCAAAGAGGAAAGTTATTATCAAACCCTGGATTACCCCTGGTCTGTTGAGGTGCATACGCAACAGAGATAACCTACATAAAAAGGCAAAAAGATATCCTAAAAATGAGACTATCACGACGACATAAAAACGTTACCGTAATTTCTGTAATAATTTACTAAAATATATTAAACTAAGTTATGAAAGAAACGAACTCGGTAAGGCTAAACATAACTCTAAGCTTTTATGCAAATCTATAAATAATTTTACAAATAGACAGAAAGCTAAAATCACGGCAAATGCCTTAGTTAACAATAAATCTAATCCCGAGGACCAAGTAAATAGTGTGAACGAATTTTTTGTTAATGTCGGTAAGGATCTAGCCGAAAATATAACAACAAAGCATATTGCTGGTTCTGTCATAAACGACAAACTTGTCCCTAATAATAACTATAGCTCTCTTGTGCTATTGCCAACCGATGAACGTGAGGTAGATAATCTTATCACATCATTAAAAAGCGAAGCCTCAGGTTGTGATGATATTAGCGCTAGGGTCCTCAGGTTGCATAGAAATGTTCTTGTGCCCCCTCTCACTTATATATGCAATCTAGCTCTCAGTAATAGCACGTTTCCGAATTCATTTGAAAAAGCCCTAATTATCCCAGTTCACAAAGGAGGACCTAGAGACCGTATTGACAACTATAGACTTATATCGATACTTCCGTCGATGTCTAAAATCTTGGAAAAAGTCATGAATACAAGACTCCTTAAATATTTAGAAACAAATAAGCTATTGTCTTCTTGCCAGTACGGTTTCCGCACTGGAAAATCCACCGCAGATGCAGTTCATGCTCTTACCGATTATGTTTTTAGTAGTCTCGATGGGAACATGAAATGCATAGCCATCTTCCTTGACTTGGCCAAGGCGTTCGACACGGTCTCAATCCCAATACTGAAGCAGAAGCTGGACCATATTGGTGTTAGAGGGAAACAGCTGGAACTGTTTTGCAATCTTCAACTCACCAACGAAAAAATTGCTACATTCGCGGATGACTCTGTTCTAATGTTTAAGGCCCTAACATGGGAAGATGTTTTCATCCACGCTCAAACTGGCTTTAACACTGTCACGGAATGGCTTCACGACAATATAATACTGACATTACATATCGAGAAAACCAAATTCATGACTTTCACAAAACGAGGTAGTCCACCAAACCTCCCGTGGAGTATTGTGGCTCATTACTGCGCAAAGCCCCGTATCTTAAACTGCCAGTGTGTTTGTCCAAAGTTGCAGAATGTAAATAGTATAAAGTATCTTGGCGTACTTATCGATCACAACCTATTTTTTATCGGACATATTGAACTTCTTTCTTCACGAATGCGTAAACTTATGTATGTTTTGAAGAGCCTGCGGGGAATAGCTGACAGTGCTACTATTAAAATGGTGTATATGGCGCTTTGCCAATCACTGCTGATATATTGTATCACATTCTGGGGCGGTACCTATAAGACTGTTCTCATAAAGTTAGAGAGAGCACAAAGAGCAGTACTGAAAAGTGCATTCACTCTCCCATTTCGTTTTCCCACAGTGGAACTATACAGAAAATGCTCCGTGCTTTCAGTTCGTCAGCTATTTGTACTGTTCGCATCTCACAGCACGTCGAATTATATTTCGACCCTTCCGTGTTGGCCAAACGACGGAAGTTTAGTGTATGCACGACCGCCACTTGTTCATCTTTCTCCCATAGATCATTTTCCTTTATAGGTGGATATCTATATAATAAATTAAACAAGAACTTAAATATATATCCTAAAACTAAAATAAGTGCAAAAGAAGCTGTGTCAAAATTCTTACTTACCTTATATTATGAACAAACCGAAAACTTACTAAAAGTACAACATTAATAAATATCATGATTAATAATTAATATAATAATATGTATGTGCTCACACACACACACACGCACACACACTCTCACACACACACACACACACACACACACACACACACACACACACACACACACATACACACACACCTTTATTCTCTTGTTTGTTTTAATTTTTTTTAATTTTTTGTTTGTATTATTTTCATTCTCCATAACTGTAAATTTTGGAACATCAATGTAAATTTGAAATGAGGCCTGGTTATCCATCACACAGGTTTTTAACCTAGTTTGGAAACCAGTCTCCCACTACTATGTCATCAAAATAGTGTATACTTATTTTTGTCAACTGGGAGAAATAATAAATAAATAAACTTCGTCTGCGTCACATTAGAGAATTTAACCCGTTTTTACAACATTTTTCATTGATGCTCCGCTCCTATTGGTCGTAGCGTGATGTTATATAGCCTATAGCTTTCCTCGATAAATGGGCTATCCAACACTGAAAGAATTTTTCAATTCGAACCAGTAGTTCCTGAGATTAGCGCGTTCAAACAAACAAACAAACTCTTCAACTTTATAATATTTGTATAGATTAGCTAAACTCAGCCTCGTTCCGTTATGGCTCGATCCGATATTCATTAGTATGGAACTATGGATGTAATTTCCGTATCCGCAAGAATTTCGTAATAAAAAGTATATAAAAACACTTTTATATATAAATGCAACATTGTGTTAAAATTTCAAGTCAATCCATTGACTTCTTTTTGAGTTTTGCAGACACATACATATGTAAGATGAATTTTTATATATAAATGTGCTTACAAGATATATTTGAACTAAAAGGAGTAATCGCCCGAACAGGGATTTGAACCCTGGACCCTTGGATTAAAAGTCCAATGCTCTACCGACTGAGCTATCCGGGCTTTACATAAATAAAATAAATAGATAGCCACATATGCTCAGTGGCTAAGATTGCACATTTATGGACTACCGTGAAGTTTAAAGTTCGATTTGTATGTTAAATAGACATTATTTAAATTTTTTTGTTCAATTAATTTTACTAGCAATACGGGAAGTGGTAAATGTACGCCGGCGATACAAAAGAATCGCCCGAAACGATTTGAGCCCTGGACTCTTGCATTAAACGTCCAATGCACTACTGACTGAGCTATCCGGGGAGTAGTAATTTGTAATAGGCAGCAGTATGGCATGAGGACGCATACACTTACACTTTGTGACTTATGGAAAGGTAGTTCGTGACTCGATGTACTAAACGCGTCGATAGAATTTTATAGTTGAAAAATATTGAACTCATTATGACGTGGCAAATGATTTTTCTGGTATAGAGTCTCTATTTGTTGTCAAACCACTACGAGAAATAATTCAGCTTGTGTATCTTTATATAAAGTTGCTGACGATTCGGACACAATATATTCGGACACAGTGTCCAAATTGAGACACATTTTAATCTATACTAATATTGTATAGCTGAAGAGTTTCTACTGGTCCGAATTGAATTTTTTTAGTGTTGGCTAGCCTATTTATCGAGGAAGGTTATAGGCTATATAACATCATGCTATAACCCACGGGAGCGGCGCAGTAATCATAAATGCGAGTGAAACCGCGGACACATCTAGTTTGAATATATTTTAACTGAAAATTTAAATTATTGAAGCTGTTTGGTACAATCAGATAAAAAAGGTTTAAAATATAATATGTGGAAATAAAGCGATACTAAAACTAACCATGGCATTTTAACCATGTTTTGTTGTAAACTAACCATATGCACAAAAATTTAGGACGAAAAAGGAATAATTTAAAAAGAGGGACGAATGAGAAACATTTTTGAACGTAAGGGCAAATGCGGAACAAACCCAGATATTTTCTATAATTTAAGGTATCGTTAGAAGTTTTTATCTGACTGTACAAAATAGCTTTTTTATTGGTGTCCGAATCATCAGTGAAAATATATTGAAATTAAAATGTGTCAATTCGGACACTGTGTCCGAATATATTGTGTCCAAGTCGTCAGCAACCCTTTAAGTGTTCGATATAAATATTTATATTATTATTTGTCGGCTTCGACGCCTCAGTTCGCGGGTTCACTTCCCGCAGAAGTCAAATATTTATGTGCATGAACATGGATGTTTGTCTTGGTCTGGGTGTTTCTACATACCTATAATATGTCTCGATTTACAAAAAAAATATATTTTTATGTTTATCCATTGTCTAGTACCTATAGTACAAGCTCTGCTAAGTTTGGACTAGATGGAGATGTGCGTAAAAAAATTAATATAAAAATATCTACATAATTGTACTTACGCCTTAATTGAACTGGGGGTGCGGTATAGCTATCGTACTGAAGTGTCTTTAACAAGAATATTACATTAATGAAGTTTATACTCCGCCTTTGTTAGTTCTCCGACACTCCATGATATCATAGGAAACACTCAACATGCAATCAATAAACCGGTGGAGCAATTAGGAGTGGTCATCATTCTAACTAATATTATAAATGCGAACATGTGTGTTTGTTTGTTACGCTTTCACGCCTAAACTACTCGACCGATCATCATACGTGCAATCATGGAGTCAGTGGCGTAGCGTGGATGTAAACCGTTGCGGAAGAAAATTTTGCTGACCTCTTTTTTAGGTATTTCAATTTAAAAGACTATATAATCTACACGTGAAGCAAAAACTTTGTGCCTCTTTTTACGAAAATTGTGCGGACGGAGGAGTATGAAATTTGACAAAGTTCAAGTTTATATGGAGAAGGAGGGGCGAATCCTAATATTAATATAAAACTAGCTGATCCCGCGCAACTTCGTCTGCTTCATATAAGAGAATTTTCCCCGTTTTTAGCAACATTTTTCATTGCTGCTTCGCTCCTATTGGTCGTAGCGTAATGTTATATAGCCTATAGCCTTCCTCGATAAATGGGCTATGCATTACTAAAATAATTTTTCAATTCGGACCAATAGTTCCTGAGATTAGCGCGTTCAAGCAAACAAACAAACTCTTCAGCTTTATAATATTAGTATAGATATGCATTAGAAATACATTAAATTAATGAAAAACCTTTACACGCACACAACCATGCATTTGACACACGTAGACGTACTATTCTTCGTAATTATGGTTACATATCAATAAAATAATTTGTTTGACAATTATTATTGTCTAATTTTTAGCAAGAACAGTCCTCATTATTGTTTATTGTTCTTCTTCCTCAGTCATCAACTCATCATTAACGTGTATTGTACACATTCCTCTCGTTCGTCATTATTTCCCCCTCTTCTATGGAGACAAATTTAAAAGGCCGATAACGCACTTGTGACTTCTCTGGTGTTGCAGGAGTCCATGGGCGGCGGTAATCGCTTACCATCAGGCGATTCTTCTACTCATTTGCCACATATACCTACCGTAAAAAGAGCATTCTTTGTGTCCGTTGTTTAAATGTTTGTAAAGATCCACGCGATATAGGATTAAATGCAGGGGTTTCTTTTATATAATTAAAATAAATAAATATTATTTATATGAGCAAAAATACAGCGATAGCCTAATGGGAGACTCTTGGAGAAATCTGCGAATGATGTGTTCGCTCATGGTCATACATATATACTCTAAACAAAACCCTTAAACATGGGATGTTTCGGGGTGAGTATCGACCGGGGAAGCAATAAACTCACCCCTAGGCAAGGGTTAAACGATGACATTTAGTTGTTTTGTAAAAGACTAATCAAGCGAAACAGTGTAGAGAATTAACTAACGTGATGTTATAGGGTGTGGCAAGCAAGGTTAAGCTACATTGTCAATGCGAGTTTTTCGATTATAGATGTTTTACATAAATCTTTACTATAATATAATAAAGCTGAAGAGTTTGTTTGTTTGTTTGCTGATCCGAATTGAAAAATTATTTTAGTGCTGGATAGCTCATAAAGCTCATAAAGCTATAGGCTATATAACATCACGCTACGATCCACGGGGGCGGCGCAGTATTCAAAAATGCGGGTGAAACCGCGGCCACATCTAGTAATTTATAAAAATAATAATATAATACCAGCCCTGTTTTAAATTGTCCAACATTTGGGCACGGGCCTCTTCTCAGCGTGAGATGGTCTGTCCTCGGTCCTCTTATAGTGCGGGTTGGCAGACTTTACATATCTTCGAGAACATTAAAGAGAACTCTCAGACATGCAGCTTTCCTTACGATGTTGTTTAGTTAAAGCAATCGATGATTAACTATTCAATACGCACATAAATTCGAAAAGTCAGAGATGCGCGCCTTACAATCGAACTCGAGACCTCTGCATGCCATTCTAACGATGTCTCACTATGCTATCGATGCTAAAAACAGTACCAAAAACTATTTTTAGCCGTGGCATGTGTACAGACATGGTCATGGCATCATGACAGCTTTAAATAGCTTATAGAGCAATGTGAATAAATTACCCCTTGCACTTTTCTATAGCCTGACAACGTATTAATTAAATGACAACGCTAGATCCTGCTCTGGAACATTTAAGAGTTTACAACAAGTGTACATTTAAGAAAATAACGCAATTATTAATTGAATCTTTTCATAATGAATCACTTTTCTCTAGATAATGCAATCACTTAAGCAAAAATGAGGGGTCAACCTCTGAATGAGAGATAATAAGCTGTAAACTCGTATACACCTTCATTTAGGTGTTCTAAAAGTTGTCTCTAAAATCTTGTAAAATCTTGTCCTGCGCTGTGAGTTATTCAAGGTCACAAAAATCAGTTTCTTCGATTATCTCGCTTCAATGATGTTAGCATTTGTTATAAAAATTGTATAGAATAAAATTTGCAACTATTGTAATTCTGATTAAAAAAAAAATCGTATCTACTTACAACCGTTTTTGAGATAGACGGCGAAGAGTCCGCATCGCTCAGCCATATTCATTGTAATGCAAGGTCAACCGTGAATCTAACTGAATAATACTTTGTATAAAGTTGTTTGTTACTTTGTATTGTTATATTTATTAATAAATATAATAATATCACATTATATTTAATAACATTTTGCATATATCTTATATTTTTTATTGATAATACTTACCTACTTTGTGTAATATATTATGTCGCATTACGTTACAAAACGAAAACTATTAATACGAAACAGAGATACTCAATAGTCAATAAATATATTGAGTATTTAGTATCTCTGTTTCATATTAATAGTTTTCGTATAACGAAACGTTGTTGTTGCGTTAATTATCTCAAATTGTACTCAAGTCGTACGAGGCTGTATGGTCCGAGTTACCCTTGCCTGCTCAGTTTTCTAGAAGGAAACTGAGTAAATAGAAACGAAATTATATCAAATCGTGTTTATTAAAATAAATTATTGTACTTCGCAAACTGAATTCGCTTATCGCCGTTTGCGTTAGCGCTTGCCAACTGGGTACTGCACAATTATTACAAGGAATTGTACCTAATCCCGCATCTATCATTCTGATCATAGCAGAATTTTCTCGTAACGACAATACTACTACATAATTGTGTATATATGTATATTTGGCGGCCTCGATGGCGTAGTGGTTATTGTAACCGAGTGCCACGCGTGAGATCGCGGGTTCGATTTCCGCTCAAGTCAAATATTTGTGTATGTCTCTGTATAGGTAATATTTACGTATTTACAAAAAAGGTATATATGTTTGTTTATCCATTGTCTAGTACCCATAGTACAAGCTCTGCTTAGTTTGGGCTAGATGGTGTTGTGTGTATGTGATAAAATATTATTATATTATTTGTATAATAAATTGTTCATAATTTATACTAACTTACTAACAATTTAGTTTCACAATTATTTGTAACTCTAACCTATAAATGTCATGTTATTCATTTTAGATTTCATTAAAAACCGCAAGTTCCAGAAGTATTTAATTTTGTTTCTAGTTATCAGTAACAAAGTAGGAAAAATAGGGTGGTATGCTTGTAAGCCGCTTATTATTTGTAGGGCAAAGTTCTATACAATGTCCTTTCATACCTATGTAATAGTTTCTAACATAACCTAATACATATTTGGATGTCTTAAAGGCAAAAGATGATGAAAGTTACCACTAAAGTTACCCGTCAGTCATTAGCATGAAGCCAATTTGGGCGCGTCAGGAAGTAAGCGTTGACGGGTCGTGAGACTAGCGCTAATGTTCTGGAATATTCCACGACAATCAATACTTTGCTGTCATTCTGCGGCGAGAGCCTAATGGATAAGACATTGGACTTGCGATCGAGAGGTCGCAGGTTCGAATCCCACCCAATGCACTACTGACGTGAACCCACTCCTGATACAAGCATGTTAGCTTAGCTGGAGGGGTTAACAAGAATATTAGTCATTTGAAACCCAAATTTCTAGTAATATTTTTAATTTTAACAGAAATAAAAACACATTTACCTGACAGAATAGAATAGAATAGAATAGAATTTATTTGCTAGAAACATCGTACAAAGGTGTTACATATATTTTAGATCGACATGTTTCGCCGGCACAGCGGCATGCAAATCTTATTATTTTAATCATTACTACATTACATTAATAACAAATCTAATGAAATTAAACAGTCTCAAGAAAACTATATATATATATTAGTAAACGGCTAAGAAAACACATAATTGACAACATCAATTGATAATTCTTACTTATGCTTATACTTCAGGGCAAAGTCGAGACTAAAATATTTGCACGGATACTTTACAAAATACTCATTAATAGAATAAAAACTTTCCTGCAACAACCATTTTCTTAATTCAATACAGAATTTTCTAAAAGGCAGTTGAGTAATTATTTTTGGCAAGGCATTGTATATCAAAGGAGCCATATAGACATCATCCCTAAAAAAGGCCAAATCGTGTCTTGGCAATGATTACTGATAGGCTTGATTCTCTTTACATGAATCATTGCTCCAGGATTCATGTATAGAGAAAATAGCAGCAAATGTAATGTTTACTTTCTTTAGTTTTAAGTATACCTACTAACATTAGTTTATAAGTAACTAACATTTTTTGTATGGGTTTACGTTGCCTGATTAAAGAAAATTATTATAATTATTAAATCCCCCGAAGGTGTAAGCTGTGTTTAAGTTGTCATCTCGCCATTGCTGGGCCGAATCATCAATCGAATGTGGGTTCAAAATCTGTGTGATCCACCTATGATTGTTCCGTAGTGCGGGAGTTACCCGAAGACAATACTTTACTTTCTTAATTAAAATTAAAAAAAGTGTTTTGTTTTCGGGTTTAAAAGGGGCATGCCAAGACGCTTTAGTCATTCAGGCCCACAGTGCACACCTATAAAGGCAGATAATAATAGTAAGCAATGGCAATAATTAATTAGCATAAAAAGTGATTTACAAAAACTTGGCATTTTAAAGTTATCAAATCTTCATACAACCAATACAATTAATATTAAATATGTGCTTTATCATTTTATATATTATTTTAATTTATTTATGAAATAAAACAGAATACATTGCAGCTTTATAGCTTATAGGTAAAAGTCGTCGATATTAACCGCAATAAATAAATACTAACCGTCACAATGGAGTTGCAAAATAAGCAATAATATTGACATTATTTACGTTTTCCGGCGTCATACAAGTTAGAGATGGTGTTGCCATAATAAACACAAAACCTCGATACATCGATTAGACATTACTTTAAGTTAATCAAAGCAATCAATTCAAAACCAAAGATAAAAATAAAAATAATTATTAATTATGTATTACCTTTGTATAAAAAATTTAATTAACGATTAAAATAATAGATATTTTATATAGCAATGGTAAATTACTATTTTGATTAATTACCTGTCAACATATTTTGTGTAAAGGCAACATTTTCACGTTAATGTACTTAATTGCAACTTCCATTACATAGTTTAGTTGTTTTCTTGTTTAATATTATTAGAAAATATTACCGACTTGTACAGAATAATATATATCAAGGAAGATATAGAATAAATATTAATATATTTTTTAGTATTGCCAATTTCTTGTGCACCTCTGTGCCTAATACTGGCATGCCCCTTTGTGTGATCCACAAATGGTTGTACGGAGTCTGGCTGTTCTTTGTGTACGTTGTTTGATTGTTTGTAAAGTCCACCACGACACATAGGTATGTTTATTATAGAGCAGAATTTTATTGCCTTTTAAAATAAAATAAAACATGTTTCGGAATAAGGCCACGTTTTTTATATTAGCCTAGCGTTGGACTGCTACGCAGCGGTCTCGAGTTCGATCCCGAAGCTTGCACGTCTGACTTTTCTAAGTTACGCTCGTATTAAATAGTTACTTATCGCTCGCTTTAACGGTTAAGGAAAACATCGTGAGGAAAACATGTCTGAGAGTTCTCCATAATATTAACCGTTATAGTGAGATTAGGTCATAAGCCCCGCTCGCGCCGCCGCGCGCCGTGCGGATTGGTAGACTTTACATAACTACGAGAACATAATGTAGAATTCTCGTACATGCATACCTCACGATGTTTCCGTTCTCCATAAAAGCGGGAATAATTAACCATTTAATGCGCAAATAACTTCGAAAAATCGAACTTAAGACCTCTCCATTGCAGTTCAACGGTCTCCAACTAGGCCATTAGGGAGCCTAAAGCTTAAGACTGCGCCGAGCGTAAGACGCGGTTGGACTGAATGACAGTATGTAAGCCTTTGAACCTTATGTAAGCCTTATGTATCCGTTTTTATGTGGATTATACAAAGCCCGGATAGCTCAGTCGGTAGAGCATTGGACTTTTAATCCAAGGGTCCAGGGTTCAAATCCCTGTTCGGGCGATTCTTTTTATTGCTTTGCACTTTCTAAAGTCCGTTATGATAGTCAGAATTTCTTCACAAGAATATGTATTTAATATTGTCTTATCCATGTTCATAGGTAGACTAAGATGGTAGTTGTCTCAATGTTCTAAAGTGTAGTTATTTCAAAGTACCCGAACATAATTTAATCCGTATAAAGCAGTTAGATTTCAAAAATATGTAGTGGTTGTTTGCCGACATTTTATAACGTTTTCTGCGGCGCATATAAGAGCCATTCATGATGAAGTATCATAAGATTAATAAATATCTAACTATTTCATCATTATTTTTTGAATGGCCAGTTTGAATTTTATGTTTTTATTTTATGTATAGTTGCTTTTATTTTTGCCACTATGGTTTGTGTTAAATTTACAAAAACAACAACCACCGTTTTTCTTAAAATATAAATCAATTTGCATTTTGTAGAGAAACACGAAGTAAGGTGTAGGAAATAAACGGCAAAAAGAAAAAGTGGTGCGGTATACATCGGTATCTCCCTCGGACAACTGCATTTAAATAGCGGTGACGTTATAGTTTGTATCGTGCATCCTTATTCTATCATTTGACAAATACCCCTACTACCAGATTTGAAGCGCTCGTATCTTATTTGTTTGAACAGATTTTAAAATATCTTTGTATTTTGGGGGTTGGGCAGTGTAACTATTTGACTAAAATCTATCTTTTCTGCTCTATTGCATTTTAACTGTTCTACAAGGGATAATGTTATATTTTATTGCATAAGTTTGCAAACAAGCAGACGAATCGCCTGATGGTAAGCGATTACCGCCGCCCATGGACACTCGTAACCCCAAAGGAGTTACAAGTGCGTTGCCAGCCCTTTAAAAAGGAATGAAGGAGGGAAAGAACAAAGGAAAAGATAGGAAAAGGATCAGGGTAACTGGGCCTCCGGCTCCCTCACTCACCAATACGAAACGCAACAATACGGGTACCGTTACTTCACGCCGGTATTCTGTGAGAGGGTAGTACTACCCCGGTCGATCCGGCCCATTCATGCTGAAACTAGCGAGGATCTACTACCTTTTGATGTTGATCCGACTTTGTTTTGAGACCAATAGAAAAGCGTTCCTATCGCGACGTTTTTGTGTTAGTAATATACCTTCTTTTATGTATATACCTATTTATTTAAATCATAGATGTGTCTTAACCGTACTAAGACCTGAAGAAAAAGAGTCCACACTAAAAAGACTGAGCTCAAATTTTATGTATATTTAATTTATTAGTACGCTTTACTAATTTAAATATAGTATTTAACTGCGGTATATGTTAAAAAATATTTCGCCCGAACAGGGACGACTGTCAACACACGTACAAAAGAATTATATATATAAAGATAATTCAGATGTCATGTTGACATTGTGTGTCGGATGACAACTACAGAAAGGTTATTTAAAGTAGTAGGATCTATGATTTAAATGTTTAACAATAAGAGAAAATCAACAAAATTCTAAATATAACAAAAGCATGCAAAAATACTAATCCCGCCCGAACAGGGATTTGAACCCTGGACCCTTGGATTAAAAGTCCAATGCTCTACCGACTGAGCTATCCGGGCTGCGTAGAAAATATCCAAATGAATGAACTACGAAATAAAATAAGCCGGCGAGCGTGTATAAGGAATGTGATGAAAGTGAATGAAGCCAGAGAAGTGTGTCAGGATCGTAGCAAATAAAAATCCGTAGTCTCTGCCTACCCCACTGGAAAACAGGCGTGAATCTATGTACCTATGTATGTATATATGTAAAAAACTAACTGCCTCCGTGGCGCACTGTGAGCTGGATTTCGGCTTTCATAGACCTCCAATCAATAGGTAATCTCGAAGGCGGTGACTTTTATGCCTGCATATGTTTCGGCAGACCAAATACATACTCCAAAATTGTATCATTATATTACAGACTTATAAACGGTGCACTGAGAAATTTTTATTAAAAAAGTTGTATGGAGATTGTAAATTAAAAATATATATCTCCGGTCTCGCCCAATTGGCCCTAATTATTTTTCAGAGAGTCAATCTTTGAATTATTTGGATTTTTTTGATATATTGCATAATAAGACCAGAGGTGCAAAGCCCTTTTTTTTAAATAATTAAAATTTTCTTTGTATTTTATCAAATATAACCTTTATGCCAGCTTGGCATTTATAAATAGCGATAATAGATCACGAAAATATCCACACCGTCCTCATAGCAGCCGAGGCGATGTTGAGGTCTCTACTTTGACGGCCTCAGAAGGTAATTTTTCACGCCCCACTTAAAGGACCCAGGATTGAAACACGTGCCTTGGCAAAAAATTCAATGCCTTGATCGTTCGGCAGTCCCTTCTCAAACTGAGTAGAAGCCCGTGCCCAACAGTGGGACAGTGTAATACAGGGCTGATATTAAAGGATGCATCTAGTTGTATGTTAACACGATGCATCGCACTTGTGTTCCAACAAACAAACGCAAATTCAATTTCAAACTTTCTTGCATTCCATAATGTACAAAAGATCCTATAGTTAGGTTCGGTAACCAATTATGGGCCCCGGACACAGCAACAGTAGGTGAGAGGAAGAGCAGTAACCTCTAAAGAAATTGCTTAATAAGTTGTAAAATGAAGGTTTATAAAGTTTATATTGGTAGTTTTATGCGTTATTTGGTACATTTACTGAAAGTAGCGGCGATACCCTAGTGGGTAACCGTTGAACTGCCACGCAGAGGTCTCGAGTTCGAACTCTAGGCGCACGTCTCTGACTTTCCGAAGTTAAATGCGTATTAAATAGTTAATTATCGCTCGCTTCACCGGTGAAGGAAGACATCGCGAGGAAATACATGTCTGAGAGTGCTTTATAATGTTCTCGAAGACATGTGAAGTCTGCCAACCCGCACTGGGCTAGCGTGGTGGACTATGACCTAACCCTTCTCACACTGAGAAGAGGCCCGTGCCCAGCAGTGGGACAGTTTAATACAGGGCTGATATTATTGAGTACTTTTAAGCCAAAAGTGCGTATATGTTACAGTGCGGTTTTTGCTATGTTTGTAAAAGTTCGCTAAGTTTTATGTGCACATTATAAAATTTGATCGCACGGATGACGTTGCGGTTTAACTGCCTCTGTGTTGAGTGTTGTGAGTTAGAATCCCACACGGGACAAAACTTTGTGTGATCCACAAATGGTTGTTCCATGTCTGGATGTTCTTTGTATCCGTTGTTTAAATGTTTGTAACGTCTTCCGTAACACAGGAATTATTCCTTGTACAGGATTTGTAAAAAAAATTACAACTCCCGCTTTAATGAATACATTGGCGCCAAACTTATTGCCCCGGCGGTCTGCGTTCTGCGGTCGAGTTCCTCTTTGATAATATACAGTTTCTCTTTGACCGCCGCGGTCTGACTGCTTTTATGCGTGTATGATTCAAAGACATACATCACAGTGAACGCGGAACGCAGAATTCGGAACTCTGACCGCTGACCGCCCGCAGTGTGGCCGGGCGCCTTAAGTCGTAATGAGTGTACACTTAGTTTGCAAATAAATTATTATGATTATGATTTTGATCGGCCAGGGATAAACATTTTCGTGGTCTACAGATATTTTATCGCCTCGGCTGTGTTTTACGTAAGACTGTATTTTAATCTGCAAATCTTGGAAAAAACATTATTAATATTAAAACTAATTAATCTAATATATATTTACAAACGTATTAAAAAAGATAACATAATTATAAAAACACTAATAATTTTAATACTAAATATTTACAAAAATAGCAGACTAAGATGGTAGTTGTCTCAATGTCTCCCCGTGAACATGGCTGCTGTAAAGCAACCGAAACGTCGGGGCAAAGTGTAAACCTAAATTAATAGTTTTAATTAAATTAAATAGCTTAAATAGTAGTCAAGTTCAATAATAATAGTGTTAGAGTTTCAAAATTATGTAATAAAAGTGTTTAAACTAAAACAAACAACGCGACAAAATCCGTATAAAGTGTTTAATTTCAATGTTAAATTACTCATAAATAAAAAAATAATTATTTTGTTGTTAAAAACCCATTGTATCTGGCACCAGTGCTGACACTCAATAGATTAAATGAATACCACTGCTAATTTGATGTTTGTCTCCAGGTTTTGTCCATCGGTCTTCATCTACCTGGGGCTGGTGGTGCCGGCGATATGGCTCCTCGAACTGCACAAGGTGGATCTGAGACTGCAGACGAAGATGAGCAACATGACTTTTGTGGAGGTAATTATGTTTGTATGTCCTTAATGACTTCCCAAGCTACAATGTTTTCCGTAATATTTAAACATAAGATTCTTCTCAAAATTCTAATAGACTGTAAAGCTCACTTCGAAAGCAAGCAATTGAATTCGTAGTTTAATAGTGAGGAAAATCGACAGTTGAAACGGGAGTTTCTCTACAGAGTACTGGATTTACTAGCTTAAAAGTCTGTGTATAATAGTACCTAATCTAGGCATCAATGTAAGGGACTCCATTGTGATTAGGGTTGCCACATTTATTTTCAACAATAAAGTACATTAATGACTATCTGAGGTAAAAAATAAAGTACAAGCTCTGAAAATAAGGTATTATTTATTTTACCTGCTTTTTTGTTACTGTATTTTTGTTGATGTTAGTAACATTTAAAAAATATTTATTATCAAGGAACGTCTTAACCGCATCTTTACAAAATATGTCCATATTGAGGTAATATTGTCTTATGTTTACGCGAATGTTATACATTGAAATTAAACACTTTATACGGATTTTATAGTTTAGTCCTGTCAAACGACATTTCGTATTCTGAAATCGCTAAAAGTGACAGGACTAAACTAAATTTTAGAGATTTTTAGCTAAGATAAGAGAATTTTGTGACAACTGAATTGGCACCATTGCCGTTCTACAAGCTAAGACTAAATGTACCTACATGCTGTGCTCGTTAACGACGCACTACTGACACATTAAACGCAGCTATTGAGACAGGCACTTAAACTTCCTAAGCATTTTTTTTAAAAGGACTACTTCTTCTCGCTAGCCTTTATTATTTCCAAGTCACTTGGGATCGACTTTTTTAGTCTAACCGGATTTAAATGGATATCAGTTTTTACACGGAGTGGCTGCCACCTGACCTCCACAACCCGAAGGCTAACGATACCCTAAGGCTAGACCAGTGTCAGGATATAATAGGGTATTGAGTTCCAATAACGACTGCCATAGATGTTCATGGCAGCCGGGACCGACGACTTAACGTGCTCTCCGAGGCACGGAGCAGGAGATAATTGTCAATCAATACGCACATAATTTCGAAAATTCATATAACTTTCGAAAGTTAGAGGTTCGCGACGTGGGTTCGAACCCGAGGCCCTCTGCATTGCAGTCTGTTGGTCTCCCCACTGAGCTATCACTGCTTGCTGAACGGACTACTCTCCCTCTAGAAATACTTCTTGTTTCGCGTGGGTTCAAACATTCAGACAACGGACACAACGAACATCCAGACTCGGAACAACCATTTGTGGATCACACAGATTTTTGTCCCGTGTGGGATTCGAACCCACAATACACGGCGCAGTGGCAGCGGCAAGGCGACCACTTAAACCGCTACACCATCTGTGCAGAGTGCGAAGAATGTAGTGATATAAGTTGCCTTGTTCCTGCCACTGTGATATACAGGCCGATTGTAAAAAACTGGACATATTGAAGGAGGGTATTCGGTACTCGATGCTGGACGCGAATATCTAAAAAAAAAGGTACTTAAAATTTGATAAGTTATCCAATAAAAACTTAATGTGCGCTCTCTTGTGCATATACTAAAGCTAAACAAAACCTCCGCCCCCACCTCGCTACCGCGCCCCGCATTCTCCCGAATTTGCACCCCACCCGTGCTTTTCTTATCAAATGTCATTAGCCTTGGTAGCAGCTGTGTGCGACGCGCGCAGTGTCCACATTTTATGGATATTTCATAAAAGAATTCATAAAGGTTTTCTTTACAAAGATTTTATTTTTATTATTTTTTATTTGTTACGTCTGACCATAAATTATCGTGTCCTTAAATATGTACAATGTTTAACCAGTTACACTGTAGGTTGGATCGCCATATTTGACAAATATATGTATGATCTATAAGTAGTCGTTGCGAGACTGACCCCGGTTTCTGAATTGAAAAAAGTAGCAAATCTCAGCTGATTATTCTTGAATACAACTATTTATATTTACAAACGTATTAAAAAAGATAACTTATTACAAAAACACAAATAATTATAATACTAAATATTTACAAAAATGGTTCAGGCATCGTAGAATTCTTCAGCATCGCTGTCAACTGGTAACGTGCCCAGAAGACTGGCAGCATTGCCACGTTGAATGGCAATGCTGATTCTTTGGGCCAAGAAAAGACCAGCCTTCTGAACACGCGAAACGTCGATCAGGCGTACAAAATACGAGTGCTCGGACCCCATGAACTTCTTAAATATGTTTTACAGAATTGAAATCCATCAAACCGCTATTAACTGAGCATTTTTTAAATATATGATGTTCAAATACCTACTCATGTTTTATCACAGTAGTCCAATGGTCTCCCATTAGTCTATCACTGCTGTTGCTGTTGGTAAAATGTCGGCGTAATTCTAAGGTATAACATATTTCTTTGTCCACAGACAGAGATCCCAATACCTGGCGCGACGAAGATCCCCACAGACATGTGGGTGACTCTCATCGAACAGTTCCTGATGCTGACCCTCATCGTAGGCAGGTGGCTCCTGCCTAAAGGAGACCTCACGAGGGATCAGCTCAGCCAGTTGCTTCTGGTTTATATCGGTAAGTTTTTGAAGGAAAGAGAAGAAGAAAGAAAGAAAATTAATTTATTTGACAAAGAAAAATACAAAAATAACAAATTAAATAATAATAAAATTTTGCCAAATGGGACCTAGTTCAGCATATGCCAGGCTAAGAAAGCCTGGCGCTGGTTTTCAACTAGATCCCTTTGGTGACTGCACTGAAGGGAAAACTTCTTTAGGCACGTTGAGCACCTTTTGGGTGAACAAAAATCATGGAACTTGCGTCATCGTCACCGAACGCTTTCCATGAGCTATATGTATTCTGTGTATATGTGTGTACTTTTTGAAACAAAGTTTAACATATTGAGTGGTAGCGGGACACCGGCGGGCAGAAACAATAGGTTTTCAATTATCTCTGATTTTCAACGTTGTAAATGTGAGTTTGTTTATTACGCTTTCATGCACTACACAACCGATCATCATAAAATTTCGCATACACGTTGTCAGGGCACTAGAAAATTCTATAGGATACCTGTTACTTACCTAACGGCACCAATATTTATGGAAGTCAAGCCACAGGCCAAATATAGTTTTGTATACATTTTAGTTTTGTGCACTCCTTCTTCATATAACTTTAACTATTTTCTATTCTACCACATACACGCAACACCATCTAGCCCAAACTAAGCAGAGCTTGTACTATGGATACTAGACAATGGATAAACATACATATGTACCTACATACACTTTTATTTTTGTAAATACCTCAATACTATACATAGAAATACCCAGACCAATACAAACATCCAAGTCCATACACACAAATCTTTGACTTGTGCGGGAATCAAACCCGCGACCTCAGGCGTGGCAGTCGGTTACACTAACCATTACACCAGCGAGGCCGAAAGGTTTTCTTTTCACGTATTTATATAAAGATACTACATTTGAAGCCTGTATCCCCGAACAAGTAGGCTTGAGGTGTATTAAGCCCAGTGGCGTAGCGTAGTGGAGGCGGCAGGGGCGGCCCACCCCGGACGGCACTTTTAGGAGGCGGCAAAATTTTGCAATATTTAATAATAATACCTTGTAAATATTAGAACTGTGCAACACAATATTGATGACTGTTTTTGCCGAAAAGTTCTTTAGAATTACTGAAAAATATAATCTTTTAATTTGAAATACCTAAATAAGAGGCAGGTGTGGGGTTAATTGAGAAGTGGTCTTATGTGGATACTCAAATGAAATAACTCGTCTTAGAGGATTTATCGGCTGATAAGGTGGGGACGTCACGTGACCGCGATGACGCAGCAAGTGAAGGGGATCGTTCGTGTTGAACGCCCATTCTCATTCCTCTCGTCACTTTTGCTCGGGCGCTCGGTTGCAACGGACGCGTATCAGATCGTGGCTATAAAATATTTCTGTTTAACAGTTGATTAAAATAGACCAAAGTCACACTGGTCTGTAATTTAAATAAATTCCTTGTAGACGGTGTCTTTTTTTTAATCACATACACTTCTGTTCAATAGGACTCGATATACTAAATGAATATATACTACTCAAAACAAAATAAGGGCCACTAAGATTTTTTGCTATACCATGAAAACAATAAAGACATTAAATTGTTTAACTTATGTAACTACAAAATAATGTTATTGATTATAATATAGGCTAACGATTGTTTAAAATAATGATCATGAATTGTTTTTTTTAAGTTCATAATGAAATTGGCCATTTTGAATGAAAAACATGAACAAAAGAAATCACCGGAAAAAGACAAAATACTGTTCTTGTCACTTTTGTTTCTTCTTTTTAGTAACGAGTATGTCCTCCTTTCTTAGCAATACACTCCCGAAGCCTCGTATGCATACTCTGAATCAAATTCCTCACGTTTTCATCTGGAATCTCCTCCCAGGCACGTTTTAAGGCGTCAATCAGCTGCTGTTGGTTGTAGATCCCTTGCTCATTCTCTCTAACCCTTCGTTTCAATTGGTCCCACAATTGCTCGATTGGATTTAAATCCGGACTGTTAGCTGGCCATGGTAATACCTCAATATGAGACCCTTCTAGGACAGTTTGGGTCGATCGAGCTGGTCATTGTCTTGCATCAGGATGAATCCAGGCCCCACCCGCTGTGCAAATGGCCTCAAGTGATCCCATTTGGATCACTTGAGGCCTGATGACGTCCTCGATGTAACGTTCTGCAGTTACGGTACCCGCATTTAAAATGGTGAGCTCGGTTTTACCGTGTAAACTAATCCCACCTCAAACCATTACGTTGGGATCACCGAAACGGTCAACTTCGTGGATGCAGGACTCCAAAAACCGCTCGCCGCGTTGTCTCCACACCCTAAGACGCCGATCATCATTAAAAAAATTTATTTTGCACTCGTCTGTAAAAAGCACCTTGCCCCACTGATTAATCCCCTAGTTCAAATACTGACGGGAGAATCTTAAACGGTTTGCACGTTGAACCCTGGTCAGAGGAATTCGAACAACTCGTCGTCTTGACATTTGCTGGTCTTCGTGCAATCAATTACGTATAGTTTGATCACTGACACGGGTACCCGTTATCAGCCGTAGGTGGTGTTGTAACTTACGGGCCGTTACTGTACGATCACGACGAGCACTTAGTTGGACGTACCGATCCTCGTGCGCCGTTGTTACACGAACTCTACCTGAACCGGGTCTCCTGGCAACACTGCCGGTCTCTTGGAAGCGATTCCATACATTTTAAACAGCTCTTCGAGAAAAACCCAACAGCAAATCCACGTAACGCTGAGAACGTCCTTTTTGAATCATGGTTATGGCTCTGGTTGCTATAATTGTATCCATGTGCCTTCGTACTGGTGGCATGAATAACGCGAGATGATAAATGTATCAATTAAAATTGAAAAAGTAAAACTTTTTTCCTAAAATAACCGAAACAAGTTAAGAAGACAATCGAAGAAAAACATAAGAATAACATCCAATTATTTTTCTTAAAATGATGGCCAATACTTTTCAAATTAGGAAAACGAACACCAGCATAAAAGAGATCAAACACCAAAGAGTTCGTAATATCAATATAATGCTACTTATCAGTTACTTTCAGTTTATTAAAGTGCACTTAAATGTAAATAAACTAGTGGCCCTTATTTTGTTTTGGGTAGTATATATATATTGTCTGGTACCAGTTATAATTACTAATATACATATTAGGCTACGACCTAACACAGTGGTTGCGGGGAGACGACTAATATATTATTCTACGGTACAGGGCTATATACTGACGATACACTTAGCTTACGCTCTTACAGTGACAAACTTAGCATACGCGCCGTTACACAGGCAAAATAAATCCGCCCCAGGCGGCACTTTCAGGGGGCGGTAAAATTACACAATAATGATAACTATTCTCGCCAAAAAGTTCTTTAAAATGACTGTATATTTTAGCCTTTTGAATTGAAATGCCTAAATAAGAGGACGGCAAAATTTTCTTCCGCCTCGGGCGACTGTCTCCCACGCTACGGCACTGGTACCCTATGTCTTTCTGTTCCCCTGTCAACGTATAAGTGAAATTTCATGATGATCGATTAAGTAGTTGAGGCATGAAAGCGTAACAAACAGACAAACTCACTTTCAGATTTATAATATTAGTAAGGTTTCCTCGATACACGCTTGCCTAGTGAGGAAACCAAAGAAGACTTAGCTTATGAAATGAACTCACTCCCAAATATATGGAGTAGCATAGGGTACCTATTGGTACTGATGTATATTGCAATATTAATATGTATTCTGCCTTCGTGGCGCAGTGATAGTGAAGAGGAGGATGAGCTGTGCATGAGGTCTCGGGTTCGAATCCCGAGTCGGGCCAATTAAAAGTTATTGGGTTTTTCTGTTAAGAAATCTCAATAGCAGTCCAGAGTTAGGAAGTTGGCGGTGTTAGACACCCCCGTGCCTCGGCAAGCACGTAAAGCCGTTGGTCCTGCGCCTGATCTCTCTCCGGTCGTGTCGGATTACCGTTTCATCGGATCTCAAGCGGTCATAGCCAGTTGCACTCACTGATCGGTAAACTATTAGCGAGGTTAAGTAACGTTGGGTGCGGTCAGTCTATAGATGGGTGACCGCTTAGTGGTATTTCATTTGAGCGTCTCCGTGCTTCGGAGGGCACGTAAAAAGTTGGTCCCGGTTGTTGCCAGCAGTCGTTAAGCCATGTCAGAGGCCTATAGGCGGCTTGAACAAATCTTGACATTAGGTTGGCCACTAACCACACGAAAAAGAAAAAAGTAAAAAAAATAATAAAGAAAGGTCGGATCATGAGAGTTAAGGAACAGAGAGTGCAATTGTGGTTGCGCACACGCTTGTGCACTATAATAGCTTCTGCGCAGATGGCCAGTCTCCGTTAAGACTGGCCGCCGTGACTGGAATTCGGTCTGGAGGACATATATAGGTACTAGCGGTCGCCTAGTGCTCGAAATTCGACCAAGGTTTGCCTGTAAGATATTGCTGATATATGTCATTATAATTGATATATGTAACCATAGTTACGCGTTGAAATTAAACTACTATATACGGATTTTATCGCGTTGTTTATTTAAATTTGGCCATGTGGCCCCGTGACCATGGCTGCTGAAAAGCAATCGAAACGTCGGGGAAAGTGTAAACCAAAAATAAATAGATTTGATAGTTTAAATAATTTTATTAGCTTATAAATTAGTTAAATAAAATCAATAGTAGTAGTAGTGTAATATTTTCAAAATTTTGTAATACAGTGCTAAATAAACAACGCGATAAAATCCGTATATAGTAGTTTAATTTCAATGAATAACATTCGCGTAAACAGAAGACAATATTACATAGTTACGCGCTTCGACTGCGTGTGTCAAATGCATGGTTGTGTGCGTGTAATGTATTTCTAATGCATATTTTATATAAATATTAGGATTCGTCACTCCTTCTCCATATAAACTTTAGCTGTGCCAAATTTCATACTCATCCGTCCGCGCAATTTTCGTAAAAAGGGGTACAAAGTTTTTGCTTCACGTATTAATATATAGATTTATGTTTGCCTTTTATAATGTGTACTACACTTGAGAGCAATAAAATCGCACACGTTGACTTTTTGTTGTTAAAGCAGTTTTTTTCATAAATGTGAATACATATTAAAATAAAACTTACACTATTTGAATGTTTACTTCAGTACCTTTCTAATGATATCAAATACAGTGTAAAAAAAGTACCCATAGGGAGTTTTAGGGCACAAAACCCAACATACGGATAAAATTACCCAATTTAGCTTAACAAAGAATAAAAATAAAACTCAAAATGCTTGATCAAATTGTTTTTTAATAAGGTGTATTCCCTCCCCTAGCCTTGATTACAGCTCTTAATCGGTTTTTCATGGACCGTATTCATTTCACCATGAAATCTTGTGGTATGGCGTTCCACTCCTCTTCAATGGCAAGTTGAAGCTCTTGGAGGCGCGTAGGAGCAGGGCTTCTTGCTCGAACTCTTCTTTTTAGCTCATCCCAGACATGCTCAATCGGATTGAGATCAGGACTACGAGCTGGCCACTCCATCGCGGTGATTCCAACATCTTCCATGTAGTCGCAAACTGTTCTAGCGACATGCGGTCTGGCGTTGTCGTGCATTAAGAGAAAATCTTCTCCCATAAGCCACGCAAGCGGCCTCACATGTTCTTCGAGCACTTCTTCGACGTATCGTGCAGCCGTCAAACTTCTCGATCTCGGGCCGGTATTCGCCGTAGTGATGAATACAATGTCAGTTTTAGTGTCCAACATTATGCCACCCCAAAACATACACGATCCACCTCCAAAAGCCACACGTGCGCTTATGCAGCATTGTGAAAATCGCTCTGATGACCTTCTGTAGACCCTAGAGCGTCCATCATGACCATGTAAAGTCATTCTGCACTCATCAGAGAACATAACAGCCCGCCATTGGTCATACGTCCAATTTAAATGTTCCCTAGCAAATTGTAGCCGGGCTTGTCGGTGAGCTGTGGTCAATTTGGGACCATTTGCTGGGCGATGTGAAGTCATTCCTGCTTCACCTAGTCTTCTTCGAACTGTCCACCGACTTATACTGACATTGCGAACTTCTCGAAGCTGTTGTCCCAGTTGAACCGCGTTCAGTTGCCGATTTCTCAAAGACCTTGTCACAAGAAAGCGGTCATCACGCTCTGATGTTGTGCGTCGCCGGCCAGATCCTGGTCGCCGAATGTAGCCACCGGTCTCTTGGAACCTCTGGTATACACGACGAACAGAGTAGCGGCTCAAATTTAGCCGTCGAGCAACTTCACTTTGGTTATGGCCTGCTTCGAGCAAGGCAATAACTTGAGCGGCTTCTGCGGGCGTGGTATCCAGATTTTTCCAGTAAATCCGTATGCTTCCAGTAGAGATGTTATCACGTTGACCTTCGGTATGCAACTGAATAAAAATTCCAATAAACTGACCTTTTTATACCTGCGGCTAAGGGTGCAAGTAGTGACAACGCAAACGCGTGAATTTGGGGAATTCGGTGTACGGTCGGTTTTTGTAAGTTACGTGAAGGTCAATGATTTTAATTTTATGTTTTTGTAAAGCTAAGCTTGTATGCTTTAATTTTGTCTAATGATTTTTACTCAATATCTTTCGATTTTAGAAAACAATTAGTAATAAACCAAATTACAAGGGGTGTGCGATTTTATTGCTCTCAAGTGTATGTCTTTTTGCGGTAATAAACTACTTTTTGCCTTTGTAAGTAACAAAAGGCAAAGAGTAGTAAGGATTCTAAAACTTGAAAGGTCTTCAAGGCTGGCGTAGTTGTTTAAGTGGCCGCCTCCATTGCCACTGCGCCGAGTGGTGTGAGTTCGAATCCCACTCGAGACAAAAATTTGTGTGATTCACAAATAGTTGTTCCGAGTCTGGATGTTCTTTGTGTCCGTTATTGGAATGTTTGTAAAGTCCCCCGCGATACAGGACATAGTCCTAGTGCGGGAGTTGTCGTTTTAAAACAAAAATATGTCAAATGACAGAAAAAGGATGCACGATACAAACTGTGACGTTAGTGCTATTAAAACGCAGTTGTCCGAGTGAGACAGCTACACATCCCACTGCGACCCCACTCTTCTTATATCTTATATCCGATCCTTTTCCTATCCTTTCTTTTGTCCTTTCCCTCCTTTATTCCTTTTTAAAGGGCTGGCAACGCACTTGTAACTCCTTTGGGGTTGCGGGTGTCCATGGGCAGCGGTAATCGCTTACCATCAGGCGATCCGTCTGCTCGTTTGCCAACATAAACGAAAAAAAAAAAAAACTAATTTCGATACTGTTTGCACAAAAAGATATTTTTTTATTGCAATTTGCTCTTGTGTTTAAACTTCATAAGATTTTGTCCGACCCGCGTATCGAGTCTAAATACGCGTATCGTCGTAAGATTTTTTATAATATTGTATATCACAAGACAGTGTCTAAGATTTATCTTATTATGTTTAGTATAAATTATTTTTTATCTTAATACTATCTGACCTGCACAACTTCGTCTGCTTCACATAAGAGAATTTCACCCGTATTTGCAATATTCCTCATTGATGCGCCGCTCCTTTTGGTCGTAGCGTGATGTTATATAGCCTATAGCATTCCTCGATAAATTAGCTATCCAACACTAAAATAATTTTCAATTCGAACCAGTAGTTCCTGAGATTAGCGCGTTCAACCAAACAAACTCTTCAGCTTTATAATATTAGTATAGATTACATGTGAAGCTTTTAGTTTTATTTCCGAAATTGCATTCATTTTTGTACATTCTTTTTGAATTTCAGATTCTTGTGTTATGTTAATTTTTCATAACATTACCTATATACTTTTCTTTATCTAACTGTTTGTACTTTCGCTTTTTGCATGTTGTGATCTTTTGTAATTGAGAAAACATGACACCTTATTTTAATTATCAAGATGTATTGATAGCGAATTTGTATTTCTTGTAAAAGATCCTTAATAATAAATACATATAACCATGGTCCTGAACTCCTCAATTCACCCACAGGTACAGCAGCAGACATCATAGAATTCTTCGACTCCTTCAAAGATGAGAAGGTGGCGTCAGAGAAGGTTCTAGTGCTGTTAACCCTGGCGATCTGGTCGTGGTCTCTGATGCAGTTCACGGTGGTCCTCACGGCAACCAAGAGTAGGAAGTCCAGGGGAGCGGCTAATAGGTCAGACATGTACGTATATACACAAGCACGCTCGCTCATGAACACGTTGGCACTTACTGTAAATTGAAGGGTGGCTGCGAAAATTCTTGTGTAAAAAGTAAAAGGAAATTTTGTAGTCACGCTATATATATACAGGGTGTCCGGTAATTAATGGATAACCTGGAAATGTCTTACAGTGGAACTGATGGCCGTTCAGAAAAAAATATGATACGGAATCTATCCTAACTACTACCTGTGATATGTGTTTTTTTTTAACTACCATATATAACTTTCTTGTATACTACGACCATAAATGAATGAAATCCATCGGTTTTTTATTGTTTCATTATTAAACACTAATTATGCTAATAGATAGACAGTCAAAAGTATGCTATGCTAATATAGCTTGCACTTTTTAATATATATATAGATATTTCTTTTTTTCTGTTTTTTTTTCTGAACGGCCTTCAGTTCTACTATAAAACATTTCAAGGTTATCCATTAAGTACCGGACATCCTGTATATTTTGGTGTGTAGTGAACATACTGTATGTCATTATGTAGTGAGCACCTGTATAATACCAAAATTTTACAGTGTCAGCTCGTGAACTGTACTTGTTTATAATGCGGGTAGTAGGTACTCTGTACAATAAGTATTTAATATTAATTTTACAATGGGGGTACAGATACATGCCTTCAAAGTATTTTGTTGTGGGCAGAAATATTATTATGTCAAGTAATAACAAAATAATGTCCTTCAGACAGAGTTGTGAGCAAAGAGAAGTTAATTATTAGTTAATTAAGACCAATATTTACGATCACAAATGTGTGCGCAAATACCAGTCTCTGTTTCTTCACTATCATAATCCGATGGAAAGTCACCGACACGTCAGGAGCAACGGTGCAACGTACTTTCTGAGGTACAGGATGTTTAACACCTTAATTTCGGGCTTTGTAACAGCGCCAACTTAAAATTGAGGGAAAATCGCAATATTTTTTGGCCCTCCCAACATCGAACCAGAAAACAAGTGCACAGTCGCGTTCACTAAAAATTATTTATTAAAATATTTTTTATTTTTGTTATCTGTAAAGTACAAAAATTATATTCATATGTTGGGAAAAGCGTTTTAACTGACTTGGGTGACAAGCGAAACATGGCCTCAGATGTGTACTGTAAAAAGAGGTAGATAGAAAAAAGCAGAATGATAGAAAATATTTTATTTATACAGTGTGTTTATTATATGTATACAGGCTGACAACAAAATTTGAATAAGTATAATAATATTTAATATGTACTATTCCGCAACCACCCACATAATATAATATTCTTATACATAAATATAAATTATTTGTATATTATAATTGTGTCGTGAATATTAACCTCATTAGAGGCTGGTCATTTATTACTTCCCTTTCTCATCCCATCCTACACAGGGAAAACAGAAAATTCCGTTAAAACATACAATAGCCAATCTTTTTCATACAGTTGGCTTGACTTGCCTATTTACAAGGATATCATCATCTAAGCCGAAAGATTTCCACTGCTGAACATAGGCCTCTCCCATGGTTTTCCACACAGACCGATCTTGGGCCACCCACATCCAACAGCTTTCAGCAACCCTTACCAGGTCGAGCCACCCTATGAAAGGCCGACCCCTGCTGCATCGACATTACGCATCGAAAATTTTAGACCCAGTATTTACATAGTAAAAAGATTACAAATATAATTATATTTCATCTATGATACATCTTTACTTTAATCTTTAGAAAGAATAAAAAAAAACATCCCAAATAAATTAACACGTTCCCTGTCCCAGAACAAAAGTTAAAATTGTATTCTTAAGTCCACCTACAATGTCGTCCTAACTTGATAATCTTTGTATATAATATATTTCTTTTGTACGTGTGTTGACAGTGAACTCCTCCTAAACGGCTGGACCGATTTAAATGATTTTTTTTGTGTGTGTTCAAGTGGATTCGAGGATGGTTTAGATTTGTTTTTTATTTTATTTTTCATTTTGTCTATACAGGACAACCGTCTATCGGGACAACATAAAATGCTAATACGGCCTGAAAGAAAATTAAAATTTTCAGCAGCCTTGTTATCTAACCATATGCCAGCATCGATGAGAATCTTTTTGCTCTTATTCATACGTCCAGTGAAATAAAAAGCATCAAATTTCCTTTTAGATTATGACTCCAACCAGAGTCATGCACATTTAAGTTTGGTACAAACGTGACTCCTTTAGAGTCATTGGACAGGGAACGTGTTAAGTACATTTAAAATCCTCAAAATATGATACTTATTTGTGACGTTGCCATTCGTAACAGCTTACAAAGCATATATGCTCTATAGGTATATGCTTTGTAAGCTGCTACAAAGCATACAACATAAGTTAACATAACAAATTTGGTTACAAAACATATATGCTCTATATATGGTTTGTAAACAATTTTGTTTTAAGCTGTTACGAATGACTAATGAACGTCAAATTTTATCATGTAATGAGTTTACTGAAGATACATTTGTGTTAGTTGCTTGATTCAGGCAAAGGGTTGAGCCTATGAGAAGATAACTGTAAGAAACTCACGGCCACTCTTTTAAATCGCCATTCAATTATAATTTTAGTATATTACAACTGGTATATACAGGATGTTGCAACAATTACGCTATATATTTCAGACTATTATCCTGACTTTTCTTTATTAAGTAGCCATTGACGAGCTTTAGTGTCATCTACAAACGATATTACCAGTAAAGTATAAAAATATATAAAGATAAAGTAAGTCAAAGTCAAAGTCAAAAAACGTCAAAATATATAGGTTAGTGAGTTTAGTAAGATAGCGAAGCACCTGATTAAAAACTACTTAATTTTGCATGCCGTCATATTTTGGTATTGTATCTAACCACATTTTAGCAAATGAACGACATGTATTTAAGTAATCCGAATAAAGCAGTTTAATTTAAACAGTTACTTTTTTTAATGAATGGCATAGACAAAACAGTCCTGTACCTTTTTCCCCTCTAATTATATAACCTCTAATTATCATAACACAAACTTTCTATACTGATTATGGTCGAATTTACCACTGGGCGGACACTAGTAATAGAGTAGAATATTCTTTTTATTATTTAAATTAATTAATTTGGTTATGTAATGTAAATACCCAAACTCTTAACAGCTAAGAATTTTTGAAAATATACTTAAAATTAAATAAGATTCAAGCGTTTCAAATCAAATCTGGTAGTAGGAGTAATTGTCAATGACAGAAAAAGGATGCACGATACAAACTGTGACGTACTATGACGTAACCGCTATTTAACCACACCTGTATGAAAGGAGATAGCAAGACATCTACACTACGACACCGTTTGTTCTTGTGAGTAAAATAATATACAAAATAAAAGATAGTCAACTACCCTATTCCGCTTTCCTATTCTGTTTGACACCTAACAAAATTTTATTCTACTAATAAAAACCAACACACAAATATAGATTGAAAATGTCTTCAGACGTTACCGAAGTTCCTTTTTCTTTTATAAAAGTGAATGGCGGGCAGGCCTTGCTACATGATAGATATATGTAGATAGCAAATGAGGTTAAACATAGATACGTTAACAAAATGAATAGTTATTGTATAATATCGGGTATAACTTTTTATTTAGTTTTGTTATGTTTTGATTAATTTTGTGTTGTTGTAAAGGATACAATTATTAGATCTTACGAATCCCTTGTGAACTCGTCCAATTTCAGCATCTTATTACTTATTATCATTAAAAATTAAAACATAACGAGTTGTTTTTATATACACGTTACACATCACAAGTCGGCAGAGGTTACCTAAAAAAAATTGTAAACGACACGTGATGTCGTTGACAATACAAGAGCGCCCCTTCTCCTCTCCATTTTGGGTGACGTAATGAATGACCATCCTTATTTCGTTTGTCCTTGCTAATGATAGGACATGGTTTTTCAGGCTTACGCCAATAAGTACTCATATGACCATGCTTTTGGCTTATTTGTGTTTCATGTTTTGTATTACAGAAATCTTTCAGGACTGAGATGCACGGATGGCACATGTTTTAAATAGTGTCAATGCAACGAGTGGTGTGGGTTCGATCCCCTTGTGAGACAACAAAACGGGTTGGTGAGGTGGATTCGCACACTAAAGATTTCGTACCATCGTACGACATAATTATAACACAGTGTACTTTTACTTAATATAATGCCCGACGTTTCGACCGACTTGCATCGATCATGGTCAATGCAAGTCGATCGTAACGTCGGGCAATCAAAAGGTATTTATTACCTTTTAAATACTTTATCGCAAGCAAGACCCGTTACCTAGCATTATATTAAATATGTGTACAAATCGTGAAAGTCTAAAATCTTTTACTATGTACTTTTTTATTATTTATAATAATATAATATTCTATCACATACATACAACACCATCTAGCCCAAACTAAGCAGAGCTTGTGCTATGGGTAGGTACTAGACAATGGACATACATTTTTTTGTAAATACTTCCATATATACATAGAAACAATACCAAACAAAAACCAAGACAAACATCCATGTTCATGCAAACAAATGTTTGACTTGTGCGGGAATCGAACTCGCGACCTCAGGCGTGGCAGTCGGTTACACTAACCACTACGCCATCGAGGCCGCCAATTTGTATATGTATGTACATATATCTATATACAAATTGGCGGCGCTATATAAATTTCAACTCTCTGCCAATTACGATTCATGAGATACACCCCGCTGACAGACAGCGGAGGTTTAGTAAAAAGGTCCTGCCGGAAACTTACGGGTACCGAACCCAAAAAATTGTGGTGCCCACGTATTTTTTTCGAATCTGAGTGTTCTTTGTGTCCGTTGTTTGAATGTTTGTAAAGTCAGCCGCGACACAGAGGATCTCAATAATGCGGGTGCTGAGTTTAAGAACACGATTTACCCAATCAGATATAAAACAAAAAAAAATTATGTAACGTACGTCGATGGACGTATTAACACGTACCACACCACATCGTCGCGACAAAAGGTGGTCAAGCAGTGTTTACGTGTGAATAGTTTCGCTGCAGCCTTTAGCAGTTGCGATGTGGTTGCGACGACGCAATGACGCTCACGAGTGCACAGACAGTTCGACACCGTTTTCCGTCGACGCAGCGTTGTGTCTGTAATGTGGTCGGATGCTAGTTCGCGGTATCACTGGTGGTTGCGATGTGGTCAGTATAACCCACGTGGTTGATAATGACGGCAAAATGTGTTCCGTGTAAATTCTACTATTCATTTTCAATACAAAATTGCGCTTGCCCACGTGGTGTGGTTGTGATTGTGGTACGTGTGAACCAAGCCTTATACATTTATAGCTTGGCGTTGGAGGACACATCCGTTTGGCATAGGTTGGCGCTCAAAATGTTAAAAAACGTAATCGCTAGCACGTCCTAAAGCAGCGGCTGGCACACCGTGGAGTTTTGGTCCGTAGGCCCGAAGTATGGGAGAGCCGGACATAACCCTCTCGCCTCTACTTGTGGCAAGGGACTACGCATCAGGTGCGTTTCCCCAAGAAAACAAAAAAGAATCGGTAGGTTAGCATTTTATTGAAAATAAATTTATCTGTAGCACTACTGAGTGCAGCAATACCTACTGTATGGCCGCCTTGTTGATACATTACTAACTCGTTTTCGCCAATGTTTGGTTCGATTCCTGGGACAAGTATAGCCTGCCACACAGACGTTTTGAGTTTGAGCCTACGGCGTGTATATTTCCAATTTTTCGCAATTATATGCGTATTAAATAGTTAATTATCGCTCGCTTTAACGGTGAAGGAAAACATCGCGAGGAAACCTGCATATCTGAGAGTTCTACATAATGTTCTGGAAGATATGTAAAGTCTGCCAGCCTGTTCTGGGTCAGTCTGGTGGACTATGGCCTAACCCTTCTCTCACTAAGAAGAGGCCCGTGCCCAGCAGTGGAAAAGTTTAACACAGGGCTGATGTTATTATTTTTATCAAACATGGTAGAAATTAAAATGGTGGTTCACATTGGTATCACATATCTGTTTTAAAGCATGTAATATTGGGCTTAATACGAACAAAATTAGTATTAAACTTAGTCTACAAGTCAATCGTACATCAGTTTCAATTCTGCTTTTATATATACATAGGTACGCTAACAGTATAAAATGCTTTGTTTGGTTCGATTACAGTATGGGGTTCTTCAAAAAGGGTGTTAGGTTTTTACAGGGTCGGCAACGCGCAAGTGGTATTGCAGGCGTCCATAGGCTACGGTGAACACTTACCATCAGGTGGGCCGTATGCTTGTTTGCCACTTTGGTAGTATAAAATATAATAATTATGTTTGTAAAGTATGCCGCAACCAAAAGGATTTCTATTATTATAACAATAAAATTAGCTCTGTATATAAACTGTTCCACAGCCAGGTATGGGCCTTTTGAGAAGGGCTAGGCCATAGTGTACCAAGCTGTTCCAGTGCGGGTTAGCAGACTTCACTTATCATTGAGTACATTATGTAGAACTTTCAGCCATGCAGATTTTCTCACAATGGTTTGCTTCAACGTTAAAGCGAGCGATAACTAACGATTTAATACGCACATAACTCCGAAAGTCAGAGCTGCGTGCCTTGGGATCGAGCTCGAGACGTCTGCGTGGCAGTTTCAGTCCCACACCAGGATTTCTACTGCGGGAGTTACTTTTAAAAACATATTGTCGCTGATAGTCCAATACAGCGTAACCTACATTGTCTTATACCGCGTATATACAAAAGATCTATTTTATATTTAAAAAAAACTATCATTGATTTATTTATTATTCCTTATTTTCATAAACAAAAGCAACAATCATAATTTACAACTTACTTATATTAACAAACCTAACTACATATACATAAAACAAAATGAAAAGTAACAAAATAATTTTTAAATGAAACTGAATCCTATGGACGCCGTGGCAACTTCTAAGCAAAACAACACTCAGCACATGATACCTAATTATAAAACATGTTTGTAAACTTTGTATTAGTGTATGATTTGTAAAACACACACACAACAAATAAATAAAATCAAGAAACGAAATTGAATTTTGCGGCTGCAGGTAAATCCGAGTACGTAACTATTCGGAATAATTGAAAAAGGACAACTCCCGCACTAGGAATAATTCCTGTGTTGCGGGGGACTTCACAAACATTCAAACAACGGACACAAAGAACGACTATGACTCGGAACAACCATTTGTAGATTTAGTTTAATAGTAGATTAGAATTTTGCAGAAGGAACTTACGCAGTATTTGACAATGTAAGGATACGCGATATTATACTATCAATGACTTGTACTCAGTACTATTGAAGGTATGTAGAAAACCTTGGGTATATAACACTTATGCCTACCCCCTTGACATTTAAGTTAAGGCAGTCCGTTGCTGTAATGCCCTTGCGACATAGGGATTGCTCCTATCACTGTCGTTTCTTAACCTCGTATTATTATTTTCTTTTATTATTTTTGCTTTTTATTATTTTTAATATACTTCTAAATCTTTAAATATGTAATATATACAGGTTGATTTGGAAATCGTGTAATTCCTTTTAACCGCGCATTCTGGTATAGAATAACCCGGACCATATTTTTTTTTTGATTAGAATTATTTTTTTGGAAAATTTACTGTATAATTTTTTTCGTGAAATGGTGTCAGATAGTCATATGTTAACCACCCGAGGCAATTTAATTTTTTTACTGATTAAAATCAAATAACATATCAATAATTAATGTCGTAAATAATAACTGGCGGTCCTTTTTATTGCCCCTTATTATTTAAGACATCAGTTATTGTTATGTGATTATTGTTAAATTAGTAAAATATTTAGTATAAAATTACTATCTATGACCACCTTCTGCCTAATTTATTTCAATTGTTGTTTTGATTTTGATATATATTTTTTTTAATTAATTTATTTATGATGTTACTGCCTCCATGCACCGAAATCATGTAGGCTCTGCGAGAATACCAGCGTTGTGGTTACACTGCAACATTGCTGACGCAGGACCTCATTTGTTCTTTTTATGCTTATTGGTTGTGTTTCCTGTTACCTTATGAGTGTGGAACTAATTTCTTTTTTTCTTTCTATCTTTCATTATAATGTGCCGTGTAAAGTTTAGTGAATCCCCAAGGGACATAGGGATAAATCACCACCAGAATCAGAGATCAGCACTTCATACTTTTTCTCTTGTACACAGGAACAGCCGGGCTTGTTGTTGTAGCATCGAGGTGTGTGCTATCATTATGAACATAGCGCTTCAAGATGCACCGTTCCTGGCCTTCAGACTCCTCATCATCTGCCATTACAAGATCATCAATTATATGAACATATTCTTTACCTGCAAGAATACACTGGTAAGTAATTTATTGTCGTTGTACGTGTTATTCATCACAGGACTCGGAAACCAGGTAATTTTCAAATTGGTTTTGGACATCGATCCCAAACCTGAAAGGAAACCCAAAACTAAACCGCAATGGTTTAGTTTTCGACTATAGATATTTAACCGGTTAAATTGAAGAACTGATTATTGTCAATTTTCGATACCAGTCAACAATATTTGCCGACTAATTGCAGTATTAAGTAAATACAGCAACGCGAAGGACTCGCTAGGCGCTCGCCGCATGGGCGACGCAAACTACAAGGGCAAGCGTTTGAGTTTAACCGGTTAATTTAGATCGCAATAACAATAAAATTGCTGTTTGTGTATTAACCGGTAATCAAAATAATTTGGATTTGATTGAAACCGTTCTTTTTACTAACCGGTTAATCAATGAACGGAATTATAAAGGTTTTAAGAGCTATATTAACCGCTATTCCTTAACTGGTTCCGAATCTTGCGTTCATCACCAACACAGAGATCCATTTAGCTTTAAAACTAACAGGGAATAAATATAAAACGTGGCTGGAAAATCACCCAAACGACCTAGCTACCGCGTTAGCAACAGTTTGAATTTGATTTGAAAATAATTATTAATTTCTTTATATTTTAATGACTAGCTTTTGCCCGCGGCTTGACACGCAAAAGTAGGTTAGGTTAGATTATGTTAATAACAGTACATTTTTAAATAAAATATGGCCTGTGCCCCTGTGATAAAACTGCTGCTGCAGCTTTCTAATGGTAAAAGAAAATTTAAAATCGGTTCAGTAGTTTTTGAGTTAAATCCTTACAAACAAACAAACAAACAATCAATTTTTCCTCTCTTTAATATTAGTATAGATGACGGGTATTAACGCGATCATGCATAATGTTTGATGCTTGACGTTGCGACCAGGTTACAACGACTGTGGTCAGAAGTTTGCAACATTATGCATGTTCGCGTTAATATATATCACTATATATACCGTTATTCTATCTATATATATAAAAATAAATGCCACTTTTCGTTGTAATTAAACTCCTCCTAAACGGCTAGACCGATTTGAATGAATTTTTTTGTGTGTGTTCAAGTGGATTCGAGGATGGTTTAGATATCGTTTCTTTTTATTAATTTATTTTTTCACCTGTACTGGACAACGTCTGTCGGGACAGCTAGTATATGTATATAAAGCATGCATCGCGAAAAATAAATCACTCTGTCTATTGGTGAAAACCGCATGGAAATCCGTTTAGTAGTTCTTGATTTATCGCGAACAAACGGACAGACGCGGCGGGGGACTTTGTTTTATTATATGTAGTAAAGATAATATATTATAGATGTTCTCTTTTTACACAGGTAATTCTTCTACAAATCTATCGTCTATACGTCCTCCACTTGGAAACAGTGGACGAAGGAAACGGCGGTTCAGTCTACAGGAAGAAACGTAAGCACAAGTCCGGAGACCGGAAAGACAAGGACAAGAAACACAGGTTAGTGTAACACTAGATGTAATAGGGTAGTTGTCTGTTCATTCTGTACATTATTTATTTACACAAAAGCAAATAGCGATTAAAAGAAATCTTACTTTGGAAATAGTATCAAAATTGGTTAACAAATAAGGTAGTAATGCTGGTTTAAATTTGGTTTATGGTAAGAGTGTGGTTGTAGTGGAGACAGCTGCATTTAAATAACGGTGACGTCACTGTTTATATCATGCATCCTTTTTCTGTCATTTGACAATTTCTTTATTTATTTTTGTACACCTAAATAAATCATTTATATGTCAGAATATGAGTACACAAATGATGATAAAATACATGATATTTCTGTCCATATTTTGCCATTAACTGGCGTACAAATGTTTTTGGATAACAGTAAGGTAAATTTATCTGTTACATTCTTTATTTCTGTGAGCATTATTATTTTAAAGAATTAATTTCGATATATATTATATTATTAATTTAACAAATTATTCTAAGAATTAGATAGTGTCAAATTCAGAATATCGAATAAGAATAGTCAAATGCAAAATGTCAGTTAAATCGTCACACAATGTCACACAATAAATCAATAAATAGCAAAATATAAAATGTTAATCGATAAACCAATCCAAAAAAGGAAAATTGAGAATGGCACAAAGAAAAATAAATATAAAATGTCACATACATAATTTATTATCATCAAAAAAATCTTGTATACTCTAAAAGCATTTGTTAATCAATAATTTGAATAAACTATTTTTAAACTCGTTCTTATTTTTTTTTTAAACTATAAAACTATAATGTAACAAACAAGCATACGGCCCACCTGATGGTAAGTGGTCACCATAGCCTATGGACGCCTGCAACACCACAGGCATCACTTGCGCGTTGCCGATCCAGTAAAAACCTATTAACACCCTTTTTGAAGAACCCCATACTGTAGTCTTGTGGGAAAACCTCGGCAGGGGGTCAATAACCTCTACTGCTAGATATGAAACGATATGTAACAAATTTTAAGTGGATTTTAATACTAAATATTCACAAATCTAGTTTGGGCATCCTAGGGGCATCCTTTGGTAACGTGCCCAAATGGCTGGCAACATTGCCACGTTAAAAGGCAATACTGATTTTTAAGACCAACAAAAGACAAGCCTTCTGATAACGCGAAGCGTCGATCAGATGTTTTTCGAACTCTTTATACCTACAACATTTAAGCGCTTGGACTCTAAAAGCCTTTACGTTTCCACCCCAAATAGTTAAAAACATAATGGCTGACCAAATTTCCGTATTTGCTCCGTTTGAGGGATTCCGGTCGCAGCAGCAAATTCGACACATCCCAAATAATACCGTAGTTTTACTATCAAATATCAGTTGAAAATTAAATCGCCTAAATAGGAACTTGAATCTTGGACCCTTAGATTAAAAGTCCTATGCTTTACTGATAAAACTAAATGGGCTAAACCTAACACATCCTAACTAATAGTATAAATGCGAATGTCGGTTTGTTTGATACGCTTTCATGCCTAAACTACTCGACCGATGATCATAAAATTCGCATACTCACATTCGCATTTATCATATTACTAGATTTTGCCTGCGATTTCGATCGTGTTAACTTAGATTTCGTTAATAAATTTTTACCCCTTTGAAATAGTAATTTTTCTGGATGAAAGGTACTTTTATATCCGAAGTTTCGTGATGGTCGAGTAGTTAGGCGTAAAAGCGTAACAAACTAACTTACATTCGCATTTATAATATTACTAGATGAGCCCGCGGTTTCACTCGCGTTTATGATTACTGCACCGCTCCCGTGGGTTATAGTGTGAAGTTATATAGCCTATAACCTTCCTCGATAAATAGGCTAGCCAACACTAAATAAACTTTTCAATTCGGACCAGTAGTTCCTGAGATTAGCGCGTTCAAGCAAACAAACAAACAAACTCTTCAGCTTTATAATATTAGTAGGTATAGATTTAGTATTGTAAATAAATTAAACACACTAATATAATGTATGTGTTGCAGTAAACACAAACCGAAGAGACACAAGAAGAAACACGAGATCGGAGAGACCTCGATATCGGTGATCAGTGATCGAAGACATGACCGAGTCGACGGTGGACGTATCAGGTCAGTATAAAATAAAAGCTAATATTATACAAAATGCCTGCTTCATATTTAAGTTCCTAGGTTTAAATATCCTTTTTTGCTCAGAGTTAGTCATATAAGCACTCGAACATCGAATATTTGACGATTTTATTACAAAACAACGACTGTTCTCTATATCAACATATTATAAAACAAATTCTCCCGCTGCGTCTGACTGTCTGTCCATTCGCGATGAACTCGAAAACTACTGAACGGTAATCCGTTCAGTTGTTTTTGAGTTCATCGATATGAGTGTAGGTCAGAGTGATAACTGACGTACACTCATTTTGGTGCATGGTATTTTAGACTTGATTTTAAGAATATATTTTACGGTGATATCAGAAATGCTACTGAATTTTTGTATCAGATCTAGTTCATGAGATTAAAAAATGAACTTTTTACAAAAATATCAGTTTAATTGTCTTTTGAGTGATTTTCTAGAATGATATTGTCTTGTAGACTGCACTGCACATTTCTAATTTCAATGCTGAACTGATCAAAATACAAATTAATCGCAGTGTCTGAATTTTCAATATGTATTCACCACAAACATAAAAAATCATCTCAGGATCGGTAACACAACATCTGGATGTACTAGCCATAATTAAATAATGAGATAAATATCGGTTTTATTGTAAGCATGACTGTTTTTGAAAACTCAAAATGAGTGTAGTAGGTACAATGCTGATGAGTTAAAATGACGTATATCAATATACAGGATGTCCGGTAATTAATGGATGACCTGAAAATGTCTTATAGTGGAACTGATGACCGTTCAGAAAAAAATATGAAAAAATTCTATCCTAACTACTACCTGAGATATGTGTATTTTTTTAATTACAATGTATAACTTTCTTGTATACTACGGCCATAAATGAATGAAATCCATCGGTTTTTTGTTGTTTTATTATTAAACACTAATTATGCTAATAGATAGATAGTCAAAAGTATGCTATGCTAATATAGCTTGCACTTTTTAATATATATATATATATATATATATATTATTTTTTTTATTTCTTTTTTCTGAACTGCCTTCAGTTTTACTATAAGACATTTCAAGGTTATCCATTAATTACCGGACACCCTGTATACAGTACATTACCATCCTTATCGACCACAGAAACAAATAGGGTAGCAACAAAAAAATATTTTGTTTTTGTACGCCTGTGTTATCATACGGTTTTCACCAATAGACAGAGTGAAGAAGAAGGTTTAGGTGTACAATTCGTTAAGCTGGCTGGGATCTTTCATCGAAAACGCTGCCTAATCCTTTTCAGATATAACATAACAATGTACGGTGAGATTGTCCCTATTTTATAGGTCTACAGAAAAGTACGCAAATGTATATGCATATATGTCTATCTTTTAAGCATAGATTAATATACTCATTTCAACTTCTAAAAATGGTCACATATAATGCAGTACACTAATGCTATCCGTGCAAAGCCAGGGCGTGTCGCTAGTTATTATATATACAATAATACACTAGTTGAACCACGCAACTTCGTCTGCTTCACATAAGAGAACTTTCCCCGTTTTTGCAAAATTTTTGCTCCGCTCCTATTGATCGTAGCGTGATATTATATAGCCTATAGCCTTCCTCGATAAACGGGCTATCCAACACTAAAAGAATTTTTGAATTCAAACCAGTAGTTCCTGATATTAGCGCGTTCAACCAAACAAACATATAAACAAACTCTTTAGCTTTATAATATTAATATAAATAAACGTTTCGGGATAAATGTTCTAAGTGGAAGTAAACACCGCTTAATCTACAGAAAGGTGACCATATTTTAAAACGGAGTAAGACGTATCTATGATTTCAATACTTAACAACGGTAAAATTATTTATTTCTTTATTAAGTATCTCCAACAAAGAATATACACAAATTTGCACTAAAAATGAACATTAGTTTTGTAGTGTCAGTTCAGTTATATGAGACCACAGCATGCACATACATATAACAACAAAACATAAAGTAGAAAATTTAAAATTAATTAAAATAAGCTTCACGTTAGGAATGAACTTAACAAAAGAAATAAAATGTTGTCCGTTTAAAAGTTCCAATAGCGAATTTAGTGATGTACCGCTATGTCAAACAAAGGTCAAACTCTAGAAAGTTCTATGACAAATCACGAGGTATTCGTGAACATGTATTAGTAGAAAGTGTACGAATCAAAGGGTACGCCCTCACATAAACACTACAGATACGTGTAGATACGACGTTCGCCGCACCCTCTAGGGACGGGCAAACTTCGATACAAGTTTATCGACAAAAAGCTTAAAAAAAAAGAAAATCATCTTCATTTAGACAAGTAATAAAATGAGAACATCATCAATGTAGTCGAAGTCAATCAAGGTTAAGGAAAACTTAAAAACTACTGTTCAGATCTTGATCAAATTTAAATGAGACCACGTGGGAAGCACAAACGCACAAATAAAAAAATATCGTCAACATCGGTTTACCTAGAAAAAGAAAAAGTTCTGAGGTAGCAATTACAAAATAATACCGTCGATTTGAGAACCTCCTCCTTTTTCTTGAAGTCGGTTAAAATAATTTTAGTCGCAAATCACAGGCGTAAATTTGGATATGATATGCACTTAATATTTTCACTCTAATTATATTGTATTGATTTATCGATAAAAATGTTATAACTAAAAATGCATTTTAATTGGAAAAAAAACTTACAGGCGTACATTTGTATATATAGCTTACAGGGTCATTTCACCATTGTGCCACGCCGAGTGTTGTAGATTCGGTTCCAACACAGACCATAAAATTGTGTAATTCATGTACATGTTTGAGAAATTTACGTATTCAGGGGCAACTTCACTGTTCTTTTTTTAAGAAGAAAGAACGACACCCAGTTCTCTTTATGGCCATATTTTTAATGTTTATATGATCCTTTGCGATAAATAACTGATGTCGTAAATAATAAGGGGCAATAAAAAGGACCGCCCGTTATTATCTACGACATTAATTATTAATATGTTTTTTTTATTTTAATTAGTAAAAAATTAAAATTGCCTCGGTTGGTTAACATATGACTTTCTGACACCATTTCACGAAAAAAACGGAACAATAATTTAAAAAAAATAAATAATTCTAAATAAATAAAAATATGGTCAGGGTTATTCAATATCACCAGTAGAATGCGTGGTTAAAAGGAATTACACGATTTCAAAATCACCCTGTATATATAATCATCATAAATATATATAATATATCTCAGGATAAATGTTTGTTTGTAAAGTCCTGTTGTCCTGTGAAAAAATTGTTATTTGAAGCGATTAATAATATCGATGTTTCTTATGGAAGTTTTATCGACAGATCCCCATCCCTAAAGGTCGAATCAACCCCGTTGATGTCAAGGCAACCACCCTATCCTCCACAATAGACAGATATACATACATACTTATATATATATACACTGATGTTGGCCAATCTAAGCGGGGTCAAGCTATTGTTCGCCCGGATTATGACTACATTCAAAATGTGCACAAGTATCTTTTTGTTTTGATTTATTTGTATCATGATGAATTAGTTCGTTTAAAATACATGAAATGACTGAGCAATAGAGTAATAGAGACTATTATAGGGTTAATACCTATAGATTATTTATTAAATATTCTAAAAAGTTTTGACTTAATTTGATTGTATAACATTTTACATTATCTTTAAGCCTTAATCTACAAAACCTTTTATTAGGGGATTATGTTGTGGGTAACTTATATCATAACATGAAGCCGTGTAACCCCAAATCGCGATGTTGACATTCGTATTTGCATTGAGTGACTAAAAACCTTTATAGCGCAGCGGTAGTGAATGCGACTGCTGTGTTCGAGGTCTCGGGTACGAATCCCGGGTCGAGAATATAACCAAATTTTGATATTCAAAATTAATCAATGTTTAATATAGTGAACAATCGATGCTTTTAGCCTCGATTAAATGTCGGCCTCGATGGCGTAGTGGTCAGTGTAACCGACTGCCACGCCTGAGGTCGCGGGTTTGATTCCTGCACAAGTCAAACATTTGTGTGCACGAACATGGATGTTTGTCTTGGTCTGGGTTTTTCTATGTATAGTATGTATGTATTTACAAAAAAAAATAGATATATGTATGTTTATCCATTGTCTAGTACCAATAGTACAAGCTCTGCTTAGTTTGGGGTAGATGGTATTGTGTGTATGTGATAGAATATTAAGTCTTCGAATATTAAGTATCGAGTCTTCGCGCGTGCGCTGTCAGTAGCGGTCGCCGAATTTTGTCTTACGAGAATGTCCGTAAATAAACTAAAGTGTACGAGCTGTAACCTAGTGATATCGGAAGTACTTGCTTTCATACGAGATCGGCATCATGTAGTCGATAATGAAAGCCTGATAAGGATATGTGAAACTGCATTTTCTGAGGAGGAAGTAGATGAGGCGAAGAAGTTGTTGTTTGTATCTACGAACACAACAAGAAAACTGGTGTCGAGGCGCAAGAACAAAAAACAAAAAGACCTGGAAGATATGGTAACTGTGTTTAAAACAATAGACCCTGAACAATTACCAGTGTTTGTGGCGTACGACCTACACAAACTACCACCTGTTTGTTTTGATCACGTCGACGTCACAAAATTATTGAAGGATATATTGGTTTTACGGAAAGAAATTGGTGATATAAAGAGCGACTATGTGACAAATGGCCAATTAGAGGAATTGAAGCAAAAAGTGAGTACGGAAAAATCGAGTTCGTTAATTGATTCGAATGTTAACATGAAGAAACGAGGCGGAGGGTACATGATAAATCGTGATAGCGGCCCGTTTGGTCTCCTACCTCACATCGAGTCGCGGCCGGTAAACGTCGGCGATGTATCGCGTTCCAGTCGTAAGGATATGAGTCACGATAGTGCAAGCGAAACGCCGCCGCCGCCAGCGCCGATATATCGCTCCCTCGTGCACTCGCATACCGGGAGTGCTACTCAGACTAAACCCGTCTCTCTTGCACCTGTTAACTCGACTATGCTTGAGAATGACAGCTTAGTGGCCCTAGATGACGCATGTAAACAACAGACTTTGGCAGATATTGTTAAAAAAGGCGATTGGAAGGAAAATAAGCATGAAGAACAATGGATATTGGTGCAAAGGTCAAAAACGAGAAATAGATTTGTTGGCATGACAGGAAAAGCTGCTTCTAATTCAGTAGGTAATTTTAAGGCCGCCGAGATAAAAATACCCGTTTTTATCTCTAATGTGAATAAAGATGCTACTGAGAAAGACATATGTGAATACATACAGCAGAAAACTAGTGAAGTTGTAAAATTGGAGAAACTCAATATGAAGTCGGAAAGGCAATATAACGCCTTTAAGTTGTTTATACCTAAACACAAATTATGTACTTTTTTGGATGACAAATTCTGGCCAGAGGGAATAATGTTCAGGCGATTTATTAATTTCAAGAAAGGAAAAGTCTCAGATATTGTTTATGATAACCCCGTAGTAAATAATGGATAATAACATCAAAAAGAATGTAACCTTATCGACATTCAATTGCAAGAATGTTATTCGATCAGCTGACTGTGTGCGCAGGTTGTGCCGTGTCGCTGATGTTATTGCACTTCAAGAGACTTGGCTGTTACCCCATGATGTGCCTTATCTCGGTAGTATTGATGATGATTTCGCGTATGCGGGCAAGTCCGCCGTCGATACGTCTGCTGGAGTTCTCATAGGAAGACCGTATGGTGGAGTTGCGCTTCTGTGGAGGAAATCAGCCTTTGCGGTGGTATCAGTGGTGCAGTGTAATAGTGATCGTTTGTTGGCTATTAGGATTGAGCACGCGGGTCGTTCCCTATTGATATTCTCAGTGTATATGCCGACCAACTCGTCTGATAATCTAATTGAGTTTACGGAGTGCTTGAGTGAAATTATTGCTATAATTGAGAACAGTAATGTTGAATCAGTGTTTATATTGGGTGATCTTAACGCACATCCAGGTGAGCGCTTTTCAAATGAATTGTTAACTGTATGCCGGGAGCAATCGTGGTCGTGTGTTGATATGGAACTACTTCCGAAGGACACGTTTACGTTTGAGAGTACCGCTAACGGTGCATTGCGCTGGCTTGATCACTGTGTGGTGAGCAGTGCGGCTCGACATTTAGTTGTAGACGCGTCAGTTTTGTATGGAGTCTATTTGTCAGATCATATTCCTTTAATAATTGAATGTAATATTGATTTAATAATACCTAAGTTGGTAAACCCAATCTATACTTGCAATAAGGTTATATGGGGTGAAAGAGATACCAATCAAATAAATGAATATTCAAAATTTTGTAATTCTAAATTAAAATTAATAGATTTTCCGGATGATTTTCGGTATTGTGCGCATAAAATGTGTTCTAATGCTAATCACATGGAAGTGTTAGATACAATGTATCGCAGTTTGGTACGCATTTTAAAGGAAGGTGCCGAACGTACTTATTTATGTAAACAGATGCGTCATAATAGCAAGAGATACATACCTGGTTGGAACAAATATGTTCGTGACGCTCACAGAGAGGCTCGACTGTGTTATCAAACATGGTTGTTTTATGGTAAACCTGCTAGTGGTTATGTTTACAATAAAATGTGTCAATCTAGGAAAGCCTTTAAGACCAATCTGAAATATTGTCAAGATAACCAACAGCAGATAAAAATGGATATTTTAGCCAAACATCACACTAATAAGAAATTTGGATCATTTTGGAAATCAACAAATAATTTGAATCCGAAGTTGAGTCCCCCTGTGAGCGTGGCGGGCGTACACGAGGCGACGGATATAGCCAATGCATTTCGGCGTCATTTCCAGATTGAGTCACCTCTTACTAGACCTGTGCAGGTGTTTGATGCTGAAGGCAACTCTGGGGACATTACTATTATTTTTACGGCACAAGAAATATCAGCCATCATAAAGAAAATGGAGAGGGGTAAATCCCCAGGTCATGATGGCCTCAGCATCGAGCACCTGAGGTATGCGGGGGGACACTTGCCGCGTGTGCTGGCTTTATTTTTTAACCTGTGCGTTAGCCACGGTTACTTACCTGATGACGTAATGTATACAATGGTAGTGCCGATTGTGAAAAATAAAACGGGGGATGTATCTGACATATCCAACTACAGGCCCATTTCTCTGGCCACTGTCGTAGCAAAAGTGTTGGACAGTCTGCTTGATAAGCAATTGGCTAAACACCTCGAACTACATGATGCCCAGTTCGGTTTTAAGCCTGGGCTGTCAACTGAGAGTGCAATCTTGTGCCTCAAGCAGACTGTGCAATACTACACAGACAGGAAGACTCCTATTTTTGCTTGTTTTCTGGATCTGTCACGTGCATTTGATCTTGTATGTTACGATGTTTTGTGGCGTAAACTCGAATGTGAAACTACCTTACCAGCTGAAATAGTGTCGATATTTAAGTACTGGTATAGTAGTCAAAGCAATAGCGTGAAGTGGAATGGTTCGCACTCGGACGTGTATCGGTTGGAGTGCGGGGTGAGGCAAGGGGGGCTCAGCTCACCCAGGCTCTTCAACCTATACATGAACCAGCTGATCCTCGAGCTCAGCAGCACCAGTGTCGGATGTCATATTGACGGTGTGTGTATTAACAATATTAGTTATGCTGACGATATGGTGTTGCTGAGCCCATCGATCGGTGCTCTGAGGCAACTGATCGCTATATGCGAATGCTATGCGGTGAATCATGGGCTCAAATATAACGTCACAAAGAGCGAACTAATGGTTTTTAAAGCAGGCAGTGTGACATATTCGTGTATTCCAACTGTCGCTCTTTGTGGAGAACCACTGCGAAGGGTGGACAAGTTTAAGTATCTGGGCCACTGGGTCACTGAAGATCTTAAAGATAATTGTGACATTGAAAGGGAACGTAGGTCGCTGGCTGTCCGTTGTAACATGCTGGCTCGCAGGTTTGCACGTTGTACGAAGCCAGTAAAAGTAACGCTTTTCAAAGCTTACTGTCAGTCCTTCTACACGTGCAGCCTGTGGGTCAACTTTACTCAGCGGACATACAGCGACCTACGCGTTCAATACAATAATGCACTGAGAGTGCTGCTGCGGCTGCCGTGGCGCAGTAGTGCGTCAGGGATGTTTGCAGATAATAATATTGATGGTTTTGCCGCCATTATTAGAAATAGATGTGCATCCCTGATGACTCGTGTTCGCGGCAGCACCAACAGTATTCTCAGTGTATTCGCAGATCGGTGGGATTCCCCGATGGTGCGGAGGTGGATGCAGCTCCATGCTGAATTGTAATTGTTCATTTTCATCTGTGTCTGTACCCTACTAACACTAGAACTTAAGTCAAATTGTTACTAACCCTATGGACTCCGGTCTGAAATAAAATCTTTCTATTCTATTCTATTCTATTCTATTAAAGAAAAATCGAATCGATGAACTGTTTTAGCACGAATCGATAGGCATATTTACGTCATAAAGTTAACAGTTGCAGCAGTGTAAAATAATACTAAATCGTATTTATTTATTTTAGAGCTATAATCCTCACGAACTCAGACGAAATAAAAGAATTGGAGCTAAACAAAATCTTCAGAGATCAAATGTCTACTGAGAATGAGAAGAAAAAAGGGTGAGTAGACATTTTCATGCAATCAGAGTGACAAACAAGAATCAAAGAAATAGAAATAGAAATCTTTATTGACTTGAGACATAGTATATAAGAAAGGTGTTACAAGTTTTAATCTATATATATACAGGTTGTCCGGTAATTAATGGATAATCTGAAAAAATCTATCCTAACTACTACCAGAGATATGTGTTTTTTTTTAATTACCTTGTATAACTTTCTTGTATACTACGACCATAAATGAATGAAATCTATTGGTTTTTTGTTGTTTTATTATTAAACACTAATTATGCTAATAGATAGACAGTTAAAAGTATGCTATGCTATATAGCTTGCACTTCTTAATACACTTTTTTTTTTTAATTTTTCTGAACGACCTTCTTTTCTACTATAAGACATTTCAAGGTTATCCATTAATTACCGGACACCATGTATATATAACTAGATGTGCCCGCGGTTACACCCGCGTTCATGATTACTGCGCCGCTCCCGTGCGTCGTAGCGTGATGTGATATAGCCTATAGCTTTCCTCAATAAATGGGCTATCCAACACTAAAAGAATTTTCAATTCAAACCAGTAGTTCCTGAGATTAGCGCGATCAACTAAAGAAACAAACAAACTCTTCAGCTTTGTAATATTAGTTTAGATATACAATATTTTCTTTTATAGCTAATAAATTCTTTAATATTGTAAAAACTATTTTTAGAAGCCATGAGTTGAGCGCCTGATAAAAAAAGTGAAAAGATGGCCTTGGCGGTTATGAACACCTGGTGGTCACACGACACGCGAAAGATTAAGTCTAGCTTTAAATGTATGTAAAGGGAACTCCCTTATCTCTCTAGGTATGTGGTTGTAAATTGCGAGAAAAAGTAATAACTACTACCTACTTACAAGATTACCTTTATTTTAAGAGTGCTATCCCCTCAAAACCCGGGTGTAAATGTCCCAATTATTTAATCAACTTAAATTATTTTCTAGGAAAAAGAAACATAAATCTGAAAGTTCCGAAGAATCTTTGAACAACGTGCATCATACGACAGATGACTCGGGTATTTGACATCACCGCGTTCGACGAGAGAGCCCCAAAAGAAGTCCAAGAAGAGAAAAGAAAGAAGACAGGCATAGAGAAAAGAAAAGAAAGAAAAAGCACGACTCTACTGAAAGTGACAGTGACAGCTCGAGTTGAAGGCTGTATGAGATGTTGCCTTTGCGTTAACTTGTTGTCTATGGTTTGAGTATTTGGATATCGGGCTTTGGGGGAAGTCGAATTTAAAAAATGTTAAAAGACATTATGGCGACGGAAATGACTAACGAAAATCGAGTTTATATTGTCGTAAATTTAATACTTATAGTTTTAAGATTTTTTATCGTGACATAATCTGTAGGATAAAAAAATATCGTTTCGAAATTAGAAGATTTTATAGAATATTATATTATATGGCTTTGGGCCCTGTTCGAAATTTATATCGTTATAGAAAAATTAATATGTATTTTTTTACTTGGTTGCGTAAAATTGAGTGTAATGTTTTTCGGGTGTATTTAAATGTTGTATGACCAGGAATTAATGTGGTCATGTCTTAAAGGTGGCACTACTGTGTATGAAGTCTTGGATTTAATTGCCGGCTAGAGCGAAGTTTTGTAAGGTTTCTTTACTGAGAAATACTCAGTAGCTTTCTTAGTAGGGAAATGTGCCCGGTAGACGGCAATACACTTACTGTTATTACGCGGGATGTAAAACCAGATCTGTGAAATGTAGGTGTTATTATACACCTCTGCCTATTCTTTGATATTGGCGTGTGAAAAAGCATACGACATGTCTGACCTGCAGCCTATATAATATTTACGTTTGCAACACAAAATGTTTTAAACGCACATTGCCATCCTTAAAAATTAGTTCCTATGTTGCCAGTGCAAGGGACAGAGATTACAGGTTCTTGTTGACAGCACAACGTCGCCTTAAGGAGAAGGGATACAATATAAGTTTGTTTGTATGCCGGTCTGTAGTGTAGGAGTACTGCCAGTGCATGCTGCACACCCCATACCGCAGTGTCTTATCGTTCTTGTACCATTGAGATTGTTATTATATTTTAATCTTGAAGCAGCGATAGCCTAGCGGGAAACCGTTGGACTGCCACGCAGAGGTCTCGAGTTCGATCCCAAGGCGCGCATCTCTGAATTTTCGAAGTTATGTGCGTATTAAATAGTTAATTATCTCTTGCTTTAACGGTGAAGGAAAACATCGTGAGGAAACCTGCATGACTACGAGTTCTCAATAATGTCCTCAAAGATATGTGAAGTCTGCCAACCGGCAAAGGGCCAGCGTGGTGGACTATGGCCTAACCCTTCTCACACTCAGAAGAGGCCGTGCCCAACAGTGGGATTGTTGAAAATACTAAATTATCAACAAGATTCTGCATACAGTTTCGCTCGCGTTCGGGTTGTTACTGCTAATCGTTAAAAGCCAGGGTTCAGGGTCCAGGTCGGGAAAAACTGTTATTGGGTTTCCTATTAAACATTTACGATAGCAGAGCTTGGAAAGGTCGCCGTACAAGCTTTTATATTATCTCACATATCTTCCGAAATGTTGATGTAATGCACTTTTTCCTACCCTTATATAAAGGCATGTGATATACATATATATCTATAAATGACAGATAATGAAAAAAATCTTTAATGATCTGTATTGAATTTTACCGTGTAATATTCACGTAAATAAAATAATATAGGTAATAAATATTTATTTAAAATCTAAATAATATGTATGGATTGTTAATAATAAATTTTATTATTAATGTTATTCAGAGTGTAACATTTCGTTGTGGTCGTATTTTAGGTATGAAACATGCACATGGTAATGGGTCATAAGCCCATCATTTATAGAAAGCGGAGGCCGAGCGGTACCAGGAGGGACTTTTAAAAAATTTTTCTACTAAAGGGGCAAACAAGCATACGGCCCACCTGATGGTAAGTGGTCACCGCAGCCTATGAACGCCTGCAACACCAGAGGCATCACTTGCGCGTTGCCGACCCTCTAAGAACCTTTAAACGCCCTTTTTGAAGAAGCTTTTTTGTATTGTTCGAATTAGGTAGTAAGTTGGACGTGTGTATCCGCACTTAGCCAAACAATTAGGCCATTATGCGTAAGTGACCGACGCGAAAAATTTATCGAATTAGTATGAAACATGACACACGCGATCCGGAGCGATGGTATGTGTAATGTTTTATGCTAATTCGAACAATATAACATACCTAAACGTCTCCGGTACCTCTCCGCCACCGCTGTCTGTATATGGTGGATTTTATTATGCAGCGAATGATGTGCTTAATATGAAAAAAAAATTACGACAAAGAATACACAGTATATTCAACACCACATACAACTACAGTATATGATAATAATATTCTGGTTTTGGCGTCCAGAATAAACATATAATTATATATAAAAATCACGTGTCACAATGTTTGTGGTGGTGCTACTCCGAAACGGTTCGACCGATTTTTATGAATTTTTTATGTATATTTGGTAGGTATGAGAATAGGTCGTAAAGTATATTTCATAGAGCTAAGAAATAATTTATATGGCAAAACAACGCTTGGCTGGTCAGCTAGTATTTATGTATAATCAAATTCAGGCCTATTCCGTTACTCCTACCCGCTGTCCCACAGGGTGGGAACAAATGAATTTCTTCCACGCTTTCCTACCACGCCGTTACTGTTTGGTATAAGTGGAATTTTATTTCCTGTTTTGTAATAAGTATATTAAAAAAGAACTTAAAACATGATACTAATATAAATAATGCATATTTTTATAGTATGTAAATGTATGTAAAATTTCGTTTCTTTCAAATAAGATCAGTTAGGTATACAACAACTAATTTGATTTTTCATTATCTAAAAAGACCGATATTTCCGTGTGATTTTGCAGTGCTCCTTAAATATCGAACTTAATGTTACATGCCGTAAAAAACATGTTTTAAAATAATATTAGGTCATTACCTTTGAAATTCCAGTGTAAGTTGTAGGAACATCTAATTTTGTGACGTTTTATAAGTTCATCATTATTTGGACAAGAGACTGTCTAAATAAAAATATTTTATATATTTTATGTTTAATCGTATAATTTCTGCCCAATTTCGCTGTTACATCTTACCACATTTGCATGATGTTAGCTGTTTGTTATAATTTAGGAAGCACACTGGGTTTAAAGTCAAGGCACTATAAAAACATCTAAATAAAATGTATCTCTAAAAACATTTGAAGAAATAGTTTGTAAGAAAAATGACACGTAATTGATTATCTTCAGACAAAACGGGCATGTTACAGGCAAAGACCTAATATATTTCTTATATTTGTAGAAATAAGTACTTAAAATATAAGATTCGCACAACGAAACGAATATTGTATTAAAATAAATTTCGTAGATTTTGTAATAAAATATATTTACTGATAAGTGTTGTGTTTTCTTTCATTAGTGTAGTTATAATAATGTCCCGCAGACCGCATCTCGGTCATGGCTATCAATCTTAACGGAGATTGGCTATCTGCGCAGAAGATATTAAAGTGCTCAAATATGTGCACAAATGCAAGTGCACTCTCTGTACCCTAACTTCCATAAATTTTTTTTGTACAACTAATTTGGCAAACTAGCATACGGCCCACCTGATGGTAAGTGGTCACCGTTGCTTATGGACGCCTGCAACACCAGAGGCATCACTTGCGCGTTGCCGAGCCTTTAGGAAAGGAAGAAGAGGAAAAGGAAGTGGGAAGGAGAAGAAGCGGGAAGGAGGAAATGGTTGGGCCTCCGGCACTCTCACTTACCGAACGAAACACAACAGTAGGAATACTGGTATTTAACGTCGATATTCTGTAAGAGGGTAGTCCTTTCCCGATCGAGCCGGCCCATTTATGTTGAAATCAGCGAGGCTCTACTACAAAAAAAACAAAAATCACACAAGTCCGATGGGACGGCAACCCAACTCGACCGGAGAGAGATCATGAGCAGGACGGCTTTACGTGCGTACCGAGACACGGGGTATGTAACACCGCCAACTTCCTAACTCCGAGCTGCTACTGAGAATATTAACAGGAAAACCTAATAACTTTTTGCCCGATACTGACATCAAACCCAAGCCATCATGCGCAGCTGTCAAAATAACTGCCGTCGCGCCACCAAAGCAGTATTTTACATTTTCTAAATAATCATAATAATTGATACTCATAATAAAAATACAATCTTATTTAATAAACATTTATTAAAACATCAATTAATAACAATATCAGACTTATAGTTCAGATTTACTAACAAAATAAATATTTTGATTATCTACCGTACCATAGACTATAAACTGTCAACTGTCAATGTCAAAGTATATCATTTTCCCGCTCAATTTCAGCGCCATACTTACTGTATAAAGTGCGCCAGAAATAAGCCCTCTCTGGCGTTAAAGGTAAAATGTATTGAGGTTCTAATGCGATAGCTAATTGGTAAGGATGGGGTAGCCATTCGCCATTGTCAGGGTCTGGGGTTGGAGATCTGTGAAAATAAATTAATACTTAGATTAACGATAAACGGCGACAACCTAGTGGGGACTGCTGGATTGCCATTGATCTCGAGTTTGTTCCTAAGGTTCTAACTTTTCGGAGTAATATGCGTATTCAATAGATAATTATCGCTCGCTTTAATGGCGAAGGAAAACATGGTGAGGAAACACGCATGTCTGTGAGTGCTACATAATGTTCTTAAAGATATGTGAAGTCTGCCAAACCGCACCGGGCCAGCGTGGTGGATTATGGCCTAATAAACCTACGCAAACTGAGAATAGGCCCGTGTCCAGCAGTGAAAAAAAGATTAATATACAGTGCCGATATTATTGTTATAGAATAACGATTATTTCTGCAAAGGGGAAGGCTAAAGCGAACAACACAAACATACCGCGATTTATGGGTTTAGGTCTCACATGATTGGGGATGAATTTATCCTTTACCAGATATAGTTACGGCCTCCATGCCGCTACTAAGTATTATTAACCCAACAACACTTTGCCCTGCAATCGCATAAAATCCCGCTCCGCCGAGGCAGTAAATAAACATCTCCAAATTATAATAAATGTATACCTACCCATCTTTAGCAAAATTAGTCCACATCATAGTCATAAACGTGATAATCCTGGCATCATCCTCATTCATTGGCAGAGGCAGTCTTTCCAGCTCAAAGATATAGAATAATTCGTCCATAAAAGTCGTCGCTGGCAGACTGGTGTTAGTTAGAATCCTTCCCAAATTCCTGTTCCCGGTATAATTGAACACATACTGGTACACATCAGAATCGGAACTATTCGAATATAGGTCAACAAAAAGCGACATTGGTCCAACAAAACCGAAATCTGAATTCATATTAATCAAACCACCAATCACTGTTTCGTCCGAACTAATATTCGAGAAGTAAGTATCTTTTAGTATAGTTCGGATTTCTTCTCTTTCCTTATTAGATACGTTGAAGCATTTCTGGTCTATACAAGTGAAGTCTTCGTTCTTTATTCTGTCCATTTGACTGGTAATCGTATAATAGTCAAGAATACTGGCTAAACCTTCTACTGTGTTCAAACCAAATATTGCTGGAACTGCATCAAAAGAATCAGATACTAAAATGCTGTAAGGAGTTGCAGTCAAGAACGGTTCTGCATCCAAATACTCTTCTACAGATGGTAGGAATACTGATTTTGCGTGCATCTGGTTTCCGATAGCTTCTTCTAACTTATTGATAGGTACATCAGTGTATATATTCAGAAGTTCTTCTGGATCTAAAGTCTTGACTCCAAGGGATTTCGCAACTTGTGACGCAGTAGCTAAAGGATTAACATCGAAAGACTTTGGACTAAATGGAGTTCCACTTTCAGAGATAATTCGCTTGAATAATCCTTTGCAAGAATCTGATAGCGTCAAATATATAGCTGCTATACCGCCGCTTCCATGACCAAAAACGGTTACGTTATCTTTATCTCCATTAAAGTTTTCTATATTATCTCTCACCCATCTCAAAGCAGCTCTAATGTCTTTCAAGCCAGCGTTTCCTGGGGCCTCTTTTATGTTTAGATTTAAGAAGCCTAAAGCATTCAGCCTATAGTTGACTGAGACGACGATAACTCCATGACTAACTAAGTAATGAGGGCCATAGAAATGTGGGGAACTGCTTCCTACGCCGAACTCCCCTCCGTGGAGGAACACCATGACTGGTAAAGTAGTGTTAGTGAAGTTTGGGATGTACACATTGAGGACAAGGCAGTCTTCATTGTCGCTTGGGGCGGATAAAGGGTCATTGATGGTAAACTGGGGGCAGAGAACTGATCTGGCGTCAGCTTTGTAGGTGCCCTCGAAAACTGGCGGTTCTTCTGGTGCCTGTGGAGGAATTGAATGATTAGATGATGGTATGAGTTGTAGTTATATGCTTACTAATATTATAATTGCTAATGTGAGTATGTTTGTTACACTATCACGTTGTAACCACTCCGATCAGTATGAAATTTCGCATACACGATATATAAAAATACTTTTTCCGAGGAATAACATTTTATTTACAAAATCTACACGTGAGCTATACCGCGGGCAAAATTTTGTTAGTTATAATATATTTGCAAGTTAAGTGTATATTACGTCTTATACCTATAGATATCCCGTAAAAAATGAATAAGCCTGAAACACGTTATAGCAGAGTATAGTATATAGAGTTATTGGAGACTCAAAATAAAATGTAAAAAAACATGTTTCCCAGGTAGTATTGAAGAATATGAAATTTACTCCTTCTGCATATTAGGAGCATTATGTAAATAATTATATTATTTTTTTTGAAAATAAGCTATTGTTCATTGCAAAACATAAGAACATTGGTACTCATAAAATATCTTATAAAAGTACAATCAACCACATTTTACACAATTTACAAAAATAGATATTATTCATTAGAAATTACTGGCACAAATAAAAGTATTTCAACAGTGTTATGGAAGAGGAAGTTTCACAATAGTACCTAGATAGAGTTAACTAAAATTATTACAATAGAATTTAAATTTCTTCACTACCAATAAATACAATACCTACATTATTTTAACAGAAAAATTAAAAATATCGCATTACTTTTACCAAATTTAAAACTGTATTAAATACGCATTATTAATATTTATTTATTTATAGCTTTCGTATAAAAAAAGCGAAATATGTTAGCTTTTAATTATTTTTATTATATTATTTTAATTTGGATCCAACAGATCTACTAGGTATAAGGTGTTTAAAGATTATCCATTATTTACGGGATGTCCTGTATATTAATTAGGGGTAAGTACTTAAAACATAACGGGCTTTTACAACCATGCTATGGTTGTTATGAAGATACTACAAAATATATCAACAGCTAGTCCACATAAGTCAGAGAGGTTTCTATGTTAATTTGTATTGTATTTTATAGATCGGCGTATTATCTTACTTTTGTTCGTGCGCCTTCTAACTAAGCTACTGTGCCTGTCCCGGGATTCAAACTGAAGAATTCATGCACAATAATCAATTCATTACTAATACGTCATCGAGGCATGATGTATATATGTAATAACTTGTTGACCCGCGCATCTTCGTCTGCTTCATATAAGATAAGAGAATTTACCCCGTTTTGCAAAATTTTTATTGCTGCTCCGCTCCAATTAGTCTTAGCGTTATGTTATATAGCCTATAGCCTTCATCGATAAATGGGCTATCCAACACTAAAAGAATTTTTCAATTCGAACCAGTAGTTCCTGAGATTAGCGCGTTCAAGCAAACAAACAAACAAACTCTTTAGCTTTATAATATTAGTATAGATGCATACAGTCTCCCTTATCTCCTATTAGCTCACCTGCACAACTTCGTTTGCTTCACATAAAAGAATTTACCCCGTTTTTGCAACAATTTAACACGCTTTTATAAGCTTCATCTGTATGTTTGTTAATTTGTCTGCAACCGACTCCTTTGGACTTGATTTTGACCCACTTCAAACGGTCAGATTTCATTTAAACGTTGTAGACCAAGGACCGATGACAAAACAATAATTTAAAAAAATTAAATTAATAATAGTTTAAAAAACTAAAAAATCACGCTTTATTTATAAAACCAAACAAATTTGAATAGACAGAAACCAGAACAAAAATAGTTTTCCCTACCAGAAATCGATACCAGGACGTCATGCAAGCGATACCGAGACACAACAGACGCATTATAAAAACAGACTTACCGTGTATCTATCCTTCACAACGCCATATCGAATTCCACAAAACTCATAATAAAATCCATTTGTCGCCAAATAGCCCTCCACTTTGCCTTGCTTAGTTTCCACAACTTTACTCTTCCCATCACCCCAGACTATATCAAAAATAAATAAAAGAAAGACTAGACTGTTTACGACTAGGCCGTATACACCCATTGCCTTTGCTTCAAATGATTATATCTTAAAAATACTTGACATTTAATTTAAAATGGCCGCCTTATATAATGATTTATGACGTAATTTTATTATTACAGCATTTTAACATTAATTTCGTATGTAATTTTGATAGCTTACTCTTGATTGATAATGTTGAAGGTTCCGTACTCAATACTAAATATCTTTATTGCATTCCATATGAAGGGTTCAGGGAAAGAAAGGTCATTTTCACTTGACGATTATCTTTTTTTTAAATACTAGAGTGGGATATGATATATGATCTTTTATGCATACAGCCATACTGATGTTTTTGAGTCGCATGAGAACAATGTTTTTTTAACTGTTTTTGGGTTCATAACCAAACAGTTTAATGACTTTTGTACTAGATGGCATTGTTAACTCATAATCGTCAAAAATGGACAATGATCTTTCTTTCCCTGTACCCTTCATATGTTATATAATATATAGATACAATATGGACCCTGTAGGGCACGGCAACATAGAAGAGAGGAGAATGCTATTTTTATACATTAAATAAATCACTGCTTAAATTAATTATTGCACTATTTGCTTTATATTATTTTAAATTGATTTATAAGTATAACTTACATTTCGTGACATCATTTACGTAAGCCTGTGCCTCGGAAAGCACGCTAAGCCGTTGGTCCTGGGCCTGATCTCTCTCCGGTCGTGTCGGATAGCCGTCCCATCGGATTATGATAGTTAGGGAACAGAGAGTGCACTTGTGTTTGCGAACTCACTTGTGCATTATAATATCTCCTACTGATTAGTCTTTGTTATTATGGCCGCAGTAACCGAAATACACAAGTACACTACCTATTTATTCCTTCACTCTTATAATCCAATGGGACGGCAATCCGACACGACTGGAGAGTGATCAGGCGCAAGACCAACGGCTTCACGAGCTTGCCGAGGCACGGGGGTGTACACTGAGCAACATCACCAATTCCATAACTCCATGCATTGATTGTTTTTTCTGACAAGAAATTTTGCTACTGCCCACCGGGGCTTTGAACCCGAGACTTTATGCACAGCAATCGCAAACACTACTGTTCAGGCCCTTTTAGAATGTAGGCGTGAATGTATAAATGATATATTTAATTTTTACGGAACTCTAATTCGAAATCCACAATCGAAACGTGCCTTTCATTGAATTCTACAATCATTCAATGTTTTTTATGTTTAATAATTGTTGCAAGTTCTTTCCTTATCTTGATATAATTATAGCTAATATTTTACATTATGTAATGCATCTTATTATTTAATAATTACATTGATTTATAAGCTACTAGCTTTTATCCTCTAGCTTCCCTTGGGATTTGTATTGCATTTAAGATATTATGTTCTTTTCTGTACCCTGACAACCCGTCTATATTTCATGACAATCGGTGGAGTATTTAAGACGTGAAAGCGTAACAAACAACCAAACTAACTGTATGGCGAAGTGGTTTAGGCGGTCGCCGTGGCACTGGGTTCGAATCCCACACGGGACAAAACTTTACGTAATTTACAAAATAGTTGTTCCGAGTCTGGGTGCTCTTTGTGTCCGTTTACGCAGGATTTATTCCTAGTGCGGGCGATGTCAATTTTAATTAAAAAAGAAAACAAAATGTAAATCCTTAAAGGGAATTGCTCAGTTTGTTAGGATGCTTCGGCTTGGCGTGGACATTGATTATAGTAATAAATGCATTGCTTTAATGCATTGCTTTTTTAATATCTTATATCCAAAACACACTAAATATGACAATAAAGCTGCAGAAAGTTGTTAAAATATGCCTTTTCTTGATATATATAATATTGCAGTATTGTCACTCATAAGTCATAATTGACTGAAAATGAGCACTTCAATGATTGAATGAAATCTATATTTATTATAAAAACGATACATTATTTATGTAATAAAGAAGAACATTAAAGAAAAACAAGTATCTTATTAAAAATGCACGTTTATTTGTATGGTAACCCAGAATGGAGCGCAGAAGAAGAAAAATCAGTGGTGCCTATGATTGTTATCACTTATCAGTTTATATATTTATTTATGCGTCCATTTTTACCGTAATATTTCCTGCAACAAGGTATTGTTTAATATTTTTTTAATAAATTAATTATAATTATTTGTAAATAGATTTTTACTGAGCAATTTGTCCACGCAAAACCGAAAATAGCTATTCCCTTTATAACCTACTAGTTACTGCACGCGTTTTCGCCCGCTTGTCTCATGGGACGGACTGGAGCAGACACCTTGCCTCCCCAACGGCATTATTGTTAGGACTAAACCTCTATAATAATTTCTCATCTGACCATGGGTAATCGACAATAACTGTAAAAAAATGGGCTTTACACACAAATTTTTGTCCCGTTTGGGAATCGAAGTCACAACACTCGGTTAAATGGCAATGGCGAGGTAACCACTTAAACCACAACGCCATTCATAAAGTAACTTTATTATTCAGCTAGCTGACTAGTGCAACTTCGTCTGCTTCACATAGAATAGAATAGAATAGAATATCTTTATTTCCTGTAAACAAGGTACATTACATTGATGTCATACTATAAAAAATTAGCACAAGCCTGTTTAGCCGTTTCAAATAGCATGCAAATATAAGTACATGTTATATGGAGTTAACAAAGTATGTCTCTTCAAACAATCATAACACATTTTAAATTAACAATGTCATAATTCGTATTTGATTAGTAGGTCAATTTGGTACTCATCACGCTGTATGTTCCATTAATTCTTTAACAGAGTAAAAGTTTTTCTGCTTGAGAGAAAATATGCATAAGAGAATTTTCCTCGTTTTTGAAACATTTTTCATTTATGCTCTGTTCTTATTGGTCGCAGCGTGATGTAATATAGCCTTCCTCAATAAATAGGCTATCCAACATTGAAATAATATTTCAATTTGAACCAGTAGTTCCTGAGATAAGCGCGTTCAACCAAACAAACAAATAAACAAACAAACTTTAGCTTTTTAATCTTTATATATATAAATCATCTATGCGTGTGTTTGTAATTAAACTCCTCCTAAACGGCTGGACCGATTTTGATGAAATTTTTTGTGTGTGTTCAAGTGGATTCGAGAATGGTTTAGATTGTTATTTTTTCTTGTGCACAGCACAACGTCTTGTGTACAGTACAACGTCTGTCGGGTCCGCTAGTATTAGTATATATAACATTAAATAGTGCGGGAGTAGCCTTAAAACAACATAATATAATAACGTAATCACTAGGTTTTAACCGCGGCTTCGCTTTTCTACCTTTTTAGACTTTGTCAATAAATTTCTATAACTCGGCAAACGTACTTTTATTCTAGACGAAGGGTACCTTAAGTCCTATTCTGTACCCCTGACAACGTGTATACGACATTTCATGATGATCGGTCGAGTAGTTAAGGCGTGCAAGCGTAACAAACAAACAAACAATATTTCATTATAACTGGTCCTGACAATTTCTTGCCAGGCAACCCTAATAATACTTTTGCCTGACCCAGAATCATACCTGTGTTTGAACGACGCAGCAGTCGCATTAATTAATGCTGCGCCACTGCGCCAAATATTATAGAATCATATAATAGATAGGTAGTTGGGGCAACTATAACTCAATAGCACACGAAAATTATACACGTGGCGCCATCAGTATTAAGATCAAATAATTATAATGTACCTAGAATAAAAAAATTCTAGTAGCACAAAACGCTCTGAAAATGTTTCATAATATGCGGATAAACTCAGCATGGTGCTTACAAGATTTATGAAATTATTGTTAAAATCTATAAAAAGAGAAACCACATTATTTAAATTTTTATAAGTCTTCTAACACAATTTTACAAACAGTTTCGAAAAGCGCCTCTAGCGGCAAACTAATGAACTAATCTAATTGCAAAATGTATCAGAATACTTTTACAAACGTGTATCTACAACACATTGGAATCAATAAACTAAACTTCCTTTTATAAAACCTTTTATAGAAAAGTGAATCTATTAATTTGTAAGTAATCAATATTTAAAGTAGGTATCTAGTAGAAATATTAACGTATAACGTAACAAAAGTGCGTCTAGGTAGAACATGGGTAAAATATTTTTTGGGAGAACATCTACTATTGAGATGACGAAACATTAATAAAAACAAAACTAAATTAATCATTTAGTTTAGGTGCTTACTCAAAATTTTCGTATAAAAATGTACCTTTTAAAAGCGTTCAGAAACTTAGTAACAACAAAGTCCATTTAGTTATAAATTAAAACTACTTGGTTGTGACTGTAATTATTTAATCATCTTTTAAATCCTTATAATAATTCTATATGTGCATTGGTATATGAAATGTCGTTGATTATTTTTATCCATATTCCTAACACTGATAAAGATATAAAGTGAAAGTTTGACAGCATCAAGTTTCGGAAAAGACACCAAACTTATAATTTGACATCCAAAATTGTGGTTACACTGAACTCTAGAAATATTACAATAATATCTTAGATATTTATTTGTGCAATATAATTTACAAGTAAAGCTAAAATTTATTAACGCTACCTAACATTGTTTACCAATAAACAACGAAAGAGTGACATCAGTGAGAATAGCTACGTTCGTCGCTGCATACGTGTTGATTTACAAAATCATTAATAATTTGCTAAATTGTGTTATGAGAGTACTATAATCGACACAGTTATGAATAAAAAGCCAGTGAGGACCGGTCCTAGGATCAGAATAACAAGACCAGCATTGAAAATCAAAAAACCAGAGGAAGCAACTGGAATAATCGACGATCGAAAATCGTATATATATTCTTGTCAATATTGCCGTCTGAAATTTACACAAAACAGTCAGTATTTTCGCCATATGACTTCCAATCACGAATTGCAGCAGAAGGCGGCTACTTTCGAGTGTAACGATTGCCAAATCGTATTCAACAAGAAAAGTAATTTAGACATACATTGTCAAACTCAGCACCAAGTGAAAAGCAAATCAAGATGCGAGTCCTGTGCGATTACATTTAAATCAAGGTACTGTTTACGTCGCCATTTAAAATTGAAGCAGCTATTACAAGAGAATTCTTGTTTTAAATGTCAGAAAAAGTTTACTAACAAGGAGGGTTTAGCTAAGCATGTAAAAAATAAACATACATTTAAAAACGTCACTTTTCAATGTGATCTGTGCTCTCTAAAGTTCAAAGCTGAGGAGTCTTTAAGAAGTCACTTGGCAAGGATTCACAAGAAATTATGATTTTGCGGTAATATTAAATAGTTAAGTATATTATTAACAAAACAGCTATGATTGTATTATAAACATAATTCTTTTTGTCTTAATGAAGTATGGTACTTATGGCTTGGGCTAAACACAAGACAATTCTACCATTATTTAAAGTAGTTTTTATTATAAATTTAATGTAATAGATGCCTATTTTTGTAACTAATCACTAGTAATCACGCACACAAATATATTGGCTCTGTTTATTGTACTGGCTTACTGATGAGCATAAGACTCTATTTAGAATGAGAAAAGCTTAGTCATAGACAGCCACATTATGGTCTGGCTAAAGTATTTGTAGCCACGGTTAGGGTATTGGAATATTAAAAATTTTATTTCCACCTGTTGCTTTACCAATATGAACAAACTCAGAACAAGAATTTAGCTTAGCCAAGGATAGATATCTTTATAAAAACAAATGTAAAAATGTGTTGTCTTACTACCAATAGCATTAATTAATTTACATAGAATTATTTGTCATAACGTTAATTCTTAACAATATTTTTCAAGTCCACTAACCAGCACTTGGTTACCCATGCCCTATGATGTCACTACTTATATTTAGTGGAGACCTATGCCCAACTGTGGGACATTTTATTAACAGAGCTGATATTATAATTAGTGAAATGGCAAATATTTACATTAATTTTATAATAAAACAAACTAAAATGTTCATGCCTGCCTTACTGTTGGCCCTTGGCCTGTCCGTAACACAGTTACTGTATTTGAGATGATTTGTATTTGGCTCAGCACTATTGATCTTGATAGGTTGCATAATGTAGCCAGCGCAACCACATAAAATAGGGATTGCATTTGAACCCCATAAAACTGACTAAAATCATTGTTGAAATGCTTTCAAACCATTGTTGTAAATCTTAACCAGATTTCATGCTGAGCTCAGAAAAATGACAAACAACATTCTCTATTGTCACAAAATATTTGTGAGTGCAAGTGTGTATGAGGAATGTTATGAAAGTGAATGAAGCCAGAGAATTGTGTCAGGATCGTAGCAAATGGAAATCCATAGTCTCTGCCCACCCATCTGGGAAACAGGTGTGAATCTATGTATGTATGTATATACAGTAATGTCACATCAGGTCAATTAAATATCAATATCATGGTAGGCAGTGGATTGCATTAGCATCACAAGATTCATTATTCCACATTGATAATCTGGTATGCTTCCTCTATACAAATTATTTTTGATGGTAAATAAAAGTGCAATCTTTTGTGTTCCCTCTTTATTGTTCGATATCACTGGCATCTTGTAGATGAGGTCACCAAAGCTGAAAGAAGCATTGAAGGCAGTAGTACTAGATTGAATATAATTATTATAGCAAGAAATGCCAGCTTCTACCCTTATGTTACGGTGTTGCCGCTAAATAAATACAGCCCTCTATTCGTACCAATATTATGTGATGTAACAATGCTATATTCACAGTATACATTATTTAGCATAATTTCTTTTTTATATACTCTGTAAAAATGCTAACTATTTTCTATGTTATTTTTTACATATTTATTTTTGTACTTAAGTGTAATTTAATATGTTAAATTAAGTTCATTATATGCAAGCTTAATTTGAAGTAGAACTTTGTATACAAACAATCTATACTAATATTATAAAGCTGAAGAGTTTGTTTGTTTGGTTGAACGCGCTAATCTCAGGAACTACTGGTCCGAATTGAAAAATTATTTTAGTGTTGGATAGCTTATTTATCGAGGAAGGCTATAGGCTATATAAAATCACACTACGACCCACGGGGCGGCGCAGTAATCATAAACGCGGGTGAAACCGCGGGCACATCTAGTTATTAAATAAAATTAAGGTAACATATGAAGGTCACAGGCTAGTAACTTTATTTGACTGCATGGATAAATAGATCAGTGATGTATACTCTTTCTTATATGCTGCGTCTCGAGTTTGGTTCCCAGGTCATGTAAAGTGTAACTGCCTCTGTGGCGCAGCGGTAGTGAATGCAACTGCTGTGCATGAGGCCTTGGGTCCAAATCCTGGGTCGGGCCAAGAAAATGTTACTGGGTTTTTCTGTTAAGAAATCTCAACAGCAGCGCGGATTTAGGAAGTTGGCGGTGTTAGACATCCCCGTGCCTCGGAGAGTACGTAAAGCTGTTGGTCCTGCGCCTGATCTCTCTCCGGTCGTGTCGGATTACCGTCCCATCAGATCATGAGAGTTAAGGAACAGAGAGTGCCATTGTGTTTGCGCACACACTTGTGCACTATAATATAGTCTCCGTTAAGACTAGCCGCCATGACCGAAGTTCGGTCTGGTGGACATTGAATGTGAGACTGTTTCTATGAATATCAGTAATGATAATAATATTCTACCACATACACAACACCATCTAGCCCAAACTAAGCAGAGCTTGTACTATGGGTACTAGACAATGGATAAACATACATATGTATATACTTTTTGTTTTGTAAATACTTACATATTATACATAGAAACACCCAGACCAAGACAAACATCAATGTTCATGCACACAAATGTTTGACTTGTGCGGGAATCGAACCCACGACCTCAGGCGTGGCAGTCGGTTACACTAACCACTACGCCATCGCCTCTACTCTTTATCTGCTGTGTATGAGGTCCTAGGTTCAACGCCTAAATCAGGTAGAGTTTTAGTATCAAAAAATTCTCAGTTACAGCACGAATTTTGCAACGGAAGACTGCAAGACTCCAAAAATCATAAGAGGTCTGATAGACCTCTGCCTAGCCCTTCGGGGATATAAGTGTGAAGCAAGTTATGTACAAGTTATTAAGTATATTCACTACATATTATAAAACAAAGTCCCCCACTGCATCTGTCTGTCTATTCGCGATAAAATTAAAACTACTGAACAGATTTTTATGAGGCTTTTACCAATAGACAGATTCGATAAAGGGATCGATGTGGACAAAAAATCCACATAAATCCCCCAGGAGATCGAAGCAGGGTATCCTACTGGACAGAGGCATCCATATAGATCCACCAGGGGATCACACTCGATAAAGGGATCTATGTGGACAAAAAATCCACATAAATCCCCCAGGGGATCGAAGCAGAGGATCCTACTGGACCGAGGCTGATTAATGAGGAAGGTTTAGGTGTTTAATTTGTTAAGGTTTTGTAGGTGAAGCCGCGACGGGTCGTTTGTATTAAAATAATTGGATAGATGTTTGTATACAAAGATTTTATAATTAACTCTGGTTCAATATGGTATAGTCTTATAACACAAGTTTACCAACAAAGTACATCTTTTTGTAAATAAATATAGATTAATTATATGTTAAGGTAAATTTATTTATGTAAAATTTGAGAATATTCACCGTGTGTAAAATTTATTGGTTGTAATATATTATGTGCTATTGTCACCTTGCGACACCGTGTGACACAATGTAAACTCACGATAACAGACATGTAATGTTCTATACACGTATTTAAAATAACGAATTTTCTACAAAATGTACTATCATGATATACCGCAATAAATGTCAAATGCTTAGCACTATTGTGCGTAATAGGGTAGTTGTCTATATTTTATTTTGTACATTATTTTAAACACAAAACAAATAGCAATAAAAAGAAATGATCTTGTTAAAACAATATAAATAATTGTTTGTTGCAAAATAAAGCAATTAATATTTTAAATTTGAATATATGGAGTATAGTGGGGTTATCTTGCTATCTCCCTCGGACAGCTGTATTTCAATAACGCTTACGTCACAGTTTGTATCGAACATCCTTTTTCTCTCATTTGACAACTATCTCTACTACCAGATTTGAAATGCTTGTATCTTATTTATTTTTAGTGGATTTAGAAAGTTCTTTGTATTTTAGAGTTTGGATGATGTAACTATCTGAGTTAAATATTAAAAAATAGTAAGTCAACTACCCTATTGCCGATGTACGCAGCCCTGTGAGTAAAAAGAAGATTTGTACCTCAAAAAATTTGCTCGATTATGAGATCTGCTCCTATTGTTTAGTTATATAAGTATAATGTAATATTGTTTGCCGTCATCACAATTGATACAGATTTAAAGTAAACAACTTTTAACGTATTTGTTTTAACGAAGTATTCTTGATATCAGAATATTTAATTTTGAAGTCTGCGTAAAGGATATCGCTATTCTAACGATATCCTTTACGCTGCGGCTGTCAGATCAAACGTATAGAAAATCATATGGTTCCCAATCTGTTTCGAAATTGCTGTGTGATCTGAATTTAATAGCATATTTATATGAGTTCTATTAAAATAATGTAATCTTTTAAACAGTCATTCGAGGGCCAGGAAACATACGCTCCATGCTAATTCAGCGCAAAAAGGTGGAACATCTTGCGATCACATACAAATGAATGTCCTAACTAAATAGTATTAACGTGTAGCCTGTACCGTAACACTTGTTAAATTATTTTCAGTAGGAGCGTATATTTCGTGACCCCAGGACCTTACCTGTCGTAATTACAGTGTGAGACCGAGACAAAGCTATACACTCTGTAACGCGCTATCTTATTCACGCGAATGCAGTGACAGTGCCTTATTGATGATGGTAAAGCCCCTGGTCTTACAGCTATGTGTTCGTGTTTGGACTATGCTCAAAATTGCAACTAACATTTATTTAAAATGAGGGTATTTATCATATAGAACAACTACAGATGGTTTCCACTTAACCGTGGCGCTAAGTTTTCCTGTGACCCGGTTCCAATATTTAGAGAAACGAGTCATTTTACCACCGGATAGTTAAGTTTTAAAAGATATTTATTAAAAATATGTCAAATATATGAAAAATTGAACTGCCTATAGCTACTATTTTATGAATATTAGAATCGGGCTTGAATCCTACTTCTTAATAGAAGTAGGATTCAAGCCCGATTCTAATAGTATGATGGTATTTAGATGGTTGTTATTCAATAACTCGTAAACAGTTGAACAGATTAGGATGTAACTTGGCACACAGATATACATGCCCTGGATTAACACATTAGATACTTTTTGGTCTATAGTGGTCCCGAGACACGAGCGCGAAGCCCTAGGCTTACTAGTAACTTTACACACATATGTACAGTATTTATTTCTTGTAATTACTTTTGTAACTCCAATTTTCTTTATAACCGTGCTATTATTTTATTATATTTTTTTGTATTATTATTATTTGTTTATTTTTATTACTGATATTTGTTTGTACCGACATCTTATTCAAGTATGGCTACTATTGGCGTGTATAAGGACCTGTTGGGCTATGCCCATCCTGGAGTTGTCTGGTGCCCACCTAAATATTAGGTTTCTTGGGTGTAGTGCCCTAGAATTTTGAGTAGCCCATTGCTTTTAGAAGCAGCAGCTCAGCTCCATTTGGGTAATAACCGATATGTAATAGATATGCCAATAGTGGCTACCGGTTTTCACAAGATATATGTTGAAAGATTTACGCCAAAGCTGGTGACTTTTCTTGAAACTGGTCCAGGACCAGTTTCTTATTCTTAAAGCAGAGTATACTGCAAAATTGCGTCTATTTTACGAAATATATAAGTGAACTGGCATATATTAACATATTTATTTACTTGATACAAAGTTTAACATAAACCAAGAACAAAAAAATCGGGTGTTCCAAGATATATCTGGGTATCCTGTCAATAAAAAAATATCTATAAGTAATGTCCATGTAATTCGCGTAAGATTCCCCAAAAGAACTTTTAGGCTGGACCAGAGCACAGTAACTGGCCCACCAAATATACCATCATTAAAGCATAATTTTTTGCTTACCTTGCACTATGCCTTACGTATTTGTGTCCCTAAGGACCCATGAGGGCCATCAATTATATAAAAATGGTTGTTATAAATATATAATACTTAGTACTTATGTGGTTCGTGAAGTTTGTATGTCGTATTGTATTATAACTAACGTTTAATGATAGCAAGAAACGCCTTATAAAATAATATTAAAGGGTTTAGTGAAAAAGGATCGTTACCAAACGTGTCCATATTGTATTTCTGATTTAAAAATAACTGTAATTTGGGTGGGGTCAAAATTATCCCGGTATGTTTATATCTGTCAGTATTTTTGCTAGTATGCTTGCTATATTCTTATTTCGTTCGTATTTTTTATGGATATATTCTTTAGGCCTACCATGAAATGTAAATGCCTAAGTTTTGGGCTGACCGTTCGTACTGTGAAACACATTTTATTCTGAAGAAAGTCCGAACAAAGAAGTTATGTTTTTTCGAAAGAAAGAAATATAGAGAACCTTCATTGTAATTTTGTTTCGTTCGGCCCAAGGTCTCGGATAGATGATTTCATGGTAGACCTCGGGTCTTATTGATCTATCTCAACATCCATATTTCAAATAAAGAAATACCAATTCCAATACTAGAAATGCATAGATTGTGTTTCTAGTATTGGTATAGTCTATGTCTATTATTGCCGCAATTACCTGATTGATAGATGGCGTTGTAACCAATTTTGGAAATTTAGTAGTTTAAGCTACTAGATGGCGTTGGAACAAGATTTTGTTAACATGGTCTTACGATCCTTCTTTCCTTGGATCCTTTTATGATCAGATTCCAAAATGTTCATAGAGTATGTAGATTTAATACAGACTGTCCATTACGAAATAAGAAATCTGTAAACCGGCAATGAGATTGTAACTTATATTGTAAAATAAATTATAAATAAATATTAGTTTAGATATATTTTTTGTTGTTTTATTCGCCGTTGGTTAATTTCTGAGATTTGGGCCAGTTAGCTCGACACGGTCACGACTTCGCTCTACGTAGGGAGTAAAAATGATGATTATAATCGACAGCTACATAATCGTTTTTCGATTATAGCGCGCAGCGGTAGTGATTGTGATTGCTCTCGGTCGTCAGTCTCAGGTTCAATTCCCGAGTTGAAGGCAGTGCTTTTGGGTTTTCTGCCAAGAAAATCTCTGGCAATTAAGAAGTTGTCGGTATTACACACCCTGCGCCTGATCTTCCATCAGACATCGGATTGCCGTTGGATTGGGTTATGAGTGTTAGGGTACAGAGAGTGCACTTATGTTTGCGCACACACTTGTGCACTATTATTATCGCCTGCGTACATAGCCAATCTCCTTTAAGACTCGCCACCGTGACTGAAATTCGATCTTGAGGACGTTATTATGCTAGATAGGTACTATATAAATTATAAAAAGAAATTCTTATTCTTTAGCTGTAAACTATAATTCACAATGAATACGTACAAATACAAAGTTGGTCTTTAATTATCAACATTTATACAATTCTATAAACTCTTCATCACATACTTAATTGATTATGTACAATCATACATTCATCATTTCACAACTTGAGATTCACAAATCACATTAAGTGGCAATTCCTCCAAAAATCAAGATTCATAAGTAAACACAAAAGTGCCGTAGACATGTCAATTTTGTCTTGATAAATTCAATATTTGATTTAAACGTAAAACAACCGATATTCAAAAAAACGAGAAGATTGATCCTCGATTAATGATTCGAAAAACAGCTAAATAGAAATTAGAAAGCGACGTGAGTATCGGTTCTGTCTCAATTCGATTTCAAAATCGATTGGTAAACTGACAAGAAATTATTCTTCGAATAATCTTGTCAAATTCTATTAAATTAACAAGCATATAAGATAAGCGCGCTGCCTGCAATAGTATTACGTTAAGATAATTACTTTAAATGAAACCAAAAAATATTATCTTAAGGTCTAAGGCGCTGATCATCAATTACGTAACGTCAATCTTTATGACCTTATTAAAGATTTCTCGGACCAGCCGTTTGGATAGGAATATATAATAAAATAGTTTTAGACCCTACGTAAAAAGGTTGTTAGTTGGCATGATATATATAATATTCTATCACATACACACTACACCATCTAGCCCAAACTAAGCAGAGCTTGTACTACGGGTACTAAATAATGGATAAATATACTTATATACTATTTTTTTTAATACATACATATTATACATAGAAACACCCAGACCAAGACAAACATCCATATCCATGCACACAAATGTTTGACTTGTGCAGAAATCGAAACCGCGACCTCAGGCGTAGCAGTCGGTTACACTAACCACTACACCATCGATACCATGATGTCGATGTTATACCTAACCCTTCGAGGATATACGTGTACACACAGTCTATTACATGAATCAATAACATTCGTGTGAAGGGTGGCATCTGTATAAGCATGCGGTACCGACTAGCTATTCAACTAGACGGTACTGTCACCCGTTTACAATCAATATCTAACGGTATGAGTTTACTGTAGCTAAACTGTACTAAAACTTAATACAATACGAAATTATTATTGGTTTACACCAGTATTGGGCCATCCCAAGTTATTATTTAATACCTGGGTCATATTGCTTCTTAACTTCTCTAGTTTCAATACTTCTTAAAAGCACAAGCCTCTATAAGGTATAATATAACAATAATGGACGTGTGCTGACAAAATCATTAAAGATTTTCCACCCGTCATTTAGACCTGACCCAAATTACATTAGATTATCAAATAACACAAATCAAACAATAGGTTATGTGATTTTTCATATATTACTTATACAGCAATATGTAACAGAAAGAATCCATACAATATGTACATTTTCACTAAGATAAAGCATTTCCATTTTATCAACTTATTAACATCAGCACATTCTAGTTGATACTTAAACAACACTAACAACAGACTTGGTAACCACTGTGAACCCAAAAATAACCAGATGTAATTTTGATAGTGACGTTATGCATATATTTTGACGTTTATATAATAAATAAATAAAATGTTGGAATTAATCATAAAATTTTAAAAATATTGCTTTGTACAGGGATATGCTTTTTGCTATTTAATACGCATCGTTAATACGGATCGAACTCGAGACCTCTGCGTTGCAGTCCAACGGTCTCCCAGTAGGCTATCGCTGCTAAGGTATATCAGTCACATATGTATATTGCTAGCTATCTTATACAGACACACAATCATTTAAGCCTATTTCCACATACTAGACACATCCAGAGTTCCAGACTCCATATTATTACTGAGAAATTTCTGACAAAACAACTCAATAACAACAATAATTTTATATAATTTCTGTTATATTTTTTAAACAAACATTTTTTTTAGTAAAAATCATGGTGGGGCGAACATTGGACTGTAATGCAGAGGTCTCTAGTTCAATCACAAGGCAGACTCTTTTTACATTTTACTGAGTATTGAAACATCATTGTTACGTCTATAACAAAAAAATTGGAAAATAGATGAAAGTGCTTTAAGCAAATAATTACCACACACTTGGACAGTGAATACATGAGCAAATATGCAGCTTTATAATACAAATAAGGAACAAGCCGCATTTTAATTCAAATGCTGTTATAAAAAAAACTATTTTCAAAATTTCATATTGAGACCATAAAAATTCTGCTTATTTAACTGAAACCACATATATAGTATATTATGTATTTGATATGATTTCTGTTTCATATGAAACATAAAAATATACACAATCTCCTGTCATGAATTCTACAAAAATGCATAAATGCATGCCAGGATAAAAAGTATCCTGTAATATATCCAGTAAATAAGAAAATGGTCTAACTGCATGACAAGTTACAGCAATGTTCAATGGTGTACATGTGATAGAATAAAAGCATCTAAAACATTATAATATTAATAGAAGTTTGTGCATTTATCAAATTTTTATCACAAGGAAAGTCTCCATTCTTAGCCTCACACATCTGTTTTCACATAACTTGTAACATTATAATTTTGAATTCCTTTCCGTAAGAGGTATGTAAAAGTACACTATCTCTAATTAACCAACATATCCGATGCGGTCACCAATTTACCGTTCAACAGTCCCATTTTATGTTTCTCTCTAACATGCCTTACAACATGGTCTTTACGTTTATATGTTTGTTTACAAATCGGACAAACAACAAACTGATTCAAATGCTGTGATTTTACATGTCTCAGCATGTGATCTCTCCGCTTAAATGTAGTCTGGCAATGTGGACACAGATGCCTGTCTGTTAAAAGATGTGTAAACTCATGTTTCTCCAATTCTGGTAGTGTGTTACACTGAAACTCGCATTCTCTACATCGGAACACTTCTGTAGTTGTTGAATGTTTTCTTTTTATATGTTTCAGTAAAATATCTTGTCGTTTACAGTCTTTTTCACACACAGGACACATGCAGTACTTCTGATTTGTGTGTAGGCTTTGTACATGCCGTTTTAAGTGATCCTGTCGGCGAAATGTTGCGTTACATAGACTGCATGATAATAACTTCTTTTTTCCGTGTAATTCGACATTGTGATGCTCGTATTCGACGTTGTCGACGAATGTAAGGTCGCAGTGCGAGCAAACAAGCGGTATTTCTTCGTTATTTCGAATTTTTTGCGGGTTTTCTGTGATAGCATTATGTGCATTTAGGTGATGGTCTCCAGTCGCGAATGGATTTAACGCGTATTTAGTGCCATCTGTGCTTTGAAATATCGGCGTGTGATAATAATTGCCCTTATTATCTACCATTGTTTGTGTTTATTTTACTGTTTTTGTTATTTTACAAAAGAATTATTGCTTTATTTTGTGCTCCTCCATATAAACACTATTAGGAGTGCGTTACAGCACTGTTATTCTGATTTTGAATTACGTACTCCTCACTCAATTTTATATTGTATATAGCTATTCTTGTTTAGCGCTGTAGATTGTAAATAGAAGTGGCACAGATTACAGAGAGTCTATACAGAAGAAGTGGAATGCGTCAACAATCAATGAGAATGACATTGACAGTATAGTGGTGTTAATGTTGCTATTTTACAATACCAGAAAACACCAAACTTTAGAAAACAGCTTAATACTATTTTACAAAACTGCCACCGATGTTTTTGTTCCATGAATTGATAAAAATTACATTTTCTTTATTTTGTTATGTATATTTACAGCTCAATCAAATCAAGAATCAAAAATCTACGTCTTTTTTGTAGTATTTTATATTAAATGCTTTAAAAACGAGTACTACTAGGAAATAAAATTTTGCCAGAGAAATATTTGTAAATTAAATCTTTATGTATAAAAGTTTTTCTTGTATAGCGTTGTTGATAGCTTGTTTGTTTTACTATATGATAAGTAACTTCTCTTTAAACAAAACCATTTATAAATGAGAATATTTAATTTAATACAAAGAAAGGAAAGGAAAAAGAAAAATTAAAAATATTTATTTTGGCACACAAAAGACCACACCCGACACATGAAGAAATAAAATGAAAACGCACACATACACACACGCACGCACGTACGCAAGCACGCACGCACGCACACATACACACACAAAATAGATTCGTGGCAATATTGATTCGTTGCAATATAGTTTGGTAGCTATTAACATTCGTCAATGACTACGCTGAGATCAGGCCATATAATAAACGTAATGCCCGCTGACGAAACTTATAAAGTAATAAGAGACAGTCTAATTGAAAACAATATCAACCACTACACTTACAAACTTAAGAGTGAACATACAGAGTAGCGATCAGAGGCTTACATGCCTCAGAAAATACCGAGATGATCAAAGAAGAGCTACAGACCAAAGGACACGAGATACGTCAAATATTCAATGTGTTGCATAGGACAACAAAAGAAAAACTACCTCTCTACTTCATAGACCTAGAGTCGCGAGCAAAAAATAAAGATATATACATACAATACAACATAAAATACAACAATCATGTCAAATTTACAATCGAACCACCCTACAAGAAAAAAGAAGTAATGCAGTGTAAGAGATGTCAAAGATATGACATACACATCAAAAATCAATGCTTTAGACCCTTCCGATGTGTCAAATGCGGCAATTATCACCCAACAAGTACTTGTACCAAACCTCCGGAGACAGAATCAGTGTGCCCAAATTGTCAAGGTAAACACCCGGCGAGCTATAAAGGATGCATAAAATACAAGCAATACAAGGAAAAATTCTCAAACTAAAACCTGCCCCGCAACGTCCCAAACAAACATATAGTAATACACACCCGAAACCGAGCATTAACTACAATGTCAAACCAACTCATCTTTCAAAAATGATAATCCAATCACTCAATCACACGATCCCGCTGTGGATACGAGCCAACAAAATTTAACAAGTTTATTAGACGCAATGTTCGATAGGTTGCAAGCAATCATGAAAAACATGATGGACAGTATGATTGATCAGATCATCAAACTAATCACCCGACTAACCACACGGAGGGACTCAATATTCTTATTATCACCTGGAATGCTAATGGGCTGACCGACAGACGAAAAGAATTAGAAATGTTCATGAACACTGAAAAAATCGATTTTGCCCTTATATCTGAAACAAGATTTACACCTAGATTACATGTAAAATTACATAATTATACAATATATAGGACCGATCACCCCTCTGGCACTCTCACGGCGGGACTGCGATAATAATAAAAAATAACATCAAGCATTATCTTCTCGAGCCATACAAAATGGATAAAATACAGGCAACATCAATTAAAATACAGCACAAGAATACTGAGATAACACTCTCTGTAATCTACTGCCCATCATGGCACAAAATGGAAGCTGGTGAATTCAAGCTGTTCTTTAACCAACTGGGCCCAGTATTTGTCTGTGGAGGAGATTGGAATTTCAAAAATACGTTCTGGGGATCTAAACTTATCAAACCAAGGGGGAGACAGCTATATAAAGCCACTCAAGAACTTAGTCTAGAATGCATCTCACATGGAGAGCCAACTTACTGGCTCACAGACCCAAACAAAATAACAGATCTGTTAGATTCTTATGTAACAAAAACCTTGACACTTGAACCTTGGACATAACTATTTATAGATCGAAAAATGCGAAGACCTGTCATCAGATCACACCCCTGTTATTTTAAACATATATAAACAGATTGTTCTATTAGAGACTCCCTCCAATATTTACAACAAAAATACAAACTGGGACCTCTATAGAGAAATCATACTGAGTAACATAGACCTAAATATTAGACTGAAAACAAAAGATGATATTGAAACCAGTGTCGAAGAATTAAACAACATTATACACTTGGCTGCCACTACATATACTTCTAAAATATAAAATCAAAACCCAAACAAAAGACATATCCTAAAAACATAATGGACAAGGTATGTGTACGATGCAAACTAAGATGAGAAAGGCATAGAACTAGATACCCTCCCGACAACACAAAGCTAAACAGAACCACAAAAGAACTGAAAGATATGATAAAAGAGCATGAAAATCGATGTTCTGCAAATTCACCTCTCTCATCTCACGGCATATAAGGAGTCTAATTATTCTTTATAACGCGCAACCAAGAACCTCAAGCGACCAAAAAATCACATATCCCGCCATTGAGAAGACAAGACAGTAGTTGGGCTAGAACAGACGTAAAAAAAGCAACAGCATTCGCCGTACACCTAGAAAATCAATAAGGACGACGAAATAAAAGACTATTTACAGTCACCTAATCAGCTATCTTTCCCATTAAAGGCTGTAAGTCCTAACGAAATATACTGATAAACAAAAACTCTAAATCACCAACTAAAAAATAAAGCACCGGGATATGATTTGCTAGATTCCGTATTACTAAGCAACCTTCCGAAGAAAGGCATAGTGTTCCTGGTTTTTCTTCTCAATGCATGCCTTAGACTCTCCCACTATCCATACCAGTGGAAAATTGCTTAAGTAGTCATGATTCTCAAACCTGGAAAACAGTCGGAAGAAGTCTCATCCTACAAACCAATTAGTCTCCTCCCACTGATTTGTAAACTGTTTGAAAAAGTTATCCTCAACAGAATGCGACTTCACTTGAACACCATTCTCCCTGGGCACCAATTTGGATTCAGGCAAAAGCATGGAACCATCGAACACATTCATAGGTTGACAGATACCATCAGCTACACGCTCGAAAATAAGAAATACTGATCCGCCGACTTCTTAGATGTAAGTCAAGCTTTCGACAGGGTCTGGTATGACAGCCTCTTGTTCAAGAACAAAAAATACCCACCTCACTCCTTCTACTTCATACTAAAAAGTAACTCATACCAAACATGCTTCGAGGTTAAACTTAACAACGTTACGTCGGATTTGTTTGAAACCAAGTCAGGGGTACCCCAGGGGAGCATTCTAGGACCCGTATTGTATCTCATCTTTACTGCTGATGTACCTGTTGACGATAACACCTTCATTACCATGTACGCCGACGATACTGCCATAATGTCAGTAAACTCTCAACCAGGAATTGCATCAGCAAACTTACAGAAACACATTTCTGAGATTTAAAAATGGATGAAGATATGGAGAATAAAGGCTAATCAAAGTAAATCAGCTGACGTCACTTTTACCCTAAGAAAAGGCAACTGTCCACCAATCACACTGAACGGAGACCAAATTCCATATGACGTCACCGCAAAATACCTGGGCATGCATCTGGATAGAAGGCTGACCTGGCAAAAACATATCTGGAGCAAGAGAAAACTTAGATCCAGGTATTGGCTGATTTGTAAAAAGTCTCAGTTAACCAACGAAAGCAAAATGGCAATCTACAAAATTATATTGAAGTCGATTTGGACATACGGTATAGAGCTCTGAGGAACAGCAAGTAACAGTAATATAGAAAGGCTATTAGATCCATGCTCAACATCCCAAAGTGCGCGTTTTGAGGCTCAATTCCGTGAAACGGAAAATCGCTGTTCGCAGTCTATACTACCAACAAAAATTAACAATACATGTTAATGCTCTAGCTGCCAAATTAACCGGTTCTGGAAGTACACATCACACAAGACTGAGGAGGAACAGCGTTCCGAAACTCATTAACCGATTCCCCAAAGATTAGTGAGAGTGGTCATTGGACAATTCCTCACTGCTGCAAAGAAACATAACACAGACATAGTCAGATAAAGAAGCAGCCAAATATCTATGACAGATTCATGCTGAGCTATGCAGGATTTAAAAAAATAAAGGTATATAAATTCGCAGATAAAATGATTCATAGTAATAAAGACTTGTAGCGTTTATGTTTCCTTGCTATAAACATTCGTAGCATGATTAATTCGTAGCTTTAAAGATTCGTAGCAATTTAGATTCGTAGCTATATAAACATGCAGCAATTTAGATTCACGGTAATATATACTCAGCTTGTATGTTTCGTAGCTATATAGGTTCATTCAAGAATTCAGGTTCAATAAAGAATCATAGTAATATAGATTCGTAGCAACAAAGATTCGTGGCTTTACAGTTTCGTAGCAATATAGATTCATAGTAACAAAGATTCTTAGCTTTTATGTTTCCTAGCTATATACATTCGTAGCAACAAAGTTTCGTAGCATTTACAGCAATATAGACTCTTAGCTTTTATGTTTCGAAGTTATGTACATTCGTAACTATAAAGATACGTTACATTAAAGATTCGTAGCAATATAGGTTCGTGACAATATATATTCGTAGCAATGTAGATTCGCAGCAATATTCATTCCTAGTTAAATAGATTCTTAGCTTTTATGTTTCATAGCTATAATATTCTCAGCTATAAAGATTCGTAGCAACATAGATTAGTAGCAACATAGATTGGTAGCAATATAGATTCGTTGCATGAAATATAGATTCTTAGCAATAAAGATTCATAGCAAAATTGATACGTAGCAATGAAGATTCGTTTCAATATAGATTTTCATTCACACACACACGCACACTGACTCACTGTCGCTCACAAAATGAAAGTGCATTTTTTTAAATACTTCTATTTTTGCACTCCAACCCTAATATAGGTACCTATAACAAAAAAACACAATCCTAGTAGCATTATATTGGGTTGTTTGGTAAATAAGAAAACCGAAGGCTTACTCACTCTTCAGACCGGTCCATTTGCTTTTCTCCAACCCTTTGCCTCTTAACATGGGCTAGGACGAATAATTCTTCACATAGGCTATGGTAACTGATAACCAGCAGGCAGCAGAAATTGTATCTGGTTTATAATAAACAGTAGCTTTTATTACATACTTGACGGCTGGCGTAGTGGTTTAAATGGTCGACGACACTGCCACTGCGCCGAGTATTGTGGGTTCGACTCCCACGCGGGACAAAACTTTGTGTGATCCGCACCGGTTGGTTATACCGAATATGGTTGTACCGAATCTGGGTGTACTTTGTGTCCGTTGTTTGAATGTTTGTAAAGTCCCCCGCAACAAAGGATATACTACTATTTATCTTTAAAAAAAATTCCTGGTCTAGCCTACATAAATTAAGGAAACTGTTTAAGTTTCCTTAACAAATAAGAGAGTGAGCTTCCTCTTAAAATCTGAAGAATCTCCTCAATCCATATGAACACGGTTTGTGTTTCCATAGATTGCTTTAGTAATAGCAAAAAGAATGTCTGTTACAGTAGTCTCTACCAGCTGGTGACAATACTCAGAAGTTTTTATTAACGTATTAATGTCAGAAAACAAAAAAAATATAAAAATTTAAAGTCTGTCATGAATTGTCAATAAGGTCGAAAATCGCATGCACCTGTTTTTTGTAAGCACTATCGATGGCTGATCACTTTCTGATAGTCATTTGTTTTGTAGACACGTTCATTTGTTTCACACAAATTTATTTTATAACTAATTTTAGCTACCTATTCCCGTGGTACAACTAGTTGTACTGTAATTCCACCGTTGTACTACGGGTCATATCATAAATTGACTTAATTTTATTGACTTACCATAGATAAACGTTAATTTATACATAAATAAAGCAATACAAAATGTACTTACACATGTACAATATAAGATTTTTGTATTTTTGGTAATTTTTATTTAGTAATGTAAGTAGCATAATATCACGGCGTCACAATAAAATTTCAATCGGTGGCACGAAGAGGAAATGAAATTCCTTCTCGTACCACTGATGGCACGAGTTGGTGGTAAGACGAGGAGTAAGCCGCATTGTGGGCTCAAATCCCGCACGAGACAATAATTTGTATGATTTCAAGCGCAGGAAGTGTCTTTTTAGTAAGAGTAGATAGAAAAAGATCAAATCTTTGACCAAACAATTTCTGTTATACAGATTTCATTGCAAAATACTAATAAACTTTTACCCGTCACTTATTTAGAGGTATTACCTTACGTTACTTAGAAACTTTTGTCACCTGTTTCCAGTAGCTCTACCGGATAATCTTACCAGTTGTACTACTGGGAATTTTCATCCCATTAGACTTATCGATAGTAAGACTTAGCTCGCATTATTTTCCCCACTAGTCTTACCGTTATAAAACATAGAACTCGTAATACCGCAGACAAATCAAAAGAATTTTTCAATATTTATTAACAAAATAATATTTAAATCTGATCAGATTTAAATATTATTTTGACAATAAATATTGAAACACACATTTTGGCTTTATCTCTTTTAAATTTCACATTATTTTTACTTGAATGTTACGCACTTTTTGATATGATGCATCTTTTTGTAAAATGTTCAACAGTTGGTGTAAGTTACTTTGTTTCTTACCAACTTCACCACTCAATGTAAAATGCCACGATGCCAAATAATTGGTAGTGTGATGTCGTTGGCTAAATACGCACATCCTCTCAATGCTACTACTTTTAACCAATTTCTAATCATGTAATTCCTAAATGTGTTCATATTTTCTTCCATAACGGTGCTATACATTTCATCGCTTATAAATATAACCGTCCAAAATCATTTCCTTGGGCAAAAGTGCCAACATTTTGCAAAGGTTAAGGTTACTATTTAATTCTGTATTACTTTAATTTTAAACTTTTAGATTTTCTCTTCAAACTCTCACAATAATGATTATAACACCCGCTTAATACTATTTGCAGGAAAACTGACTTTATGGACATCATAATGGCGTCTTCATAGTCCATCTTAAATTGCGTAGCCAGCTGTTATTGGTGGCATCACCAGACCATTCAGGATAAATTATGGTAACCATTTCGTGTTAGTCGGCGATTATGCCCCGGCACATCGAGCTTAACGAGTGAGCGCTGCTTTTCGGGAGTACGAAAACAAGCGGTAAGACTGGCCTTCCGGCTCTCCGAACTTAAACCTAAACGAGCACGCATGGGACGCTCTCAAGTGAGCTGTTTAAAGTCGTCGGCCATTTCCAAGAGCTCTGTCAGAGACCAAGGAAGTCGCCATTCAAGAATGGGACAGGCTACCACAAGGACTATTGGACAACTTGATCTACAGCATGCCCAGGAGGATTTCCGCATGCGTTCAAGCCAGGGGTGGAGTCATTTTGTATTAAATTTGTAATTAAGCATATAAAAATGAATAAAATTATTTACCTTAATCAAATCTTCGCATTTCTTTAAAATACAAAGGAGAAACCCAAACTCTATAGAAACTTGGGCCTGGCGTTACAGGACTGGACTTTGGCCATAAATTAGAGCATTTAGAAAGCTTTCACGAGCCCAATTTTCACGACGCCCGGCAATGGCCAAATTGATAAATTCAGACAATGTTTACATCTTAGGTTATTTTTATTATATGAGTTATTAAAATTGATATTTTTGTGGCTCTGATGCCTATGTAAATCCAGAACGCCTATGTGCTATGCTGCAGCGTATAACGGTGAGGTTTGAAGTATATAAAAAGCGCTTAGAGGGTGACTTCAGATTGGTCCGATTGATCTTATTGAAAACCTCAGCTGAAAACTATGTTTGTAAGACACGGCCCAGTTACATTTGTTAATATTGTATCTACTAAGGAATTTGATGCAATCTCACATTGTAGTAATCCGAGATTGCAACAACATATTAAAATAAAAAAACACATATTTGTGATGGTTTTATTAATCACCTTCTTCATTAGGATTATCATAATATAATAATACAGTATCCAGAAATTGTGCAAGAGGCAATTGCCTACTCTGGTACCATGCCCAACCAAGATACCATATTATGCTCATGATGTGGGCACAGCAACCAACCGTTCATTTGCCAATAATACAGGTGCAATAATATTGGATTATAGCATCCCTGCCACTTAGAGCGCTGTCAGGAAGGTGGAAAGCATTTATTAAAGCGGCAGCCACTTCAAAGAGTACCATAACATTCCTTGACGCTCTATTAAAAAATCTTGGCGAAATAGCTTAAAATCTCGCTTAAATCTCCCATTGACTACTTCTACAACCCATCTACATATCGTAACTGTTCTTGATTTATTAACTTCGAGGGTTGAAAGTTACGATTCACCCTGTTGCATAGAATACATTATATTATTATTATTGAATACATTCACTTGCGCAAAAATACGAAAAGCGAATGACATTAATGACATGAAACAACCATGACAATTGACAGACGTTGACATTGACATTTGCCGTTTACTAGTACATTCCGATCAATGAAATAAATAATCAATAAAATCGTTTATTTAATTCTTACAATTATTATTTCTATTTTTCTATTATTATTGATATTATTTGCCTGATTATTATTTTACATTGATTTTAGTACCTAAAAATAAACATACTAATATAATGGCGTATTATTTAATTATTCGTAACATTTCAATCATTATCGATTTCCACTAAATCGATCATATTCTTAGAGTACGCTCTATTCATCTAATGCCAAAGTTAGTGACGTAAAATGAAATAAGAGTTCGAACGGTTTACAAGGCTTGTTTAAAATAAAAAAATAGATTTCTAATTATTTTCTACCCTTGGCCATTGGTATTAATGCTAATATTTAAATGGGTTAATTAAGCAAAATAGACAATTTTTTTGGTACATATCTGATTCGTGTAACGGTAGGCCCAGAAACGGGTTTCTCCTTTCACAGTGATTGAAAAATCTTTTTTATTAACAAAAAACTTAAAGAATATGTATAGAGATTTTCATAGTATAATTGTGTGATTTTAAATGTTAAAGCAATAAATAATGTATTCATTGATTATATTTTCATACGAGAAAAATATCTCGACTTTTCCAAGTGAACGCAGACTTTTTTTAAGATGTAAAAATGATATTCTTCATTTCATTTATTGGCTTTTCCTCGAAAAATAAAAAAAAATTAAATGGCTGCAAATATAGTATTTCGTTAATTTTCATTATGTAATAATATATATATTTTATAAACAAAGATAATAAAGTAAATATTTAATTTAAAAATAAATCAAATTACATAGTGTTTTTATTCTACCCATAGAACTTGACTATAGCTACTAATCTGACCGAGGGCTCTTTTAATCGGTCTGACCAAGGACACAAAAGAGTGGACGTGATTAGACTGATCTAACAATGCAATCTAGCCACGGATACAAGAGGCTCCAAATGTGCCATCACCGAAAAAGTCGATTCTCACTGTCATTATTGTTTTTGCGTCACTGGAAGCAAACAATATTTGTGCACCATCATCACGATAGTAATCAATCAACTAACATAAAATAATAAAATTTAGATGAAATTTTAATGTCCGAATTTTTTTTGTAGTATTTGTTCGGTATAACATTGACTTCATAGACGAAAATTTGGGCAACTTGTTAATAAGGTATTGACCTTATTAACAAGTTGCCCAAATTTTAGTTATTTTCTAATGAAGCCATTGTTTTCTTGTAGTCTCTGAGCACTGACACTACTCACTTTTTTATACATATATCTTCAGATCTATTTCGTTTTTGACATGATCTGGAGCGCATGTAAGTAAATGTAGACTCAATTTTATCACGCTATTATTGTCAATGGTAACAGATCATTTATTTAAAAAATTTCACCTGTAGTACTACCAAGCAGTCTAGTAGTACCTACTATGGGGGAAAACTCTACACGTGGTACTACTTACTAACATCGTGGTAAAACATTTTTAAGTTTTTCTAACCCTTTTTTACTCTTACGGTACAGAGCACATCGCCAAATTACTCTCCTATCTTCTTCTCCTTAGCCTTTATTATTCCCAAGTCACTTGGGATCGGCTTTTCTGGTCTAACTGGATTTGACTGGATATCAGTTTTTACACGGAGCGGCTGCCACCTGAACTCCGCAACCCGAAGGCTAACGATGCCCTAAGGCTAGATCAGTGTCAGGACTGCCATAGATGTTTATGGCAGCCGGGACCGACGGCTTAACGTGCGCTCCGAGGCACGGAGAAGGCGATAATTGTCAATTAATACGCACATAATTCCGAAAAGTCATAACTTCCGAAAGTCAGAGGTGCGCAACGTGGGTTCGAACTCGAGACCCTCTGCATTGCAGTCTGTTGGTCTCCCCATCATTAACTTTTGTTTATAATATTGGTAACCATTTAGTAGTAGTATTTTCACCTATTTGTCTTTTTATTACATTTAATATCACACATCGTTAAGGTAATAATTTTATAAAATAGTACCTATTTTAATGCAATGACAAATATACTCCAATAAAATTAATATGTAACGAGCTGTCAATCATGCCAATGTTTTTTTATTTCTGGTCATAGATTCAAGTAGAATAAGGTTGGTCTAGAATATTATTAGGTCTACAGTGGGATCAAAACTCACAGTACCTTTTTTTTTTTTTTTTTTTTTTTTTTTACGTGGGGAAATGCGCCTGATGCATACCCTCTCGCCACAAGGGGAGGCGAGAGGGTTATGTCCGGCTCTCCCGTACTTCGGGCCTACGGACCAAAACCCCACGGTGTGCACGCTCGCTGCCTTGCATATTGGATGGGCCGCTGGCAAAATTACTACCTCAGCGACCCACCCAGCAGTCTACAACTCCTCGGCGACGCCCCGGCACTACATAGGGCGTCAGACCGACTCAATGGCTGGCGGACGGAAGATCCCCGTTCTTCCGCCCGCGGCCTTCATTATGGCGGCATTAGGCGCGCGTAAGCGCGCCTGCGCCGCCCGGTTCGCCGGCGACGGCTCGGATCCGCAAGGATACTTTCTTCACGGATCCGCTCCGCCGCCTCCTTCTGCGAGATGACGTCCTCGCAGAAGGACGCGACCGCTGCCCATTTCCTCTCGCTGTCGGCCATGGCTTTGATCACGGCCGGCAGCGAGAGATCCTCACCCACAATCTCAATGAGTTCACGGCGCTGCACCGCCCAAGCAGGACATTGCTCGAGCGTGTGCTGCGCCGTGTCCTCCTCACAATCGCAGTGGTGGCAGATGGGACTCGGTTCCCTCCTAGCGACCGTGTGCAGGTATTTGCCAAAGCAACCGTGCCCTGACAACACCTGCACTAGCCGGAAGGAAAGGGTCCCATGCTGCCGCCCTGCCCACCGCTCCAATACCGGCTGGAGGGCCCCAACGGTTCTGAAACCGGCCAAGGGCACCTCCAGCCGCGCCTGCCACTTTAAAATCATGCCCTGATGGGCTCGATTGCGCGCGTATTCAATCACTGTCGGGAGGGGACGACAACCCGTCTCCTCCCGCACCGCCTCACTCATTGCAAACACTTCGGCGAGCACTTCAGCCTCCAAATCCCACGGGGGTGTCCCGGCCAACGCACAAGCTGCGTCGGCCGACACCGTGCGGTATCCGCGTATTACCCTGACCGCTATGACTCTCTGCGGCCTCCGCAAGAGAGTCCTGCACTGAGCGGTCAGGGAGTCCGCCCACACCGGTGCGCCGTAAAGCGCCATCGACCGGATAACCCCCGTGTAGAGTCGCCGGCAACCAGCACTGGGCCCGCCCAAATTTGGCAATAGCCGCCCAAGGGCGGACGCAGTGCCGAGAAGCTTCGGGGCGAGCTGTCTGAAATGCTCGTCGAAGTGCCACCTTCCGTCCAGCACCAAGCCCAGATATTTCATGTGGGCCTGGACGGGAACGCGCGTCGAGCCCACCATTATCGAGGCGCCGCGAGGTGGACTGCGACGAGGCCCATGAAAGACCAGGGCCTCCGTCTTGTTAATAGCCACCCGTAAACCCAGCGCCTCGATACGCCCGACCACCTGGGAAACCCCCACGGTAGCCAAACGGGCCGCCTCCTCGAAGGTACCCCCACGGGCTGTGACCAGGGTGTCGTCAGCGTAGCTGATGACGCTCAGCCCGGGGGGTAGGGCAGCACGTAGGACCCAGTCGTACCCCATGTCCCACAGGAGCGGACCAAGAACCGATCCCTGCGGGACACCGCACGACATGGGCCGCCGCCAAACCTCGCCTCGAACCTCGAGGAGGACACTCCTGCCTCTCAGATAGTCTGCCACCAGCCGCTCCAGGTAAAAAGGTACCCCGTGATATCGGAGCGCCCCCTGGACACAGCTGTATGGCAGACTATTAAACGCGTTGGCGATGTCTAAAGACACCGCCAACAGAACACCGCCGCCGGCGACCGCCTCCTCGGCCGCGGCCTTCAGGCGCATAATGGCCCCGACCGTCGAACGTCCTTCCCGGAATCCGAACTGAGCGTCCGACAGGTCGGGACCCACCGTGCTCAGGTGCCGGACGATGCGGGTGGCGAGAATTTTCTCAAACATCTTCCCCGCCTCGTCCAGCAGCACTATGGGCCTGTACGCCGCGGCCGACTCTGGAGGCCGTCCCGGCTTGGCCAGCAGTACCAACTTCCCCTCCTTCCAGCACTCAGGGAATCGTCCCGACACCAGGCTCGCGTCGAAAAGTTCCCTGAGGCGGACATCCAGGTGATCGAGGGCCAGCGCGAGAGCTCGCGCCGGCACACCGTCAGGTCCAGGGGCGGTCGTCTTGGAGCGGATCCGCAAGACAGCCGCCCCCATCTCCGCGTCTGTAACCGGGGGAGCACTGAGGTCCGCCTCCCGATGTCGGCCTCCCGATGGGGCCATTGTCGGGGGCACGTGCTCTGCCCGGTCAGGAAATAACTCCTCGACCACCTCGGAGAGGAAGTTGGGCTGGAGGGTCTCCGTAAGGGGGGGGCCCCGCGCACGGAGCTTGTTCAGCGCCGCGCGATATGGGCGCCCCCAGGGGTCATGGTCTAGACCCTCCAACATCTCACTTTTCGCCCGTTCCTTGGCGCGGCAGATGGCCGACTGCAGAGACACCTTCGCTTCGCCATACGCGTCATACAGTCGGCTCTCCTCTCACTCATCGCGGTGGCGACGGCTTCGGCTGCGTGTGTATAACCTCCGGGCACGAATGCAGGCCGCACGGAGGTCCGCCAGCTCCTGGGACCACCAGTAGACCCCCGTTGGGGTCCAGTGTCGCACTCGGGGCATGGCCGCGTCGCAAACAGCTTGAATGCTGTCGCGAAAGCGGACAGCCCCGGCGTCTACCTCCCCAGACGGGGGTGCAGGAGACAGCCAAGCTTGAACTATGGCTGCCTCTTCCAGTAGGTCCCGGTTCAGCCTTTTCACAGCCCACCGCGAAAAGCGAGGTGTTCTGCCCGCCGACGGGCGCTGACCCCTGCTAGGGTCCCGGAGCAGGGAGACCTCCAGTCGGACATACCGATGGTCCGAAAGGGTCTCCACCTCCTCCAGGACACGCCATCCCCTTACGCGTGCGGCGAGGGCCGGGGTAGCAAACGAGAGGTCCACTATCGACCCCCCCTGCCGTCGCACGCACGTGTTGACGGCGCCCCTGTTCAGCAAACAGAGGCCCGCCGCATCGGCCCACTCTTCGACCGCCCTTCCTCGGACATCCGTGCGGGGGGACCCCCACGCAGTAGACTTTGCGTTAAAGTCCCCCATCACAAGGATGCGGCTAGATGATATCCGCCGTATCGAGGCCTCCAAGTTGTTGAGAAAGGCCTCGAAGTCTGCCAGACTCCTGTTGGGGGAGAAGTACACACCAACGACTGTAACCTCTCCCCACGCGGCCGCAACGTATCCCGCTCCCCTCTCCTTAACTGAGAGGGAGGGTGAACGAGGCGCCGTGGAGCCGACGACTGCCACGGAGCTGTCCCGGTCACCTGCCCAATTGGGACTGGGCGGAACGTAATATGGTTCCGCGGCTACAGCTACACCGATCGACCACTCCGCCATAGACTGCAGGAAAAGGTCCTGCGCTCGGGCGGAGTGGTTGAGATTCGCCTGGAGGAGGAGATAGTCACGATCCTGGTCCATGACTAGGTCGACATCCCCTCCTCCACCGCTGAGGGCGGTCTTACCTCAAGTGATAGGGCGGCAGCCGGGGTCGATGAGCTGCCCCCCTCAACGCGTTTTGTGGGCGGGGATTTACACCCTCTGTCGCCATGGAAATGGGCAGCTGCTCGACCAGCTGCCGCACACGCCGGGCAGTGCGGGGTCGTCTTGCACGCTCCAATGACGTGCCCAGGCTGGCCGCAGCGATAACAGGCGTCGCTGCGGTCCTCGGGGCTAGGGCACTTAATACGAGCGTGCCCAGCTCCCCCACACCTAAAACATCTCATGGGCCGAGCGGCCAGGATGTGGACCCTGGCCGAACTCCAGCCCACGAGTAGACGCCCGGCGTCAGCCAGCAGCTTGGCCGCGGCGACAGGGCATTGCGCCCACACGGCGCCGACCCCCCCTGGGCCGGGACGGATGGTGCCAATCCGTATGGCGTCCGCAGCACAACCAGTTCTGGCGCTAATGGCGCCAGAGACGTCCTCCGCGGACACCGAGTCATCGAGGCCGGTGATGCGCATCTCTGCACACTTCACCGGCCTCGCAATCTTCACACCATCCGTCTCAGGAAACAGATTCCTGAGCCTAGCGGCAATGGTGTCTGCCGCTTCGCCTCCGTCAGCTCCGGGAAACTCCAGGATGCGGCCTCCTGTATGGGCTTGGCGGACCCTGGCTCCGAGGTGTGTAATGTCCCCGGTGTTCCGCCTCGCCGTGGAAAGCACGGCCTGATAAGTCAGGCCGCGCTCAGCCGCCTCCGGTAGCACCGTAATAACCACGGCAGCTGACTTTGGCGCTCGGAGCCTGTTTCGCTGCCGCCTCTTTTTCTTCTTGGCCCCGCCTTGGTTTACGGGGCCAGGTCTTACTGCGGTTGAGGTCGTCGCAGAGGCAGCCGCAGCAGCAGCCGCAGCTGCAGCGGCCCTCTTGGCCTTCTTGCGGCGAGCCTTGCCTATATTGCCCACCGTCCGCCAACCCTCACCCTGAGACATAGTAGGCGCAGAGGTTGACGGCGTGGGGGGCGTAGGATGAGGCGGCGCCAGCGGCACCGGCGGCACCAGTGGTTCCGGCGGCACCAGCGGTGACCTTTTGGCCGCAGAGACAGCCGCAGTACTAGCCGCAGGAGGCGCGGCTTGAAGCCGCGATCGGTAGCTAGGCGCCGGCAGCAACCGATCGCCGAGACCGTCTATGCGGGCGTCAACATACTTGAAGATGGACGCCTGCATATCCATCTCCTTTCCGGACGGCTGAGGCGCCTCTTTAGGCGCCCGCCCTCGGGTCTCGGCCCTGAGCCGCACCATCTCACGGCGCAGCTCCGCCACTTCCGCCTCCAGCCGCACGAATTTGTCGGCCAGATAATCGACCGACGCCTTCGTTGTGGCCGCCGCCTCCTTGAGGTGCTTTTGAAAGGTCCCTTTGAGGTTCCGAGACTTGGACGCCACCTTCGTCACAATCTCGGAACCGTCAAGGACCCTCTGTACCGCCTCTGCCACCGACTTCGGGGTGGGGCTGCTCCCCTGCGGACGTATTTTCCGCGCGAGCAGCGCCACCTCCTCCTCTGCGCACAGCTCTGCTGCCGCGCGTTTAGCTGTGGCCTCTTCGGCCGCCTTCGCATGGCTGAAAGGCCCCGGTGTGCCAGGCCGATCCCTGCCTCTTCGGGCTGTGCCAATCTTCGGAGTCGGCGTCGCGCTCGACTCCCCTTCGGAACCCGAGTGGGTCCGACGGGGGCGGCGCTTGCGCTTCCGCGCCAGAGTCGCCTTGTCCGGGACTAGCCCCAAGGCGACACTCATCGCGGAGTCAGTATCCGACTCCGCGGGGGTTTCGGTGCCTGAGATTTCGCGCGGCACAGCGCTGCGATGTGGGTTGCCCCCCCCAGAATACGAGGGGCAGACGGAGCCAGCAGACTCCGTGAGGGATTCTCCGGGCGCGGCGCACCCGGTACCCTCCTGGGGTAGTTTAAAACCTTGAAACTCACAGTACCTAGTTCAACTAAAATTCCCAGTACAATTACTATAAATATCTAATTTAATAAGTAACTATTAGCTTTAGACGTAGCACTGACTTCATAGCTGCATTTAAATAGTACAACTGGTAAAACTATTGGGATCTCATACAAAAATAGGTAGATACCTACTAATATTGAAATTGGTTGGTCTAGTAGCACGACTACTACACGCGGTCGTAACAGAAAGCAGCGGCGTAACCAAACACTCAATTCCATTAGTTTTATTTTTCTCAAGTTGTTCTAAAAGAATAAGCGAGAAAGAAAAGTAAGTCACTAGTTCTATCATGAGTTCTTTTTTTTTTATTTTGCTCGTCAAAATGACCACACTCCGCCTGATGGTAAGCAGTCATGTGGTCTAAGAGCAGTGGCCTCCACACCGTCCTCATAGCAACAGTGGCGATGTTGAGGTCTCTACTTTGACGGCCTGTGAAGGTGCTTTTTCACGCCCCACTTAAAGGACCCAGGATTGAAGGAAGAAGGAAACGTGCCTTAGCAGAGAATTCCATGCCTTGATCGTTCGGCAGAGGTATGAGGATCTAAACTTGTTGGTACGCACTCAACTAGGACTCTGCCATGTAAGGATGGCATCTGAGCCCAGCACGCGTTCTGGATAGGAAAGGGGAGGGCGGGATAAGGTGGAATAACTCTTCAGGGCTCTCCCCGTGGTATATTCTGTAGAAACGTGCCAATGAGGGCCAATGAGGCAATGTCCCTACGGAATTGCAGAGGTTCTAGTGAACTCGACGGACATCCCGCCACTGTAAGCTGTCGAGAGCGTCCAGCTAGTACTGCGCAGAGCCATCCCAAAGATGAGAACAGTAGGTACTCCACGCAAGGGCGCACTTGTGCCTTAAACAATAGGCACAGCTGCCTAGGCGCGAAGAACCGGCTCACCCTGTTCAGAAATCAGTTTTCGCGAAGCTTGCTTAATGACGCTCTTGATGTAGGTTTTGGGATTAAGGGAGCGGCAAAGATCTATACCTAAGATGAATAGAACTATAGGTAGGTACCTATTGAATCACCCTCACCTCGGGGAGGAGGCGTTATAATTGCAATTTTTGACATGTTTTTACTTTTGCTGAAAACTCCCACGATGATTTCACTATGATACGAGGAAATCGGTATCGAGATTTGTAAAAAAATTTAGAACAGAAATTAAGTATGATACAAAAAAATGGGTAAAAGATTTAGTATTTTAAATTTAATGTATATTCCTGTATGTGCTATAAGGAACCTACCAAACTGATTCCATCCAGTGTTCTCAGCCGCGTCTCACCATCTCGCCAGTAGCTAAGGTAGGGTTAGTCAAAATAAAACAAACATATAAAGATTTAATATTGGACTAATATTTAGTAAAATACCATATTATATTAATAAAATTCATATAAAAATTCAAGTATTTCAGTTTTTAAACAATACCTACAAGGCTTATTGAGAATCAGAGGTGTACTAGCATACATTGTTATATTAGATTTTTAATCTGTCGATAGCGTTTGAGACGCTACCTACATATTACATTTTATACAAACAAAAACAATTTAAGTACTTATAAATACTAATTTCAATACAAATTAAATATACTACTTAGATACTCGTCTTTTAATATGTTTAATTTAACAAAATACATTTCTGAATAATATTCGATAATTATATAAATAAATACATGTCTTTAGGAACATTACGGTCGCGCAAAGACTATCGGCAGATGTAAAAAATATATATCGATACCTCTGTGTATCCCCAACAAGCGTAACACTAAGTAATACTATTCAAACGACAAAATAAAATAAAATCACTCTTAAAATAATGAAAAACGCAGGTAAATCCAAAACTACTTATCTACAATAATTATTTAGTTTTTACATAAATACAAATATATAAAAAAATCGTAATACATTTTATTTATAATAATAATAATAGAAATAAAGAAAATCAATAAAGCTCCGTTCTTTAGAAATTTGAATCTAATTTTCAATATTCAAACAGATTTTTTTACATTTTTCTATTTATTTCAAGTTAAATATATATAAATATACCTTAATTTAGGGCCAACGTGCAAAAACTTTATATTCGCTGAAAGCTTATACTAATCTGTGTAAAATTACCTATAATAGAAAAAAAAACTCGAAAAAAATACTGAAAATTTAACACTAAACTACTAGTGAATAAAAACTACTAAATCGATAAAAAAGTTATACAAAAATTGGTATAAAATAAATAGGAATAACATCAAAAATACATCAATACAAGCGGGTGATGAAAAAACATTGTTTACAAAAAAGCGGCTTTTCTCACCGGAAATTAAGTAAAAATAGGAATCAAATATGTCTTTTTGGTAGGTAACTTTGGGCCGCAAGACTGTCTTTGGTCAAAACTAGAAGGATGTAGCTAAAAAAAATGTACTTACAAAAAGTAACGTGTGACACACTGGGGCTTACCGCGCCCTGTGGCTCGCAGTTCAATTTGTGAAAGATATTTAAATATAGCCTATAGCGGCCTAATGGTCAGCGGTTACCTATAGAAGTTATTTTGCCGTAGGCTGTTCTAGAGAAATCGACTACAGCGTTTCAAACTCAAGAACTAGCCTTACATTGCCCAGCTATCAAAATACCGCCACGATTCTACCTCAATTTGGAGAAATTTCAATCTGCGAGCCACACCGCGAGCCCCGCAAATAAAGGCAACAATTGCACTACCCCAAAAGCAAAACTACAATACAAACACAGGGCGAAAGTTTCAAATTCATTTTAATATCTCACAATAGTAATTTCACGGGCGTGAAACAGGACTAAGCGAGTCAAGGCCGACACCGGCAGAACGTTGGTATACGCAGTCAGGGCTAATATCCGGCGGCTGTCATATGGAATAATGAAGCAGAACGTCTTAAGTCATGAGTTTGGCTGCCATTGGCGAGCCGAACATGTAATGTTTCAACTAGATAGTAATGGTAAAATTAATATAAAATGACTTGTGGTTACCCACAGACGGGGAGACAACGCTTTACCCATTACATAGATACGGGGTAAAATAAACCTCGTACGAACTAATTGTAGTCCGGTACGGGGCGTGTCTAATCTCGTTTCCCGAGGTTTACCACCTCCGCCCGCATTGAACATATTATCTTTGAGATTTTATGATGATGACTTCCATTTACAATGTTGTCAAGTCTCCCCGTCTTAGTGTTGCCAATTAACGTTCCCAATATTTCCAACTTCACGGCCGCCGCACAGTTAATTTAAATGTACTTAAGACTAAAAAGAAAGCTTAAAAATTAACCTTAATTATTTCTCACTAAAGCTGTCACTAGGTATCGTAGAACGCTTACAGAAACTATATTAGCCCAAACGTCGCAACCACAACGCTGGCGAAAAAAACTTGGTTTCAATTTTATCTCACACAGTATCAACAAAATTGATTTTATATAACAATGAATGAAACAACTGCATATAAAAATATATAAATCTTATTTCAAATCAATTTAAATTATAACTTGGACTCAGGTACTGAAATCGTGATTGTGATTCAAAAAATGTCAAAGTAAAATATATTTTTTACTATTTGGTAGTTTTATTTTTTGAATGGCAATTATGCTATCCTTATAACAGAATTTTTTGAAGCACAGACACGTAATGCTGAAGCATTCGAGCAGCTCAAACGAGTGTGTATTAGATATAATTATTTACTAAGAGAGACTTAATTTTACTCAATATGGCAATTGTAACGCCAAGTAATTTGTTTATACATTTAAATCACATTAAACAGTTTAGATAAAGCTTCTAGTCGTTTGGGCAACGCTCGAGTGTTTCAACACGCGAAGTTACATGAAATCAAGAGCCCACTGAACATTGAAATACTATGTTAAAAAAATAAATTTTGATTCACCGCAACTATCAATATATATCAAATGATACAGACAGTGAAAGAACACCTGAAGTTAGAACGGTGCAATCATTTTGTTTATATTTTAAAAAACACAATAATATTGTCCTAGCAACGGTACAAGATATTAGGTACATTATTTAGACTCAACTAGGTTAGTTAAATTGCGCTACTCTTTGCTATTTTTAATTTCACTAAAAACTTCTAGCACAAGAATTTACAAAACCCGCCCGAGCACGGGCGACGCTAAGACGAAAAAATTTTTACTAACTCCGTTCCGCCACCGACGACATAATCGTAAAAAACATTTCTTTTTTTGCGGATTTTTTAAAAATTTTGTTTTTACCTAACTCCTATGTACATGCATGTGAAGTGCGAAACTCACTCGGGAGCAACGTGGGGGACGATACACCGATCAACAACAACAATTCATTTATAAAGATACAAATTTCACGTCAAAAAATGTATAAGAACGACACCGCGACGCCCCCCGCCTGTGACCGCACGCAGTGATATGCAAACGACAAAATTACGATCTAAAATTAATGAGAACAGCACACCCGTCCATAGAAAAAACAGACAACGTACAAACGTGAACGAGGGCCGCATAGTGACGGCGCCGACAAAACAACCTACAAACTAGCGACTAAACGTACGTGCGACTAAATACGGCCGCCCCGCCTCAACAAACTAAACCGCGCTCCAAATCAACAACAAAAATATTTTCATTTTCAAACGCATTTTCACGCTACATGCCATCAAAACGTAGACGATCCCCGTGGCGATAGTGCCGCCATGACGCGACCGAAGCACCAACGACATTGCTATTTACTATAAACTCTCGGGAAACATCACCCTTGCCGCGTCATAGCCGTACATAACCACAGAATAAGAAACTAAACGATACTCAAAACTAAAATAATGCGAGGCGACATCAAGAATTACAACAAACAAGTGAATATAGGTTACAAAAACCTCAGAGGGAAAAATCAAAGATAAGAAGGAGGACGAATTGAAACTTTCCCCCGCGCGATATATTAACTAAATAGCAAAATTACTAAAAATCCTTCGCGAACTACCACACTTTATGATAGTAATGCGTTACGCTGGCCACACTAGAACAAGACATTGTAAACTATTATTACCATGTCGAGTTTAATCTCAATCATCAACCTTGTTTTTTGGTATAGTCCCATTTTTAGACAGATGTTTAAATCTGGCATTCTTACGTGTAGGTAGAAAGTGGTACAAGTCGCTGACAAGCAACTTTATGAGTCATAATTGGCTATAATTTTGCTAAGTTATACATGCACTTTCTTCGTACAGGACAACGAACTCTCGTTTACAATATCTTCAAGGCGACCAGCCTTAAAATGACGGTACAAATCGTCACACAAAGCCCTAGGCATAGTGCAAATCTAGCCCACCGCTCGCAGCAGACCACATATCCCAAACACACCTCGGTATTTTAATCTAACACCAATTACTTTTTTAATCGCTGGGTTGAACAGATCTTCAAGATTTTTGAACGCAGTTTTATTTAAGTTGTAGTTTTTCAGCATCTCATAGATATATGTAAACCCAATACATTTATTTTGGTTTCTAAAACTTGCTGAAAATAATTTTACGTAGATACTACAAACACACCAATTTATATTATTAATACTGATCAATTATATCATTAATTTCTTAGCGTTCAAGTTAAAAGGCAATTAATTTTTAAATAGTCACTTGAAGATCCGTTATAATTTTTATAAAAGTTATCCACCCAAGCGTTCACTACAACGTTGCGCGTAAAGTAAAAAAAATCACATCCGAATTCACATTATTTACGTTTTTTTATTATAAAAATACAAAAATACAAAATGGGACAGTGCGACCATACATTCAACTATCGCCCGCCATACTAACTTCAACTAGGGGGGTAGGGAGTACTAAACAATTTACAAAAACTCATTGAGCAATTTCATGTAAAAGAACCACCAAAACGCGAACGAGTGTACGAAATTCACAAACAAATACAACGTAAAAATAAATTTTATATTAAAAACTCAACTCGTTGCACCGACGCAGAAACAAACCGCTACAAACAAAATTTCCTCTTAAAGTGTTGCCATACTAAATGATTGAATATATGTACTACCAAATTTGAAAATGCAGTAGAAAAACGAAAATCAGTCGATAATAAAATGAATTAATCAATGATTACAAAGTGCGTTAGTGAAAATGGTTCCTATATAAGGTGTTCGGGGCGATCAAGGCGTGTGTTTTTAAAATATTTTCTAGGAAACTTCTATTTAGAGAAATCGATTCGCATTTGCTATTATACTGAAACTATTTAATTTACTAACGGATCCGATGATACTAGAAATGGTGAACAGACCAGCTTATTGAACAACAAAGTTATCATTGAGATCTAGATTTACTTGCAGACAAATATAAATTGCATTATTAACGTAGGGCGCTGGTCCGTCCACAATGCTAGTAAGTAATAGACGTCGGATCGCTTAAAGAGCTCCACACACTCGCGTGCGACCTTCTTAAACTCTGTGAACGCGCCGCGAGACCCCTCCGCGTCAAATACTATACATACATATCTAAATACTAAGAAAAATATAATATTATTATTATTATTATTTCACTTCAATATTTTGCTACATTAATTGATTAATACTTGAACATCTTCAACAACGGCGAGGGCCCCACGACGCGTATAATGGCAAATTTTACTAAAAATGCTTTTCTACTATTAATACAAATTGTACCTACTTAAAGTTTAGTGCGGGCCAATTTTACCCCGGCCGCAATGATGAAGATTAAAAAATAGGGAATTTTGGAGTAAAACCGACCCTAAATATCAACCGTATTGCGAGCCAAACGGGGGAAATGACGAAACTTCATGGCTCATCACAAGGAACAATGAAACGACCTAATTCTCGAGGTCCAACAGACCTCGTACATTCGAGCTACGTCGGGAGGGGTACACCAAACTCATACGCCACAACAAGGCACTATCAAGCCTCATGATAATTTCCGAAAAAAGGTACCACACAACACGAAAAATCCGTATCGAAATCATGAAAAAAATCATCAAAAAATCCGCGCAAGTCTTTTTACTACAGTCTATTTTATTTCCGTGGTCTTTCGGGATACGTTATCTCCACACAGTGTGTATCCGCTGATTATATTATACTCGAGATTTTAAGTACACGTTATAATGAACAAAAAGGTATCCAAACTTTAGTGTCAAGACTTATTTTACTTGGTATAAGGATCCGCATTCGAACAAGCCGTGGTATGACGAGAAATTGGACTAATATTGCACTGTTGTATTACAAATGCGGCCTATAAACAAATATAATTCGTCTTAACTCGGATTAACACGCTAAAAATAGCTGGAGTTGAATTTAAGGACAACGAAATGCCTACAAAAAATTAAGAGACGTTATTTTTAAAGTTAAAATGAATTGACATTGGCGTAGTCAATATATTTTACTGCTCAAAGCTTGGAGAAAAGACTGCTAGACTCTCTTGACCACAATTATTACTCATTGCATTGGAATTTAGAAAATTCCTTAACGTCTGGTTTCTATACCAAGAAACGAGTCGTTTTAGCTACGAGCAGTTAAGATATAACATTATTAATAGAATATGTGTCAAAAATTAACTGTTGGTAGGTAAAGCATCTTTGTTTCTTAAATATGAGAACCAGACCCAAGAAATCAGGCCTAAATCTACCAATGTTCAACAGTTCGGCCTCGCGGCGTTTCGCGACAGTACGGGTTGAATAATGATTTTATAGTTGTTATAGTTACTTTAAATTACTGCAAAGTTTGTAAAATTGCACTGTTACTTCTGTTCAGAGATATCACACAAGTACTTTTACAAGGGATCTTTGTTGTAAACCCATTACGCCAATATTAACAGCATCCAAGAATACTAAAATTCTACATCAGCCAATTTCCAGCGTGCCTCCTTAATCCAATCGTTATTGAAGGCATCGTCAAAGCAGACGCGCGACTGGTTCATACGCGGACGAACGTTACAAATTAAATATCGGTGCTTTACACAGAGCGTTTGCTGATGGACAAAAGAAGTTGACGACTTGTGTGGCGAGAAATGTATGACGTTTTTAAGATAGCTGTGGTGATAGTGGATTCGAACCCGAAACCTCATGCACAAGCATTAGCAAGTAAGTTGGTATTAGAGTTTATGAACGCTTGCAGTATCAGGATTATTACTTTAATCTATGGCAGCGTAAGAGCGTATTTTTGAAGTTCAAGAGCTCATAGGTTATTACAGAATTATCATTACTTGGGCATAGATATTTTGCTAGTCGCATTATTAAGACATCACCGTAGCCCCAGTCCTTAGGAACTACTGCGTGAAGCATCGAATTTGACTGAAAGGCAACCAAGATCTTTAGAGCAACACTTTCGAGTAATCACCCAATTAACCAGTGTGCCACCTTTAGAAATACATCTGTGTCTGGTGTAATAAAATTCTGTAAGCCAATCTAGGCTTTCAATTACGAGTGATACTACTGGCTTTAGCTACCTGATGGCTCCTACATACGATACAGATTTTTTGCATCGTGTATAAGACCTAGCGAGCCAGCGTGCTAGTAACACATACGAGTAACTCGGCCGAATAACTGCATAGTTTCGGACAACTACGTGCTTCGTTTATAACACTTTGAAAAATAGCGCTCTGCCAACCAGCGGAAAGGATAAGGTTACTGATCCCTCTTCTGGCTGCACAAAGTTCCTTTCAACGTCAATTATTGGAATGCCAAACATATTTGAAAACCTATTGTGTCTAGCCACCAGCCGCTGCCACTCAATAGGTTAATATCAGAATTACAAGTCAGAACATTAAAGATAACGTCATAAAGTCACGCCACTACAAATTCCGTCAACATCTTGACCAACAGTAAACGCCCTCTCCACTAAAATGTAGTCATCTCAATCCCAAGTGAAACGAGCGCGTACGCTTAATTGTGAAACCTTTTCTATTTACACTAGGTTTAATAAGGTTAATATATCTTAAATAGTTTTCAATGAGCACACTAATGGTCCAACATTTCATTACAACCATTAGTGCGTTCCTAAAGTTAGATAACTATACGCTACCATCTATTGCACTACCCCGGCAAATTCAAAAAAATAGTTTTTTTTAATATATTACTTTTTTAACGCTATAAATAAAAATTGTGAGGATGGGTCGTTCGAGCAAACGTTTGAAGGTAGCCTTTGATTATGTATAGTGGCTAGAAGCTGCTGTAGCTAAGCGACTGTAAGTCACCTAAACCTTCCTAGCTAACATCAAGCTTGGATAAAAATACCACTCTACAACAACCAAGAGATCTTAAAAGCATGTGTGACGTCACAATGTTGTTTGCTCATCGCTAGCATCCCCACGAAACTTGCAGAGCAAGACTACAGCCAAATTGGTAACCGTTTTGTTTTAAAGTTTGTACTAAAACCATTCCCTACCGCCTCCCTTGTCGAAATCATAACGAGCCCTAGTTTCGGCATCTTTTTGGTATAAGACTGCCATGAAGGTGTACAGTGGAAATGTGAACTGTAGGCGACACGACAGTCGTATACGTGTGAAAGGTGCCGTATTCACAAGCTGTCCTCGTTCAAGAGAGCAGGGTTAACTACGGGCGCAGCCAGAATTATGTGTCAACATTTCTGGTACGAGCAAGGAATAACTTTTCTATAAGATTCCTAAATTCCTTCTCAAAGGGATGTTTTGAAACAGTATTTTGCGTGGACGATCGATAGATATTAAAACTAAGTTTACTGAGTTTACAATGCTAACACGTATCGGCGACGCCCGTAGCAGTTGCAACAACAAGTTCCATATAGAAATACACATTTAAACAGGATTCAAACAGGGAATGATTGGTGGTTACATAGAACTTGCTTTTGCAACGTTGCAACCGCTGCGTTAAGATCAAAAACCATTCAGGGTCGCAGTCAAAAGCTAGCTTTAGCATCAGACATTTTTAGACTGCGTCGATGTTGTTCTGATTCCGCGCTTTTGTGACTGCAGCGCATTTTAGCAGCTACAGCAGCACACAATTGCTTCTGCAGCTACTTTCGTGACTGCGGCAACTTTTCGCGACTATGTTGCATTTGCTTTAAGGATTGAACTATTAAGTGATACAATCGTATTATATCGATGCTAAAACTAACATACGTCTGCTGTAACCCAAAGTCCGAACAAGACGTTAAACAAACCATAACAGACACGAACGGGACAATATGACAATAGCAACGGCATCCAAACCGATAGTCTTAACGAAAACTTAAAAGGGAAAAATATCAGGAAATTGTCTCTAGCTACACAGGTACAATTACGTTTCGAAAAATCAGACATTCCACTTATGTCTTACGCTTAGTATCTTACGATAAGTGAGCGTTCACAATGCGACAGCCGCAGAGTGATGCCAAGTCGCGAATGCGTCACCTCGTGACAGATAGACCTTACCTATCCACAAACGACAACGGACAACTAGCTAAGTTTTGGGATACATATTTTGCTTAAATAGAATCCATTTCCGTCAATGGAAACGCTTTTGCAGAAACTACCATTCCTACCATCGTTTTTGGACTGGCAACTCTGATAGCGTTTTCGACGTACGCTGTCAGATGTCAAGATTTTCACAAGATGGCGGTTTCCACAAAAATAAAATGGATCCATTACACCGACGCCTTGTACTTCCATTCTATAATATTTTTGCATAACAAACGCGGAGTAATATTGCAAATTTTTTTTTTTGTTATACTCCAAAGCGTCTTCGACTTGTCAGAGTATGATTTGGTATGAACATCGATTCGCAAGAAAACCTTAAAAGGGCACACTTAACCTTATTTTATAAAAATGGACTTATTGAATGCAGCGTACCGGACCTATATCCTTCAGAAATGGGTCCAACACACTACTTTATAGCGGCATCACTTACTGTCAATAAAAAGTAGCTTAGGTCAAGGTCAAGAAAAGGTCAATGCGATTCAGAAGAATGCATCCTACTGCTTGCCTAGATGATAATTCCAAATTATTGCTTCTAAATTCACCATTACATCTTTGAAAACCAAATGAGGTTATACAAATCCGGTTCCTATATCAAAAACCGAGTCGTTTTAGCTACGGCCAGTAAATTTTTGACACATTCTATAAAATGAATGTCATGATTTATCTGTCCGCAGCTAAAACAACTTGTGTCTTGATATAAGAACTAGGTCTGAAAGACTCGTCTTTGAGTCTTTCAGACCTAGTTCTTATATCAAGACACAAGTTGTTATTCGCTTCTCAACTAACCCAGACCAAATTAAACTTAATATTTCTTTTAGACAAAATTACTTTGGATTGAAAGAAAATTTATGACATTTTCTGTTTCTGAAAATGTCATTGGTTGGGGTAAAGAACACGACGTTTTGGGAGAAACAAAACCTCTGTAATAGTCCCCCAAGATGAAGCAAATCCTGACTAAATAACTTAACTTTCTGATAGAAGCAAACCTTTATGGATATGGGACAATCCCGCAAAACGAACGAACTATGCTTAGTCTTTTATTTTTAATTATCTTTCAAATATTAATGTATGTCTTGTTTAGCGAAGATATAAATTCTCACTAACTGGTATATAATGGTCTGGGTCAACTTATATTTATAAAATTCCAGCAGTGGGACTGGTTAAAGATAAAAAATACTGTTACAGAGCTTACAGATATCAGATACAACATACAGATAAAATACAAATTAAAAAGTTATTCTTGCAATCGATGTTCAAAGACCATAGATTCACGAGTACGTCCGTTATTAGCTGAGAAGTCAATCCTTCGTGTTGTGTTGTCAACGCGAAAAACAGTGTTGCCATCGAAAATATGCCTAGCCGGTTGGTACAATTCTTCTGACAACTAGTCTAAATTCTTTTTTATCTTCACGATTACTCCCTTGCGTAATAGGCAGAGGTCTAAGTGGTACTATACTAAGACTTACGCCACTTATTTCCATTCAATATTAGAGAGGTATTTTACTACAGAAATATTTTAACTAATTAAATAATTCTACCAAACTCGCTAGGGTGTCGTGAAGATTTTTCATGTGTGGCAACATTTAACAACTGTGTTGCCAGTTATTTAAACTAGTTTTTACCCATTCCATTCTATATGTCCGATGTGTGAACTGGGCAGATATTTATTGCAGAATTAAAATATATTTAAATTTCAAATATATTTCAATTCCACAGGGACACTGAAGTGGGAGGTAACTACTACCGCCGGGTAGTACATAGGTAGTGTTCAAAGGGGTAGTCAAGATTTTTGAGTAGTTTATATAATAATGGTTACATTGTCTAATAATGGTAGTAGTACTACCCAAAACTGGATGACTAATCGGTAATACGATTACCCATTGTTACTACCCGCACCAACAACTACCCGAATACTACCTGGTAACAAGTTAATAGGTACGAGTACTACCCAATGTCGCGAGTACACAAGTTGTATATTTATGTTCCGGCCACCACGCATTTGCGTAAGGAAACGTGACGTGGGGTAAAATGGGGTTGTTTTGGGTAACAAGGGGTAAGCAGTAGAAGTTTTTACTTATATTTTACTTCGTGACTGACAGCTATTATGCCTAGATGTTCTTATTACCATGCCTAGGTTTCCTTTACAAATTCTTGTCAATGCTATTATCTAGTCTAGTACCCATAGTACAAGCTCTGCTTAGTTTGGGCTGCTTGTGTGTGTATGTGATAGAATATTATTATTATTAATGCCCATTTTTCAATCAACCCATACTGCTGCGTGATATTTTGTTTCGTCATTCTACTACCAATGTATTCCTTCAATGACCCCCTTACCCCAAAACCCTTTACACACCCCCCTACAATTAAAGCATGTCCGAATTTTCTCCTCATTAACCCTTTTACCCTGATATTCTCACGTTGACCTCTTTTAATCCGATATTCTCAATTTACCCCCTCATTGGCCCTTTTACCCCGATATTCTCACTTTACTCCCTTACTGACCCATTTACCCCAATATTTAGTTAACCCCTTCGTTGAGCAATTTACTCCAATATTCTCAGTTTACCCCCTTACTGACGTATTTCGCCAAATATTCTCAGTTTCCCCTCTTATTGACTCATACTCCGATATTATCACTTTGCCCTATTATTGACCCATTTAACCCGACATTCCCAGTTTATCCCCCTTGTTCTCCAGTTTACCCCACTAGTCCCCGTTCCCCCGCGTGTGGCGTGGTGTCTGTGTGTGTGTGTGTGTGTGGTGACTAACACCAGCGGAAGGGCACGGCACGCGGGCGGTCGGCGCCCTCCTTGACGAGTGGCTTGTGGAACTCCCGGCCAGGCCGCGAGTGGATGGTGGCCCAGCAGTGCTCGCAGTAGTACTGGAAAGAGACAAAAGTATCGTTCACATTAAAGGCTTTTTGAAGCTAGTTAGGTTATTTTTATTTTTAAAAACTACAACGCCCACACTAGGAGTTATTCCTGTGTCGCGAAGGACTTTACAAACATTCAAACAACGGACACAAAGAATACCCAGCCTCGGAACAACATTTGTGGATCACACAAATTTTAGTCCCGTGGGAGATTCGAACCCACTTAAGCCACTACGCCATTTAAACAGTCATGTCGTCGTGCTTTCTGGCTCATGATGCTAGGAAAGAACAGAATCTAAAAAGTAGATCCAGCATCCGATCTCCGGCCCGGTGAAGGCATACATCTGTCACGGGTACATACCTGCAGACAAGTGACGTTGGCGCAGAAGAAGGGCGCGAACTTGGAACCGCAGCGTGCGCCTGCGCACTCATCGCACATCTGGTCGTCCAGCACGTATGGCTTCACCTGCAAATGAAACCATCAGTTAAATCAGCTAAAGTGCTAATAAATAGTCTTATAATATCTAATGTACGAAGCAGCCTTTGAAAAATTGTTAAGTTTCAAATATTTCGATTTGTTTGAAGAATCTAATAATTCGATTTATAATCCACAATAATTGTTCATCTTTATTGTAAGTGCATATCTTGAACCTTGGCAAAATATATAAGATACTAAAAATATTGAAATAATAAATAAACTACAAAATTCTCGCATTCAATTCAAATTAAATATTTATAAAAATCGAATAGATTATTCGGTGTGTTTGAAGAATCAAATAAATCGATTTCTTATCGATCTTAAACTGTGGTAAAATACCAAAGCTTAGTCATAATTCAAATAACACAAAAAATAAATCTAGTCGATTTATTCGATTCGTATAAAGTGTCGAATAATTCAAATATTTTATCAATAATCGTACATAATTGATATGAATTTATAACCGTTAAAATACATTTGCTTTTGAAAAAGATACAGATACGTTACCATACATTTGCTTCTAAAAACACACAGTGTCATAGTACGTTACCTCGACGCGCTTGTCGATGTCGCCGTGCTGCAGCTGCACGAAGCGCGCGGAGATGGCCGCGATGTACGACTGCTGGTTCGAGAACGCCACGCGCCCCGCGCCCTGCAACCCACAGCCCACATCGCGCACACGCTCACTACTTGTAGCTTATGTATATTACGATGTATACGAACGACAAATTAATTAATTCTAAACCGGACCCGATCTATACTGATACACAGAAAAAGAAAAAACTACTGGACCCATTTTAGTAATTCATTCCCTAATAAAAAATACTTTATCCAGAAGTAACAAACTACATAACGTACTAGGCAGCCACGGGATTAACATTTCGCCAGCCATTCTTAGCCCCTCCTGGCAGTCAGCAATCATAGGAGATGGATCCTATGACTACGTAAGCATTGGTATACCTTTCTACCCTAACATTTCCACTTTTGAGCATTTAAAAGTAGAGTTGCCAGTATATATTTAATATAATATCTATTGAATTTACAAAAAGTATACAGATAATAAATACATATTTCTGACGTAATTAATATTGGTGCTTACGTAATACTAGAACGATCCTTGATTACCATATATAAGATATAAGAGGGTGGGCTACCCTAGAATTGCCTAATCCCAGTATATTCGGTACATTTCAACTCAAATTTCCAGGGTTGTATGTGGACCATATCTGCTAAGGGCCGTAGACCTCCAGGGTCTAATTACCACAAATACGTACCACCAATACCACCTTGGTTTATTCTTTCCTAATCCTAGTACTGTAGTAAGTAGTAATATAAATGGGTCAATCTCTGATCACCTTTTAAGAAGCGAGGTAGCGGTACCTACTCCAGAATTGTCTGAAATTCCAGAGTTATATGTAAGCCATTGCAGTTTAAGAGCCTAAGACCCTTCTGAAAAATGACCCTACATGAAAGCTCATGCCAGTGACCACCTTGGTTCCTTCTTTCCTAGTCCCATTAGTGGCAAGATTATTAGGCCATCCTCTGACCACCATATATAAAGACCACCATATATAAAGACCACCATATATAAAGACCACCATATATAAAGGAGGCCAGGTAGCCGTTTCCATCCTAAAATTGTTTAGTGTCCACCCAATGATGATAGGTTACTTCCCAAAAAAAATTCAGGAGTGCATGTAGGCCACTGCTGTTTAAGGGCAAAAGACCCCTGGAAAATTACCCTCTTTACTCCAAGTCACCACCTGAATGCCTTCTCTCTTAGTCCAAGTAGTGAATATTAATGGGTCAACCTCAGATGATAATATATAATGTTTGGTTCCTATATCAAGAACATCCTTAGTATGGCCACCAGAAAATTCTAGTAAGTATAATTTTTACATATTTTCCATAGGTTGTGTCAAAATTAATTATCTATAGGTAAAACTAACCGTTTTTTGAAAATAGAAACCGGGCCTTAGAAGCAAGGTAGTAAACCTACCCTAGAATTGTCTGGTACCCCCTAGGATGTAGGAATTCATCTCAAAATCCCAGTGCTGAATTAAGACCACTGTTATTTAGGGCCCGGAGAACCACATGAATATGACCATACATACGCCAATGCCAGTTACTACACTATGTCTTTCTTTCCTAGTCTTAATTGTGAGAAGATTATTATGTCAACCTCTGATCACCATATAAGGCCAGGTACCCCGTGTGCCCAAACATTATCTGGGCCCCTTAAGATGTTAGGTTACTACTCAAAACTCTAGAACTGCATATACAGCATCACCGTTTAGGGTCTGAAGACCACTTCTGGGCAATAGCCCTAAGTTCGCCAAATTCCAGTCACACTTAATTTTTCTTTCCTAGTTCTACTAGTGAAAAGACAGACTTGATAGTGGTACAGACCTTAGGGTACTTGAGCTCTGGGTCCGTGTCGATGCCAGCATAGCATACGCCGCCGTACAATCGGTCCATGATCATCGCCAGCTCCACTGAAATAGAATACAGTTGTGTCAGCACCAGAATCATTTATCTTCGCCGATTATAGTGACATACGGCATACACAAGTCGTTATTACTGAGGCATGTTTGATAAGTAAATAAATCTTTTGTAAAAGCTTTTATCGAGTTACTTAATTCTATCGACGTTCAACTTCGTCGACTTAACGTGTACTCCTTCGAGCTTACTTGAATACTATCGAGACTGCGTGAATATCGTCGAGCTGACGTCTGAGCTGTAATTCAACTAATGTGAATGTGGTTCAAACTAACGCAAATTATATTAAACGAAAATCATCAATAATAAAGCGAATTACGTTTACACAAAAAAAAATCGGAATCGTTTCGTCACAAACGAATTTCGTTTAAATGTTTAGTCTTTTTCGTTAAATCTAAAGCGAATTCCGACAAACTAAAGCATATTCCGTCAAACAAGTGCATATTCCATCAAAACTAAATCCACTTTTGTTCAGCTAAAATCATTTTATCTGACTTTTTCGTCATAATTTATCTTGGGAATGACGTATTGCCAGCTTTTGAATAGAAACGTTATATTGTCAAACCTCCATACTTATTTCTCAGATATGGAGATTGAAAATGAGTTCTTAAGCGAGTGCGTGTTCTAGGGGGGACTGGAGTACTGACCAGCCTTGAGCGGGCGCGGCACGCCGCCAACGAAGACAGTCTTGCGCGGGTCGAGCGGCATGCTGGCGTCGAGTTAAGCGAGTGCATGTTCTAGGGGGGACTGGAGTACTGACCAGCCTTGAGCGGGCGCGGCACGCCGCCGACGAAGACAGTCTTGCGCGGGTCGAGCGGCATGCTGGCGTCGAGTTAAGCGAGTGCATGTTCTAGGGGGGACTGGAGTACTGACCAGCCTTGAGCGGGCGCGGCACGCCGCCGACGAAGACAGTCTTGCGCGGGTCGAGCGGCATGCTGGCGTCGAGTTAAGCGAGTGCATGTTCTAGGGGGGACTGGAGTACTGACCAGCCTTGAGCGGGCGCGGCACGCCGCCGACGAAGACAGTCTTGCGCGGGTCGAGCGGCATGCTGGCGTCGAGTTAAGCGAGTGCATGTTCTAGGGGGGACTGGAGTACTGACCAGCCTTGAGCGGGCGCGGCACGCCGCCGACGAAGACAGTCTTGCGCGGGTCGAGCGGCATGCTGGCGTCGAGTTAAGCGAGTGCATGTTCTAGGGGGGACTGGAGTACTGACCAGCCTTGAGCGGGCGCGGCACGCCGCCGACGAAGACAGTCTTGCGCGGGTCGAGCGGCATGCTGGCGTCGAGTTAAGCGAGTGCATGTTCTAGGGGGGACTGGAGTACTGACCAGCCTTGAGCGGGCGCGGCACGCCGCCGACGAAGACAGTCTTGCGCGGGTCGAGCGGCATGCTGGCGTCGAGTTAAGCGAGTGCATGTTCTAGGGGGGACTGGAGTACTGACCAGCCTTGAGCGGGCGCGGCACGCCGCCGACGAAGACAGTCTTGCGCGGGTCGAGCGGCATGCTGGCGTCGAGTTAAGCGAGTGCATGTTTTAGGGGGGACTGGAGTACTGACCAGCCTTGAGCGGGTGCGGCACGCCGCCGACGAAGACAGTCTTGCGCGGGTCGAGCGCCATGCTGGCGTCGAGTTAAGCGAGTGCATGTTCTAGGGGGGACTGGAGTACTGACCAGCCTTGAGCGGGCGCGGCACGCCGCCGACGAAGACAGTCTTGCGCGGGTCGAGCGGCATGCTGGCGTCGAGTTAAGCGAGTGCATGTTCTAGGGGGGACTGGAGTACTGACCAGCCTTGAGCGGGCGCGGCACGCCGCCGACGAAGACAGTCTTGCGCGGGTCGAGCGGCATGCTGGCGTCGAGTTAAGCGAGTGCATGTTCTAGGGGGGATTGGAGTACTGACCAGCCTTGAGCGGGCGCGGCACGCCGCCGACGAAGACAGTCTTGCGCGGGTCGAGCGGCATGCTGGCGTCGAGCACGAAGTCGGCATCGGCGAGGCGCCACGGCCGAATCTGCACGGGCTTGTCGCGGATGGTGGGCGACGACACGCACAGGTAAAGCTTGTCGTCGTCCGTTATGCACGCCTCCATCAGAGCCGCTACCGAGCTCTCGTCCTGGAATACATTACGTTAACATGCTTTAGGTATTACGTTACGATATTTTTTTTAAGAACGTCTACCGCGCTGGGCGTAGTCCTGCATATTAACATTCAAACAATGGATACAAGAACATCCAGCCTCGGAACAAACATTTGTGGATAACACAAATTTGTGTCGAGACCCACAACACTCGGCGCCGCGGCAGTAGTGGCGAGACGACCACTTCAACTGCGCCACATTATTTACATTAGATATATAACACTTAGGAATACTGTACGGTGTATGCTTTCCAAAATTGTATAGAATAATATGAAAAATATTTTAATTGCATTTATAACATTTATTTAATAAAATAAAATAAATTGTAGTGTAATTAATGTGGTAAAGTAAAATTATAGTATTTTGTGCTAATTAACTCATTTATTTGATATAAATATTTAAATGACGGTAATATAAGTTAGATATGAAAAGTAAGATATTAATAATAATACTGCGACTGAGGCAGTTTGAGGCCGATATCTTTTATCAAAGGAATATCTATGTGTTACATACTTATGTTGTAAAAAATAAAACTATCTTTTCATAAAGAACATTGAGACTCCGAGCAACTATTTGTGTAACACGCTACTGTCTTATGTCACGATTAAACCCACAACCTTCAGAACATATTGGGATGGTAAAAATACTAACTAAAAATTACGTTGTACGATCACACACATAGAAAAATTACTGCAAATAGATACAGAGGTGGCAATTATAAAAGGAAAACACAAATACCCCACCTCCTACAATTAACAAGTAAAAGTTATTCGAAAGATAAATCGCATGTTGTCTAACTCATGTTAGGGTAAAGAAGAGAGATGGCGAGACTCTTATCTTATAGATAAATGCTATCTGGAGGTGATAATACAAGCCCTTAAAATAGTGCTTGTGTCACAGAATACATATTAGGTAATACTACAATGTAAATCAGTACCAATATATACCTACCCTATGTTACTACATACATTTTGCAGAGTTTATTTTCATAAGCTAAGTCTCCTTTGGTTTCCTCACTAAGCAAGCCTGTATCGAGGAAACCTTGAATTGCCTAAATAGAAGTACCACGAGCTTACCTGAAACAGTAGGAAGGCGTAACCCTTGGGCGGAAAGTAGCTCTTGCTTTCAGCTTTGTGCGGCCAGTCCACCACGAGCGGCCCGAACCGGCGGAACGATGAAGTGATCTCATCTGGAACGCAAGGGAGAATTCATTCAATTATTAGCAACATTAGCACTAAGTACATATGTACTTAGTGTTAATATTGCCGAGGCCGTGGGTGTTAGGTAGTTTTATAGTTATAAAACTACCTAACACCCACGGCCTCGGCTGCGAGTGAGTTATGCAAATCATATTACGAATATACTAAGTTAGCTGTCTCCCGCGGTTTTCACCCACATTTATGATTACTGCTTCTCTTCCGTGGGTCATGGGGCGTAATGCTATATAACCTTAAATTTAATTTAAGAATTTGGGCTTTGTTAATGCAAAAAGGAATTTTCAATTCTGTCAATCAATTTCAGCTTTTCTCTCCGCTTTTCCTAAGCGCGTTCAAACACAAAAAAAAACAAACTTCAGCTTAATTATATTAGTACACCTACAAAATATGATAGAATCATTCATCAGTGAGTTAATTTGAATATTTCTGAAGGGTTAAACGTCTCATTATTTTTGCTGCAATATGTGGCTACAATATACAAGCCGACAACAGTCCTATCGTAGAATTCACATTATGATTCTGCATATGGCTATCTAAACAATTATGTTTACTATGGCCGGGCTACTAGTTGAAAACTTTAACAAACATACAGTATGCAAAATATTGACCATTTATAAAGTTTTGATATAATACATATCTTCATAAATACTTTAAATACAATCTATCCCTTTAGGTAATTAATTATGCCACCGGATATAAAGTTTCAACTCAAAATACAAGTCTTGTATGTAGACCTTCGCTGTTTAGTGATCACGCCCTCCCTGGCATAACTCTATATACACCAAAAAGCTTCGTTAAGCTTACCAACAACCAAGTCATATACTCTGCCACCTCGATAGTGAAGAAATGCGACCCATAAAGTAACATTAGCTATATTAAATCGTTGTAGTCCCCAGTGGCTCGGCGCGTGCAATATAAACAAATTGCACCGCCGCCCACGTTTGTCCCTGTATCTAATTGAGCGCTCGGCACACTGCAGCAAACATACAGATACAATAACTTATCCTATACTTGTAAAAAAACGTATTTCTAATACGTATTAGTTTAGTTGAAGGCAAAATACATAAGACTTCTGAAACTCAAGACACGCTCTACTGTCTAAAGAAGTCGTATATCTTTATTCCCGAAGAGGTTAGCAGAGATTTTACATTCACTTGTCGCCAGCTATGGTTTTAGGACTTAATAGAGGGTAAGCCGGTTACCGGACCCAATTCCGGTACCCGTGGCTCTACTGAGAATTATTTGTTAACTAAATGCCTGCCCCGAAACAATTTGCAACCTAAGACGTCAGGCACAGCAATCACATTCACTATCACTGCGCTTCCGAGACCTTTATCCTTACAAATATTATAAAATGTATAATACTGAATTAATATTAATATTGTGTTGAAAAATGAATGAATTTACATTTAAATTCATTTATTTTTCAACACATAACGAGAGAGACATTATCAGCTGATTTTTGCATTAAAATAGATATAAGGCCAAATATACTAACAGAAAGATTATATAATTACTAAATATGCCCGCGATTTCACCCGCGTTCATCGTTACTGCGCCGCCCCAGTGAGTCGTAGCGTGATGTTATATAGCCTATAGCCTTCCTCGATAAATAGGTTATCCAACACTAAAATAATTTTGCAATTCGAACCAGTAGTTTCTGAGATTAGCGCGTTCAACCAAACAAACAAACTCTTCATTTTTATAATATTAGTATTAGATATTATCTTAACTAATATTGTAAATGCGAATGTGAGTTTGTTAGGTTCTTTGTTACGCTTTCACACCTTAACTAGTCGACTGATAATCATGAAATTAACACGTTGTCAGGGGAGCGTAGTCAGGGGAGCAAAAAATTACCTTTCATCCAGAAAAATAATTAATGTTATTATTCTCATCGACGTTTGTATAATTATTTTAATTTAACGAATCATTCAAGATGATTAGAAAAAAAGGTAATAATAATATCAGCCCTGTATTCAACTGTCGGCACGAGCCTCTTCTCAGTCTGGAATCGTTAGACCATAGTCCACCACGCTGCCCAATGCGGGTTGGTAGACTTCACATATCTTCGAGAACATTATGTAGAACTCTTTCAGACATACAGGATTTCTTCACGACGCTTTTCTTACCGATAAAGCGAGCGATAATTAATTAATACGCACGTTACAGGTGGAGTGATAGAGAGATGGTCAGACCTTTGGCTATTATAGCCGGCAAGTATATTGCAGCCTCAAATTGCAATAAAAATAATGTCCACAAGTCCTTTAACACAATTGCTATAGTCAATCCTCTCGCGTCGCGATTTCTATTTGGTCACACTTCCGTGCAGTGATTGATCGTATTTCCTTATGTTCTAACAAATATTTGTTACGCCTACACCCATCGCAAACAATCCAATCCGATGGCGATGTAATTAAATATCTATAAGTACGGGCAGTAATATCATAGAAACAATATAATTATATTTGAAGAGCTTTTACTACGTGAGGCGTTGAAAATTTAATTATGCACATAGTGAAAGTATGACACATATAATCATATTACGCATGATTTTCCTTGCGGCTTCGCTCGTATAAATGTGTTAAATGTGTTATGTTAGGTTAGTAACAAGTTCGTTTTTCTGAATGAAAGACTTATGTCCTTTTCTGTACCATTGACAACATGTATGCGAAATTTCATGACGATTGGTCGAGAATGTAAGGCGTGAAAGTGTAACCAACAAACAAATTCACATTTTAAGAATAAGAGCTAAAGCCATAATAGGGTTCATTTAAGACTCAGTCACTTTGCAAATAGATCTTATCTCGACTAGCCAGTCATATTTGGCATCCTAAAACCCTATAATAATATCAACCCTCTGCTGGACACTGGCCTCTTCTCAGTGTGAGAAGGGTTAGCCAATAGTCTACCATGCTGACCCAGAGCAGGTTGATAGATTTCACATATCTTCGAAAACATTACGCAGAACTCTCAAGACATGCAGGTTGACTCACGATGTTTTCCTTGACAATTAACTATTCTTTCTGTTCTTAATAAAGACTACTCTTGCTCTAGTAATTCCTGTATCGCGGGGGGACTTTACAAACATTCAAACAATGGACACAAAAACAACCATTTTGTAGATCACACAAATTTGCGCAGCGCAGTGGCAGCGACAAGACGACCACTTTAACCAGTACGTCCGAGCAGTCACCTATTCATTGTGCATATAACTACGAATACTGAAAAGTGCATCTAGCCTTTGGATCGACCTCGCGACCTCTGCAGGACAGTCCAACGATCTCCCACTAGGTTATCGTTGCTGTTTGTATACTTCCTAGCGGTATGATTGATCATAATATGTCTATATCACGAACAAATATTTGTATCATACGTAACCCCAACCCTCTATTCTCACCCCCATACACCTACCCTTAACTGGGTCATCGATCAACGCTTTTCTTCTCAAAACAACTTTTATTTGACTTCTTATATTTGCTTTCAATGTTATCGGTTTCGTGTAAGCGCCAGTATAGGTTAAGCGGGCATTGGTGAGGTTTGTGGATGGATAGGCCACCGTTTATTGATTTTGAAATTACGATCGCTTTTACTTACAAAGTCTTACGCCTATGTCCTCGAAGGGGTAAGCAAAGTTGTATCACACCCACATTTTGCCTCCTATCTTTTAGGTCCTATAAAGATATTTCGCCAAAGGTTTACGCCCTTGGTCGATTTTGTTTCGTTTTTAGATTACTTCTGCTTGATGTGTCTGCATTTTTTCATGCCAGGCAGCCTCACAAATAAAAGGCCAAAGAAAATTATCTTTTGGCTTTTTATTTCTGGTAGCTGAAGACTGAAAAGCTGGTATGTTATTGGCTGAAGACCGCTGTTTGTAGTATTTTGGCTGAAGACTAGAATATCAGCAGTCATACAAAGAAACAACCCTTTGACTTCTACCGAGCTAAATTACAGACTCCGTGATGATGCTACTGAGAATTACTGGACAGAAAACCTAATAACACTTTGCTCGAACCGCAAAACGAGAGACTACATGCACAACAATCTTATTCACAGCCGTTGCTTATCGCTTTGTGATGTGAATTAATCTGTACTAATACTAGCTGTCCTGACGTTGTCCTGTAAAGGCGGAAATAAAATAAAAAAAACAAGTCTAAACCATCCTCGAATCCACTTGAACACAAAAAAATTCATTCGTTCAATTCATTAAATCATTAAATCATTAAATCGGTCCAGCCGTTTAGAAGGAGTTCACTGTCAACACACGTACAGAAGAATTATATATATAAAGATTATAAAGCTGAAGAGTTTGTCTGTTTGTTTGTTTGGTTGAACGCGCTAATCTCAGGAACTACTGGTCCAAATTGAAAAATTATTTTAGCGTTGGATGGCCTAATTATCGAGGAAGGCGATTGGCTATCACGCTACGACCCACAGGAGCGGCGCAGAAACCATAAACGCGCATGAAATCGCGAGCACACTAGATGTGATATTATGTTGCAAACTATTGTAAGAATTTTTCTGTAGCAGCACGAAGTCAGAACTGTGCCCTGTAGGCGGCAATAAACTCGTTTTATTACGCTGAAATTAAACTTGGTGAAACTCGGATGTAATACACTTATGCCTTTATGCCTACCCTCCTTCCCCCCCCCCCCTGCGGGGATGCAAGCGGAGACAATACCTACATAGCGAACCATCTCTATGTATAGGCTTGATAACATGCAACTAACAACCTAATAATCTTCTGCTAATATTTATTCTATGGTAATACATATAAATATTAGGAAAGGTTATTAGGTCTAGCCGCCGTGACTAAAATTAGGCCCATAGGACATTAGTCCTCCAGATCTAATTTTGGTCACGGCGGCTAATCTTAACGGAGACCATCTGCGTAGGAGATATTGTAGTGCACAAGTGTATGCGTGACAACGTGAGCGCTCTATTCCCTAATTCTCATAATCCAAAGCGACGGCAATTCGACACGAGCGAGAGAGATCAAGCGCAGGACCGATGGCTTTACGTACTTTCCGAGGCATGGTGTGTATCAACCGCCAACTACCTAACTTTTGCCTACTAATTAAGTTATCTTATTAGAGAAATCTAATAACTTTTTGTTGGCCTGACCCGGAATTCGAACCAAACACCAAATGCTACGCTGCGCCACCGAGGCAGTCAAAACTATATAGGTACATTCCCGTGCGGGGGCAGGTTCTTTTCTTCTGTTCACGTCATTATTAGTAAATGGTTGCACTCTTTCTGATAAAACGCGCACGACTAAACAGTTTAGTATTCCGTCACCAAGCAACGGTGTAACAACACAGCATGAAGGCCCAGTGCACCATAATGGCGGACCTCAAGGTTATCAACACGCCGAGTCGATATTGACCTGGTTATTGTTTGTAAAACACATTGTTTAACTACGTTTAGTGGTCAGTGGAGTATTGATTTTATCGCAGTTACGTTTACTGTTATATGTATTGACTTGTTGACCCTGAAGGAGGGTAGATGTATAGAATTTCTCTAACCAGAGTCGGATTAACTATAGAGGAGCGCCAAAGTAAGTACCCACAAAGTAAAGTAAGAACTAAGTACCCACCATCCTAACTAATATTATAAATATGAATGTGGGTTTGTCTACTCGACCGACCATCACGAAATTTCACATACACGTTGTCAGGTGTACAGAAAAAGACAAAGGATACCTTTTACCCAAAAAAAAAATGTCATTAATCTAACCGAACCTTAAATTTAGTATGTTATATTTTTGGCGATAAAACTATAATAAGAAGCGGAATAAGCTGAATAGATGCTAAAAGAGATGAAAATGTAAGATATATTTATGTAAATTCTTTATATTAAAAATATGCATGGTTTTTTAATGAAATAAACATAATAGAGAAACAACGTAACATACAAAAATCTAAAGTAAGATTTCTAATGCAGCGTGACAATCATTCAAACAATGGACTCAAAAAACAGCCTAGTCTTTAGATATTCCAATCATTAGGTACAATAACCTTCCGCAAGAGTTAAATTATTATCAAATGTATGAAGAATTTTGCAAGCTGATAATTCCAGATGCGTTCAAACATAAACACACAGCTTTATTACATTTTTTTTATATATTCTATCACATATACACAATACCATCTAGCCCAAACTAGGCAGAGCTTGTACTATGGGTAATGGATAAACATACATATATACTGTTTTTTTGTAAATACATACATTTTATACATAGAAACACCTAGACCAAGACAGACATCCATGTTCATGCACACAGTTTGACTTGTGTTGGAATCGAACCCATGACCTCAGGCGTCGCAGTTGGTTACACTAACCACTACGCCATCGAGGCCGTCAAATATAGGTATATATCGTATATTACTATATTTTGGCTGCGGCCTCGCATAAATGTAGGTTAATTTTTTATCCTTCGAGAACAGTACTGTTTTCTGGTTAAAAGGTAGCTATGTCCAATTCTGTACCCATGACAATGCGTATTCAACATTTCATGATGATGGGTCGAGTAGTTAAGGCGTAGAAGCGTAACAAACCAATTCACATTTGCATTTATAATATCGGTTAGGATGCATATAGATTTTTGACGTTTCCGCGGTACCAGATCGCCAGCTAGCCCCAACATTCCCATTATACATTCTAGTGGTATCAAATAACACGACCTAGTTACCACAAAGAGATTCCGGCCGTCAACCCACCTAGATATGAATGGAGCGAGATAAACGTACAATAAGATAACGTTAGATTTGTTTGAACAATGTCAACTGGGAATAGAATATAGGGTACGTCGGTACACGTCCCCTTTTAACCTAGTTACAAAATACATTACTACGATAATGTCAATCCGATTTCTCTTTGAAACGTCTTATGAAATGGCAATACAATTTATTTTGTGAATCCTACCTTCACTAATATTATGAAGAGATAACGTTGTATTTTTGTTTATAATATCAGCCCTGAATTTGATCTATCACATTGCTAGGCACGGGCCTCTTCTCAGTCTAAGAAGGTTATAGTCCAACACGCTAGCCCAGGCTGACAGACTTCATACAAATTTTCGAGAACGTTACGTAGAACTCTCAGACATGCAAGTTTCCTCACGATGTTTTCGTTCACCGTTAAAGCGAACGATAATTGACTATTTAAAACGCACATAACTCCTAAAAATCAGCGCCCTGGAATCGAACTCTGCGTGTAAGTCTGACGGTCTACCACTAAGCTATTGCTGCTCTATTTTTGTTTGTAAAGAAAAAAATTAAAAATCGACTTTAATAATACTTTCACCATTATAAAGCTACTGTATCCAGCAGACCAGTTATCACAAGCGTGGGTGAAACCGCTAAGGACAGCTAGCTAATCTTTCATAAAATTGGCTTTATCTTAATTCAAGCTCAAACACCAGCCTGGCAATATCTATACAAATATAAAGAGGAATGATTTATATTTTTGTTTGCAATGAAACTCAAAACCTACTTATTTTACATAATATTGTCTTCTGTTTACGCGAATGTTATTCATTGAAATTAAACTACTATACAGGGTGATTTTGAAATCGTGTAATTCCTTTTAACCACGCATTCTACTGGTGATATAGAATAACCCTGGCCATATTTTTATTGAATTAGAATTATTTATTTTTGAAAAATTATTGTACCGTTTTTTTCGTGAAATGGTGTCAGATAGTCATGTTAACCAACCGAGGCAATTTTATTTTTTACTAATTAAAATAAAAAAACATATTAATAATTAATGTCGTAAATAATAACGGGCGGTCCTTTTTATTGCCCCTTATTATTTACGACATCAGTTATTGTTATGTTATTATTTTTAAATTAGTAAAATATTAAGATTGTGTCAGGTGGTTAAAATATGACTATTTGAAATAATTTCATGAAAAAAATCTGTACTCTAATTTTGCCGAAACCATTATTCTAATTAAGAAAAAATATGGTCAGAGTTATTCTATATCACCAGAAGAATGCGTGGTTAAAAGGAATTACACGATTTCAAAATCACCCTGTATATGAATCTCCCCGTGACCATGGCTGCTGAAAAGCAACCGAAACGTCGAGGAAAGTGTAAAATTAAATCAAAACAGATAATAGTTTTAATAATTTAATTAGCTACAAAATTAGTAAGTTTAATAGTAGTAGTATGTAGTGTAACAGTTTCTTAATTATGTAAAATAAACAAATAAACAACGCGATAAAATCCGTATATAGTAGTTTAATTTCAATGAACTACTTATTTTACTCATTCTTTTACCATTATTAATTTAGTTTATCCAGAAGCCTATTTTAATAGGCTATATAACTAAAGTCCCCGCTAGGGCGAAATTACTGTATTTATTTATTTAATTACGGTTACGGTATGCACATGGCTTCACCATGCTCATAATCTGTAATATACGCTGAAAAGAGGCCCGTGCCCAGCAGTGGGACAGTTCAATACAGGGCTGGTAATTTTGTTTATGCACATGGATGGTTTTATTAGCTGGCATCCCGTTAGCCGTTACACAGTAGGATGCGTCGCAATACTTGCATCCATTTGCATAACTACATGCAATCTTGCATCATAGCGGCATTACACATGTGCCCTACAATAGTATGCGTTAAATATATCGACTACGCTTGGTTCTGAAACTCTAGGATTTCAAGAATAAGTCAAAAGCTATGCTTTTACCCGACTAAGGCGTAGGGATGTTTTTGTTTTTATTTAAATAGACTACACTCGCACTAAACATAGTTTCTGTGTCGCGGAGGATTTAACACACATTCAAACAAAGGAGACCCAAACTCCAAACAACCTCGAATGCAACTGCTGTGCATGTATTCTCGTGTTCGATACCCGAGTTGCGTCGATTGTTATTGAATCTTCCTGTCATGAAATGCTTAGGAGGAAGTGGTCAGGGACTATGGCGTTAGACGGCCATAGGTTAGCCCCCCTTTTTTACCGGAGTTGGCGATATGTGTCATGTTTATTCTACAGTTTCACTTACAAAGCGCACTGTAGACAGTACTTATTCTAGAATTATTAGTGGTTTTAGTGTAACCGACTGCCACGGCTGAGGTCGCGGGTTCGATTTCCGCATAAGTCAAACATTTGTGTGCATGAACATGGATGTTTGTCTTGGTCTGGGTGTTTCTATATATAATATGTATTTATTTACTAAAAAAAGTATATATGTATGTTTATCCATTGTCTAGTAGGTACCCATAGTACAAGCTCTGCTTATTTTGGGCTAGATGGTGTTGTGTGTATGTAGTACAATATTATTATTATATTATTATATAATATACTATTAGGTATATTCTTTGTATGTCTCTTGCTTATGTATGCATCCCAAATTAATAATATAAATGCGAATGTGTGTGTATTGGTTTTTTACCCTTTCACGCCATCATTTTATTCAATCATCATAAAATTTCGCATACACGTTGGATAGGGTACCTTTAATTCAGAAAAAACACTTACACGAGCCTATATTTACACAAGCGAAGCTGCGGGCAGAATCTAGTTTTATTATAAATGCGAATGGGAGTTTGTTTAACAAGCCTCAGCTACTCAACCAATCTTCATGAAATTTGCCATACACGTTGTCTGGGGTACAAAATGGGACAAATACTATGCCCCAACGAAAGTCCGAGCAAAAGCTAGGCAGTATAATTACACGTTCACTCTTAGCAAAGAGTTAGCCAGTTTACAGTTGGCGGCTAACAATACATTTAGTTTAAACGCAGCTTAAGAATGCGCAATAACTGAATAATGTATCTATATTCGTACTAATAGTAATAATTGATCCAAGGAATATAGCGTGAGGAAACGTGTATTTCTGCAGTCATATGCCCTCGTCCCCATGATACGGTTCAAAGATTGCACGGAACGCAATACGAACATACATACCTATACCTAATTCCGGCTGGCGTAAGCAGACAAGACCAACATTTTAATACATAAATACGTCATGCCGGCAATACCCACAAATCTAGTAAGGTCATACCTATGTCTGAAATGACTTATTTTCCAAAGATCAAAGACTGCGCGAAACGCAATATGAGCCAAGCAATAATTCATTAAAATTAAACTAATTTACACGGAATTTATCGCGTTGTTTTTAAACACTTATTACATAATTTTGAATATTCCACTGTTCTGCTGAACATCATTATCTGAAAAGCCATACCTTACTACATAGGTAAAAGTGACTCACCCTCGTCAATATCCGGAGGCAGTCCCCCCACGAAGACCTTGCGGCTGAACCTTTCGCCATGCTCCGAGCCGGCTGACACTGGCGACGAACGAGCCGGCGAACCCAGCGCGCTCACACACATTGATAAACCTGGAAAACACATATCATTAACATTTTGGATGTTGAGGAACCTTAACATCTTAACATTAATGTCCTCCTGACCGAATTTCGGTCATTTCTTTTTTTTTTCGTACTACTAAAGTGGCAAGCAAGCATAGGCCCACCTGATGGTAAGTGGTCACCGTAGCCTAATGACGCCTGCAACATCACTTGCGCGTTGCCAACCTTATGAAATCCTTTTAACCTTTTGTAGTCTTGTGGGAAAACCGCGGCAGGGAGTTCATTCCACAATTTCAGCGTCCGCGGGAGGAGAAAATTCATTTGGAACCGCTTGGTGCGTCGCCAATTAAGTTGTAAGGTGTGATAATGAAATCTCTGCCGATGGCGAGCAGTGCGATGATAAAAAGTAGCTGAGGGCATCATCTCAAACAACTCAAACTCATCAGAACAATTCATTATATAAGCGGTAGAACATACAAAGGGAGGCAAAGTCCCTTCTGAAACTTAGTGGCTCAATATCATCGACAACTCTCAAGGCTCGGTACTCTGTACGACTTATAAAATAATCTCTCATCTCACTGTCTCATAATAAGGATGTTTACTAAATAAGACAAGTAAAAAAGATATAGAATATGTAAATAAAGTCATGCAGACCGAATTTCCGTCATGGAGGCCAATCTTAACGGAGACTGGCTATTTGTGCAGGAAATATTATAGTGCACAAATGACAAGTGTATAAACACAAGTGCACTCTCGGTTCCCTGACTCGCCTGATCCGAATGAACGGCAAACCGACACGATCGGAGATATATCAGGCGCAGTACCAACGGCTTTACGTGAAGCCATTGGTCCTGCGCTTGGTGTCTTGTGTTGCTGTCCCATTGGGCTATGAGAATTACGGAGCAGAGAGGGCACTTCTATTTGCGCACACATCACACGAAATGGTGTCCAAACTAACAGTGAGCTCAACATTGGATTGAGAATCATAGTGTACAATTTTTAATATGAGTGAGCATGATTAGGTTCTACATATGTTTATAGTTAAAATGTCATTGTATGTCATGATAAGTGAAAGTGCTGCTTCCATGCCGCAGCGGTAATGAATGCTGTGCATGAGATCTCGGATTCGAATCCCAGGTCGGACCAACAAAAAGTTATTGGGCTTTCTGTTAAGAAATCTCAATATCTAGTTATTAATTGAAATCTGATGACCGCATTTAGAAGTAGTAGGCATCTATAATTTTATATTTTCTCAGCATCATAGAAGTGTTTTCGAGGGACAAACAAGTCACTGCTTACTGTAAATGATCAGTAATACTTCTAAATGATGAGGAGTGTTAGAAATTATACTATAATATAATATGTACCTTTACCTTTTTTTGTAAATACATAATTTCCAGAAAAAATATATATGTATGTATGTTTATCTATTGTCTAGAACCCATCGTACAAGCTCTGCTTAGTTAGGGGTAGATGGTGTTGTGTGTATGTGATAGAATATTATATACTGACCTGCAGCTGACAGCCTGGAGACCACATCCTGGGCCTGTTCCGGCACCGAGGGCGAGCCGGCGCCCGCCGCGCCGCCCGCTACGCCCGCCTCCTCCACGCCGGGGAAAAATGGCGACTTGCCTATGGACAAACAGACAAAAAACATTAATTATTCATATCTATATATACTTCTTTGGTGGTATTGTGTTAATGGGACTGATGTGCATTAGGTTCCAGATTCATTTCAAACATTTTCCACCGAAAATTTTATGTATTTTTTTTAAACAACTAAGTTGCCAACAAGCATCCGGCCCACCTGATGCTTAGTGGTTGCCGTGGCCTGTGGATGCCTGCAACACCATAGGCATCAATTGCGCGTTGCCAACCCTTTAGGAAATTAAGTGGGAAGGAGAAGGAGCGAGAAGTGGGAAAGAGGGTGCTTGGGCACTCACTCACCGAACGACACAGCAGTAGGAATACTGCTATTTCACGTCGATATATATGTAGTTGCTACATATATATCGACGTGAAATAGCAGTATACCTCTTGTAAGTAGGTACACCGGTAGGCAGATATAGTTACTGCAGCTTGCCTCGTATCACGTGGAAGCTGCTAAAATATATTTGCGGATGTGTATATGTAAAAGACTGTCTACTCTCTCAGGAGTATAAGCGAGAGACTATGAATATATACCTACGTATACAGTGTGTCCGGTAATTAATGGATAACCTGGCAATGTCTTATAGTGGAAATGATCAACTATGTTGCAATATTGCAGATTGAAACTAGATTCCATATTTCTGCATAAAATACTGAACGGCATCACAGACTAACTGTTAGGCGCCTTACACATAAAAATATCTAACCGAATTCCAAGAAAAAGTAATTGTAACCTATTGGTGTTCCATTCTCAAAAACCAATCTGGTTCATTACGCTGCTGTTCCAAGGCTTTGTTGCCTACAAAGCCTTGGAACAGCAGCGTAATGAACCAGATTGGATACAATGATTTTATCAAAGTCTCATGATATTGATATTAGTCAACCGTTAACAAAATATAAAACACACTTAGAACGGGTTATTTAAGTTTTTCATTAAGTTTCACATTATTTATTTCTATTATTAAGCTTATTCCTAACATGTAGCTTAACTTAATTAATATAAAATTTTCTATTTTATACTTTGCTGTTATATGTATGTGCATGCTGTGGTGTCCTATAACTGAAGGAGTACACTATACAAAACTAATGTTCATTTGTCTGTGCAATTTTGTGTATATTCGTGGTTGGAGATCCTTAATAAATAAATATCCGAGGAAAGCAAAGAACCTATGCCCTGTACCAGAAACATCGTCAGAATCTTCAGAATCAGCTGAGAACTTCCCTACAAGTAAGCCCAATAACATAACACATTGCCCGACGCTTATATTAAACACGGGACCCACGAACATACGCAACGATAAGTCAGTTTATAATAATAATTATTATGAATAAATAATAAATAAATATTCTATCATATACACACAACACCATCTAGCCCAAACTAAGCAGAGCTTGTACTATGGGTACTAGACAATGGATAATCATACATATATACTTTTTTTTTTGTAAATACATACATATTATACATAGAAACACCCAGACTAAGACAAACATCCATGTTCATGCACACAAATGTTTGACTTGTGCGGGAATCGAACCCGCGACCTCAGGTGTAGCAGTCGGTTACACTAACCACTACGCCATCGAGGCTGACATAATAGCTGAATAGCTCTAAACCACGAGTAAACCTGCGTATTTGAGAGTTCTACATAATATCCTCGAATTTGTCGGCCTCGATGACGTAGTGGTTAGTGTAACCGGCTACCACGCCTGAGATCGCGGGTTCGATACCGCACAAGTCAAACATTTTTGCGCATAAACATGGATATTTGTCTTGGTCCGGGTGTTTCTATGTATAATACGTATGAATTTTGCAAAAAGAAAAGTATGTATGTATGTTTATCCATTGTCTAGTACCCATAGTACAAGCTCTGCTTAGTTTGGGCTAGATGGTGTTTTGTGTGTATGTGGTAGAATATTATTATTATTTATGTGAAGTGGACTATGGTCTAACACATCTTTAACTCAGAAAGGGCCCGTGCCAAGTAGCAGGACTATTTACAAAACCAGAACTAACAATCTACTTATTTTCCTTTGTCATACAATAACTACATGAAACATTCTAAGCAAATATCTTAAATTAATATCTGTAGGGAAAACCTTTCCTCCCATTCTTAAGCATATTACGCGTATGGAGTCAAACTTGGCTTTTAGCCGTGGCATCAAACGCTCGCGAACAGTCCATTTTTCTGGATAAAAGGTTCAAATCTCCTCTTCTGTACCCCTGATAACGCGTTTGTGGAATTTCATGATGATCGGTTGAGTAGTTACGGCGTGAAAGCGTACACAAGCTCACATACATAATTTAAGAATAATAAGAAAACCTATTTTTCAAATTTAATGAATTGTGGTTAAATTTCGACCACTATTTTATTAAAGCACCATCCCAACACGGCTGACCCTGTGGGAAGAGGTCACAAAGCAGGTCAACGACATGCAAATCCAGTAAGCCATGCGGGGAGCGAACGTTTATTATTAAATTAGGATATGTTCGGGTTATATGACCGCGATGTCGCAGCGGTAGTGAATGCGACTGTTTACATGAGTTCTCAGGTTTGATAGTCGAGCCAAGTTCTATTCAGATTGAAGAAGTTTTTAGTAGCAGTATGGAGCTAGGAACCGTTCACGGTTGACAACAATAGACTTGCCTTCGAGACCACAATTGAACCACGATAGCGGAGTAGTGATCATAATCGTGGATGAAACCGCGAGGCATAGCTAGTATATAATAAACTACTATTAATGGATTCTTTAGGTAGTTCCAAAGAATCCAAAGGTTCACTCAACTCGGATTTAATTTTTTTATTCATTTGGTAGTCCAATTTGGTAGTGGATATAGTGACAAGAACAGAAAAGGTTATGTTAAGCTGGTTTGGGCATGTAGAAAGAATGGACGAGAAAATACTGACTAAGAAAGTTTATAAGGCTAGTGTGAATGGAACAGTCACAACAGGCAGACCTAGGCGAACGTTTCTTGATCAGATCGGAGACGTTCTGGACAAAGGCCAGGTTAAGAGCACCTTTAACCGGCGAGCTCTTCATACACGAGGAATGTGATGTGTGGAAGGAAGTGATGGAGGAAGTGAATGAAGCCAAAGAAGTGTGTCAGAATCGTAACAAATATCCGTAGTCTCTGCCTACCCCTCTGGGAAACAGGCGTGAATCTATGTATGTATGGTAGGCCAATTCGTTAGGAAAGACATAAGCTATAAAACATAACGCTACGAGCCACGAGAGCGGCGCAGTCATCATAAACGTCGATGAAACCGAAACAGCAAACTGTACATAGATTTAAACTAAATATGTCTTTCATTTCACAATACCAGAATAACCAATGTCGAAAAGGTATGCCAACTATAAATCTACGGTAACCCGTGACGCAAGCTAGCATCTCTGCCAGACACCCAGTTGTGTAACCTCAATGATAACAGCTGTGAAACGTTTCCATTCATATTGCTACTACTAACTGTCTCCTGCGGCTTCACCCACGTTTATAAGTGCTGCTCTGCTAACGTCGCTTGTACTGTGATGTTCTATAGCTTCAAACCTTCCTCAAGAATTAGGGTAATAAATGCAAAAAAAAATATTAGCAAGTCTCTTGTAGTTTCATAGATTAGCACAGTGAAATAAAAAACAAATTCTGTATCCCGCGGTTTCACTGCTCCGCTCCCGTGACTGTAGAGTGAAGTTATATTCATTGTCTAGTACCCATAGTACAAGCTCTGCTTAGTTTGGGCTTGGGTGTTGTGGTATGTGGTTGAATATTATTATTATTATTATGTTTCTCTTATCACAGGTACTTTCTAACATATTAGATTAGAAAATACCTGGCCCTTTGGGAGTCTTACACGGAGACATGGGTCCAACGTGAAGAGGCCCTTCGAGAGTTTTAATCAAAGGTGTGATGGAACACCTACAGCGGCACTAGCCGCAGCAGGCGTAGGACTATTGCTACGTATAAATTCTAATATATGGGCTATAGGATGAAAAACGGCGTCTGCCCTGAATACTCTAATAGCATCAATGCAATGGGCAGACGGTGACTCGCCAACTCACGATGATCACTCAGATGGGCCCCCTGAATAGCCACTATAGGCATACAAGCCAGCAGCAGAGGGCAACACCAGTGCGAGTGGCTAGGGGTGTCGAGCGGTGCGGCGCCGGTTTTATTATTATTATTATTATATAGTTTAAAACCTCAACAATTGAGCTATCAAATGCTAAAGTAATTTTAAATACGGCTGGTAGTTTCACAAACAAAAATACGAATATTTCCTCTTTATAATATTAGAGTAAAATTGATTAACCATCGCCGTACTGGCTACCGACAGTGACCTTATCCTTCGTTTCACATTAATAATAATATCATCCCAGTATAAAAACTCATACACACATATACGGCGCTCATAGTCAGTTGCACTCACTGATCGGTAAACGATTAGCGAGGTTAAACAACGTTGGGTGCGGTCAGTCTATAGATGGGTGACCGCTTAGTGGTATTTCATCTAAGCGTCTCCGTGCTTCAGAGGGCACGTAAAGTCGGTCCCGGTTGTTGCCAAATTGATAGCAGTCGTTAAGCCATGTCAGAGGCCTACGGGCGGCTTGAACAACGCTTGACAACAGGTTGGCCATTAACCACACGAAAAGAAGAAAGAAGAAGTATAAAAACTGTACCACTGCTCGACACGGGAAGAATTAGGCCAAAGGCCACCACGCCGGTCCAGTGCGGGCTGGCAGACTTCATATATATTCAAGAACATTATGAAGAACTCTCAGACATGCATATTTCCTCTCGATATTTTACCTTCGCCTTTAAAACGAGCGATAATAATTGACGATTTAATATGCACATAGCTCCAAAAAAATTTAGAGGTCTCTGCATGGCAGTCCAACGGTCTCCCATTAGGCCATCGCAGTTTCACAGTTACTTAGCAAAATTACATATGTATACACACATCGGGGCATCCTCCTAAATATTACAAGAAAACGGACTCCCTAAGGGAGAACGGCGAGTAGTAGTCATAGTCAAGTCGTAAATAACACGCTTGTGAATGAATATATGACAGATGCTATCTGTTACTATTTTACATAATATGTAGTCTCACGAATACATCCCCGAAGGGGTGGGTGGGGGTGAATTGCACTCACATTTCGCTAGTTACGAGTTTAGGTCTCACGATTCGAGGTCTGCTGATGTATACCGAGCATAGCTTCCGATTCCGTGTTGCTCATGAGAATTTCGTGACTGATAAACCTTAATTTCCAAAATTCGAAAGTGATTCCAATAGGTAAAGACCGTTTCTCTATGCATTGACTCTAGCTACCAACCAGAACGTAATTTTCCGTATTATAAAACAAGTAAGAAAAGATGACTATACGTGATTTTACTATATCAATTTAGTGTTTAGACTGCAGCATGTTTAAGAAGTGTCCTAAAAAATGTATGAGCTTCGTAAAATTTTGAAAACGTAGAACGCCAAGGGGCTTGTTAAACCTTGTGTTCTATAAATAACAAAATTCTATTTTTATTATAATTTATGAAATTGCGTAAAGATGTATCAATATTTGTGACTCGAACTTAGCAAACAGATAGACAATGTCCTAGATATACACCGGTAACTTTTATCCTAATATGAAGTTAAATAGCAAATCGAGTGACGGTAGCCAGTGTTTTATAAATTACAAATATATAAATTACTAGCTGTGCTGGCGGTTTCGCCCGCGTTTATGATTACTGCGCTGCCCCCGCGGATCGTAGCATGATGTTATATAGCCTATAATAACCTCGCTCGATAAATAGGCTATCCAACACTAAAATAAATTTTCAAATCGAACCAGTAGTTCCTGATATTAGCGCGTTCAACCAAACAAACAAAGTCTCCAGCTTATATAAGTATAGATTGCTTCTGCCTGTGGCGTCGCTTGCTCGATAACTACACTTTTACTAGATACGAGATACCCATATGTCCTTTTCTGTATCCCTGACAACGTGAATGCGAAATTTCATGGTTAGTTAAGGCGTAAACTGAAACTAACATTCGTATTTATATATTAGTTAGGATATCAGCTCTGTATATAACCTGTCCTACTACTGAGCACGGGCCTCTTCTGACTGTGAGAAGGGTAAGGCCATAGTCCACACGCTGGCTCAGTGTGGATTAGCAGACTTCACATATCTTCGATAATATTATGTAGAACTCACAAATATGCTTTCCTCACGATGTTTTCCTTTACCCTTAAAGCGAGCGATAATTAACTATTATATCACTTCGAAAACTCAGAGATGCGTGCCTTAGTATTGAACTAAGATTACAAAACACAGCTTAATTTATTGTTTCTTATATTTAATGATAAAGTCAATGACATAAGAAAATATACATATTGGCCTCGAGCCAAATACAAACTCGTGTTTAGACGTAATCAGACATTTGTCAGACAATATCTATACTAATTTTATAAATAGGAAAGATTTGCATTTTTGTTTGCAATGAATTAACTCAAAAAGTACTAAACCGATTTTAATAATTCTTTTACTTTTAGATAGCTACTTTATCCTGAAGTAACATAGGATATAAAACATCACGTTACCAGCCACGGGGACGGAGCAGTCATCATAAACGTGGGTGAAACCGCAGTGGAGAGCTAGCTGGTGTAATAAGTGTTTTCATTTAAGACAAAGCTCAGCAAGCCTTACTGCATTGCTCTTGTTCCGAAAAAACTTTCGCATTAGAAACAATTCCTATATTATCGCGAGAGACTTTACAAACATAAGATCACAAAGAAAACAGTCTCTGAACATCTATTTGTGGGTCATAAAGACTAATTGACTAAAAATGTGTCATGGACTGTTTTTTAATTAATTTAATGTAACTGTATTTCGGACTATTTCGTAAATGGTCAACAGGTTAAATAAACTGTTAAATCCTCAACTGGTTTGTTCAATGAACTGATTATTCATTAGATTCGTATAAAGTTAAATTATTGCATATTATGTCAACGTTTTCGATCGCAACTTCGAAAACCGTTTCGTACCTACTAATTGTATTAGAACGAAACTGCTTTCGTTGTTTTATGAGATGAAAATTATAAGTACGTTATTGCCAGTTGAGACTTGCGTTGCGAAGACGTTGGTAGAATTTATTAGGTTAATATTTTCAACAGGATTTTTCATTCAAGAAAAACAGTAAGAACAAAAAGCCGTTAATAAAAACAGTTATATGTTTTAAGGACCACCTCTATAATTGACCATCTTTGGGATTAAAGATTATTTTCTCTATTTTGACTATATCCCAACGGGTCTGCTATATGAGGCATGACTACGGCTTATAGTGACATAGTCTATTAAAAGCAAAAAGTGTAAACAGTGACGCTACTTTATGAAACCACGCCAGTTATTTTACGGGTATGGGCAGATGTCCAAGTGGACGATATTAAAAACTAATTATAATAGTTGCTGATAGAGACAATATTATATACTAATACGAGATGTGCCCGCGGTTTCACCCGCGTTTATCGTTACTGCGCTGCCCCTGTGGATTAAAGCGGTTAACTATAAACGCGGGTGAAACCGCGGGCATAGCTAGTATTACATATACACATGCCCATATTTATTTATTTGGACATCTAGTATTAGTTACATTATTTCTTAACTAAATAATCCTATTAAACATGCTCAACACATTTTAAAGCATCAAGTCATGCATTATTATGATATAACATCAGTATCACAATATATAAAGAGAAAAACACTTATTAACCAGGGTAGGCAGACGTTTATAATATCAAGATTAAATGCCAAATAATATTATAAATGCGAATGTGAGTTTGGTTGTTACGCTTTCCCGCCTTAACTACTCGACCGATCATCATGAAATTTCGTATACGTTGTCAGGAGAACAGAAAAGTACATAGGGTACCTTTTATTCAGAAAAAGGTACTGTTACTTATCCAACGTACACTACATTTATCCGAGCGAAAGCGCGGGTGAAATCTAGTTATATTCATAGAAATCATAGAATTTCGTCAGAGGAACAAAAGGACACGAGTACCTAACATCCAGAAAAAATACCCTAATCCCGAGCGAGCAAAGCCACGGGTGAAAGCTAGTAAAAATAAAAACATTTTAAAAATATTCTTTCACAATAAAAAAGCCAAAAATTAAAATAAATATCTTATACGTGTAAACACTGACAAGCCGATGGTCGTCAGAGGGAGACAGGAGCTAGAAGGAGAGAGCAGATAGTGACGTAACTGATCTAGTAATCCATCATCACGGCTAGTCTCATATAGGTTAGGCAGATTTAATACATCAATAAAATTTTCGTACTTAAAAAAGGCAAAATTTCATATAAAATAAAAAATAAAATATTTTGTCCACTATTGGGCGTTGGGACAAAATAAATATTATTTGCTTCCTACTAAGCTGCCTTACCCAATGAGGGCATGTCGTAAAGATGACTTGAAAAATATAAAACAAAAAACACTCACTCTTTCTATACGGGAACCTCGGGCCTCTAATGAAAGGTGTAACCAGAGGAATCGTATGCACCGACATAATATTTCAAACTGATACTTCCAAAAAATCCGGTTTTATTTCGTAAGAAAAAATATATTTTTGAAATTGATTTTTTTGACAAAACGTGTGATCCCCGGTATGACGGACTACGCGAATGAGAAAAAAAAAGAAAAACAACTAACATTCCAAATTCGAAATATATTTTTTTCATCTAGCGTGCTATGCCAGCAGTATTTAATCGAGCAACGGCATAGAGTATGAATAGCATTTTAAATAACGTTGAAATAACTGTTTAAATTATTTTAATTAATTTTATTAACCTTGATACCTTCATTCTATGGCATTAGTGGAAAGGTTTACTAGATTTCAAATAGCCGGTTTATTACTATGCCGGGCGGGACAAATGGATTTAGAGAATTAATATAATTAAGAAAACCGCCTATAATATTTTATTATTGACCTTCTTTGTCATAAATAGTCATAATATTCCTAGGTGCGTAAGTTTTCAGTGACTCGGTGACCATGTAAACGTAAACCTATAAGTGCAGACTGTCATAAGTAGGTTCGATTCCCGTACGGAACAAACATTTATGTGATCCACAAGGTACCGAATTTAGTTATTTCTTATGACCGTTATTCAAAAGCCTATAAAGTCCACCCCGATACATACTGGAAATATTCCTAGTGTTTGAATCATGTAGAAAGAGAAAAAGAGAAGCTTCTCCATGCTTTAACCAATTGAGTCGCAACGGCACACCGGCAGTCAAAGACGATATGGATTTTAATTTATCTGGCATTCCAAGACTTGACAATGATGAAAATAATAACAATATTCAGCTATGCCAGCACCGTCAGTTCGGAAATATAAGAATCATATTAATATCGCGTGTTTAGTTGTCAATGTCACGCCCAGATTGTATACAACACTAGCTGACCCGCGCAACTTCGTCTGCGTCACATAAGAGAATTTGCCCCGTATTTGCAACATTTTTCATTAATGCTCCGCTCCTATTGTTCATAGAATGATGTTATATAGCTTATAGCCTTACTCGATAAACGAGCTATCCAACACGAATTTTTTTTCGATACGAACCAGTAGTTCCTGATATAAACGCGTTAAACCAAACAAACAAACTCTTCAGCTTTATAATATTATTATTAGTATAGATGACAGGCGGCGCGTCTCTAGTAGGGAGCTAGCGTGTTTCTTGCTCTATTGTTATTTTATGGGATTTAATACATAGCTAGCAAAACGTGTGTGTATATGTTACGGCTAATAGCCGAAGTGCGGCTAAACTTGTAACCGGCTAAAACTAGGTGTAGCCGCACTTCGGCTATTAGCCGTGACATATACATAATTATATAATAAACCGCTGCCTACCCCTTCGTTGTAATGCTATTGATTAGACTTGCAACGAATATTCAGTTATTATTCGGCCTATTCTGCTACTTTTATTATATTCGGCCGAATTGTATGTAGATATTCGATATTCAGCCGAATATAATAATAGTAGCCGAATAGGAGGCCGTACCGATTACTTAATTATATTTTATTGTAGTGAGTGATTGGTAAAATGAAAGAAATTGATGATTTATCTATAGGTACATATAAAAATCTCGTGTTACATGGCTTGACTGATTTTAATGAAAATTGTATGTAGGTATATTTGGTAGGTATGAGAATAGATCGTAAAGTATATTTCATACCGCTAGGTGTTTAGGGTGTCCCGAACCAGAGAACTATTTTTAGCATTATTTTTATTATTTGTAGAAATAATTTATATGTCAGAACATCGTTTGCCGGGTCAGCTAGTTTTATAATCATATATTTCACTTATAATCATTAAAGTAGTCATAGTTACATAATCAACTTGTTTATTACAAAATAAATAGTTTTAGGTCTGAGGTAATAGGGAGCGATCCTAATGGCGTTTACTCAACGAAAACACCATTGGGTTTTTCTGTTAAACATCCCAGGCCCGAGAATAGAATCCTGAAACCCAATGCAGCATTTCCTACAGCATCACCAAAAACACAGTCTTAAAATAAGCGCCAAAATAATAACAATTCTGATGTTCAAAGTTAAGTTAGTACTTACTAAAAGTCTCCAAACATTGTTAAACCTAAATAAATAGGATGGCAGCTGTTAAACTTTTTTTACGTGACCTAAATAAACTAGCTGCTACTTTTCACGAGAACCTTTTTCGTTATAACGTTGTTTTACACAGGTGCTTACTTATACGCTATTATCTTTACACTTCAAAAGCGTATAAACAGTATTGACACTAAAGTAAGAAATGTTGTAAGAACTATCTGAGTTTTCATGTAGTTCTTACAACATTTCTTTCTTTCTTTCTATCTTTCTTTTTGACTGCACGTATGGCGTATTGGTTTAAGTGGTTGCCTTGCCACTGTCACTGCTCCGAGTGTTGTGGGTTCGAATCCCACACGGGACAAAACTTTGTGTGATCCTCAAATGATTGTGTCGAGTCTGGCTGTTCTTTGTGTCCGTTGTTTGAATGTTTGTAAAGTCCGTGACACACGATTAATTCGCGGGTGTTTTCTATTGTAGACATTAAAAAGCTAGCCAGAAAATAGAATGTAATAATAACAACAATATTTACACATCGCTGAATATTTGGAAACTGAACATTTGTATTTTGTAACTGAGTATTGTACAGTGTAAAAATTGTTATGAATAAATAAATTGATATTTATTCATAACAATTTTTACATTATCGAAAACATTTATGTAGCTTAATAATATATATGCCAAATAATAAAAAAATCACATGTGTAAAATAAATTAAACCATACAAATATTAATTCAAGAATCAAAATAATTAAAAATCAGATTAACATGTGTTATGTATCATATGTGATTTATCGGACAGAGAACCTGTTAATAATACAACCATAAAAATATTACCATGTAAAGAAAGAGAATTTGTTAACTAATTCATTTTAACATAAAGAAAATAAAACAACCTTGCAATTTATAATGTATTATTCCCGCCAATAATTGCCCGCGCTAAAGGCCCGCAATCGCCTTGACAATCCACAGAGTACATATACATAGATCACCAATGCCGTACTGCAGCGACCGGCCAAGTGGCGCAATGCTGTCGACGTTATAGCTGCTATAGTCACAACGCGTTGCTATGTCACTATAACAGTTAACTGCTTAATATTTACAACGTTATTTTAAGGATGAAGGCCGATTTACTTGAGGTTATTTTCTCGCACTAATTTTCAATATGTTAAAGTATCTTTTATTAACATGATGTTATTTTCACGCACTCAGTTTAATATGGTATCTTTTAGTAGCATATCCAGTGATTTGGAAGTAGATAAGACGTTTTTGAAATGCATTTAATTTCATGTTGTTTTCTTTTATATTTTTCATTTCTCTTGCATTTCGTTGCTGAGTTTATCAAAACACATAATTATTTAATAACCAAACGTTATTTCTTCTGAAAAAGATGTTTAGTCTGGTTAGGAAAATATTTTTTTAAATTTATTAATTGTTATTTATACCTATTATAATATATAGTATACAGTATATATATATATTTTTAATTTGATATTCTACATTAGTCTTAGCTAGAATCATTTGCAATCCTATTTACACCAACATAATATAAACACATTATTTTTAATACATATACTTGCTATACTGCTATTATTACATGCTATTTGACATATTATCTGTGGTCGAACTAAGCCCTTGTATACTTTTTAAATTTAAAAGAATCCAGTTTACTGTTTGCATAATAACATACTTGGGCAATATTCGACGTATTAGATAGAAATTGTTAAATAATAAATCTAGTGGGTTAGAATATTATAAATATTCAAAACTTTAGCAAGTATTGCACAAAAATTAATTCCCTTCGACAATACTTTCTATAATAATAATAATATAATATTCTACCACGTGTATGTCTTAAGTTTTCAACCGTTCATTAGTACGCGCATTAAGTAAAATAGTATGCCAATTCGTAATGGTACATAATTCGATCCACACACAGGACAAAAAATTGAGTGATCCAGGAATAGTTATTCCGGGTCTGGGCAAACCATAAGGCACTTAAGAAAAAAAAATAGCTACACGCAAGAAGAAGCAGCGAGAGTCTAGTGGGAAACCGTTGGACTGCCACGCAGAGGTCTCGAGTTCGATCCTATGGCGCACATCTCTGACTTAAACTCTGATTAGTAAATAGTTAATTATCGCTCGCTTTAACGGTGAAGGAAAACATGGTGAGGAAAGCATGTCTAAAAGTTACATACATAATGTTCTCGAAGTCTGCCAACCCGCACTGGGCCCCCGTGGTAGACTATGACCTAACCCTTCTCACACTGAGAAGAGGCCCATGCCCAGCAGTGGGTCAGATATTATTATATATAGGTACACGCTATTCCCGAAGGGGTAGGCAGATGCATAAATATACTATACATCAGTGAGTCTATGCATGTATGTATGTAGTTTCGACAATAAACACTTGTGAAGTCACTCATCATTGTAATATGGAGGTCACACATAATAGACAGTTTCCTGCGCGGGCGCACGGTCAGCTGTTCACTGACAACGAATAGGGGATATTGTGTTATACCTCGTCTATTCGGCTGTGGGATAGTTTGATGTGTACGGTTCCGGTGTCGACTCCTGTTTGAAGCAGGAAGAGTTATTTTGTTGGTATTGTTTTGTTCAGTCGTAGGTTTGGTTATCGAGTCGAGCTTATTTATTATCGCTTTGTTGGTACCCTAACTAATATTATAAATGTGAGTATATTTGTCGTTTTAACTACTCGGCCAATAATTATGAAATTTCGCATACACGTTGTCAGGGGCACAGAATAGAACATAGGGTTACCTTCCATCAGGAAAAAGCACTATTCCCGAGTAAACGAAGCTGTAGGCAAAATCTGGCAAGAAATTTTAAAAGTATGCATCTTATTGTAGTTTATGGTAGAATAGGAGCATCCAATTCTGTGTATACTAGATATGCCCGCGGTTTCACCCGCGTTTATCGTTACTGCACTGCCCCCGTGGATTGTAGCGGGATGTTATATTATAGCCTATAGCCTCCCTCGATAAATAGGCTATCCAACACTAAAATAATTTTTCAATTCCCACCAGTAGTTCCTGCGATTAGCGCGTTCAATCAAACAAACAAACTCTTCAGCTTTATAATATTAGTATAGATAATATCAGCCCTATATATGTATATAAACTGTCCCACTGTTGGGCACGGTCCTCTTCTCAGTGTGAGAAGGCCATAGTCCACCATGCTGGCCCAGTGCGGGTTGGCAGACTTCACATATCTTCGAGAACATTTTCAATTGCAACTCTCAGATATGCAGGTTTCTTCATGATGTTTTCTTCACCGTTAAAGCGAGCGATAATTTACTATTTAAATAATAAATAATAATTTATTCAATAATAATACATAGGCATTGTTTTTGTTATTAGTCTAAAATAATATTATACAACAATAAATTATAACTATCCTTAATCTGGTACATGTTTTACTTAGGTATACTTTAATCGGCCGACATTGGTGCCAATTCTGTTGTCACAAAATTCTCTTATCTTAGCTAAAAATCTCCAAAATTTAGTTTAGACCTGTCATTTTTAGCGATTTCAGAATACGAAATGTCGTTTGACAGGATTAAACTAAATTTTAGAAATGTTTAGCTAAGATAAGAGAATTTTGTGACAACAGAATTGGTACCATTGTGCATTCTAATTTAATTTCAAGCGCTAGGTTTTTATAAAGTGGTTGCCTGAACTAGGTTAGACCTATGTTTCAGGCTATTTTTAATATAACTTAGACAAGTCTTGCGTGGCCTATGATCGAATTTGAGACTTCTTCGTGGCAGCCCAACGTACTCCCACAAGCTATCGCTGGTATACCGCTGCTATACTAACTAAAATTATAAATGCGAATGTTAGTTTGTTCGATTGTTACGCTTCCTCGCCTAAACTACTCAACCCATCATCATGAAATTTCGTATACACATTGTCAAAAGAACAGAAAATGACATAGGGCACCTTTCATCCAGAAAAAGCACTGTTTCTAACCTAACCTACCCTATACTTTTGTGGGCGAAGCCACGGGCATAATCTAGTACAGAATAACGGCAGACCATATTGCAGTCCAAGGCGTTTTGGAAGGCCATACCATACCCAGTTACACGTGTATCAGTAATAATATACTTATGTAGCCTTCAGCTGAGTAGATAGTGAGAAACAATTTCCAACCCATTAATATTCTATATTTATTGATTTGCACATGCATTCTAGGTAATACATAAACAACACTAGCTTTTTCGCTTAGAAACAGTATAGTACACTCTAAAAGATGTCTATGCACAGCATTGGGACAGTTTATATACAGGGTGTCCGGTAATTAATGGATAACCTTGAAATGTCTTATAGTAGAACTGAAGGCCATTCAGAAAAAAAAGAAAAAAATATATATATATTAAAAAGTGCAAGCTATATTAGCATAGCATACTTTTGACTGTATATCTATTAGCATAATTAGTGTTTAATAATAAAACAACAAAAAACCGATGGATTTCATTCATTTATGGTCGTAGTATACAAGAAAGTTATACATGTAATTAAAAAAAACACATATCTCAGGTAGTAGTTGGGATAGATTTTCTTTCATATTTTTTTCTGAACGGCCGTCAATTGCACTATGAGACATTTCCAGGTTATCCATTAATTACCGGACACCCTGTATAGGTCTGATATTATATACACACAATTGGATGCTCCTATTCTTACATAAAAGGCTACATAACGTTTAAATATTACTTACAAGTTTTTACCAGCGGCTACGCTCAACAATAGTACTTTGCCTGGATGAAAGGTACCCTATATCCTTTTCTGTATTTCTGGCAACGTGAATGCGAAATTACATGATGATCGGTCCAGTAGTTAAGGCGTGCAAGCGTAATAAATAAACTCACGTAAAACTCACGGAAAAGGACATAGGGAAAAGTACTGTAAGTCTTACATAACCGACATTACAAACTATGGTTATAACTACTATAATTCTCCTAAAAGGCTGGACCAATTTTAATGAAATTTTCATCTGTAGAATTAGGCATTCGGCGGTATGGATAAACATTTTTAAGTAATTTTAATTACTTTTGTATAAATGTTAGCTTTCTGCACTCCTTCTTTATATAAACTGTGTCTATTCCAAATCTCACACTCCTCCATTGGCGCAATATGCTTAAAAATGGCTACAAAGTTTTCTCTTCACGTATTAATGTATAGATAATAGATATACGACGTTTTCTAGGTCACAGACTAAAAATCAATACTCATTGATACCGGCGGCATAGAGCTGATTATTCTATAGAGTAGGTCTATACTTAGCTATCGTATTCAACTAGCTTTTGCACGCGGCTTCACTCGGGAATAATAAGTTTTTCTGGATGAGAGGTACCCTATGTCCTTTTCTGTACCCCTGACAATGTGTAAGCAAACTTTCATGACGATCGGTCGAGTAGTTAAAGCTTGAAAGTGTAACAAACAAACTCAGAATTGAATTTATAATATTATATTAGTTAGGATGGTAAGAACTTACAGATCGATCGTGCAAGGTCAAGCTATGTTAGCAAGGCTGAGTTATGGGTGGTCGAATTACTAACTCGCTCAATAGAGGGTCATGAAGATTAAGCAAACAAGTATACGAAACGGCTTATAGTAAGTAGTGATTGTAGGCTATGATGGCTTCCAATCCTAGGGGTTCCGCACGGATGGTGCAGTGGTAAACGCGGTCATTTCGCCTCGACCTTCTGCACTGTGTTGTGTCCATCCCTAAACAGGATTTAAGATTGTTCCAAAAATTGTTGTTCGGAGAATTGGTGTTCTTAGTGTCGCTTATTTGAATGTTTGTAAAGGCCGCCGCGATACATGGTTAGTCTTTAATGTGGAAGTTGCCATTTTCGATAAGATTTCGACTGCTCGTTGGCTTATTGGTCTAAGTGACCGATTTGCCATTGCAATAGCGCCGAGTATTGTGGGTTCAATTTCCACAATGGATTAAGAATTATATGATTCACAAATGGTGGTTCCAAGACTGAGGTTATTTCATTTTTTTTGGATAGTGTATTAACTTATGTCGTTTCCATGCCACTCACACTACGCCGCGTGAGTTCGATCCCAACACGGGATAAAGATTGTTCCGCTAATAGTTGTTTCAAGACTGGATTTTCTTTGTGTCTGTTCTTTTAATGATAGTGAAATGTATTTATGTATAACTTTTCCCTTGCAATTAAACACTTTATACGGATTTTGTCGCGTTGTTTATTTTACTTTAAACACTGTTATTACATAATTTTGAAAACTCTAACACTACTATTATTGAACTTTATGACTATTTAAGCTATATATTTTTCTAATTAAAACTACTTATATTTAAGTTTACACTTTGCCCCGACGTTTCGGTTGCTTTACAGCAGCCATGTTCACGGGGAGACTAAGATGGTAGTGTTAGAGTTTTCAAAATTATGTAATAACAGTGTTTAAAGTAAAATAAACAACGCGACAAAATCCGTATAAAGTGTTTAATTCCAATGTATAACATTCGCGTAAACATAAGACAAAATTATGTAACTTTTCCCTGTCATTTTCAAACAGATTTCGACTCCTCGGATGGCATGATATATCACTTAAAGTTTAAACTATAGTATTTAAGCGGTCGCATCACCAGTGATATTGCGCCGTGTATTCAAACTATACACAAAGCTATGTAATCTACAAATAGTTGTTCTGGTCTGGCTGTTCTTTGTATCGGTTTTTTTGGATTGCGTATTTGTGTAAGTTCTCGTCTCCCCGCTGACATTACGCTGTGTTGTGAGTTAGATTCCCACACAGGACAAAGATTTGTGCGAACCACAAATAGTTGTGCTAATCTGGGTGTACTTTGTGTCAGTTATTTCAATTGTTTGTTCGTTGCTAGCCTCGATGGCGTAGTGGTTAGTGTAACCGACTGCTACGCCTGAGGTCACGGGTTCGATTCCCGCACAAGTCAAACATTTGTGTGCATGAACATGGATGTTTGTCTTGGTCTGGGTGTTTATATGTATAATATGTATGTATTTACAAACAAAAAAATTATATGTATGTCTATTCATTGTCTTGTACCCATAATACAAGCTCAGCTTAGTTTGGGCTAGATGGTGTTCTGTGTTTGTGGTAGAATATTTATTTATTATTATTGCGACACAAAAACAATACTGCGAGAGTTGTCTATTTTACGTACTTACAAAAATAAAAAAAATCGTCCCTTGCGCCACAAGCATAATGCCTAGAGAAAGGGTTATCTTTCTTAATACCAGACACACAAAAACTACTGAACGTTAAAGATTATCGGTTGGTAAGTTTATTAAACTAACAAAATTTTCTTCACATCTAGCGCCACCTACATCTGTACACAAGACTTTGCTATAGCAGTGACCCCATTAACTGGTACTTCCAACGGCTTTAACCGTCACAAGTGTTAACACACCGTTATTATAATCCATTTTGTTCCCTACTTGCTATTCTTGTACAATCCTATTTATCTAATACTTTACCAAGATAGTAATCTTTAAGCTTGTAGGGAAAAAATATAGCTACACCTTACATACACAAGCGACTAGTTACATATCATACAAGTCAAAGTAACACTTATGAATGTTAATGTAACAGTTATGAACGTCAAAGTAACTCGTATGAACTTCAAAGTAACACTTATGAACTTTAATGTAATACTTATGAACGTCAATGTAACACTTATAAACGTCAATGTGACATATATATTAACGTCAAAGTAATACTTATGAACGTGAAAGTAACACTTACGACATTCAAAGTAACAATTACGACAGTTAAAGTAACACTTATGGCAGACAAAGTAACACCACAGATAATATGTATAATACTATAGGTAACACTTGTGAACGTCAAAGTAACACTTATGACACTCATAGTAACACTTATGCCATCGTACTGTCTATTACAGATTAATATTAAATAATTCTACTAAATCCTTATTTATCATCTCCTTTATATAACTCAGTAATTATTGTTATAAGATTTAGATTTTTATAGTCAGTAATATATGATATGACTGCAACACCTTCTTGATATGAGTTGTAAAATACTGAAAATATATTTAATTGGCTATTTAAAGATGTGGCCATGAGTTTCAAGTAGCCCTTTGCCTGAACTAACCTAAATGTAGCTTCAGTAACTTAGTAAACTCACTAACCTATATATTTTGACATTCATAAGTGTTACTTTGTGACCTAAATGAATAAATGATTTTGACTTTGACTATATATTAACTAACTGACCCGCGCAACATCGTCTGCGTTACATAACAGAATCTTCCTCGTTTTTGCATCATTTTTCATTGATGTGTCGCTCCTATTGATCTTAGCTTGATGTTATATAGCTTATAGCCTTCCTCGATAAATAGTCTATACAAAACTATAAAAATTTTCAATTCGAACCAGTAGTTTCTGAGATCATCGCGTCCAACCAAACAAAAACAATCTTCAGCTACCCATACACTAGCTGACCCCTTAATAATATTATTTTTAGAAATTTCCCCGCTTTTGCAATATTTTTCATTGATGCTCCGCTCCTATTGATCTTAGCGTGATATTATAAGAATTTTTCAATTCGAACCAGTAGTTCCCGAGATTAGCGCGTTCAACCAAATAAACAAACTCTTCAAGCTCTATAATATTAGTATACATTCAGATTCTAGGCATAATAAACTCATTATTACAATATTCTCAACTTTATTACGGTGAGTGCTAACGACCCGTTTGTCTCCTAAATGTTAGGGTATTTGGCAATGTGAATTTACATAAAACGAATGATGTTTACTAGGGAAAAATTCCTTTTCTGTTTCATATGTTTTACTGGCTAGGTAGTCCGGGAGAATAAGGTTATGCTTGCCTACAATTCTGTTCCTCCTGTGATGAGTGACATAAGTCGATTCTATTCTTGTATCTACCCTTATTGTAATTTTTCATGCAAATAATCAGAAGAGAATTAGGATTTATTGATCTAACTCACGTTCTTCTATCTACCATAGTGTCGGAGATAATTTTGTGCAGTGATATAACTGACAGAATTTTTGCAAAAATATCGTGAATATAGAAAGAAAGAAAGTAAGAACAATTAATTAAAACAAAATAAACAAATAAAAATTTTATACATAACTAGCTGTTTCGACAGACGTTGTCCTGTACAGGCGAAAAAAAAAAGACAAATCTATACCATCCTCGAATCTACTTGAACACACACAAAAAAATTCATTCAAATCGGTCCAGCCGTTTAGGAGGAGTTTACTGTCAACACACGTACAGAAGAATTATATATATAAAGATAAAACAAAAATGTGTACGTATAAGCCCTCGCCGAAAAGGGGCACCACCTCAGCATTAGCTGGGCACCCAAATTGAGTGCACCAGCGCTGGTTTTCCGTTGGTCACCCGATACAAGTGAAACATGGACGGAGGTAAATGCTTAACATTACAACAAAAATACCATAAATGTGGTTCTGCTACATACATACACAAGGAAACCGTATGGTGCATATAAAATTATGATATATTTCATGTTGTAACCTCTATAAGTAATTGCTGCACACATTATTTCTCATGTTTCATAGTATAAGTGTGATATACATATGTATGTATAATTATTTGCACATTTAATTCTTCATCTTACACAAATACAACTTATAAGTTCAATATGTATATCAATGTAACTTTAGTTGTATCATTTATCTCGTCATTTTAACATGTACCTATTAGAAATAAAAAAGATACAACTAACAGGTATTTTTAAGAATTACTTTAAAAGTGTATGTTTGTATCTATAAAAAAGGTACCTACTCAAGTTTAACCTAGTCCACTTAGAAAGCGAACTAGATTTTTCAAATCTTGTTTTTAACCAAGTTTGAAATAATGTTGACGAGTCTGTGGGGGTCTGTGGGTATGTGTGTGTGTGTGTGTATGTGTGTGTGTATGTGTGTGTGTATGTGTGTGTGTATGTGTGTGTGTATGTGTGTGTGTGTGTGTGTGTGTGTGTGTGTGTGTGTGTGTGTGTGTGTGTGTGTGTGTGTGTGTGTTTCTGTCTGTGGCATCGTAGCTCCCGAACGGATGAATCGATTTTAATTTAGTTTTTTTTGTTTGAAAGGTGAATTAGTCGGGATTGTTCTTAGTTTTTGTTTATGTTTGATGAAAATTGGTCCAAGATGGCCACCACCACAAAATGGCGGATTACATATTTTTACAGAACTCCCTCAATATGAGTATTAAATGAAAGGGCTTGACTAGTAGAGAAATTTCTAATCCAAGATGGCCGCCACCACAAAATGACTTATTTTTCACAACTCCCTCAATATGGGTACCAAATGAATTTTGTGTCGGGTGTTTCTTAAATGTTTAATTTAAATTATATTATTGTTATCCTGTAAAGTGTTGATTTTCGACTTGTATCACGTTTCACAGTAGGCACAGAATTGATCATGATGTCTATTATTTGATTTCAAAATTAAAGGTCAAGTAACCATCTTTTAGAGTGTAATAATGCTATATCGAGTTCTGTTAACCAATAAATAAAACATATTTATACATATATACATAGATTCACGCCTGTTTCCCAGAGGGGTAGGTAGAGACCACGCATTTCCATTTGCTACGATCCTGACACACGTCTCGGCCTTCATTCATTTTCATACCATTCCTCATACACGCTCGCCGGTTTAAGGTGCTCTTAATCTGGCCTTTGTCCAGAACGTCTGTGATCTGATCAAGAAACGTTCGCCTTCTTCGTAAACGTATTCAATTTATTTAAAGACATATTATTATATTGTAAGTTTAGTATTGTTCTTCAAGTATCCGTAACAACTGGAAATTTGTTATAAATACCCAAAGAATCAAATCATAGATGCGCTACTGCGTTTAAATACGGTCACCTTTCTGTACGTTAAGTTGTCATCCGACACACAATGTCAACATGACATCTGAATCTATACTAATACAAGCCGACCCGCGTAACTTCGTCTGTTTCACATAAGACAATTTTCCCCGTTTTTGCAACATTTTTCATTGCTGCTCCCCTCCTATTGGTCATGGTGCGATGTTATATATTAGACATTTCCTTTGAAAATTATGTTAGTGTTGGATAGCCTATTTATCGAGGAAGGCTATAGGCTATATAACATTACGCTACGACCCACGGGGGCGGCGCAGTAACTATAAACGCGGATGAAACCGCGGGCACAGCTAGTAATTATTATAAAGCTGAAGATTTTGTTTGTTTGGTTAAACGCGCTAATGTTAGGAACTACTGGTTCGAATTGAAAAATTCTTTCAGTATTGGATAGCACATTTATCGAGGAAGGCTATAAGCTATATAACATCACGCTGTGACCAATAGGAGCCGAGTATAAATGAAAAATATTGCATATACGGGAAATATTCTCTGTGAAACAGACGAAGTTGCGCGAGTCAGCTCGTATTAATATATGAATAGGTATACGAAATGTATTTCTGTTTCTATCTAACTAATATTATAAATCCAAATGTGAGTTTGTTTGTTACACTCTCGCTCCTTAACTACTCGACCGATCATCATGAAATTTCGCATAGACGTTGTCAGGGGTACAGAAAAGGACATAGGGTACCCTTTATCCAGAAAAAGAACTATCCCTAAGGAATAACTAGCACATTATAAAGCCAGATTATATGTCTATGTTTAGTCAATACAGTTGTGTTAATAAACACCTATTAATATCACTACATATTATAAAACAAGTCCCCCTCCGCCTCTTTCTGTCTGTTCGCGATAAACTCAAAAACTACTGAACGGATTTTCATGCGGTTTTCACTAATAGACAGAGTGATTCATGAGGAAGGTTTAGGTGTATAATTTTTTAAGGTTTAGTACTACCCGTTCGAAGCTGGAGCGGGTCGCTGGTTTCGCATAAAAAAAGGTTTCGTATTGATACATATATATAATGATGCGTATAAATTGAATACTATTCTAACAGTAACTAGTAAAATTTGTAATTTTATTTGAATATTCTTTCGCAGCAAAACAGAGGCAAAATCTATAAAATAAATAAATCTATACTAATGTTATAAAGCTGAAGAGTTTGTTTGGTTGAACGCGCTAATCTCAGAAACTACTGATTCGAATTGAAAAGTCTTTTAGTGTTGGATAGCTCATTTATCGAGAAAGGCTTTAGGCTATATAACATCGCGCTACGACCAATAGGAGCAGTAATAAAAAATGTTTGCTAAAACTGGGGAAAAACTCTTATATGAAGCAGCCATAGATGCGCGGGGCAGCTAGTTGCTTAAAAAACCGAAGAGTTATTTTTATTCTTACAGAACATTTGTTAGTCTGTCAAATCGTAGCATACGAAACATAATTAAAAATCTATATATCTGGCCACCGGTGTGCTGCAACTCAATAGGTTAAAACAACCTTCTTAACTCAAGACTTTAGTTCTTTTTACATTTTCATCTCTTAACTCAATTTTTTTTATAATTAAATAATTTGTGTCTCCTAGATTTAGTACAATCTTCACGCTATCTCCTTAAGGGGATAAACATAGCCTATCGACCGAGAAGTAGCCCAAACTAATAAGGAGGTCATTGACCCGACACGTGCTCAGTTCACGCATGCGTAATGCACACCGAGTTCTTTCTTACGCAGTATCTAAAAATGCGTCTTTTTAAAATTAGCCTTTTTACACGAATGCGACAAAAATATCGACTGCTGGTGGTTGTTTAGCATGATGTTTTGGGTTTGATGCTCGAGTCGAGTAAAGATTGGTGCGATTTGAGATTTTCAATGGAAGCACGTATATCTACTGTATAACTGAAACTGAAACAATATAAAACTTATACATATATACAAATATTAATGCGACGATCAACAAATTCAACTTATACAGAATAATAAGCTTTAGTTTATTAAATAAAAAAAAACATGCGGGGCAGTCTTTGGGGACTGCCGATAGAAGTGAAAACTAAGTAACTATGCGGTGACGATGACGCGAGTTTCACGCTTTTTGTTCACCCAAAAAGTACACATATATACACAGTATACATATAGCTCATGGAAAGCGTTCGGTGACGATGACGCGAGTTCCATGATATTTATTCACCCAAAAAGTGCTCAACGTGCCTAAAGAAGTTTTCACTTCAAAAATAATCTTAATTATTTGTCCTCAAGTTTGCTATACCTGAAAAGGTTACTAAATTGTAAGTACATAAAATAATATTAAAACCTTCAATTGTACAGTTAGTTTGCAAATAAATATCATTGAATCTCTGAATATGGAGACTGAAATTGTGTCTAACAGATAGCATAGTATCGATCCTATTACGTAGGATTTAGAACCATAGTTGGTGTTTCAGCTGAAAATATGACTGATTAACGACAATATTTTATTAAATTTGTTATAAATATAGATTTAGTTAACAAGCACACACCAGCTTCATATACCTATATGTGTTCCAAGAATTATTCTCAAAAAAGACAGAGTCACTTACTTGAGAACAATAATAGAACATATGTAAATATATTGATTAATAAGTTTTAAGTTTAATAATAAGTTTATTTATTTTCCCTCACAAAGATATTTTTACAGAGGCAACTTAACTATGTACAAATATAGTAGTAACACAAATCAATTAAGAAGTCGCCATATACATAAGTTATCAAATGCTCAATGGATGCACACAGTTTTTTTAATTTTGCTTTTATTTTTAGTATTCTTAAACGTACTGTGATAATTTTGACTCGTATATTTTAAATGAGCTCTCATTCTTTAAGCTTGAGGGTACTGTAAAATTATTTAAATCATGAATGTATTATGTGCGATATCTACACTAATATTATAAAGAGGAAAACTTTGTTTGTTTGTTTGTTTGTTTGGTTGTAATGAATAGGCTCAAAAACTACTGGACCGATTTTAAAAATTCTTTCACCATTCGAAAGCTACATTATCCACGAGTAACATAGACTATATTTTATTTTGGAAAAAAATAGGGTTCCGTAAGATATTTGGATTTTTCGGACACAAACTGAAAAAAATCAACCAAAGAAGTTACTTATTTTGCGTACGCTGCCTAAACTACAAAAGATAGAACCATAAAATGTTATAATTAATTGTAGATCTTATAAATATCTACAAAAAAGTCCGCGACACACTATACCTATCTATGTCGAGTGAGGCACAACAACCACATTTTTATTTAAAAATCTTGAATTTTTTTTTGGACTACATTTAAACGCGTTTATTTTACTCATGCTATTAATCCTTATCAAAATAAATTATTTCATCAATAAGTACAGTTTATGTTGATAATATTTGGTCTTTGAATGATTAAAATTGGACGTTTGGTTTTGAAGTTGTGGTGAAATTAAAATATTACGATTTCTGCTGCACGGCCCGTTGCGAAGTGGGCGTCACCAAGGCCAGGGGTGCGCGTGCGGGAGAGGGGTGTTTAGATCTATGAGTAAGGTACCCGCGCGGCTCAGCCGCGAGGTCGGCTCCCTACGCAGCGGTCGTGCGCGAAGTCTAATAATTTTCATGAGTTTTTTTTTAGATTTTGTTCTCTAAACTACACCTACGCAAAAGTTCTTCTCAGAGCTAAACAACAGTCCTTCTCAGAGCTATACAATAGTTCTTTTCAGGGCTAACCAACAGTTATTTTCAGGGTTAACCAACAGTTCTTTTCAGGGCTAACCAACAATTCTTTTCAGGGCTAAACAACAGTTCTTTTCAGAGCTAGAATATTACACGCTATTAACATTTTCTTAAACATTTGAAAATGCCTAAGAGAGCCAGGTCTCAACTTTCTAAACATAGTTCTCAAGCACGAGCAGCAAAAATACGTCGTATAGGAGAATCTTCACCTGAACGTTCACAACGCCTTGCTGAACAAAATCAGAGAAACTCTCAGGTACGCGTACGAGAGTCGAGTGTCGAACGTTCGCAACGACTTGCGCAACAAAATCAGAGAACCTCTGAGTTACGTGCACGAGAGTCGAGGCTGGAGCGTTCCCAACGTCTTGCCGAACAAAGCTTGAGAACCTCTGAGCTACGTGCTCAAGAGTGGAGGCTGGAGCGTTCCCAACGTCTTCATGAACAAAATGTAAGGACCTCTGACTTACGCGAACGAGAGTCAAGTGTCGAGCGTTCGCAACGTCTTGCCGAACAAAGCTTGAGAACCTCTGAGCTACGCGCTCAAGAGTCGAGGCTGGAGCGTTCCCAACGTCTTCATGAACAAAATATAAGGACCTCTCAGTTGCGCGAAAGAGAGTCGAGTGTCGAGCGTTTGCAGCGACTTAGAGCTCAAGCAGAGAGACAGCAGTTGTCCACAAATAGAGTGCGCAATCGAATTTTAGCTAACAGGAACAGACTGGCTTTCAGATATGATCCGCAGCTTGATTATGCACAACAAGCGTCCGTCCAAATCGGAGTCATGAATAAGATCTGCTCTAACTGCTCTGCCAAGAAATGGGAGGACGAACCTAATGGTATGTGTTGTGCTTCAGGTAAAGTGTGTCTTCCTAACCTTCAGGAGCCGCCACAACCAATAAAAAATCTTTTAACTAATAACCATCCATTATCTGGTCATTTTTTAACAAACATACGTAAATACAATAGTATTTTTCAAATGACTTCGTTTGGCGCAAAAGAAATCAGGGAAGGAAATTTTATGCCCACTTTTAAAATTGAAGGACAGGTGTATCATCTCATTGGTAGCCTTTTACCATCATCAGGCCAAAACCCACAGTTCCTGCAAATATATTTTATTTCGGATGCAGACCAGTTATCATTGCGATCAAGCATCGCACCAACCTTAAAAATGGATTTAATTCGCGAATTACAGACCACTTTGAATAATCATAACGTGTATATACGAAGTTTTAAACAAAACTTAGAACTTAACTCATCACATAATTTAAAGCTAATTATTCATTCTGATCGCACTCCACAGACAGCACACAGAGGCAGATACAATGCTCCTACTGTAAACGAGGTAGCCGTTCTCTTGGTCGATGAAGACAAAGGTCCCAGGGATATAGTCTTACACGGTAGAGACGGACAGCTCAAAAGAGTTTCTGAGCTACACCGGTCCTATGATCCACTACAGTATCCTGTAATGTTTGTGACAGGTGAAGACGGTTATTATTTGACTATTCCTCAGCAGGGTTCTGCGCGTAATAAAACTGTTTCGTGTATGCAATTTTATGCATTTAGATTAATGTTTAGAACTAACTCTTTTAATCCGTTACATTATTACAGAGACTCATTTAGTCAATATTGTGTTGACATGATGGCGAAAATGATATCGGAAAGATTAAATTATATTTCGCGGAATCAACAAAGACTGAGGGCTGATGACTACATCCATCTCAGAGATGCCTTAAATCATGACGCAAATGTTGACCCATCAAATATCGGTCAACATGTCATATTGCCATCATCATTTACGGGTTCTCCGCGTTTCATGCACGAAAAAACGCAGGACGCGATGACGTACGTCCGAAATTATGGTAGACCTGACTTATTTGTCACTTTTACATGCAACCCCGAATGGCCTGAAATTAAAGCAGAGCTGCTACCAGGACAACGGTCTTTCGACTTTCTTTCTTTGTGTTTCATTTAAAAATGAAGAAATTCATCAAATTATTTGTCAAAGAACAGATATTCGGTAAAGTAAAATGTTATATGGCAAGTGTAGAGTGGCAGAAGCGCGGTTTACCTCATTTGCTGTTCTGGCTAGAAACTAAAATACAACCAGATGAGATCGACAGTGTCATAGTTGCGGAGCTACCCGATCAACAAATTGATCCGGTACTACACGACATTATAACTAAAAATATGGTACATGGACCCTGCGGAGAACATAATTTAGCTGCACCATGCATGAAGAACGGTGTCTGCACAAAAAAATACCCTCGCCGTTTCATTAACGACACCCAGACCGGAGAGGATGGGTATCCAGTTTATCGTAGGCGCGATACAGAAAATGGCGGTCGGAGCACTACGTAACAACTCAGGGGCAACATGGTGACAATAGATAATAGGTGGATTGTTCCATACTCCCCGCTACTATGTAAGACTTTTAATGCTCATATAAACGTGGAGTATTGCCACTCTGTCCAAGCCATTAAATATATATGTAAATATATAAATAAAGGTTCAGATCAGGCAACTTTTAGCCTTAGAAACCCACACGATGAGGTCGAAAACTATTTAAATGGAAGGTACATAAGCACATCTGAAGCTGTCTGGCGCTTATTTGAATTTCCTATTCACGAGCGGCATCCTACTGTAGTGCATTTGGCCGTTCATCTAGAGAACGGTCAAAGGGTGTATTTTACACCAGGGACAGCTCATCAAATTGTCCAAAACCCACGCAATACCACATTACTGGCATTTTTTTCTCTCTGTAATGAAGATGAATTTGCGAAAACTCTTCTGTATCATGAAGTCCCGCAATACTATACATGGGCAAATAATAAATTCACTAGAAGGAGGCGTGGTGAAGATGTAGTTGGACATCCGGGGATAAAAAAAGATGCCGCTTTAGGTAGAGTCTACGGGATACATCCATCCCAATCAGAGTGTTTTTATCTTAGGATTCTACTGCACCACGTACGCGGTCCGACCTCATTTGCATACCTTAAAACTGTAAACGGTATTGTCAAAGAGACGTATCAAGCAGCATGCCGTGACCGAGGTTTACTTGAAAACGATGACCATTGGGGAAACACTTTAAGCGAAGCTTCGTTGTCACAGTGTCCAAAAAAACTAAGGGAGTTGTTTGTAGTCATACTTTTATTTTGTCAACCATCGGAACCATTGAAGTTATGGGATACTTTCAAAGATCAGTTCTGTGAAGATATTAGATATCGGATCAGACAACAGAATCAGGATAACACTTTACCCTTCACTGAAGTCATTTATAATGAAGGATTAATTGAAATTGAAAACAAACTTCTAGAATTAAACGACAAAAATTTAAGTGATTTTGGATTACCTTCTCCCGTTCGTACCCAGAATAATACTATTGACACAATGGTACAACAGTATAACAGAAATGATCTAACAGCGTTTGTTAATGACAATGTGCCCAAATTAGTACCGGATCAAAGACATGCTTATGAGACTATTGTGGACAGCGTGAACAATAACATGGGGAGATTATTTTTTTTGGACGCACCAGGAGTCACTGGAAAGACTTTTCTCGCAAATTTGATACTTTCTAAGATACGGCAATCAGGGAAGATAGCGATTGCAGTTGCTTCGTCAGGAATTGCTGCAACTCTCTTGAACGAAGGAAAAACTGCTCACTCTACGTTTAAACTCCCGCTATCCGTATCTTTAGATCAACGGTCTACATGCTCTATTCGGAAAAATGGGCCTCTTGGTAAGTTGCTGCAAGACGCGTCGTTGGTAATATGGGATGAATGCACCATGAGTCATAGAGCTCATGTGGAGGCCGTGGACCGTACTTTAAGAGACCTCCGAAGCTCTGCTGATGTCATGGGTGGTATGACTTTTGTATTTGCTGGAGATTTCCGACAAACGCTTCCAGTCGTCAACAGAGGTACGCGAGCAGATATTATGAAGGCATGTTTAAAATCATCTCACCTTTGGACATCTGTACAACATTTGAATTTGCGCACCAATATGAGAGCTCATCTACATGGAAATATGCATAGCAACTTTCCACAACAGCTGCTGAAACTTGGAGAAGGAATTTTTCCATCTTTAAATTTGGGCACCGATTATGCGGTTACTTTGGATGAGTCTCTAGGCCAAATAATCCATAATTTAGATAGTCTGATAGATGCTATATATCCTGACATCGAAAACTTAGATCAAAATGATTTTCGTTGGCTGTGTGGTAGAGCAATAGTTTCTCCCAGGAATGAAACAGTCAACGAAATAAACAATTTAATTATGCAGAAAGTACCGGGTGAAGTTAAGTGCTATAAATCCATAGACACCGTCACTAACATCGAGGACGCAGTGCACTACCCCCAGGAATTTTTAAATTCCCTGATCCCCGCTGGGCTACCACCTCATGAACTATCGTTAAAAGTTGGCACACCGATAATGCTTCTCAGAAATTTGAGCCCCCCCAACATGTGCAATGGTACGAGACTTCTTATCAAGGAGCTAAAAGATAATTTAATAGTAGCGAAGATTATCACCGGCCCTGCAGCTGGTGAATTAGCTCATATACCAAGAATACCCATGATCCCTACTGATTTGCCAATACCTTTCAAAAGGCTCCAATTTCCAGTAAAAATTTCTTTCGCAATAACGATAAACAAATCACAAGGCCAAACATTCAAATTAGTAGGAATTGATTTACGAAAAGAATGTTTTACGCATGGGCAACTTTACGTTGCCCTATCACGGGTCGGGGCTCCCGACCATCAGTATATTTTGTTAGCTGAAAATAATTTAACGTCAAATGTTGTTTATAGAGAAGCTCTACAATAATTTAGTTATGTATCCTAAAACAACAGGTTGCACTGCGGGACTGCAGGCAGAAGTGAACACTTTTGCCGGGAGCAAGACTTAGTTAGCGCTTTGCGGGCGGTCCTTTAGTTGGTTCTAATAGAGATATATTTAGTATCGGCTGTGCACTCGTGCGAAGCCGGGGCGGGTCGCTAGTAATATTATAAATTCATTTGTCGATTGAAGAGAGGCCATGAGTATCTTGCCTGCTTCTTCTTATAATAACTCTTCTCCTTGAAGTATTTTATTTAATATTTCATATATTGTTTTCATTATAACTACACTAATTAATCCAATATCACTTACAAAAATAAATAATTATAAAAATACTATTTGTATATATTATAATATTGATATTATTTTACGGATATAAAATCTTTATTTTAGATTAAATTAGATTAGAATTTAGGTCTCATAAATAGTAGGTACCTACTTAAAACCACGGCTGGCGAAATATACATGTATAACATCTCTACCTACCACTTCGGGGCATTAGGCGTCAGATTATAAATATATATTATGTATTACTGTCCCGCGCAACGTCATCTGCTTCACATGAGAGAATTTTTCCCTTTTTTACAACATTTTTCATTTACGTTCTGCTCCTATTGGTCGTAGTGTGATGTTATATAGCTTTCCTTATAGCCTTCCTCGATAAATAGGCTATCCAACACTAAAAGATTTTTTCAATTCGAACCAGTAATTCCTGATATTAGAGCGTTCGATAAATTAACCTACAGAGCCATCTGTTAACAATTCATCGAACTAACCAATAAATACACACTACTTACTACCTTTTAAGTTGGACCAAATTACAGATAGTTACGAAGTTTGATCAAAATCGGTTCAGTAATTTCAGAGTTTATCCCGAACTTATCCCGATTACGAATCCCAACTTTAAAAATGGGGTGCGGTTGACGAATCGTATCTAATGTCAATCAATCACAATGTTCAAATTAATTATATTACAATGATTATATCATTGTAATATAATTAATTTTCGTGAAATTTTGTACTTATGACTCTAACTAGGTTTGCGATAATGCCTATATTACAGAACTATCTTTTGCTCGCGGCTTCGCTCACTTAAAAGTAGATTGGTTTGTGTTAGTAACAATACTTTTTTTAAATAAAATATAGCCTATGTTACTCGCTGATAATATAGCTTTCTAATGGTTCGCTTCCGGCCGTAGTTCAGTCTATGGTCCGGAGTGAGAGGTCGTGGAACGCCGTCGCCTCCATCTGTGAGGAAGTGATTTTCATCAAGGAGGCGGCGGAGTGGGAGAGGGAACGCTTAAACCCTCTCCTCAACCGCAGAGTCGGGTGCCGGAGGGCGCGAGACGACCTCCAGCCACCCTAGATATTGCCCACGTCTTCGCTCGCAATTTTGACAATAAAGGTCTATCTAACAGGGCTAGTCCCTTTTTCTAGATGAAAGGTATCCTATATCCTTTTCTGTAACCCTGACAACGTGTAAACGAAATTTCATGATGATCGATCGAGTAGTTAAGAATTGACAGCGTAACACAGAAACAAATAAACGCACATGCGCATTTATAGTATTAAATAGTTATGAATACATATCCTGGCTTTTGGGTTTATATTATCATTTTTCTATTATTATTATCCACCAGGCTGAACTGGGACTGGGCCGGACACGTCTGCCGCATGCACACAGAGAGGTGGTCACAAATTGTGACCAATTGGGTGCCACAAGACAGTCAACGGCGACGAGGCAGACCTAAACGGAGATGGCGAGATGACTTGGACGTCTTTGAAAGGGACAGACAGGGAATTTCTTTGGATAGAGAGGTTTGGAAGCCCAGAGAAGAGGCTTTAGCCCAGCAGTGGGACATAACAAAAGGCTACGAAAAAAGAAAATAAGGATATTTACACAATGACAATGTATTAAGTATCAAACCTTGTGTAGCGGGGGACTTTAGAAACATACAATAATGGACACAAAGTACATCCAGACATAAAACAATCATTTGTAGCAGAGAACGTCGAGCAACGGAGAGACTTTCGGTCAGAGTGCTCTAAAGAATTGTTTGATTTGGTACCAGCGGCCCCTTTCTATCACCGTACCACTCGACAACGAAGCAGGGTTCATCCATATCACCTGGAAGCGTTCAAATCCAAGATGGTATGCTTTCAGCGATCATTTCTCCCAGGTACGAGCAAGCTCTGGAATGAACTGTCTGCTTCGGTGTTTCCCGAGCGCTATGATATGTCCTTCTTCAAACGAGGTTTAAAGAGAGTTCTTCTTTCATGGTAGGCAGCGGCTTTGCTGTGTCCTGACATTGCTGAAGTCCATGAGCAGCGACTACCACTTTCCATCAGGTGGGAAACTTATTCGTCCGCTACCACGGGCAATAAAAAATGGATCCACATCTTGGCGAAAACGGCAAGGCAGAACCCTTCTGATAACTTCATAGCAGTAAAAACTCATCATCCGGGAATCCACCTGGGACTAAGTGTGAAAATAAGCGTGACCTTATGCTATGAGGTCATTGAAGTATATCATTACTAGCGAAAGTGCTATTTCACAATTCATTGATCAGAGCAATATTGTTTATGGTACTTCGACATTCACAAAAAAGGAAAGTTCAAAACAATAGATAATTGTTATCTTTTCAACTTTGAACAGCATTGCGTAAGCCTACTTACTTTTTACAATATGAGACTTGTTTAAAACTGTCCCAATGCTGGACTGCCTCTATTCAGTGTGAGAAGGGTCAGGTCGTGGTCCTCCACGCTGGCCCAATGCGGGTTGGCAGACTTCACATATAATAATACTAATAATATTCTATCACATACACACAACACCATCTAGCCCAAACTAAACAGAGCTTGTACTATGGGTACTACACAATGGATAAACATACATATAAACTTTTTTTTTTTGAATGCCTATATGTTATACATAGAAACACCCAGACAAAGACAAACATCCATGTTCATGCACACAAATGTTTGACTTGTACGGTAATCGAACCCGCGATCTCAGGCGTGGCATTCGGTTACACTAACCCCTACGCCATCGCGGTCGAGGTCTTCGAGAACATTATGTAGAACTCTTAGACATGCAGATTTCCTCATGATGGTTTCCTTTACTGTTAAAGCGAGTGATAAAATATAACCAGTTAATACGCATATAACTTCGAAAAGTCAGAGGTGCATGCCTTGGGCTCGAGCTAGAGACCTTTGCATAACGATCTAAGTATTATATATTCTCTCTAATAGCTCTCGCTGCGGTTATAATATTCCAATCTAATTTAATATTATATTACATAATTAATACTAGTGTTCACCTTTAATTAATTCTTTTGTTCTTAACTGCACTCCTCCTTCAAATAAATTGTAACTGGGTATGCCAATTAAACGACTATATACGGATTTTATCGCGTTGTTTATTAATCATTGTATTACATAATTTTGAAACTATTACACTACTACTACTACTGAATTTTACTAATATATAAGCTAATAAAATTTATTTACACTATACACTTTTCCCGACGTTTCGGTTGCTTTTCAGAAGCCATGGTCACGGGGCCCCGTGAATATAAATAGTTTTAATAGTTTAAATAATTTTATTAACTTATAAATTAGTAAAATTCAATAGTAGCAGTAGTGTAATAGTTTCAAAATTATGTAATAGATACAGTGCTAAATAAACAACGTGATAAAATCCGTATATAGTAGTTTAATTTTAATGAATAACATTCGCGTAAACAGAAGACTCTAGGGCATGCCAAATCTAAAACTCCTCCGTGCGAGCAATCTATATATTAATACGTGAAGCAAAAACTTTGTACCCCTTTTTACGAAAATTGCGCGGACGGAGGAGTATGAAATTTGGCACAGCTAGAGTTTATGCGGAGAAGGAGTGACGAATCCTAATATTTATATAAAATATGCATTAGAAATACATTAAATTAATGAAAAAACATTACACGCACACTACCATGCATTTGACACACGCAGTTGAAGCGCGTAACTGTGGTTACATATATCAATTATAATGACATATGTATATCAGCAATATCTTACAGGCAAACTTTGGTCGAATTTCGAGCACTAGGCGACCGCTAGTATGCTTCAAAATGGCAACAAACTTTCCTTTTCACGGTTTAATATCTATATAAATACGACAGCTTCAAGAGCACAACATGTAGTCAATCCTACTGATGTGCATGAGGTCTCGAATTTGATTCCCAGATCGTACAAAATGTTAGAGGATCTTTCTGTTAAGTAATTCTCAGTAGCAATACTGAAGGCTTGTTCCACCACCTCCAAATAGTACTTATCTATAAGATAAAAGTCTCACCATCTCTCTTCTTTAACCTAACAAGAGTGAGACAGCATGCGATTTATCTTTCGGATAACTTTTTCTTGTTAGTTGTGGACAGGCCATGAGTCTAGAACTGTATCTGCTAAAATAAATTCTCTAGTACATGTGATCTAAAATCATAACTAGCAATGTATAGCAACTCGATGACATAGTGGTTAGTGTAACAAACTGTTACGCCTGAGGTCGCGGGTTCAATTCCCGCACAAGTCAAACATTTGTGTGCATGAACATGGACATTTGTCTTGGTCTGGGTGTTTCTACGTATAATATGAACGTTTTACAAAAAAAAAAAATTATATAAGTTTGTTCATCCATTGTCTAGTACCCATAGTACAAGCTCTGCTTAGTTTGGGCTAGATGGTGTTGTGTGTATGTGGTAGAATATTATTATATTATATTAAAATCTGCATATAATACACCTGCTCTATATAACAACAGGCGTAAGACGATGTATAAATATTAAGATACACAAAAATCCGCGAACCGAACCCCGGATGAATAATAATAGGGATGAAATGAGTTCAAGGACTTGGATGGGGGAGCCTATCGATCATTTCCCTACGTGGTTAAATTATAGAGTACCCTTACAACTGATACCTTTCTTACAGCTGTTTAAAATTGTTCTATCTTACGTTTTCGTGAATGTCATACTTTTTTTTTATTGATTTCGAATCGATTAATTGTTGTGAAATTAATAATTATTAATTTTGTGTCTACTTTAATAATTATTTTTCATTTTAAATGCTTATTACTTAATTTGATTTAATTTATATGTTATCTTACTCAATTTTATATAATAACAAGATGTGCCCGTGGCTTTACTCGCGTTTATGATTACTGCGCTGCCCCCGTGAGTCGTAGCGTGATGTTATATAGCCTATAGCCTTTCTCGATAAACGGGCTATCCAACTCTTAAAGAATTTTCAATTCGAACCAGTAGTTCCTGAGATTAGCGCGTTCAACCAAACAAACAAACAAACTCTTCAGCTTCATAATATTATTATAGATTTAACTTTATTCAATTTATTATGATTCAATTTAATTTAATTTAATCTTATTTTAATTCACTTAGTTTAATTTAAACTACACTAATATTATGAACCTGACGACTTTGCAAATGTGCCTACGCGAAAGGGCGTGAAAAAGCAATTATAGTAATTTATGTAAATAGATAAATATAAAAAGTAAAATATGTAGATAAATAATAAATGTCTTTGAAATTAAACTACTATATACGGATTTTATCGCGTTGTTTATTTATCACTGTATTACAAAATTTTGAAAGATTACACTACTACTACCATTGAATTTTACTAATTTATAAGCTAATAAAATTTATTTAAACTATTAAATCTATTTATATTTAGGTTAGTGAGTCTCCCCGTAACCATGGCTGCTGAAAAGCAACCGAAACGTCGGGGAAAGTGTAAACCTAAATATAAATAGATTTAATAGTTTAAATAAATTTTATTAGCTTATAAATTAGTAAAATTAAATGGTAGTAGTAGTGTAATCTTTCAAAATTTTGTAATACAGTGATAAATAAACAACGCGATAAAATCCGTATATAGTAGTTTCATTTCAATGAATAACATTCGCGTAAACAGAAGACTATATTAAATAAATGTCTTATTTGTAAAGAAGTGTAAATTTGATCTACAATTGTGAAGTATAAGAATATAATTATATTGATATCACATAAATGTAATAAAAATATAGTCAGGGAGCCCACAACACTACACTGAAACAAGGAAAGCTCTATAACAAAATTATAAAAAATAATATTTGTAAAGTACTTGTCTAATTTATTTAGTAACCAGCTTTTGCGCGCGGCTTTACCCGCATGGTACCTATATCAATAAAAAGTAGCCTATGTCCTTCCCCGGGTTTTAAACCATCTTTGTACCAATTTTCATCAAAATCGATTGAGTGCTTTAGCCGTGAAGAGGTAACATACGGACAAACAGACAGAGTTACTTTCCAATTTATAATATTAAGTAAGGATTGTTTTTATAGCGGCAATAGAAAAAAACAGACTACATAAATATACAGATATAAATAAATGTATTCAAATATTACCACAGATTTATGAATACAAATGTTTAAATTGACATTTTTCATTAGTATCAAGGTAAAGCAATCTAATTATAAACGATTTCAATAACAAATATACACTCCAGCAGGCTTATTTATTAAACTAGCGATCCACCCCGGCTTCACACGAGTAATATATATAATAATATCAGCCCTGTATTAAACTGTCCCACTGCTGGGCACGGGCCTCTTCTCAGTGAGAGAAGGGTGAGGCCATAGTCCACCACGCTGGACCAGTGCGGGTTGGCAAAATTCACATATCTTCGAGAACATTATGGAGAACTCTCAGATATGCAGGTTTCCTCACGATGTTTTCCTTCACCGTTAAAGCAAGCGATAATTAACTATTTAATACGCATATAACTTCGAAAAGTCAGAGATGCGCGCCTTGGGTTCGAACTCGAGACCTGTGCGTGGCAGTCCAACGGTTTCCCACTAGGCTATCGCTGCTGTTCACACGAGTAGTAGATAAACCTTCACAAATTATACACCTAAACCTCCCTCATGAATCACTCTGTCTATTGGAGAAAACTGCATGAAAATCCGTTTAGTAGTTTTTGTGTTCATCGCGAACAGACAGACAGACGCGGCGGGGAACTTTGTTTTATAATAATTATGTAGTGATAACGATGCAAAGATTTAAATCATAGATGCGCTACTACGTTTAAATACCTTTCTGTACGTTAAGTTGTCATCCGACACACAATGACAACATGACATCTGAATTATAAATATAGTATTATCACGATCACTCATAATAGAAAAGAAAGAAAAATATTAATTTGGCACATAAGGGCACACGCAAGTATACAAAATAAAAATAAAAACAGAACAATAGTAAAAAGTAGAAAAATAATACAAATACTAACACTATAATTTAATTTCCGCTCACTGGCAACACCACACCTTCCGCTTAACTAAACGTAAACTGCTTTTATTCAGGTCAAGGCTAATATTGTCAGTGAGCAGCGATACAAACAATAATATAATTAAATTATTTAAGTATAACATAATTTTGAAAAGTAATGTAAAAATGTGTGTCCTTTCATTGCCAAAATTTGGACATCGCTCAGCGTACGTTGCTATTGTTAAATCGCAACACTGGTATTCTGCGAAATCCAAAACTACTATCGTTCTCTACCATGTACTCTGTGAGCTTCTTAATGTGTACACTTTCGTGCAATCTAAGTAAGTAAGGACAAATGTCTGATTTAACTTTTAGAAAAATAAAATAAAATATTTGTGACGCCTTTACAACGTTATGTCATCCAATTACCGCCATCATTTTATTTAGTGACGTCATAATATAACAAAATTGAATATCGAACGCTAAGAACAAAATAACTGCCTTGTTGGCTCAGCGATAGTAAATGCGACTGCTGAGGGTGCATGAGGTCTCTGATCCGATACCCGGATCGTGTTCAGATTTTCTGTCAAGTAATTCTCAGTGGCAAGCACGAAGTCTGAAAATGTGGACTAGCCAGGTAACCAGGTAGGTAAAGGTTAAATAAACCTCTGTCAACCCCTTAGGGATATTAGCGAGGGACTGTGTAGGCATATGTATATATGAGACGAAAATTACGCTGAAAGTAGATTACCAAGGTCTATATTATTAACCAACTGTTCCCCGCGGTTTTACCTACGTTTATGATGACTGCTACGCTCCCGTGGCTCGTCACGTGATGTTATATAGACCATGTTACTTCGGGATAAAGTAGCTTTCTAATGGTGAAAGAATGATTAAAATCGGTCTAGTAGTTTCGGAGCTTATCGATTACAAATCTATCCTATTTATAATATTAGTATAGATTATTAACAATTACCAACCACAGCTAACACTATTTCTGTTGCATCAATAATATAATTAATTGTCAAAATGAAAATCCAAAAACTAAATTTTGTCTATCTTACCTAGTGGTCAAAGAAAAAGGCATTTTAGTCTCTATTTTATTTAACGCTATTATCAAATAATTACAAATTATCAAATATATTATGTAGCAGAAAACCATTTAATTTTATTAATAAGTATTTTAAGGTATTTAATAGAAACGACAAGCTGTCAAAATATTTCATTTCTGGATTATGGAAACCGGACATTCATAATATCAAACGAAATTAAATATCGAATCTCAAATAAAGGAATTAGATCAAACGGCGTATTTGTGAAATCAATTTATTACTGATTGCTACCAAAGTTAATTTGCAGAGCTATTTTAAATATAAATTGAGTATGTATTTTAAATTGTAAAAGAAAAGATCTTCATAACTAACAGCTGAATCACATGATATCGAGAGACTTCACATTCCATTTTCAAACTCAATGAATCGAAATCGGAATAAATTCCATTACAAAAGTAGGCTGAAGGTACACAGCTGACAGCCTAAACACATTACAAGTTAGAAAGAAAATCGTCATTCCATTTTCAAAATGAATGAATTGATTCGAACGCAAGCTCTCCAGCTGACAACTAAAAGAAAACTACACAAAAAAAAACAATATGTACGACACGCCTATCAACTGTGACGGAATGCGCATGCGCGGTTTCCATGACAACGGCAAAATGGCGACGTAACTATGGTGACGATATGTAGGGCAAGTCGTCCCGGTATGACCTAAATACAGCCTCGTGTATTGATGCGGGCGTTCGGTTATTTCACCCTATAAAAGTGAAGTATGGGGGTCATCGCTGACCGCTGTAACGTAACCGGTGTGTTCCTAGCTGAATCGCAGTATCCGAATGGCCATAATAATAATTTACGGTGAAAACACAGGTGTTATTTGGAAGCTATATTAAACGCTATATTCACAAAGAAATAACGTGTTATGCGTTGATTGAAATGTTATTTTGTCATTTTCGGACGAAGTTCTTAGTTTTCATTCCGAATTCATTGTAATTTCACACAAATCGTATATAATTAAACCTTTTCTCGACACGAAATTAATTTTATTCCATAATATGCTCTAATTCATAATATTTTATTATTTAATTACAACTTTACACCGGAAAACAAGTGTAGCAAGTCCGGGTTTATCGGTCATAATACATACTAACTAATTGGGTAGATACAATCAAATATTATTCAAAACCTAGTGGGAGATGGTTGGACTGACACGCAGAGGTCTCTTCACGGCGCGGATCTCTGTCTTTTCCAAGTTAAATGCGTATTAAATAGTTAATTATCGCTCGCTTTAACGGTGAAGGAAAACATCGTGAGAAAACCTGCATGTCTGAGAGTTCTACATACTGTTCTCGGAGATATGTGAAGTCTGCTAACCCGCACTGCGCCAGCGTGGTGGACTATGGCCTAACCCTTCTCACAGTGAGAAGAGGCCCGTGCTGCGTACAGTTTAATACAGGGCTGATATTATTACTTTGTATGACACTTGTATTTATAATGCAATAGATATACAAAGAGTTTACGTAAAAGAGATAGCTATGATTCAAACTATTTTGCTTTAACTGTTTTGATAAGAATTATGTTGAATCGATTTTGTTTTGTGAACAATAGAAAACTGTCTTCATTGGGACGTTATCAAGTCTTCACTTTTCGTGCTCTTGTATCTCCCTCTTTTCTATATAATATTAACAGCATTTGCCTGCGTCTTCGCTCGTTTAAAAGTAGGTCAGGTTCTATTAGCAACAGTACTTTTTTAAACAATATATAGCCTATGTTACTCGGTGATAATACAGTTTTAATTAATTCCTTACAAACAAACGAACAAAATATCAAATCTATTCTCTTTATAATATAAGTATATTTATAGATAGTATAAATTGGGCATAACACTTTTCTCGGCTCCAATATTAAACATTTTACAATCTTACACGACAGAACCACGTATAGTAAATTTTATAACTTAATTTATTTGTTAAACAACAAATCCAACTCAAGACCAACAGACTGCAATGCAGAGGGTCTCGGGTTCGAACCCACGTCGCGCACCTCTGACTTTCGGAAGTTATATGACATTTCGAAATTATGTGCGTATTGATTGACAATTATCGCCTGCTCCGTGCCTCGGAGAGCACGTTAAGCCGTCGGTCCCGGCTGCCATGAACATCTATGGCAGTCGTTATTGGGAAGTCAGTGCCCTATAATATCCTGACGCTGGTCTAGCCGTAGGGTATCGTTAGCCTTTGGATTGCGAAGGTCAGGTGGCAGCCGCTCCGTGTAAAAACTGATATCCAGTCAAATCCGGTTAGGCTAGAAAAGCCGACCCCAAGTGAGGGAGAAGAACAAATCTATACTTCTATACTAACATTATAAAAAGGTAAGATTTGATATTTTGTTTCTTTGTTTGTAAGCATTTTACTCAAAATTACTCAACCGACTTGAAAAAAAAATCACTAGTAGAAAACTATATTATCACATTTATCACCGAGTAACATGTGCTATTTTTTTTACTGTTATTGACATAACCATACCTTTTTTTTTTATACTACTAAATTGGCAAACAACCATACGGCCCACCTGATGGTAAATGGTTATCGTAGCCTATCGACACCTGCAATACCAGAGGCATCACTTGTGCGTTGCCGACCTTATAAAAACCTTTTAACGACCTTTTTGAAGAACCCCATACTGTAGTCTTGTGGGAAAACCTGGGCAGGCAGTTCATTCCACAACCTAAGCGTCCGCGGAAGAATATTCCTTTGGAACCGTTTGGTGCGGCACCAGTTAGGTTGTAAGGTGTGAGAATGACATCCCTGCCGATGGCGAGCGGTGCGATGATTAAAAGTAGCTGAGGGCATCATCTCAAACAACTCGTCAGAACACAATCCATTATATGAGCGGTAGAACACACAAAGAGAGGCACCTACTTTTACGCGAGCAAAGCTGCGGGTAAAAGCTACTTCAATAAGAAACCATTCAGTTACTGCGTTCAGACTATATTCTTTGTCTAATAAAGAGTGATGACAAAAGCAAGAACGACAACACATAGAAATAGGTCTCTCTATAATCTTTATATATATATAATTCTTCTGTACGTGTGTTGACAGTGAACTCCTCCTAAACGGCTGAACCGATTTGAATGAATTTTTTTGTGTGTGCAAGTGGATTCGAGGATGGTATAGATTTGTTTTTTTTTTCGCCTGTACAGGACAACGTCTGTCGGGACAGCTAGTATATAATAATATTCTATCACATACACACAACACCATCTAGTCCAAACTAAGCCGAGCTTGTACTATGAGTACTGGACAATGGATAAACATACATTTATATATTTTTTGGTAAATACATACATATTATACATAGAAACACCCAGACCAAGACAAACATCCATGTCCATACTCCATGCACGCAAATGGTTGACTTGTGCGGGCATTGACCCCGCGATTGTCTAACCCTATGTATTCTCTCTAGCCACCAGTACGACATATTTATTTACTAAATTATATAATTTAAAAAAATTGATCATAGACAATAAAACGGACATGCCGTCATCAAATCAATAAAAATTACTTACCGTAATACGCCATATTGCTGACTAAATGTTCATTGATCATTTTAAATGATTATATTTGTCACTGTCACTATTTTTAATAGAAAAGTCAATAACACATTTTAAAATCACTTCACTGGAACACGAATTAAATTAAATATGAATAAAAGTGAATATTAAATTGTTGATTTATATATTAAATAGCGACCCGCCCTGGTTTCGCACGGGTAGTCTAGTACAAAACCTTAACAAATTATACAAATAAACCTTCCTCATGTATCACTATGTCTATTGGTGAAAACCGCATGACAATCCGTTAAGTAGTTTTTGAGTTGAAGATTGAACAGACTGACAGATGTGGGTTTGTTTTATAATACATATGTAGTGATAAATGAAAAATACATACTTTATACCCTTTTTAAGCATATAGCACGCACGGATGAGTATGATATTTGACATCGTTACAGATTCAATGGAAAAGGAGTGCCGAAAGCCTAGTCGTATGATAATGAAATTAATGAATTGCCGTCAAATTTCGACCAGAAGGCGACTACTAGTAAAAATCTAGGTATCCATTAAATCGTTCACGTTAAATGAGTTAATATTTGTAATCCAGAAACAAAAAAAAGCATTTTCTAGACCTCGAAGTCCGAGCATTGGCCTTTGGACTAAGTAGTATATAATACATATATGCTTGAATTCGATATTCCGAAAAGGACATAGACAAATGAATTTATGACAAAATCTACAACAACGCGAGCACAGCCACGAGCAGAATCTATTAAAATATTTTATTCAAGTACGTGACATTTCAAAACATTAAAATTGTCACGTTCTTATCTAAGAATACTAATAGTATTTAAAAGATAAGTAGAAATATCTTTGTTCATCATGAATCTGTGTCATCATAATGGTTAATAGACAATTTATGTAAAAACAAAACATTAATCTGAACTAATATTATAAATATGAATGTGAGTTTGTGACGCTTTCACGCCGTAACTACTCGACCGATGATTATGAAATTTCGCATACACGTTGTCAGGGGTACAGAAGAGGACATAGAGTACCTTTCATCCAGAAAAAGTATACCGTTTCCGAGGGATAGCTAGTAACATTTATAATATTTCAAAATGGCGGAAATACTGAAATGGCGCGCAATTAAATGAGTTGTAGTTGTCTATGCTCTATATTTTTGGGTAGTATTTAACTGATCCTCAATTTTTTGCCTTTATACTACCAAAAATACTAATTGCACAGCAAAATATGCTTACCAAAAATACTAATACAAAATATATTTAAAGAAATCAAACTAAGTCGTCGAAGCCCCGCTTGGTGGGGCTCCTATTTTTGGGTGGGTTTAAGAAGGAACCTAACATATCCTAGCCCTTCCGAGACGGAATTGCACTGGTATGAGGCGTATAGGTGCTCGTTATGATATATTTTAGTAAGCATATTTTGCTGTGCAATTAGTATTTTTGATGGTCATTATATTTAATCCCTATATCTTTGTATATATAAATCTTCTGTGCGTGTGTTTGTAATTAAACTCCACCTAAACGGCTGGACTGATTTTGATGAAGTTTTTTGTATGTGTTCAAGTGGATTTGAGAACGGTTTAGATATGTTTTTTTTTAATTTTTTTATCGTGTTTACAGGACAACGTCTGTCGGGTTCGCTAGTTTTTTATAAATAACATAATAGTAGACTATTATTTACAATTTGCCTGTAGTTTTGGTCTCGTGAGGGATCGAGCTCACAACGCAAGGCAAGTGGGCAGCAGTTTGTCGCCTGGCATAGTGGTTTAAACGGTCGCCCCTCCACTGACACTGCGACAAGTATTGTGCATACGATTCCCAAAAATGATGATTATGATCTACCAATAGTTGTTCCGAATCTGGGTATTATTTATGTCAATTGTTGGAATTTTTGTTAAGACTCCCGTTTGCCCACGGCTTCGATCGCGTTAGCTCTCTCGCACTGTACTTTTTCTGGATGAATTGATCGGGATACTCAATGGGGATATGTGGAATAACCCGAAGGTACCCGATGTCCTTTTCTGTAACCCTGGCTACGACAATTAGCGTTTGCGGCATCTATCGCTTGACCTATTTTTTTTTACTCATCGAAATGACCACACTTCTCCTGATGGTAAGCAGTCGTGTGGTCTAAGAGCAGTGGCCTCTACATCGTCCTCATAGCAGCTGAGGCGATGTTGAGGTCTCTACTTGGACGGCCTAAGAAGGTGCTTTTTCACGCCCCGCTTAAAAGACCCAGGATTGAAGGAAGAAGAAAACACGTGCCTTGGCAGGGAATTCCATGCCTTGATCGTTCGGCAGAGGTATGAGGACCCAAACTTGTTGGTACGCACTCTAGACGACTCCACCGTGTAAGGACGGCATCTGAGCCCAGCACGCGATGTTCTGAGTAGGAAAGGGGAGGGCGGGATAAGGTGGAAGAACTCTTCAAAGCACTCCCCGTGGTATATTCTGTAGAAACATGCCAATGAGGTGATGTCCCTACGGAGTTGCAGAGTTATTCCTAGTACGGGAGATATAAAAAACTATAGCTTAGATCACACGAAAAAATGTCCACACTGGAAAAAGTGAACTCAGACATTAGATAAAGATCGATAGCGCACAATTTGCAATATGAGTGAACATGATAATCCTATATTTATAATTCAGATGTCATGTTGACATTGTGTGTCGGATGACAACTTAACGTACAGAAAGATGACCGTATATAAACGTAGTAGCGCATCTATGATTTAAATGTAAGCCTCTGCTTATCCTTTATATATATCACAAGTATAAGTCAAGGCAAACAGAAAACATTACTTACTATTCAACTTAATTTTAGCATGACAATGGTCTTTTAAATGACATACGATGTACCTCTATTTTAATTAGGTATTTGTTATCTATTGTCGAGTAATGTTTGACCTTCAAATGCTCTATGGTACCGAGATGGCGACATCTGTAATGATTCCAAATGTAGTAAAAAGAATTGTACAAATTATATGAGCGAGGTTAAGCAACGTATGGCGTGTTTTGTCCTTGGATGGGGCACCGCTAATATATAAATTTGCTGAAATCTGTGAGATCGTTTAGGCTATTGTTTATTTAAATCTAGATTATGCAGTTTATTTACTTAAAAAATATTATGGCCGCATAATGGTCTCAACTATTTCAATAAAGTAATATATTTAAGGGAGCTACTAGGTAGAAAACCGATTTAAAATAGTCTATGACTTTCTCCAAGGTTTCTACTATTCTTGTACTTTCTATGTATACATTTTTATCAAAATCGGTTCAACGGTTAAGCCGTGTAAATTTAACAAATTGCACTCTTAATAAAATAGCGACTTATCTCGAAATTTGGAAATTAGACAATTCAACTCTAAATAAACATAATATTAGAATTTATAAACACACTATAAATTCTAATATTATGTTTGTGTTAAATAATTGCAACAGAGTTTAAATTTGTTAAATCCAAAATACTCAGATGAGTTTCTGTTTTATTAAGAGTGTTGTTCAGTTTCTACCATATTTATAATATTAAACTGGCTACTAGCTATTACTCGCTACTATGCTTACCTAAAAATAGTAGGTACTTTTATTATAATGAGTGATGTAACAACGTATCTTATGTAGAGCTATCTCGTTACCAAATTTAATTAAAATTGGTGCAGCAGTTTGGCCGGAGAACATAACAAATATATTGAATTATTAATGTTTATTATGATTATAAATAGAATGGATGACCGTCACTATAACAATATTGCTGCATTAATGCTACAATAATGATAATGACAATAGTTTTGCCTCCATAAACAATGGCTCGATTTCAGAAATTCAATTAAATACAACCTTGACCAAACTTCGTGTGTTGAACCGCGTTGCACATCGGTTTGCGTAACACAACCTCCTTGCTATGTTTAGCATGTGTTAAGGTGACTGACGTAAGGTGCAAGATGGCCGACAATCTGTCAAATTTGGCGCCAAAATTTGAATGCCATATAAAATTTTCTTTTTTATATCGAATTAGGTTTAATACACTGTCAGAAATAGTAGCGATAGCCTAATGGGAGACTTAGGCGGCCACGCAGAGGTCTCTAATTCGATTGCAAGGTATGCACCTCTGTCTTTTCGAATTTGGCTTGAACACAATCAGAAATAGCAACGATAGTCTAGTGGGAGACCGTTGTTGGACTGCTAATCAAGGATCTTGAGCCCGCACCTGTCCTTTCTTTTCTTTTTTTGTCCTTATGCATATGAAATACTAGATGTGCCCGCGGTTTCACCCGCGTTAATAATTACTGCGCCGCTCTCGTAGGTCGTAACGTAATGTTATCCTATAAGCCTTCCTCAATAAATGGGCCATCCAACCCTAAAATAATTTTTCAATTCGAACCAGTAGTTCCTAAAATTAGCGCGTTCAACCAAACAAACAAACAAACTCTTCAGCTTTACAATATTAGTATAGATTTAATTACAGCTCGCTTTGACAGTAAAGGAAAATATTGTGACACTTCTACGTAATGTTCTCGAACGATATGTAAAGTTTACCAACCACAGCCAGTGTAATTCTTCTCACACTGAGAAGAGGCCCGTGCCGAACAGTGGGACAATTTATATACCTGCTTCTTCTCCATCCCTAGCCTTTATTATTCCCAAGTCACTTGGGGTCGCCTTTTCTGGTCTAACCTTATTTGGCTGGATATCAGTTTTTACGCGGAGCGGCTGCCACCTGACCTCCGCAACCCGAAGGCTAACGATACCCTAAGGCTAGACCAGCCTCAGGATATTACCTATAGGGCACTGACTTCTCAATAACGACATCTTCATGGCAGCCGGGACCGACGGCTTAACGTGCTCTCTCTATCTACATGACTAATATTATTATCCTTCCTAATATTATAAACTGCTTGCCTGTCTATCTGTCTGTTACCTTTTCAGGGTTAACCACTAAATCGATTTAAATAAAATTTAGTACAAAGGTAGTTTAAAACCTGTAGAAGGACATAGGCAATTTTTTATTGATGTAGGTACCACGCGGACGGAGCCGCGCTCAAAAGCTAGTTTTAACTATTACAGATACAAAGCCTCACAAATCCCACCGCTAACAGAATCGTGACGTAGACTAACATTGTTATGTTTCACAACGCTACCAAGGTTCTGTCAGTAAGTAGTGTGTACACAAAATATTAACAGAGCACGAATTGAAACTGTCACCTTAGCAACTAACATCTCCTTACAACTTATGGTAGCCTGGTACTTTGAGTTCAAAGTCGTGCGTCGCAAAAAACACTTGAATGGTAGGCAGAGTTTCTATCATCCTTAATACATGACATAATATCGTTTCTTTTTTACTTAATGTAGAATAATATATCGCACTCTTGATAAAACAGAAAGGTTACTCGAAATTTGGTAGTTAGGCAATTTGAACTCTAATAATATGTCTGTTAGAATTCAGATTGCCTAACTTTCAAATTTTGAATTACGACTCTGTTTTATTAAAATAACGATAATATAACTATACCATATCCCTAACAACTTATGGTAGCCTGGTACTTTGGGTTGAATTCTTTTCGCAAAGGAAGGGGTAGACATAGAGGTATGAGAGTTTGTTTGTTATGCTTACGCGTTAACTACTCGACCGATCATCATTAAATTTCGCATACACGCAGTCAGCGATATAGAAAAGGACATGGTACATCATCCAGAAAAAAGTACCTACTGTTACTAATCTAAACGTTTGTTTTTTTACGTGTGGGATTGCATTGACCCATAGTTCGCCGTGGAAAAAGGGAGTGGAGAGGTTATGTCGGGCTCACCCGGGAAAAGATGGAACGTCCCGGGTACTACCGACTTAAACTACCACGGCGTGCCAACTCGCTGCCTTGGATGGTGGATGGGTCGCTGGAACTGAAATTGTTTTAGCGACCCACCCAGTAGTGAACCTCACCTGCATTAAACTTCGCATACACGTTTCCAGGGCTATAAAAACCAGCATAGGGTACTTTTCATCCAGAAAAAGTGAAATTTCCATTAACGCGAGCAAAGCCGCAAGCACAATTTAATCCTTACTAATATTAATAAATCTTATATATAAAATTCTCGTGTCACAATGTTAGTTACCATACTCCTCCGAAACGGCTTGACCGATTTTTATGAAATTTTATATGCATATTTAGTAGGTCTGAGTATCGGCTACTATCTATTTTTCATACCCTTTTTTTTAATCTTTCGGTCAAACATTTTTTTTATGGCAAAAAAACGTTTGCCGGGTCAGCTAGTAATATTATAAACGCGAAAGTTTGTATGGATGTATGGATGTTTGTTACTCTTTCACGCAAAAACTACTCGACCGATTTGTTTTTGATTGTAGATAGCTGAAGACCTGGATTCACCCATAGGCTACTTTTTAACCCGATATTCCACGGGAACGGTGTAAAAACGCGGGTGTAACCGCGGGGAAAAGTAGTTTATAAAATTTTCTTATTTCAATTTAAGACACTATCCTAGGAATAATTCTTGTAGGTATTGACAAACAGCCATAAACAGCACCCAGACTCGAAACAAGCATTTGTGGATCACAAAAACTCACAACAGTCTGGGCATTAGGATTAAAGAGGCTACGCCATCCGAGTAGTCGTATCTATACTTCTATAATAATATTGTAAAGAGAACGAATTCCAATATTTTGTTTGTTTGTAAGGCTTTAACTCAAAAACTACTAAACCGATTTTTAAAATTCTTTCGTCATTATAAAGCTATATTATCAGCGAGTAACATATCTTTATATACATAAATCTTCTGTAGCGTGTATTAAACTCCTAAACGGCTGGACCGTTATATATTATTATTATATTATTATTATTATTCTTTTTAAAGGACAAAGTCTGTCGCATCCGCTAGTTTTATTTAAAAAGGTACTGTAACTAACATGTTTTTTTAAACGGCTGTTTTAAACCAATTTTTTTTAACGTTTTTAATGCTCCTGCTGCAAACCAAACGCGAGCAAAGCCACGGGCAAAGGCTACTCAATTATAATAGTCTGATATTATACATACAACCTCGCTGAACTAACGAAATAACGCGGGATTGTCGACGACTCGATTAAGTAACAAAAACCTTGACATGGCGACAATCTTTGAATGTTTTTGTTCAAAAAATGCACAAAAACAATACGACGCTTAGTAGGTTGAGGTGACAAAAAAAGTTTGTATTACACTTCAAGTTCGCTCGTAAAATAGTTTTAATTTAATCTGTGGTTGACTTAAATAGATTAACAATTTAGTAATCTTAAATAATATTATAAATGCGAATGTGAGTTTGTTTATTTATTACACTTTCACGCCTTAACTGCTTAACCGATCATCATTAAATATCGCATACACGTTGTTACGAGTACAGATAAGCACATAGGGTACCCTGTCATACAGAAAAACGACAGACAAGCTGCGGCAAAAAGCTAATCTTCCTCACATTGCTCGTTCCTCGGCGTTTTTACACGCTTCAAATATTTTTACGTTTACTGCGCCACTCCTTTTAATATTAGCGTAATATTATATAACCTTAACTGAATATACACCTATGAATACCACCTTCCTCATGAATCACTTTGTCTATTGGTGAAAAGCGCATGTAAATCCGTTCAGTAGTTATTAAGTTTATCGCGAACAGACAGACAGACGCGGCGTGGGACTTTGTTTTATAATATTATGTATTGATAATCTTCCCCAATAAACGAGCTATCAACAACAAAAATAATGTTCCAAATTGGACTAGTAGTTTCAGAGATAAATGCATTCAAATATACAAACACTTCAGATTGTAATTTTAATATCTATGTATCGTTCATGTGAAGACTTGATTGAAGATGATTGATAATATCAATCGATTGGTTAACAATGCAATGGTGTCACAATTTCGAATGTAATAGCTGTATTGTGTGACATATATACAAAAACTTGCACGTCATCAGTAAATTCTTAATATCCTAACTAATATTATAAATGCGAATGTGAGTTTGTTTGATTAATACGTTTCCACTCCTTAACTACTCGACCGATCGTCATGAAATTTCATATACACGTTGTCAGGGGTACAGAAAAGGACTAAAGGTACCTTTTATTCAGAATAAAATCAGTAACCGAGAGATAGCCAGTACATTTTATGTATAATAAAGCTTATAAAAATAAAAGATTTGTATTTTGGTTTCTAATGAATAATCTCAGGAACTACTAGACCGATTTTAATCATTCTTTCACCATTAGAAAGCTACTTTATCCAGAAGTAATATAGGTTAACATCACACTACGAGCCATGAGAGCGGCGCAGTAATTATAAACGTAGTTGAAACTGCAAAGGACAGCTGATCTATATTATAAAAATCTCACTCAGTCACGGTGTTTGTGGTTTTATGAAATTTTGTGTGTATATTTGTTAGGTATGAGAATAGGTCGTAGAGTATATTTCATAACACTGGGTTATTAGGGTGTCCCTATTGAATGAATTTATTTGTGCAGAACAACGTTAGCCGGGTCAGCTGTTATAGTGTAAATAAAAATGTACAATATTTTCTTACGATTAGTTCCATTTAACACTGTTTATTTAAACAAAATATTTCTGCTTACAATGAATGACCCTAAAGGTACTTTTAAACAGACTAGATTTTGCTTTGTCGGCATTCTAGATTTTGTCAATAAACTACCCTCGGGGATGGTACTTTTTGGTGGATGGTCGTTAGCCTATGACCTTTTCTGTACCCCTGACAACGTGTATGTGATATTTTATGATGATCGGTCGAGTAGTTAAGGAGTGAAAGCGTAACAAAACAATCAAACTCACGTACGCATCTATACTAATATTATAAAGCTGAAGCTGTTTATTTGGTTGAACGTGCTAATCTCAGGAACTACTGGTTCGAATTGGAAAATTATTTGAGTGTTGGATAGAGCATTTGTCGGGGAAGGCTATAGGCTATATAACATTACGCTACGACCAATAGGAGCGGAGCATCAATGGAAAATGTTGCAGAAACGGGGAATATTCTCTTATGTGACGTAAACGAAGTTGCGCGGTTCTGAATAAAGGCTATAAATCTAACACACAAAAGAAATATTTAATTTTCTGTCCAAAAATAACTCGGCTATGTAATATTCGATTGCATAATCAAAACTTTTTCTCTTAACGAGGAGGACATTCTAACAAAATATTATGACATTTCACAAATTTCAATATGGCCGTCGCATAATTTTTTACAGCCAATTTGTTTGTGACGCATCACCGAGTTCATTTAAACAAACAGTTAAATAATATTATATACTTAATAGCTTGTGCCCGCGGTTTCACTCGCGTAAAAGTAGATTAGATTATGTTAGTAACAGTACATTTTCAAAATAAAATATAGCCTATGTTACTCAATGATGTTATAGCTTTCTAACGTAGAATTAATATTTGAAATCAGTTAAGTAGTTTTAGGGTTAAAAAGTTACAAACAAAGAAAATATTTTTCTTCTCATCATATTATTAGTATAGATAGATATACGAGCTGTCTCCTGCGGTTTCCGGTTCCTACGTTACTTCTAAATAAAATAGCTTTTTAATAGCGGTAGAATGATGTAAATCGGTTCAGTAGTGACAGAGTTTATCGATTATAAACAAATGTTTCCTTTATAAAATCCTAACTAATATTATGAGTTTGTTTGTTACGCTTTCACGCCTTAACTACTCGACCGATTTTCATGAAATTTCGCGTACAGGTTGTCGGGGGAACAAAAAAGGATATAAGGTTTCAGCCAAAAATAAAGTACCTACTATTCCCGTGCAAACGAAACCGTAGAACCGTAAAAGCCAGTAATATTCTTATTCTTCTTCTTTCTTTTCGTGTGGTTAGTGGCCAACCTGTTGTCAAGAGTTGTTCAAGCCGCCCGTAGGCCTCTGAAATTACTTAACGACTGCTGTCAATTTGGCAACTACTGGGACCGACTTTTTACGTGCCCTCCGAAGCACGGAGACGCTCAGATGAAATACCACTAAGCGGTCACCCATCTATAGACTGACCGCACCCAACGTTGCTTAACCTCGCTAATAGTTTACCGATCAGTGAGTGCAACTGACTATGAGTTCTAATAGAGCTTCTATTATAAATGGGGAATTGAATGAAACTTAGCTCACATATCATCATAACTCTGATTGGCAGTCCAATGGTCTCCTACTAGGCTATCGCAGCTACACATAGGATACTTTCTATCCTGATATCCTTTCTTGTGCGACTCTGTTATAAGGAAGATAACGCCTTACAGAACTTTATTGTACATAATAAATAGCTCTGTCCCTCCCTCATACAGTAATGTAACGGCTGGTGGCAACAATACAATCGAATTAGACATTCAATATCTCATCCATCCGTCGACAACGCTTATCTGGGCTTTGTATCATTGCCAATCAATAAAACATTAGAACGCGTCACCCTTTGCTATCTATTATACTATGTAGACAGCTGAAAACCAGCGCTGGGTCTTTGACGCTTAGCACACGATGAGCTGGTGACCGTTTCAGCAATACATGCTATGTTACCCTTTAATGCTTATTTAAATTGGGATTCGACAACTTGCCTGAAACTCAGCCCAAGCTTTATCACATCACTTTATCTATATATCAATACGTGAAGCCAAACTTGGTACCCCCTTTTACGAAAATTACGTAGACGGAGGAGTATGAAATTTGGCACAGTTGAAGTTTATATGAAGAAGGAGTGGCGAAACCTAATATTTTTATAAAATATGCATTAGAAATTTATTGAATTAATGAAAAAACACTACAAGCACACAACCATGCATTTGACACAAGCAGTCGAATCGCGTTCGTAGTATTTCAGCATTGTTCGGCTGATGTCATAGAATTCTTCGCAACTATGGTTACACATGTATGTGGAGTAAGTGACTAAATGAAATGTGACTATAAGGGTATGGTTATAGACAAAAAAACTTTAATAAAGAATTTAAATCAATTATGGTCAAATTTTGACCACTTGGCGACCGCTAATTTATATAAATATTTATAACCAAGTGTGCATACGCTGAATAAATATTTTTTCTTTCTTTTCTTTCTTTCTGTTTTGCCCGCGGCTTTACTCGCTTAAATGTAGTTTAGGTTAGTATCAGTACTTTTTTTGGATGAAAGGTACCCTATGTCCTTTTCTGTACCCCTGACAATGTGTATGCGAAATTGCATGATAATCGGTCGAGCAGTTAAGGCGTCCAAGCTTAATAAATAAACAAAAAAAATGTGAATTACATTTATAATATTTGTTAGGATTATAAAGCCAAAAAGGTTATATAAAATAGCAGTAATAGCCTATTTAGAGACTGTTGGACTGCTACTCAGAGGTCTCAAACTCAAACCTAAAGCCTTCTGACTTATTGAAATTCTGTGCGTATTAAATAGTTATAGCTCGCATTAACGATACAGGAAAATATTGTGAGGAAATCTGCACATCTGAGAGTTCTACATAATGTTCTCGAATATAATTATGTAAAACGCCAACGTCGTTGACTGTGGTTTAATGCTTCTCAAACTGAGAAGAGGTCCGTGCTCAGCAGTGAGACAGTTTATATACAGAGTACTAATATTGTTGTCAAAGGTTTATATGTTTGAATTTTGAATTTATCTCAGAAACTACTAGTACAAATTGAAAAACTATTTTTAACACGAAAATAAACCCTAACTGAAATCATATTGAGTTGGTTTGTTTGTTACTCTTTTACGCCTTAACTACTCGACCGATTATCATGTAATTTCGCATTTAATTTGTTCGGGCTATAGAAAATAAAGTAAGTTTCATCCAGAAAAAAGTACTGTTGCCGAGGGATCGCTGGTTACTAACCATTAAATAAAACCAATCCAATTCGAGTTTCAAATAGTTAATTTATAAATTACTAAAATAATACAATTATTGCTTTAAGGCTGTATCATTTGTTACCATTGCCGGAAAAAACAACTATGACAGATGATCCTTCAAAAATGATTGGCGCCAATTTTCCACAAAATGGCGTCGCTGTTTATTGTTTTTCTAGTCGCGCGCTGTTTGAAACTCGGACAAAGCGACGTCAAGTTTTGAAATGACATCGCTCATCGCATATCCAGGTCATGTTTAAACTTGAAATGCGTCGCAGTAATGACTTATGTTATCTGATTTAAGATTCATTTATTAATCTATCAAGTCTTAAAATACCAGAGATAATTAAAATCTATTGTTTTGGTCACCGGTGTGCCGCTGTGACTCAAGAGAGAAAAACCAATTAAAAGACTGTATGCTATGGCTCCGTGGGATAAGATTTTGGCCAATCGTGAGATCTTACAACAACTAGGTCGGATAGGATTTTCTTGCTAGGATCTTCCTAATAGTAACAAGGCGCCTAGAAATATGCCTGGTAAAGAGGAATAAACTAGCCCCCTTTTACTAGACCCTATGCTATGGCATAAGTTTTCGACCAATCGTGAGGTCCTAAGTTAAATACCTAGGTCGGATAGTATTTTCGAGGCATGCCACTAGTTTGAAGCGCACCAAGAGTATTTCACACAGCGCACCCGCTTGGTGCGCAAACATTAAATAGTAAATTTATTCATTTTTTATTCCACTCGCACCAAGGGTCATGGTCATGGGCCATATAGGGTTATTAGCGAATAAACGTATCGATAGAAATTTACAAAAATGTTTATTAAACGTGGCTGGAGCTGAGGAGGCCTTACAAGAGGTCTGGCAATATCCCTAGTAGGCGGGATTAGAGTCGCCCCCTTTTGTGTAGGACTTAAATACAGTTGGCAGAATGTGGGTGCAGAAGACCTCTGTCTAGCTCTTCGGAAATATAGTTGATGTCTCTGATATGTTTATATTATCATGGATTACGAAATTATGGCCGATATATACCAATAGACTCGCCGTAAGTATTGGGTACCAAAACATACGAAATGTAGTTGTTATACATAGTTGCCTACTTCTTTACTTCTTCAAGACTTTAATAAATGCATTTACTAACTTAACATGCGATCGACAACCATAAATATTCATATTAAAGACGGTTTAGAATATATTAAAATCACGTGCATGTTAAATCACAAGGTAAAGAAAACTGTGTGGTTCTGAAAATTGAATACAGCGCCATCTAGACTTCAAAAGAAAGTATATTTTTTAATTTTGGAAGCTAGATGGCGCTAGCTTCGTTCTTGTTTAGAATAATAGGTACATAAATAATAATATAAAAATGCTACCCGATCTGGTTTATCAAATAAATATTATAAATAAATAAATACAGGTGCAGCGGCTAAATAAGCGCCAAATTCAATTATTGTTTAAATAGAAATGCATTTAAATGATAAAGCAGAATGAATTAATTAAAATATATAGAAATATTTATAAACTTATTAAAGGTCTCTCCTCCTCATCCTCTTTTTATTTATTTCTTAAGCATGGTAATGTCATCCATTTTAATTTAAATAATTAATACGTAATGATGAAATCGTAATTAAAACACTATTAGCGTTTTAATTTAAAATGCATCATTAATTAATTATAGTTTCATTTCTATGCACAGGAAAATTATCAATGCCTCACCTTAATTAATATCTATTAAATTATAATATTAAATAATGTCGTAAGAAAAAATATAAAGGTGATATATGTTTACTTAGTAAATAAAATTATGCTATGTAGTGTAAATAAACATTAGGTAAGACGGTTTCAGTAACAGCTATACCTAAAACATTACCCATTAATTCGAAAATTTTCTAATTTAATATTCACTTTTCTAAACACAACAAAAAAACACAATTTTAGAGTTCACTGCACTCCAAACGGTCCGCGTAATATTTTTTTATAAAAATAGACTGAACACGCACCGCCCACGAGTCTAATTTCGTATTTTTAAAAAGTTACAGACGCATGCGCTTCGGTCGCGCGCGCTCACCTACTGACAGCGCACATCACAGATTCCCACTCAATTGTTATCGATTAACCGACCGTTTTAAATATACATTAGAATGTTCCAAATTCCGTTCACAATGTTACCTTCCATATTCAGGCGCATTTCATCACGAGAATAATACGGCTAATTTAAACTACCTCTATTCTAGTTCAGTGTGCTTCAGTTAATGCATTTTTAATTTGTCCGGTTTATATGGAAATTCTAAGCGCAGTGGTAAGTCACGAGGTAGGAGAGTTTTAGTAGCATATTATAGTTTATTTTTAACTAGTTTTAGACTAGCGAGCCAAATGTGAAAATGTCAGCCGTCTGAATAGTTATTTTGCATTGATATGAGTTTATTAGGTTTTGTTTCGACTTCAAATCTATTAAAGGGACAATCGAATGATATTTGTTTGACCAGGTATGACCTATTTTCGAAATGTCAGCTATTTCATTTCTTATTTCGAATTAAATAAACAGTGATACATTTTAACTGAAATGAAATGCAAATGTATTGTCATTTTTAATCATATTAACATACGACGGAGTATTTAGTTCTTTTTTGTTTATCATTTAAAAACAAAACGATTTCAATATTCGTTAGAAATACGAGTTAAATATTTTTATTACTATTTAGAAATAGTTTCAAAGACTACATGATGCAGATATCGCATAGAAATCTGATATGATTGATAAGATATTCACGGATTATAAAACGACATCTATTTTCATAGTCTGTAGGTATAATTTGTTTTTAGGATCTTAGTAACATTTGACTGAAATAAATACTAAACACTGCATACTACTACCTGTATCATTTTATAGAATATTATTATATTATTATTATATAATTATTATAAAATTGTAACTAATCAATATAAGAGCTATAGAAACCAAATCAATTAAATTAGAATTTATGTCTGTTTGTACGCCAAAAGCACTGCATGAAATTGAATGTAGTTCTCACATCTGGAAAATACAAAATTTAAACAACTATACTCTATAAAGCGCTTTCATCCTTAGGAAACAAGCTATTTCCACACAAGTTTCATTAAAAGCAATACAGCATTTTAGCTGTGATTCCATTCTAATATAGAAAATACTATTCAACGTATTTACGATTTAAAATGAACCTGATTAATAAATTAAGGATTTTTATTTTTCAATTGAACTCGAACCTACATGTTGCAAAAATTAAAACACAGACCTTACAAGTATTCATAAGCATAAAAGTAAAATTATACCATTCATATATGACTGCACGGATAGCATATTGCTTTAAGTTCGGTTCCTATCGAGAAACGAGCCATTTACCTAAGGGCAGTTAATTTTTGGCACATATTCTATGAAAAATATATCAGATTTAACTGTCCGTAGCTAACTGTCTCGTGTTTTAGCTGAAAAATGCATGTACTTACATACATATATCTGCATAGATTCTTTCTTTTTACTGATATAGTTTGTAAGTAAATTGTTATTGACTCATATGGATTATGTCCGAAATAATTAAGTATTTAACTGCCTCTGTGGCGCAGCGGTAGTGAATGCGACTGCTGTGCATGAGGTCTCGGGTTCGAATCCCGGGTCGGGCCAACATAAAGGTATTGGATTTTTCTGTTAAGAAATCTCAATACGAGCCCGGAGTTAGGAAGTAGGCGGTGTTAGACACCCCCGTGTCTCGGAAAGCACGTAAAGCCGTTGGTCCTGCGCTTGATCTCTCTCCGGTCGTGTCGGATTATCTGTCCCATCGGATCATGAGAGTAAGGGAACAGAGAGTGCACTTGTGTTTGCGCACATACTAGTGCACTATAATATCTCCTACGCAGATGGCCAATCTCCGTTAAGATTGGCCACCGTGACCGAAAATCGGTCTGGACGACATTATGTCCGAAATAAATGATTTATTATTATTATGTTTCTCTTATCACAGACATTTTCTAATACAATTACACGGAGACATGGGTCCAACGTGAAAAGGCCCTTCGAAGTTAAATTTTTCCTTTGCGTTTTCTGAATGAAAGGTATCCTATGTCCTTTTCTGTACCCCTGACAACATTATATTACACTAGATGTGCCCGCGGTTTCACCTACGTTTATAATTACTGCGCCGCCCACGTGGGTCGTAGCGTGATGTTATATAGCCTATAGCCTTCCTCGATAAATGAGCTATCTAACACTAAAATAATTTTTCAATTCGGACCAGTAGTTCCTGAGATTAGCGCGTTCAAACAAACAAACAAACTCTTCAGCTTTATAATATTATATTATATAGATTATGATATTATATTATAGTACAGATTGCGAAATTTCATGATGTTCGGTCGAGTAGTTAAGGCGTGGAAGCTTAACAAACTGACATTCACATTTATAATATTAGTTAGGTTAGTCACCGCTTACCGCGTGGGATGTGTACTTGTTTCCCGCCATGGTTGTTTACGCAGTTATTTACGCAGTAAATAGGTAACTGCGCATAAATCGTAACTCACGCTGTCGACACTTATTAGCATTAAGTAGCTGTATATAATATGCTATTGTACTTCATAACATATACATACATATTATAATATCAGTCCTGTGGTAAATGTCTCTCTGCTGCGCACGGGCCTCTATTTAATATGAGAAGGGTTAGGTCATAGTCCACCACGGACCACGCCGGCCTAGTGCGGGGTGGCAGACTTCACTTATCTTCGAGAACATTATGTTGAACTTTCGTGTAGGTTTCCTCACAATGTTTTCCTTCACCGTTTGAAAGTTAGCTGGTAAAACATAAATTGAGTTAATATATTTCATCATCTCAATAATGTCATCAAAAGTCACATCGATATTCATTTATTCATTTATTTCACATTGTAACACTTATGTACGTCGAAGTTTGTGTTAGTGAGTTTAGTGAAGCTCCCAACTTTTTTTTTAAATTTAATAGCACAACCTGCTCTTTCATATTAATCACTACATTTTATAAAACAACGTTCCCCGCCGCGTCTGTCCATCTGTTCGTGATAAACTCAAAAACTACTGAACGGATTTTCATGCGGTTTCACCAATAGACAGATTGAATTCATGAAGAAGGTTTAGGTGTACATATAATTTGTTAAAGTTTTGTACTACCTATGCGAAGCAGGGGCGGGTCGCTAGTATAATATAAAATTTAACATTTTTTCTGATATGTATAACACTTTCGGTGTACATAACATTGATTAGTTATATAGAAGTTAGATGTTTACATTTTTATATAACTAATCTATCTTACTACAATTTTGACTTGATTTTAAAACAGATATATATTTATTTATATTAGTTGCTAAGTTCAGACAAAGAGAGCCTATGAGAAGAAACTTGCAAAACTCACAGTAACTCTTTTAAAATAAATAGATAGATGCCATTAAATAATCTTTTGGGAAAATTAAAAAAAATTACACCTGCTCTAGTTATAAATCCTTTACGTGGACTTTACAAATATTGAAACACACAAATATTTATCCCGTACTAACTTTATCCCGCTGCTTCGCTCGCGTAAAAGAAGGTTAAATTATGTTAGTAGGTACTTTTTTAGAAATAAAATATAGCCCATGTTACTCGGTGATAATATATGTTACTAAAAGTGAAAAGTATTTTTTAAATCGGTTGATTTGTTTTTGGGTTAAATCCTTACAAAAAACTCTTCTCTGTTAATAATATTATAAATGGGGATTGAACCCAAAACACTCGGCCCAGTGGCAATAGCTAGGTGACTACTCAAATTACTACGCTATCCATGAAATAATCTATTGTAGAAGTATAACAAACAGGTATAGAGGCTAATTATATTATTGGTGAACGAAACCAAGGTCGTGTGAAGGCTGACGCGGCTTGCGTAATGCGCAGGCGCATAGTGACACTAGATGCGGCATTGATCCGTGAGCGTGGTTGCTAGCAGATTGAAAGCGTAGTTAGTTTCTTTTCACTTTGATTTTGTATAGCTACATTTTTTTAAGGCAAGTTGCCGTAGTCTTATGGATTGATCGATGAACCGCTTCGCGAAGGTCTCGAATTGGATATCAGGACACGCATCTCTGAGTATTTGAAGTTATGTGCGTAATACTATCTTTATAATACTTAACTAGCTTTCCGCCCGCGGCTTTGCTCGCGTCGAATTTCTTCACGAGGTGGAATTTCCAAAAATACTCTCTTAGTGCTCCCCTACACTCTCCAAAGAACATACATGCCGAATTTCAGCTTCTTACGTTCAGTAGTTTCGGCTGTGCGTTATCTGTCAGTCACGCAGTAACGGAAGAGTTTTATATATACAGAAGATTATCGCTCGCTTTAACGGTGAAGGAAAACATCGTGAGAAAAGCATGTCTGAGAGTTTTACATAATGTTCTCGAAGATATGTGAAGTCCCGCACTGGGCCAGCGTGGTGGTTATGGCCTAACCCTTCTCACGGTGTGAAGGGCTCTGCGCCCAATAGTTAGAAATTGTATAGACAGATCTGACAAAAAATATAATAATAATATAAAAGGATTGATATTATTAAATATATTATGGCCTTCTATATTATTACTAGCTTTTGCTCGCGGCTTCGCTCGTGTAAAAGTAGGTTAGGTTAGGTTGGAACACCGCGTTGGTTTTAGTGGGTTCAGCCAAAATCCATCTTAGGGGCTGAATCCCGACATATCCTCATCGCCCGCCTCAAAACCGGCGATGGCAAAGGTGACTTGCACATTTTCCCGCGAAAAAAAAAGAAAATAGGTTAGGCATAAAATGGTAAAAGATTTTTCTTAAATCGGTTCTATTGTTTGGAGTTAAATGCTCACAAACAAAAATCGAATCTATCCTGTTTATAATATTAGTATAGATTATATCACTTCTACTTATAAGCATATCGTTTACCCTTATTACGTTTACAGTAATTCAATTTAATACCCCAAATATCCTATATCACAGCAAACACGACGGCCATTTTAAAATATTTAAACCAAAACCTTTATGATAATACTCTCGTAACCGGTAACCGCTATTGTGTACTGTTTCGGTTAAATCGGGTACGATTAGCGCTTCCTTTATGAAAGTGTAATAACTTTTTATTTTAGCGTTACTGTGGTTGGTTTACAGCCTCATGGTCCAAAAGGTAGATAATATGATTGTGTATAAAATCTCTCGTTTAATTTCCTAGTTGGGTAGCATGTTGTTGGGATTATTTCAATAAATTCTTACTCAATACTCAATTAACAACACATATTGCATTCCACAATGCTAGCCAAGGTCAGATAAGTTTTGGTCATCATAAACCCTGTCGGAATTTAGCAATTTAGAACAGAGGAAGAATTGTAAAGGTCTGCATGAGGATTTGAGTTTGATTACGTGGTTGCGCAAAATGTTCTAGAGATTTTCTAACAAGGCATAATTTCTAGCAAAGTAAGCAGTAAGCTCGTTTTCCGTGAGCAGCGATAGCTCAGGGGGGAGACCAACAGACTGTAATGCAGAGGGTCTCGGTTTCGAACCCACGTTGCGCACCTCTGACTTTCGGAACTTATATGACTTTTCGAAATTATCTGCGTATTGATTGACAATTATCGCCTGCTCCGTGCCTCGGAGAGCACGTTAAGCCATCGGTCCCGACTGCCATGAACATCTATAGCAGTCGTTATAGGGGAAGTCGACACAAAAGATCCCACTGGGTCGAAGTGTCGCCGATCTGTACTGACTGGCCCCCACACAAGATAAGATAAGAAGCTCGCTTCCTATTATCGTAGAACCTAAATCTATAGGTCACGAAATGTGAGTGTAATTTAACTCTGCTTCCCTTCGGCGATACTTATAATTATATATAATCTCACATACATATGTACTACACCCATATTACGCCAGCTATATATTAACAGGCTCTCTGTCCGATGAATCACATATGATACATGACAATAGATTTTCTATTATGTCTATCACAAGACAGCGAATAGGTCAAAGACCAACTAGTATTAGGTCGCGAGCTTATTGCCGTCTTCCGAGAACAGTTCCAGATTACATGTTACTACTCAGGTTTTTTTAACAGCTAATCGTATAACATGGCTAACACGGGTATCAAACACTGGACCTCATATACAGACTATTATTTAATCTCTCGTGTGTCGTATGAACACCAGGTTTTCATAACCGCCAAGACTATTCTTTCACTTTTTAAATCAGACGCTCGACGGGTTAATTCTCTGTTCAACGCTCGAACCTCGGGATCCAGACACAATGCTTTTTTCATTTCATCTAGTTCTAGAGTTCGATCCTAAATCACGCACCTCTGACTATTCGATGATATGTGCGTATTACATAGTTAATTATCGTTCGCTTCAACGGTGAAGGAAAACTTCGTGAGAAAACCTTCATAGAAAGGGTCCTTTTAAGAGTTCTACATAATGTTCTCGAAGATATATGGTGTCTGCCAACCCGCCCTGGGCTATCGTGGTGGTCTCCTTATCCTTCTTACACTGAGATCATGCCCTTACCTAGCAGGAGAATTTATATACCTGGCTGATGATGTATTAAAATAAAAAATAAAAAATATTGAAGCTACTATCACATCTAGCATCTTTACATCTCCGTAACTACTGTATTACGCCAACAATGCTAGTAAGTACCGTCAACAAAACAAATCTATGTCAAGTTTACACTATTTATTATTACACTTTATACTTTACAAAACAGCCACATAACACTTTAGATACAACAGCGACACCTAGCGGCACAAGTGAGGACTAAGTGTGTCGTAACATTTTTTTGACGTTGGTTTTGCTGATGGTACGTCATTGACGTTAAAAATGAAGTCACGTCATATTAGCGTTTGTTGTCTGTGGGGCTACGAAAAAAGCGGGTGTCGCACAAAAGTTTTTATTTCAATTTCAATTCAATATTCAATTTTTCATTGGTCAATGTTCGTAATTCGATCAAAATCATTATTTTAAATAATATTTTTTCGAAACATTCGTTCGTCAATAGCTACTATCACTAAACAAACAGTGGAAAATTTACTGTTTTATGTTTGCCTACTTATATTTAACTAGCGGTCGCCTACTAGCCAAAATTCGACCAAAACTCCTAAGCTTGCTACTTAGTTTTCTTTTTTCTCTATTACATATAAATAAGGTATAGCTAATTATAGTTACAAAGAATTGCATGACGTCAGACGAACAATGTCGAAATACTACGAACGCGATTCGACTGCGTGTGTCAAATGTATGGTTGTGTGTGTGTAGTGTTTTTTTATTATTTTAATGTATTTCTAAAGCATATTTTATAAAAATATTAGGTTTCACCCCTCTTCTCCATATAAAATTGAACTGTGCCAAATTTCATACTCCTCCGTCCACCCAATTTTCGTAAAAAGGAGTACAAAGTTTTTGCTTCACGCTCTTAATATAGATATAGATGTACTAACAAGAAAACAACGGACACAAAGAACACCCAGAAACGGAACAACCATTTGTGGAACACACTAAAGGTCGTAGCCGACTTATACAATACCGCTCCAACACCACTCTCGCACAGCCAAGCCAAACGAAGAGGCCACTACCCGCTGTCCACGCACCGACAACTAGCAGGCAACCAGATGTCCCCGCGCTTACAGCTAGCAGTCGATTACACTGTCCACGCGCTTACCGCTAGCAGTCGACTAGTTGTCCCCGCGCTTACAGCTAGCAGTCGACTAGCTGTCCCCGCGCTTACCGCTAGCAGTCGACTAGCTGTCCCCGCGCTTACCGCTAGCAGTCGATTACACTATCCGCGCGCCGACCGCTTACGCTTTTCGTGACAGACACAGTCTGTGATGATCCTACCGGCGCGGGCGCAACGGGTGGCAACTCGCCCCTCCCGCGCAGTCCGAGCACTGACAAAGTGACAATCTAGCAACGTGCTTCAAGCGAGCAGTAGCAATACTCGTTGTCAGAGATACAGAAAAGGACATAGCATACCTTTCATTCAGAAAAAAAACCATTCCCAATGCATAATATATGTCCTCCAGACTGAATTTCGGTCGCGGCGGCCTGTCTTAACGGAGACTGGCTATCTGCGCAGGAGATATTATAGTGCACAAGCGTGTGCGCAAATACAAGTGCACTCTCTGTTCCCTCACTCACATGACCCGATAGGACGGTAATCCAACACAACCGGAGAGACATCAGGCGCAGGACCAATGGCTTTACGTGCTTTCCGAGGCACGGGGGTATCTAACACCGCCAACTTCCTAACTCCGGGCTGCTATTGAGATTTCTTAACAGAAAAACCCAATATTTCTTTTTGGCCCGACCTGGGATTCGAACCCGAGATCTGATGCATAGCATATATACATTAACACGAGCAAAGCCGCGAGCAAAAACAAATCCTTAGTAATATTATAAATTCGAAAGTAACTATGTCTGTTTATCTGTTACCTATTCACGACTAAACCACTCAATCGATTGGGATGAAATTTGGTACAGACGTAGTTTAAAACTTGGAGAAGGACATAGGCTATATAAGTATATACTTTTTATTGATGTTGGTACCATGGGGCCGGAGCCGCGTGCTAAAGCTAGTCATTATGGCAGCCTCGATGGCGTAGTGATTATTGTAACCGACTGTCACGACTGAGGTCGCAGATTCTATTCCCGCACAAGTCAATACAACACAAGTACATTTGTGTGCATGAACATGGATGTCTTGATCTGGGCGTTTCTATGTATAATATATATGTATTTACAAAAAAGAAGTATATTTGTATGTTTATCCATTGTCTAATACTCATAGTACAATTTCTGCTTAGTTTGGGCTAGATGGTGTTTTGTGTATGTGATAGAATTTTACTGACGATTTCAATACAATAAAACGCTACTTCGCCATTTTAAAAGCCCATCATTATTCTTTCCACTTACTGTTTGTCTAGAAGAAGCACAAGGGTATACACGGCTCACGCAATTGTCAACACTCACTGCGGAATACAGCATCTTTTAAATTGTAACATCACGATCTTATACTCAGTAATATATGTTAAGCTTGGCTCCTGTGCTACTTATGCCGAGGGTTTCTTTTTTAAGGTATAGTAGGCAAACGAGCAGACGTATCGCCTGATGGTAAGCGATTACCGCCGCCCATGGACACCCACAACACCAGAGGAGTCACAAATGCGTTGCCAGCCTTTTAAATTTGACCCGCCACCCCAGAAAGCCGGGGCTGGGCTGCCATTACCCTCACTGACTCGATGAAACACAACGCAAGCGCTATTTCACGCTGGTTTTCTGTGAGGCCGTGGTATCGCTCCAGTTGAGCCGGCCCATTTGTGCGGAAGCGTGGCTCTCCCACGGACGATGTTGATCATATTCGATCACAAATTATAATCATTATAGATCTATGTTATTCTTATTTACGTATGTATTATTATAGTAATTTAATATCCTAACTCTTCTTCTCCCTAGCCTTTGTTATTCCCAAGTCCCTTGGGGTCGGCTTTTCTAGTCTAACCGGATTTGACTGGATATCAGTGTTTAAACGGAGCGGCTGCCACCTGACCTCCGCAACCCGAAGGCTAACGATACCCTAAGGCTAGACCAGTGTCAGGATATTATAAGGCACTGACTTCCTAATAACGACTGCCATAAATGTTCATGGCAGCTGGGACCGACGGCTTAACATGCTCTCCGAGGCACGCAGCAGGCGATAATTGTCGATCAATACGTAGTCGCCTCGCAACTGCACTGAGCGTGGTTCGATCCCGACAAGGGACGTAAAGAACAATGCCTATTACAGGCCCAGTTTTGGAACTCATGGACAGCACAATAAGGTTTAAATTAGTTGTGGAATAATTATTGTATAATATAATATCATTTATAGATATTACTAAAGGTATGGTAACATATTCATAATTTATATTTAAAATGATGTTTCAACGTCTAACTAGTCAAGTTGCCAGTAAAAAATAATGATAATAAATCGATTAACAATTTAATTATAATCATATATTGTTAATGGATTTAATATTTTCTCTGCTCGTAATAATTTGATTAGTAACTAGCAATAAATTACTTGGCCATAAGTACTTTTTTCAATAAAATTATGAACGTGGCAGATCTCTAATCAATCTCAGATTATTAGTTAAGCACTCATTTATCTAATACAATAACAACTAGTACAATTTTTGACTGTCCACTTCTAGGCCGGTGGCATTATGAAGGGTGGCCATTATTCTTTTTGTGATCCACAAATGGTGTTCCGAGTCTGTGTCCGTTGTTTGAATGTTTGTAAAATTTCCCGTGATACACGCATTATTCCTAGTGCGGGAGTTGTTATGTTAGAAAGAAGTTAAGATACTATGAAAGTAATATAGTGTAAGTAGTGCAATGGATATAGGAAGAGCTCATGTGAAAGAGATAGCTATTATCCGAACAATGCGCTTTAAATGTATTGCAGAGGATTTTATTAAAACAATTTTGTTTTGAGATCAATTTAATTGGGCTGGTAACGGATCTGCTTCTGTTCTGTATATAATGTCATTTTTAGTAGAAAATATATAATATTGCTTCAAGATACTGTCTGTATTATCATTAATATATTAGTTATAATCATTAATTAAGATATCTGTAAATGATTTGTATGACTGTGTACTTACCTAGTGTAAGGTACTTGTGATCATAAAAATATGATTTACCTACTTATTTATTTATATCAGTATTTCCTTAATCGTCTTTACATATCTAATTTGACTTTAAACACACGAAAAGCTAAACAAACTACTAATTTCGTAATCAAATTAGCATATTTAATAAATTGATAACAGCGCCATCTTTTATCGTCAATACGTAAACAAGTTACTATATATTACCGCTAGATGTCGTTAATTATTCGTGTGTATACGTAATACCATTGTTAGAAAATTATATTTATTCTTAATACTATGATGTATATTATGTATTATAGTGATAAATGTTTACCTTTCATGTGATCTGAAGTATCTGCTCGCATTATGTCTGTTAAATAATGCTCTAATGAGCGCATGTTGTCCAATCCGCTTCTTTCCTGCAACAAATAATACAAAATACATTATTTAAAGTTTAGTTTTCTCTAAGGGGCAGACCAGCGACCCAATAGGGTAGTTGTCTATGTTTGATTATGTACCTACATTATTTTACACACAAAAGCAAATAGCAATCATAAGAATATTTTTTCTGAAAACAGTATCAACATTTCTTTTATTTTTAATAACATTCTATCACATACACACAACACCATCTAGCCCAAACTAAGCAGAGCTTGTACTATGGGTACTAGACAATGGATAATCATATATTACTATTTGTGTAATTACATTGGTTAAATAAGGGGGTATATATATTTTAAACTAGAATATAATAAAAAATCGGGTGTTGTGGGGATATCTCGCTATTTCTTTTGCACGGTTGCAGTTAAAGAACGGTTACGTCACAGTTTGTTTCGTACAAGATTTGATACGTTTGTATTTTAGATAATATAAGATTTAAAAATTGATTAGTGTAATTATTTGACTTAAATAATAAAAAACTGTGAGTCAACCCTTTTGTAAGTAAGCGGTACCGGCCGCTCTTGGATATTTTATTTATTTTTATTTCTTTGGGATAACAAACAATTGTGTAATAAAACCTAATACTATTACATAGATCTTATAACAATTTAAGTAATTACACAACCAGCACCATTATTCACAAAATAATGCAAAGTACAAGTAACTAGGTGCAAACAAACCTAAGCAAACAATATAATTTTTTTATTATAATATTTATTATTTTATGAAATTTACAACTACAATAAAATTTATAACTAATGTGACTGTTGTCCTCATAATCTGAACCGTGTATATAAACTGACTGCCCTAATGCTGTGCACGGGCCTCTACTCAGTGTGAGAGCCGTCAAGCCATAGTCTACCACGCTGGTTTGGCAGACTTCATATAATATTTCTTCGAGAACATTATGGTATACTCTCTGACATGCAGGTTTCCTCGCGATGTTTTCCTTTGCCGTTAAAGCGAGCGATAATTAACTATCTAATTAATATCCACATTTTAAACAACCCGTGTTGCCTTACGATTGAATTTGAAATCTCTGAATGGCAGTCCAACGGTCTAGACTATGGCTGCCTTAGAAGAAACAATACCAAGAAAATATATCCAAGCGACTGCCTAACGTAAAGCAAGGGGTTTTGACGGAAATGAATTAGCACACAACACAAATTCAGACACGCGTAAATAAGACGACGCTTGTATATCGCCTAAGGGATAAGCAAATACATAGGTATGTGAATATATATTATTATTTACATACATATATACATAGATTTACGCCTGTTTCACAGAGGGGTAGGCTGAGATTACGGATTTCCATTTGCTACGATCCTGACACACGTCTCTGGCTTCATTTACTTTCATCGGATACACGCTCGTCAGTTTAAGGTGCTCTTAACCTGGCCTTTGTCCAGAACGTCTCCGATCTGATCAAGAAACGTTCGTCTAGGTCTGCCTCTTGCGACTGTTCCATTCACACTAGTCTTATAAACTTTCTTAATCAGTCTTTTCTCGTCCATTCTTTCTACATGCCCAAACCAGCTTAACATACTCTTTTCTATTCTTGTCACTATATCCACCACCACTTTACCTTCGTAAAGAGCTCTGCGGAGGTGGACAGTATTTTGCGTAACAATCGTGGGAACGCTTAAGGACTATTAACATACGTTAATTGTTTTAAATATTTGTTTGTATAACATTCTCCTTGCTGCTTCTAAGAAAATTCGACACGGAAACTTCTAATAGATCGAGTATTAAAACCTATTTGGATTCTATGCAACACAGCAAAAATGCTATTAAATCAGAGTGAGTCAGTTTACATGTATACCGTATATAAACTATCTCACTGCTGGGCACGGACCTCTCAGTGAGGATTAGGCCGTAGTCCATTTCGCATATCCGAATATAAATGCGAAAGTTTGTGAGGATGAATGTATGTACGTATGATTGTTACTCTTTCACGCTTAAACTACTAGACCGATTGCGATGAAACTTGGTATGTAGTTAGCTGGAGACCTGGATTCACACATAGGCTACTTTTTATCCCGATATTCGCATGGGAACGGGACTTACGCGGGTGAAACCGCGGGGAAAAAATAATCTTATATATCATAGAACTGTCAGACATGAAGGTTTTCTTAGAAAGATTTCCTAACATGACATTAATTTAAATAAAATATTATTCTAAGGCTATACATTTATACCCCTATCAATATAAGTAGGCTAGTTACCATTAGGTATAATTATTAAAAATATATTAAAATTTAAATAAATTTAAATTGAGAGCTTAAAATAATGGTTTGTGTATATTCAAATTATATTCCTTCCTAGCTCTACGAGCGGCTAGAAAATCCCTAACAATAGAATAATTAACTACAAAAAAGTACATAATTAAATTTCTGAATAAAGTTTCAACATCTGTCAAAATATTAACGTTTTGCGCGCCAAAGTTGACAAGACAGAAACAGCTGATTAAATAATTAAATAAAGGCATCGAGATATAAGTACTTACGTACTAGAGAAGCTACGTTAAATAATTGAATTGTTCTATTTTTCGTTATTTGAATCTTTAGTTCGCTGCAGCGCTAAAATAATATCAAATCGTCTAAACCATAACTAATTTACCACAGCGCTAGATTTGCTACGAAAGTATATTTTTTCTCGGCGAAATGGTCTTAAGCGCCATGTAAATCACGGCGCTTACGCGTTTCCTTCAACAAAGTGCATTAACACGTCTTCCCTATAGACTATGACAGGAGTAGTACAGAATGGACAACGTAGGTATTTTACCTACGTAAGGTAAGGTTCATAAATAAAAGACGAATATGAATTCGAAAAGAAATATTTTTTGTGATATTTTATTTAGTTACCCTTAAATAATATGAGTTTAGTCATCTTTTGCCTTTTTGTTGAATAATCAACGCTTTGATCTGTTTTTGCTTCGTGTTTTAAGCGAATAGTCGTATATTTATTAATAATCGCCCGAATCAAATGAATTCTATGATTCAGTGTACTTGGTTGGCAAAATGAATGCTGAACTAAAGACGTAAATACCTCCGTGTGAATAAAATGCTCCAAAGTATTTACAGTAATGTAACTGTAATAGTATTTCGTGGAGAGGCTAATTCCACCACTTTGGTTTATAAGTTTTCGTATGATAGTGTTTTTAGCCGATGTCAGGTTTCGTATTTGACGTTTCAGGATGATTTTTCTTGGGGTATCAAAAACCGATTCGGACTCACTGACAGGTTCTGAAATCGGCTCAATGGCTCCATGACACAAAGTGTCTTGCTAAAACAAACAACATAATGTTAGTAACGGCTAAATGAAATATTGTCAACACTAGGAATTCGTACAACGGAACATTCAATATTTAAAATTATATTCGTACTTACATCATCATAGGGCACAGCAGACTTTTTTAGAAAACGCCTTCCCCCTTTCGTAACATATTTATCATCCTCACGAAAATGCAACGAACATATATAACTATGATCGGATGGTAGCCAGGTCTCTTCACAGCGATTGTTTTGAACTAATTTGATCCATTTTTCTCTATTTTCATGACATGGATGTGGAAACCTGAATAAAAAATAATATTTAATCCGCTGAATAAAAAAGAATAATATTTAATAACTGTCTGGTAAATTATTAGAAATACTATAGGAACATTTATTAATAATACCAAATTAGTTGAATCTTTTCCTACCTAAATATTTTATTTATAATTATTAATATTAAAGAGACTTAGCACAAACCTTTCATTTATTTACATCTGCTGATGTTTCGATGGAGTTACATCCACTGTGACTAAATAGATATATATATATATATATATATATATATATATATATATAATGAAAGGTTCGTGCTAAGTCCCGTGAATACTAATAATTGTGTTAAAAGTGCGAAAGTTTAAAAACTAAATATTTATGCCAACATTAAATACACAACATACATTATTTTCAGCGTAATTTCAGTCTAATCTACCTACATTGCACTCTGATTGTTATTAGTCTATGACAAATAATAGAATATGGCGCGTGGTTCATATTTAATTTGCAAAATATGTAAATTAGATTACTTACCGATGAAAAGTTAATCCTTTGCACTTTGCCGTGTTCCTTGAATTATTGGTACAATATCTCAACACACACCAAGGCATTTTTCGGCGATTTTTCAATGTATTTATTTTTAATTGTCGGATGTACAAGGCGCGAAAGAGCTAGAAAGCAACTAAGTGAGGTGCGGCGCGATCGCCGCAGTTGAACGGGACAAAGTAAGAATTTGCGGTGTCTTCTCTAGTAAGTACTTATATCTCGATGAATAAAGGTTATGTTTTACAATCTAAGTGTCACCTGTGTGTACTTATAATTATTTAGAAGTAAACTATTTAATTAAAGCTGGTTGTAGCGTAATGGTCTCGGTCAAAAGGCTGTGAGTTTGGTTCTCATCTATTGCATTCCCGATTAGAACCGAGTCCTAATACAAGTATTTTTCTCCCTTCGGAGATATTCGCGTGAATCTATGCATGTATACTGTATTTTAGAAGTGGGTATATAGTAGTCTGGACACATTTCGTTATTAAGACTGCGCCGAGCGTAAGACGCGGTTGGACTGAATGACAGAGCTCGATATTCAAATCGGCGCGCGGCCGCCATACTCAAATTGTATGGAAGATTTGAAGTGCTTTTTTGATAAATATGTAACTTTATTGTCAACAAATAACCTATTTGGGACGGACAAATTGTAATATAACTATTTATGTTTCGTTTAAGCTGTAAAATGGGATAGATTTCTACTGTTATAATCTATAAATCACGTAACACAAGCTTACGCTTTTGCATTTTTCGTGAAAATTTACGTAATTTTGTAAGCGAAGATATTAATTATTTAAAGTTTTTTTCACGGATTAATTGTAAACACATTCATTGTTATGGTAAATGTATATTTTATATTTTTATTAAACAAAAAGTGTTGATTTTATCAACTTAACTGTGACCGCCTGTTTTAGAACATTTCGCTCGGCGCAGTCTTAAGTAACTAGATTTTGCTCGCGAGTTTGCTTGCCTAAATGTAGGATAGGTTAGGTTATTAACAGTCCCCCCGGCTGATATCGGTGGCGGGAGCGCTTAGCTCTCTGCTGCCGAATATCGGGATGCCGAGTGTCGACTGCCGCCGCCTCTATTTGGGGGTGGTGCGGTCGATGGCCCTCTACGGGGCGTCCATTTGGGCCGACGCTCTCGGTCGCTAAAACGTCGCCCTCTTGAGGAGACCTTCGAGGGCGATAGCGATAAGGGTGTCACGGGCGTACCACACCGTCTCCTTTGAGGTGGCGTGCGTTTTGAGATTTGGAGTCGGAGGTCCAAGCGTCGGTGTATTACTGACGCACGGACCTCCGGCTCCATGGCGAGGAACCCTCGCACGGGGCGGTGGAGACACGAAGGTCCCAGGCTCGACTGCTCCTTGAGGCGAAGTGGAAAGAGAGACTGGCCCAGCCCCGCTACGGGGTGAGGACCGTCGAGGCTGTCTGTCCGGTGCTAAGGCAGTGGACGGACAGACGGCGCGGACCGCTCACCTACCGGCTTGCTCAGGTGCGGACACGGCTGTTTCGGAGAGTACCTCTGCAAGATAGCCGGCAGGGAGCCGACAACTAGGTGTCACCATTGTGAGGGGTGTGACCGGGACACGACGCAGCACACGCTGGAGGATTGCCCGGCGTAGGCCGTGGAGCGCTGTGCCCTGGTCGCCGTGACTGGCCCCGACCTCTCGTTGCCGACCGTCGTATCCAACATGGTTGGTGACGACAGGTGCTGAGACGCAATGAGGTTCTTCTGGGCGGAGGAGGCGGCGGAACGGGGGCGTGAGGAAGATTCTTACGCTCTGGATGTCCGCCGCCAGAGGAGGGGGTGCAGGAGACGCGCTTGTGTCACTCTCCTGCCCCCACCTAGGGGTTCCGGGTGGCAGGGCCTCAGAGGATCCTGCCACCCGTAAATTAAGAGCCCCGAAAGGGCGCGCGCGGTGTTTCTACGCGCCTTCTAACTTCGAAAGGCGAGAGCGGCAAGGCTCTCCCCTGGGGACGAGAGGTGGTCGGATCCGTTTAACCCCGCCCGCACTTACACGGAGGGGCCTGCTATGGATGAATCTTTTAAGAGCTCCCAACTGGTCCCCGCCATTGGGTGAGAGAGGGAACACCCTAGGTTTTTTAGTGGGTATACCAGCACTTCATGCTGGGAATCCCATACACCCCGACGGTGCCAAAAAAAAAAGTCGGGAGTGAGAGATCGTGGAACGCCGTCACTTCCTTCTGTGAGGAAGTAATTTCTATCAAGGAGCAGGAGAAGGAGCGCTTAAACCCTCTCCCCAACCGCAGAACCGGGCGCCAGAGGGCGAGAGGTTACCTCCAGCCACCCTGGGGGTGGCGTGCTTCGTGGGCCAGCCCGCCACCCGATCAGCACCAGGTCCGTGAGGCGGGGTGCGTGTTCCCACGCGCGCCTCTGTAGCGTGTTCGTCTCCCCTCAAAGGGGGAGCGACAGTAGGGCTTTTTAAAAGTAGTACCTAAAGGGTAGGTTTTTTATGTAGTGGCCTGCCGTTTCATATGGCGGCGGCGCGCGGCGGGCCGAAACCTCGGCGGGATCGCGACCGCATGTGAAAGTGATTCGCGCGGCCCTGTCGATTACGATTTTGTTGAGGAACACCGTGGTAGGTTTAGTCAGTATTACCGGGAGGTCCGCTATCATCATTACCCCGGTGAGTCTGACATAACCCCTCCGCCCACCCCCGCGGAGGGGTATGCGTCAATGCATTCCCAAACGTAATTTTTTTTTTTTCTGGATGATGTATTTAATTGTATTGTTTTTGTTTGACGATCAGTCAAATAGTTAAGGCGTGACAGCTTAACAAACAATCAAACTCACATTCGCATTTATAATATATATTAGTAAGAAATGTTAGTAAACTAACTAAAGCGCATACACAACAGTTTAACAGACAAAACCGCGGTCTAATATCAAGCAAGTTAATGCAGCTGGATTACCACGTCTCCGTAATGTATTGACTTAAATTAAGTAAAGCGCCATCTATCGAACATTAAGTTACTATTATTAACTCGCTTAGTGCTGTATTTACATTTAAAATATAATGTACTACATCTTGCCCGCGGCTTCGCTCGTATAAATGTAGGTTAGTAACAGTAGTTTTTTGGATGATGTAGTGGATTCCACTTTGAGTGGTGAACTGGTCACCTCACCACTGTTACTGCGGCGAGTGTTGTGGGTTCGAATCCCACAGTCCCACACGGACAAAAAATTGTGTGAATAAACTACTATATAATAATAATGTCCTCCAGATTTTCGGTCACGGCGGCCAATCTTAACGGAGACTGGACATCTGCGCAGGAGATATTATAGTGCACTAGTATGTGCGCAAACACAAGTGCACTCTCTGTTCCCTTACCCTCATGATCCGATGGGACGGATAATCCGACACGACCGGAGAGAGATCAGGCGCAAGACCAACGGCTTTACGTGCTTTCCGAGGCACGGGGGTGTCTAACACCGCCAACTTCCTAACTCCGGGCTTGTATTGACATTTCTTAACAGAAAAACTCAATAACTTTATGTTGGCCCGACCCGGGATTCGAACCCGAGACCTCATGCACAGCAGTCGCATTCACTACCGCTGCGCCGCAGAGGCAGTTACTATATACGGATTTTATCGCATTGTTTATTTATCACTGTATTACATAATTTTGAAACTGTTGCACTACTACCACTATTGAAGTTTACTAATTTATAAGCTAATAAAATTATTAAAACTATTTATATTTAGTGTTACACTTTACCCGACGTTTCGGTTGCTTTTCAGCAGCCATGGTCACGGGATGACAGGGTTGCGTTAACAGAAGACAATATTATAAAAAATTTAGTGATTAACAAATGGTTTTGCCGAGTCTGGATGTTCTTTATTTGAATGTTTGTAAAATCCCCCGCGATACTGGCATTATACCTAGTTCAGGAGTTGTTTTATTATAAAGAAAAATAAAGAAATAAATAGTTGTTACTCTTTAACGCAAAAACTACTCGACCGATTACGATGACACTTGGTATGTAGATAGCTGGAGACCTGGATTCACACATAAGCTACTTTTATCCTGATATGCCTACGGGAGCGGGACTTACGTGGGTGAAACCGCGGAGAAAACTAGTTATAAATACGAATGTGAGCTTTTTTATTACGCGCGAATGTGAGACTGTTTATTACGCTTTCACGCCTCAACTACTTGACGGATCATCATGAAATTTAGCATACACGTTGTCAGGGGTATAGGAAATAACATAAGGAAAGCTTTTATCCAGAAAAAGTATTGTTTCTGAGCGAAACTGCGGGCAAAGTTATTGCCTAATATTTTTAAATTAACATTTATCTGATCTTATCTTATCTTATCTTGTGTGGGGGCCAGTCAGTACAGACCGGCGACACTTCGACCCAGTGGGATCTTTTGTGTCGACTTCCCCTATACCGACTGCCATAGATGTTCATGGCAGCTGGGACCGACGGCTTAACGTGCTCTCCGAGTCACGGAGCAGGCGATAATTGTCAATCAATACGCACATAATTTCGAAAAGTCATATAACTTTCGAAAGTCAGAGGTGCGCGACGTGGGTTCGAACCCGAGACCCTCTGCATTGCAGTCTGTTGGTGTCCCCACTGAGCTATCGCTGCTCAAAAAAAACATTTAAGTTTCAACGAATTGTTAATACTGATGGCGTAGTGGATTATATGGTCGCCTAGGCATTGACACATTTTTTCATTCAATACTCATAAAGGACAAAAATTGCGAGATCCGCAAATAGTTACTTTTTTTTTTTTTTTTTTTTTTTTTTATTAATCAAAGGTAACTTACATTTTATCTTATGACTAGTGAACTCGCCAAACGTATTCGTTTAACGGCGAGAAGCGCTCTTAAATTAATAACCCACCAAGATAGGATACATAATTATCAAAATTAACTGATATATAAAATGTGCAAAATATACATGTGAGTAAGTTTATAAAATCTATGTTAAATGTGTTACTTTACTGCTCGACACAGTCATCGAGCAAAGAATCTTTAATTCTTTTTTTTATCCTAATGTGGAAGTTTTTGTGTCCATTGTTTAAATATTTATAAAGTCTCCCGCGACACATGTATTACTCCTAGTGCGGGAGATGTCTTTAAAGAAACACATTATCTTAAATAACCACCCAATTTAATTTATATAATTTTTATTATTTTTATATTATTCTGCATATATCTTCGTTCGCCCCCGAAACTAGCTAAAAACCTATCCTAAAAGCCAACATTCCAAATATACACAACTAAGAACACAACATTCAAAACGTTATTATGGATTGAAATATATTCCATGCGTCAATTCGCTGTAAATCAGAGGGTTGGCTACGCCCCACCCCTATAACTTAATCAATAAAGTCAGCTGATGTGTATCACATACACTCAACAACAAGGGAAAATAAATTTTCTTACTAAGTTCTACGCCATTTTGCGTCAAGCTAAAATGCAATAGAAAATTCCATAATCATATTTTTCTATCAGCGAAAAATAAAAATAAGTTCTCCGTTTCAAACAAATCGATTCAAGAAATGCAACAGCCAATAGCGTGACACTGCAGCACCACTAAACGAATTACTATTGGTCGATATTCTTCGATAAAAAAACCAAATCAAAATGCTGCACGCTGATTGGCTAGAATACTAGAAGGTATGTTTTCAATATAAATGCGTGACCCAATTTGAATTCGGAATCGCATTGCGGTGACCTTAAAACCTATGTGCAGTATTTAAAAAGTAGAAGTATTCTACAATAGCAATTTCAATTTAAATTAAACTTTAGCTTGTTGTTACTGAGTTCATTTTACATTTCCTATTAAATTGTTTGTCGTTCAACTGAATACAATGGAAAATGGACTTTCTCTTTAACGATGTAAGATTCAATATTGCTTGTACTTTCTTTCGCGTTATGGCGCAATGCTGTAGTGACGTCACACTGCGTAGCGGGAAAATAGGTCAGTAGGTTTACAGTATAGCTCGCCGTCCAGTTAACTTAGAGCTCCGGTGCAACAAAACATTTGATTGTAACGCTTAAGACCTGGAGATCATATTATAATGGTTTTTTAACGTAAAGGTTTTTGTGTTCGCTGATTGATATTATATTGATTATTTAGGTTAAGAATAGAAAAATTAACATAATGTCGGCCATTTTCTTGATATTTTACCCTGCATGTTCATTATTATAATAAATATAAAGATTGTTAGCTAGTCAATGATAATATATACAGAAAATAGGGTTGTTCCGTATTCATCTTATGACGTCTCATCCTATTTCTTTACTCATCCTAAACTACCATGCCTAACTGGTCCGATTACATTATTTTAATAAAGTTTCTTTATTCAACCGAAATGCGTTCCTTACTCTACCCGTGACAAATATTACAGGAAAAAGTATGGATAGCAAAACAACAGGTTAGTAACAGTATGTAAAAAAAAATTGTCTATGATAGAGTAAAGTTTTTGTTTTTTAGTTTTTCTAGTTCATTTCGTCAATAAATTTGTATATTTCCTAAACAGTAGGTTTAATATCAGCCCTTTATTAAACTGTCCGTAGCTGAGCACGGGCCTCTTCTCAGTATGAGAAGGGTTAGGCCATAGTCCACCATCCTAGCCCAGTGCGAATTGGCAGACTTCACATATCTTCGAGAACATTATGTAGAACTCTCAGACATGCTTTCCTCACGATGCTTTCATTCACCGTTAAAGCTAGCGATAATTAACTATTTAATACGCACATAAATTCGAAAAGTCAGAGATGCGCGACTTGGAATCGAACTCGGGACCTCAGCGTGGCAGTCCAACGGTTTCCCATTAGGCTATCGCTGCTTGTACAGTAGGTACCTACTTCTTCCTAAATTAAAGGCACCCTCTGTCCTTTTCTGTACCCCTGACAACGTGTATGCGAAATTTCATGATGATCGGTCGAGTAGTTGAGGAGTAACAAACTCACGTACGTCAGTAGATCCCTATATATTACATGGAATCTAAAATCATGGCTGCCGAAATGAAGGTGCAAGACACCCCTGCTTACCCCTTCGGAGATGTAGTCGTGAGACTGCATATATATGTACAATAGTATATAATAGTATATATTAAGTATATATTCATTGTATTACACAAGCGTGTTATTTACGACTTTACTATTAATAGGGACTCGCCATTTTCTCCCTTAGGGAGTCGTTTTCTTGTAATATTTAGGAAGATGCCCCGATGTGTGTGTGTATATGTAATTTTGCTAAGTAACTACTATGCTGAAAGTAGTAGTAAGTGTTATAATATCAAGGGCTTGTACACACAGCCACGCATCAACCTAGACTGTTTGGACTTTGAACTATTAAAAGTTGAACGCTGCGAATCGTGCGAGAGAGTGCGTTATATTTTTGTTACGCTCTATCCTTACCATTACATCGACACCGCTATGCACTGTCCCTTTCCGACAATTCTCTATTTTGTATAGCGTAGTTATGCGTATATAGGGTGTTTAACTTGATGTGTAGCCGTGTGTACACGTCGTCAGGGGAACAGAAAAAAATTAGGATGCCATTTATTCAGATATAAGTACTCTAACTAAATTAACCTATATTTAAGAGAGCAAAATATTCGCAAAATCCAGTTTTATTATATAAGCATACTACCTGACCCACGCATCTTCGTCTGCTTCACATGAGAGAATTTTCCCCGTTTTGCAATATATTTCATTGATATTCCGCTCCTATTGGTTGTAGCGTGATGTTATGTTGCCTATACCCTTCCTCGATAAATAGGCTATCCAACGCTAAAAGATTTTTTCAATTAGACCTAGTAGTTCCTGAGATTAGCGCGTTAACAAACAAACAAACTCTCCTGCTTTATATTAATACAGATGTTTCCGCGGTTTCACCCACGTTTATCGTTACTGCGTCGCCCCCGTAGGTCTTAGCGTGATGTTATAAAACCTTCCTTGATAAATAGGCTATCCAACGCTAAAAGAGTTTTTCAATACGACCCAGTATTTCTTGTGATTAACGCGTTTAAACAAACAAACCAACTCTTCAGCTTTATATTTATAATATTAGTATGAAAATAAAGTAGATTTACGATAATCAGAGGTCTAATTTGACCTTAAAACATGACCATACATTATAGCGACACGCATAACTAAACTATTATACAATTTACATACGAGGAAGTGAATATTCTGAGTTCCGGACTATCTGCTGGGGCGACGTATGTAGTTGTTGGTCCCTCTTACAATTAACAGTCCCTTGTCAAACGGGTCCTCTAGAACGAATGCGAGGGTCCATAATAGCTTGTGTTATTTAAAGAAATTAAAGTTTTAGTTACTGAAGAATTCGTGTATTCATATAGTTAGGAAGTAGAGGTTTTGAAGTCATTTATTCGTATATTTTATTACTAAATATGCCCGCGGTTCCTTCCGCGTTTATGATTACTGCAACGCTCCCGTGGGTCGTAGCGTGATGTTATATAGCCTTCTTCGATAAAATGGCTGTCCAATACTGAAAGATTTTTTCAATTCGAACCAGTAGTTCCCGAGATTAGCGCGTTATTTGGTAAATAAACAAGTGCCTCATGAAATCGTTCAGTTGCTGTGTTGCTTACTCGTCCTAAATTTCTTTTGTCTTTTACATTTATTATATTTGGCCCGAGGAATAACTCGCATACATAAATGTAGGTTATTTAGCTCAGTGGGAAGACCAACAGACTGCAATGCAGAGGGTCTCGGATTCGAACACACAACGCGCACCTCTGACTTTCGAAAGTTATATTATTATGACTTTTCGAAATTATGTGCGTATTGATTGACAATTATCGCCTGCTCCGTGCCTCGGAGAGCACGTTAAGCCGTCGGTCCCGGCTTCCATGAACATCTATGGCAGTCGTTATTGGGAAGTCAGTGCCCTATAATATCCTAACACTGGTCTAGCCTTAGGGTATCGTTAGCCATCGGGTTGCGGAGGTCAGGTGGCAGCCGCTCCGTGTAAAAGCTGATATCCAGTCAAATCCATTTAGATTAGTAAAGCCGATCCCAAGTGACTTGGGAATAATAAAGGCTAGGGAGAATAAGATGTAATTTTTTTATCCCTCGGGCTCAGGGGTTATTTTTGGACGCATGGTATCCTATGTCCTTCTCTGCACTCCTGACAAAGTATATGCAAAATGTCTTGTTGGGTATTTAAGGCGTGAAAACATGACAGGCAAACTCATTTATAATATTAGTTGAAATATCACTTCTTTCTCTGGATAAAGTTACTTTTTAATGGCGATAGAATTAATAAAATCAGTTCAGTAGTTTCTAAGTTTATTCATGACAAACTAACATACAAAACTTTTCTCTTTATAATATTAACGAAAAAAAGAAAGAGAAAATTAAGAGAAATTAAGTAAAGAAAAAAAGATTAAAAAAATTAAAAATTTAAATTTGAAATTTTAATTTTTAATTTCTTTTTCTCTTTTATTATTTATTTTCTTTTTATTTTAATTTTCTTTTCTTTTCTCATTTTAGTGTTGATATTAAAAGTGATTTTAATATGAAGTTGCGGCTTTGTACGAAGAAAATTGGTAACGTTGTGATTTTCATACTAACTGTTGCATTAATATTTATTGAATGGGCAATTTTTTAGTTATTTTCTCATGTATAGATAGTTGTTTCTATCTAGGCTACTATGGTTAGTCTTAAATTAACAAAAACATTAATCACCATATCATTATTACGAATGAAACAACGAATACGGCCACTAAGCGATATAACTTTAAATGCAAATTGTATCAAAGTTTATTGATATTTATTAATAATTATGCATGTTATTAATAATATATATAATCTACTCCCGAAATATAAATACTTTTTTCACGTAACTTGTATAATATAATAATAATAATAATATTCTATAATATTCTACACATACACACAACACCATCTAGCCCAAACTAAGCAGAGCTTGTACTATGAGTACTAAACAATGATGGATAAACATACATATATACTTTTTTGTATATACGTACATATTATACATAGAAACACCCAGACCAAGAGAAACATCCATGTTCATGCACAAATGTTTGATTTGTGCGGGAATCAAACCCGCGACCTCAGGCGTGGCTATAGAAATAACAAAATTAGATGTAGGACAAAAACGGCAGTTAGTCATTAAGACTTCCTTTTCCAAAAGAGTTTTTATGTTATTTTAGTATCACTTAGTCCTGAGTATCTTTCATCGCTCTAACTACTGCATCAGAAATAGAAAAGCCAGATATACAACATCATAATATAAGCGAGGGAGAAATAAAAAATCTCATATAAATCACAAAGAAAATCTTAAACTTAGAATAGTTTAGTCCGAATAGTGGCTCCGGAGATTAGAGCGTTCAAAAACAAAAAACAAACAAACTCTTTCGCTTTATTATATGATAAGAAGGTACACACAGCGACCCATCAACCTAGACTGTTTGGACTTTGAACTATTAGAAGCTGAACGCTGCGAATCGTGCGAAAGCGTACGTTATATTTTTGTTACGCTCTATCCTTACCATTACATTAACACCACTATGCACTATCCCTTCCCGACTATTCTCTATTTTGTATGTAGCGTAGTTATGCGTATATAGGTTGTCTAACTTGATGTGTAGTCGTGTGGACAATTCGTATTTAATCATTCTTTTTGCATTCGATAGCCCAGCCCAAACCGTTGAACCGATTCGTATGAAACTTTGGCACACAGATAGAAAGAAAGAAAAAATCACATCCTTGTTCCTTCTCACAATCTGTGGCCGCAGGGATCACTCGCGCATTCATCCTGCAGCCCCGGCAGATTTGGGCCGCCACTTGCGAAAGACCACATCCTGGGTTAACTGAGGATTTTTATCCCGGCGTCTTCCCAAGGGATTCTCTTAGTTAGTAATTAATATTCAAACACACGTGTCACGTATGAAACTTCATTTATATTAAATTAACTCATACCTATTTCATCTTCGCCATGTCTTATGAGAAGAACCTCTAGGGATGCATATATACGACTAGCTTAAGCCCTCGGCTTCGCTCGTGTATCTACTAAGCACTACCAAGCCAGCAGTAGTAAATGCGACCGATATGCATGAGATTAAACAAACTTTATACGGATTTTATTTAACTTAACTTTAAACTACAAAATTATGTTATAATAGAGTTTTATAAAAATATAAACAACGCGATAAAATCCGTATAAACTTTGTTTAATTTCAATGTATAACATTCGCGTGAGCATAAGACAATATTACGATATGCATTAGGTCTCGAGTTCGAATCCCGGATCGAGCTTACCAAAATTGTTTGCTTTATAGATGTTCTCAGTAGCAGCTCGGAGTTAGGAAGTATTGTTATTTCTAGACAAATTAACTTATTAATAATAATATCAGCCCTGTATTAAACTGTCCCACTGCTGGGCAAGGACCTCTTCAGTGTGAAAAGTGTTAGATTAGTCCGCCAAACTGGCCCAGTGCGTGTTGGCAGACTTCACATATCTTCGAGAACATTTTGCAGAACTCTCAGACATGCTTTCCTCACGATGTTTTTCTTCACCGTTAAAGAGAATGATAATTTACTATTTAACGTAATGCATATCTATAAACAAACTTAAAAAAAATCGCTAGCCAAGAACATTTCTAAAGCTGGTTCAAATAAAAAGTAACAGTTTCCGTCTATGCTCTACTGTCGAGTCGATCTATTTTTGAAATAAGTTAACCTTTCCCGCTACGATTGGCAGCATTGTGCCGTTAGCTTAGTTAGATTTTTAATATTAAATGTGTATTTTTAAATACACATTTCTGTTGTAAATTCGATTGATGTGTATGAGGTCTCAATTTCGATTCCCGTGTCAGAGCGAGTTTTATTAGGATTAACTGTTTTATTTTAATTATTTTACTTTTATAAATGTTAAAGCTCTAATTTTTAATTGTATAAGTACCCATCGTCGGTTCTTCTGACGAGCGGAGCCACCTATCACCAGTATATTGTTTGCTTAACAGATGACTCTAATTACCTAAATTGTAAAATGTACTTTTTGTTACTGGAAATAAACATTTTTTATTTTATTTATCTCTGAATAATCTCTTAGAAGTATCACGGACTATGCTACCTTTTAAAAAGATACAAATCATAGATGTGCTCGTCCCTAGATCCCATAAAAAAGTGTCCACGCTAAGAAGAGTGAGCTCACACATTACATACACATGATAGAGATCGATAATGTACAATTTTCAATATAAGTGCGATAATACTATATTTATAATTCAGATGTCATGTTGACATTGTGTGTCGGATGACAACTTAACGTACAGAAAGGTATTTAAACGTAGTAGCGCATCTATGATTTAAATTTAAGCCTCTGCTTAGATGGCAATATGTCCACCCTTGTGCTAATATGTCTCTGCTTACCCTATGGAGTTAAGAAGCGTATACATCCTAATCCTACTAATCTATATATTATATAAATGGATCCTTGTTTCCCTTGGGCACGCCATAGCTTGAGAACGACTTTAACGATTTCATTCATCTTCATTTTTTAAGTTTCCTAATACTTTGTAGAAGGTTCTTACGGAAAGGAATGTTGCTGCATAGAAAATTTGTTAATTTCAGAAAACTCAACGACTATTTTAACCTCACGAGTTTGACAGTTCGTCTAAGACAAGACAACGTCTGTCGTGTCAGCTTGTTTTATACAAATGAGAATGAATGTTTGTTACTCTTTCACGCAAAAACTACTGAACGAATTTTGATGAAACTTTACAGTACTATTGTTTACATGTATTATCTATACTAATATTTTAAAGCTGAAGAGTTTGTTTGTTTGGTTGAACGCGCTAATATCAGGAACTACTGGTTCCAATTGAAAAATTATTTTAGTGTTGGATAGCCTATTTATCGAGGAAGGCTTTATAACATCACGCTACGAACCACGGGGCGGGCGCCGCAGTAACCATAAACACGAGTGAAACCGCGGGCACATCTAGTTGTTTATACATCAGAATAACATAAAGGCTACTAAAAATCTATCTTAACTTAAATCTACATTAACGCGAGCGATGCCACGGGCAAAACCTAGTAGGTTATAAAACTGTTCCGTAATGTATGAAAACAATGTTATCTATAGGAAACTCGATATTATCTGATGTATGTCTGTTACAAACATCGATATCTACTTATATGTATTAAAAAGCTGAACAATTTTTATATTTAACTACACTACTAAAATAATGAATTATTCAATACGAACCAGTAGTTTCTGAGATTAGCGCGTTCAACCAAACAAACAAATAAACAAAAAAACTCTTCAGCTTTATAATATTAGTACCTATAGATTGAAAAGAGTGAGCTCATACCTTAGATAATAATGCTGCGGTGGACAGCTAGTATATTATACTTCCTAACAGACAGAATAAACTATATTTTAGGTAGTTATCCATATAAAACTTAACTAAGGCAATTTAGCTTGACTTTACCAATCTTTGCAGACATTAGACCATCACGGGCCAATTTCACCCACCTCAATCTTTCTATTACCAACTCTTTGCCGTAAAATTGATCACTTATGTATCTACATATACCGATTAAGGAAATTAGGCGTGAAATGTGTGTCAACAATGATTGTTTACATCGCGAACGAGACGTCGCGGGTTCGAATCCTACAAATTTTATTGTTTCTTTTTCTTTATAGATATCTCCCGCACTGGGAATAATTTCTTTGTCGCGGGGGACATTACAAATATTCATATAACTGACACAAAGTATACCCAGACTCTAAAGGACAATACTGGATGTGTCATAAGGAAAAACACGTATCTAGATATCATTAGGTATATACTCGCGCCCATTATAATAACGCCATCAGGATGCTTTTGAGGCTCCGGCGATTCTGTAGTGCGTCAGTCATACAGACAGCTTTGAAGCTGTAATACGGAAGAGAACAGCATCTCTGATGCAAAGGATACGCCAGAGTAATAACAGCATCCTAAAGGTGATCAGAAATAGGCCAGACTGTCCCTTCCGTGGCACTGGACCCGTAGCTATAGCGGCGGGGCCGGTGCAGCAGGAAAATACATGAAATAATTTCAACAATTTAATATACCAACATAGTTTTTAAGAAATTGTTACTAACAAAATATGGATGGATGAAATTTAAAGAAAATGTTTATTATCTTCTCAGGCCGTCAAAGTAGAGATCTCAACATCGCCTTGGTTGCTATGAGGACGATGTGGAGTTCACTGCTCTTAGACCACACGACTGCTTACCGTCAGGCGGAGTGTGATCATTTTGTCGAGCACAATAAAAAAAAGAAACTATATTTTTTCGATATCATGATTGAAAAAAGACGTGTTTCCCAGTATATTTATAAATTGTTTTTCCGTAGATACGTCGTTTTCCTTATGACGCCAGTATATATGGATCACACAAATGTTTGTCCCGTGTCATCAAACCTGGAGATCGATCGGTATAAAAAGTCGCTTCCCCATTGCTATTGCGTCGAGTGCTATAGGTTCATTCCTCACAAGAGACAAGTTATGATGTCAGATCCACAAGAGTTGTTCCTAGTCTGGATGTTCTTTATGTCCGTTGTTTTAATCTTTGTGAAGTCCCCCGCGGCACAGGAATTATATCTAGTGCTGGTTTAAAAGTATTAAAAGAAAGATTCTTGTTTGGCAGTCACCGTTTACCATCAGGTAGTCTTCCAACATAAGATACAAAAACCCTATTATTTTTCTGTTTTTGTGTACGCTTATAATGATTGTTCTAGTAGCGCCATCTAGCGAAAGTATATAACAAATGTCATTAATATTAGTACCAATTTCGGCCACCTGTCATTTGTTTCCTGTCCTTTGACAGCGGCTTGCATACGAGCCGCTATATTGTGTAATTCTATTTACCAGCAGCTCGGATACGAGCCATCAAGTACACGCCACTTTAAACCTTATTGTACTAATCTTAAAGCTTAAAACAGATTGGTTATCGGCTACGAATGGTAGTTTTCGGATATCTATACTAATATTATAAAAATGAAGAGTTTGTTTGTTTGTTTGGTTGAACGCGCTAATCTCAGAAACTACTGGTTCGAACTGAAAAATTATTTTAGTGTTGGATAGCCTTTTTATCGAGGAAGGCTAGAGGCTATATAACATCACGCTACGACCCACTGTTGCGGGGCAGTAACGATAAGCGCGGGTAAAACCGCGGGCACATCTAGTTATAACATAAACATACGATAAGTTAAAGAGATATGTCATTCCCGAATACCTGTTTACGTTATAATATCTTATCTTGTATTATCTTTATTCTACATAATATATCGCTGTTTGGATGATCTTTCTTAGCTTACAATCTCGCGAGTTTTATAGAAAATGTAGTTCAACCTTGAGTGGCCCACCGGCGACTAGACACAATAAGTTTTTAACTGTGTTTGCAGAGGGTCTCGGGTTCGGACCCACGTCGCGCACCTCCTCTGACTTTCGAAATTATGTGCGTATTGATTGACAATTATCGCCTGCTCCGTGCCTCGGAGAGCACGATAAGCCGTCGGTCCCGGCTGCCATGAACATCTATGGCAATCGTTATTGGGACCGACAGTGCCCTATAGTATACTGACACTGGTCTAGCCTTAGGGTATCGTTAGCCTTCGGGTTGCGGAGGTCAGGTGGCAGCCGCTTCGTGTAAAAACTGATATCCAGTCAAATTCGATTATACTAGAAAAGCCGACCCCAAGTGACTTGGAAATAATAAAGGCTAGGGAGAAAAAGATTCCAAGAATTGACAGATTAACGCACTTTTATATTTTAAATAGATACAGTAGAGTAGTGAGAAGGCACTGCCACGCAAAGGTCTTAAGTGGGATTTTATGAAACGAAACTCTTAAGTTTTTGAAGTAGTTAGTGTCCGTATTACATAGGTTTGCAACAGACGACACAAGCACGACACCACCAAATTTAAAACCATGACTGTTTTATAGATTCCAGATTTCAGAACTAATCTTGTTTCTATAGAAAGTCATGGTCTTCTGGTGTCGTGCTTGTGCTGTTCAAGGCTGCATACGAGCGGTGGCTACAGTTAGTTGACTTGACTGTTGTGTTATAACTTATTAAGTTTGCATGCGATCGTGGAGTTTCGAATTTGATGGTCGAGCAAAGGATAATTGAAATTTTCTTTTAGATATTTATGTTCTGTAGCAGCACGAAGATGGAAAATATGACTATCAATATCCTCGCCTACTGTTACGAGGAACCGAAAAACAGCTAGAGAAATGTAGGTTTATTACACCTACTTTTAAATTGTAAAGATTCAATTTGACTACACGTCTCGCGTAGAGGTTTAGGTCCGTCACCCACACGAGCTGGAGTCGAGGTGGTGTCGAGGCGCTGGCGCACGAGTGGCGCGCCTCTTCTATGTTTCCTTCAGGAATAAATGGCAGTGCGCTCACACACTAGAGTCGTGTAACAGGCGAGGTGGAGTCAAGGCGGAAGCGGAGCGGCGGCGCGGCGGGGGTGGTGTGCTTGACCGCGCCGCGACTCCACCGCCATTTTGTCATTTTGTTTCTCTTAAGTTTAAGTAAAATCTTCTCCTATCTCTCTCCGCCCTCGCCTCGACTCTACATAAACGCCACGCCTCGACTGTGCCGCAACGCCATCGCGACCATGCCTCGACCGTGCCTCGACTTACCAATGGGCGACGCACCTTAAGTGGTCGCTTTACTACTCCCACTGCGCCGAGTGGGTTTGTGCAATCCACAAATAGTTGTTCCAAATCTGGATGTTCTTTGTGTCCGTTGTTTGAATGTTTATAAAGTCCAAGACACAAACTTAATTCCTAGTGCGGGAGTTGTCTTTTAAAAAGCTTTTTTCATACTACTAAAGTCGCAAACTAGCATACCTGATGGTAAGTGGTCACCGTAGCCTATGGACGCCTGCAACAGAGGCATCACTTGCGCGTTGTCGACCCTTTGGGAATGGAAATAGAAGGGATAAGGAGCGGGAAGGGGGAAAGAGGGTGAGAAACCTCCGGCACTCTCACTCACCGAACGAAACACAACAGTAGGAATACTGCTATTTCACGTCGATATTCTGTGAGAGAGTAATCCGTCCCCGGTCGAGCCGGTCCATTCATGCTGAAATCAGCGAGGCTCTACTACTTGCTTTTTACTCGACTACGGCAAAGCAAAAGGAAGAATTATAATTTTTAATAGCTGTAAACATATTGTAAGTATCACCTTATCAAATCTGACGTAGTCATGTCACAGACAGTTTTAGTAACAGCCAGTGGACTTACTCATAGCATTATCTGTATTTTATCTTATCTGTGCCGAATTGACAGTTCGATGACAGATGTTGATTATAATCATGCGTTTTGCCGCCATATGTTATTTATATTAAAAGTGTTTTTATGTAAAATGTTAGCAGACATTATTTAGCTTATGTACCTGTTTTTAAACTTAATTATTATCTTTATTATTATATTATTATATATAAAGATCTCGTGTCACGGTGTTTGTTGTCGCACTCTTCCAAAAGGGCTCGACCGATTTTATTATATTTTTATGTATATTTGGTAGGAATCGGAAAGTCCCCGCGACACACGAATTATTCCTACTGCTGGCGTTGTTTTATTTAAAGAGTTTTAGAAGTTGTCTTGCTTGGTAAATTTTATTAAATGCTTGAGTATGTTCAGTAGTAGTTCATAGAGAAATGATTGCAGCACCTTACAGTTATGATTTGTAAACGAAAGATTATTGTAAACTTGGCGATTAAAAAAGTGGCCATGAGTTTCTTGCCTCCATTCTTCTCATAAGCCCTACACCCTTGCTTTGCTGTACGTGGCAGTAAATGTAAATTCACAGAAAAAAATTAGTGTTACTTTGACATTCATAAGTGTTACCTTGTAAGCTAACTTGAAAAAATTTAATTTTGATTTTATTTTTGATTTTGGTATATTTTGCAAAAATAAAGAATATCTCATATTTTCTCTTTATTATTATTTCGCTGTCCCGTGATAGACAATAAAAAATCTACTGTTACGTATCATATGTGATTTATCGGACAGAGAACCTGTTTAGTTAATGATTTAGTGGTTTAAGTATTGTCTATGAGCGATAGTTAACGTTGTATGTTAATCTGTAACCGCTGGTGGCTCGTGGCATCGAGAGTAATAGTACCTATATACATAATTATACCTTTTTTTCTTTTAAAAGAAAATGATATTATTAGGCAAAGCCCTTCTTGCTTTGCCGTTGGTTAAAAAGGCAAGGAACTCCAGACTTATCGTTCGTTAACCCGATACGTATGCAAATTTACAAATGCCATCGTAACAGTTACTGTCTTTTTACATAACCATAGATAAAATAATGTACTCGTAACGTAAGCTGCACGGATGGCGAAGTAGGTTGACTGCCATTACGTCGACTGTGGTTTGATATTCGAATCCCACATTTGGTTTGGTAATTTTTCCGAGCGTGGATGGTCTGTGTCCTTTGTTCATCACGTCTTAGGAAGTTGGCGGTGTTAGACACCTCCGTGCTTCGGCAAGCAAGTAAAGGCTTTGTTCCTGCTTCAGATCTCTCTCCGGTTGTGTCAGTGACGTCCCATCTGATCATGAGAGTGAGAGAACAGAGAGTGCACTTGATTGCGCACACACTTGTGCACTATATGTGTGTCAAAGCCAGTCTTAAAGATTGGCCGCCGTGACCGAAATTCAGTCTTAACATATTAACAGCAATTTATTTTTAAGAAATCTTCAGCTCCATTTAAATTCCTGTGTCGTAAGGAGTTTACGAACATTAAAACAAAGGACACAATGAACACCCATACTTTCAAGAACTATATGTGGATGTATTTTTTTGTAATATTGTCTTTACGTTTACGCGAATGTTTCATTTAAGTCTTGAAATTACACTACTATATTGATTTTATCGCGTTATTTATTTTAAAACACTATAATTACATAATTTTAACTACTACTGTTAAACTTATCCACTGTTTAAACTACGTAAATTATTAACTAAGACTTTTCCCACCTTTCGGATGCTTTTCAGCAGCTGTCTTCTTAGATAGACTAAAATATTAGTTGTTTCAATGTCTTGAAGAGTACTTATTTTAAAATAAAAATATTTTGTCTTGTCACACGACCGATCATCGAACACACGACTCGCCGCAGTGTCATTAGCGAGGCATCCACTTAAACCATTAAGTCATTCATGAATTCAAGTAAAGATATTATTATGTATCCCACGAACTCTGCTTATCCCAAAACTCGTAATAATCTGGGTTATCACTACACTTGATATAAAACAGAGTACAAACATCCTTATCTATGCTTGTAGCCACGCGTCATCAACGCACGATATTTTTGACTCTAGATTTAGTCTATGGCATTGTAGATAAGAGATTGACTACAGGCTTCTTCTTAATAATTAGTTATTTTTACCCGCGCTGCTTTGCTTAAAAATAGGACGTTTTCTAGATGAAAGGTTTCTTTTCTGTACCCCTGACAACGTGTATGCGAAATTTCATGATGATCGGTCGAGTAATTAAACCGAGAAAACGTAACGAACAAACTCAAATACGCATTAATAATATTACTAGCTGTTGCCCGCGGCTTTGTTTGAAAACAGTACTTTTCCTGGATGAAAGGTACTATATATCCATTTCTGTACCCCTGACAACGTGTATGCGAAATTTCATGATGATCGGTCGAGTAGTTAAGTCGTGAAAACGTAACGAACGATCTCACATTCGTATTATTTAGGATAATTTACGACAGCAATAAACATTGGTAAAACCATTATCAGTTTTAAAATGCTATCAGCAAATCATGTTCAACTATACATAAAGCTGATATAAGCGCATTGATTTGTATATACATACTTATATTATAAGATTTGTTTTTGTATATTATAATGAATAACTCAAAAACTACTGCACCGATTTTGATAATTCTTTCACCATTAGAAAGCTACTTTATCCAGAAGTAACATAGGATATATAACATTACGCTAGGAGCCTAGGCAGACGAGCAGTAATCATAAACGTTAGTGGAACCGCGGTGGACAGCTAGTAAGACTATATTCAAGTAAGTAACGATAGCTAGTGCTGGGAACCCTCATGAGAACTATCATGCTGAGGTTACAAATCTTCTATCCTAAGGCTCAAATCTCAGATTGTCAATTTTTTTTAAAGTTATTTTGTGTTTTATATAGTTAAATTCATTAATTTCATTCGCTTTTTGGTAAAATAAAACATGTTCTTGAAGATATTTTAACTCTACCAACCCGCACTGCGCCAGCTCAGAAATGCTTTCGTCACGATTTTTCCTTCACCGGTAATCCGAGCCATAATTATCTATTTAATACGAACATAATTTCGAAATGTTAGATGTGCGTGCCTCAGGATCGATTTCGAGACCTCTCATCGAATTAGAGTGGCAATCCAGCGGTCTCCAACTAAGCTTGCTGCCAAACTTTACAGATACAGCCGTAAATTATAATCAAAGCGGCATTTTCAGAAAAATTAAGCATAGAGTATTTCCCAAAACGTTTAATAATTGCATTTAAAAATGCATCATAATCTACAATTAGGCATTATAGAACACACTGCAGCGCGAAACGAAAAAAAAACAACAAGTCAATAACTATGTTTTCAGTTTTCACCGAACTAATAAAACTGTGTGCGTCTCACTCTAACACGTGGCGATAGAACGAGATGTACAATTCCACGTGAGATGACGAATCAAATATGGCGACGCGCGGATAACCTTGAAATTTAACTATGGCGCTGATAACGCAGGGAAATTGTTGAACTGTGTGTTGTGAATGTTTTCTATTATTTTTCCATAGTTTTTAGATATGGCGCCGCGTTACACTGCCACGAAAAAGTCTCGAGTTCGATCCCAATGCCCCAACTTCGTCTTTTCGAAGTCATGGACATATATATTATTTAATAGTTAATATCCTACAACACTTATGACATTTCGAAGTGATATGCGTATTAATTAGTTAATTATCGTTCGCTTTAACGTTGAAGGAAAACATCGTGAGGAAAGCATGTCTGAGAGTTGTGCCTAATGCCTAACTCTTCCCACACTGAGAAGAGGCCCGCGCCAAGGACTGATATATCTTTATATATATATAAATTTTCTGTGCGTGTGTTTGTAATTAAACACCTCCTAAACGGCTGGACCGATTTTGATGCAATTTTTGTGTATGTTCAAGTGGATTCGAGAATGATTTAGATTTTTTTTTGTGTGTACATGTCGACGTCTGTCGAGACAGCTAGTATTATATAAAAATTAATAGCACTTTATTAATCTGGGCATTGAATCCGAGACCTCATGCACAGCTATCGCATTGACTAGCATGCGCCACCGATGTAGTATCTCTCTTCGTTTATAAGTATATATTTTAAATGATATACTAGTTACTGCCCGTGGCTTCGCCCGCATCTTACGGATACTCGAATCAAAAGCATCCTATCTATACTAATATTATAAAGCTGAAGAGTTTGTTTGTGTGTTTGGTTGAACGCGCTTATTTTAGGAACTACTGGTTCGAATTGAAAAATTATTTTAGTGTTGGATAGCCCATTTATCGAGAATGGCTATAAGCTATACCTATAACATCACGCTACGACCCACGGAGCAGTAACCATAAACGCGAGTGAAACCGCGGGCACATCTAGTGTGTTAATAAAGGAGATAGTCTATCCGTGTGTCAAGTTACATCCAAGTCGGTCTAACGGTTTACGAGTAATTGAGTAACAAACATATTTACAAAGATTCACATTTATAATAGTACCTACCTACTAGATTTTACCCGTGCCTTAGCTCGCATCATTGTAGATTTAGGAAAAGATATATATTTTTAGTAGTCTATATGTTATTCTGATGTATAAACAATAATACTGTAAAGTTTCATCAAAATACGTTCAGTGGTTTCTGCGTGAAAGAGTAACAAACACCCATCCATCCTCACAAACTTTCACATTTATAATATTAATAGCATTACTAGGATAAAAATCTTTGTTTATTTAGGATTATAAACAAAGCGTTATTAACTTTCTTATAATTATTACCTATAAATTAAAATTTAAAAAACCCCCGACACAAAATTCATTTGAAACCCAAAAAGAGGGAGCTGTGAAAAAAAATCGAATTCGCCGTTTTGTGGTGGCGGCCATCTTGGATTTGAAATTTATCATAGTGTATAGTATTCTACTAGTCAAGCCCTTTTATTTGATACCCATATTGAGGGAGTTGTGAAAAAATATGTAATCAGCCATTTTGTGGCGGCGGCCATCTTGGACCGATTTTTATCAAACATAACTAAGAACACGCCCGACTAATTCACCTTTCAAACAAAAAAAACAAAGTTAAAATCGGTTTATCCGTTCGGGAGCTACGATGCCACAGACAGACACAAACACACATATACACACACATATACACACACAGACACGTCAAACTTATAACACCCTGTCGTTTTTGCATCGGGGGTTAATAAAGGGATTTATCCCTACCAGTTGTTGCCAAAATGGCTGAAATTCGATCGTATTATAATAATTTCAGCCATGTATATGTTTACGCGATTCATGGACTAATAAATTTAACTACGTTATGGGAATTTTGTCGCGATGTTTATAGTTCAAAATTATAATAATAATTATTATATTCTATCACATACACACAACACCAGCTAGGCCAAACTAAGCAGAGCTTGTACTATGGGTACTATCATTATGTAATCAAAGTGTTTAAAAATAAACAACGCAACAAAATCTGCATAATGTAGTTTAATTTCAAATATACTGAAAAGTACCTACTAACCTAAATGTTGAAGCAAATTTCGCTAAGTAATTCGTTAATGCCCGCCATTTTCTGATGCGTCATCGCTTCTATTATACGAACAGTTCTACCACGCCTAGCGATGGTGTTATCTATGCCAACAGCATACTGATAGAATATATATACAGCCTATCCGGTCCTGGGTTCAGTTTTTGGGTCGTACAAAGTTATCTTAGAATTTTCAATCCAGAAATCCACAGTTTTTTTTATACAACTATGATGGCAAACTAGCACACGGCCCACCTGCTGCTGGTAAGTGGCCACCGTAGCCTATGGACGCCTGCAACAGAGGCATCACTTGCGTGTTGCCGACCCTTTAGGAAAGGATAAAGAGAAAAAGGAAGCGGAAAGAAAATGGAGCGGGAAGGGGGAAAGAGGGATTGGGCCGCCGGCACTCTCACTCACCGAAAGAAACACAACAGTAGGAATACTGCTATTTCACGTCGATATTCTGTGAAAGAGTAATCCTTCCCCGGTCGAGCCGGCCGATTCATGCTGAAATCAGCGAGGCTCTACTACTCAATCATTAGCAGTATGAAGTTTGAATCTTTCTTTCTTTCTTTAAAAAGACAACTACCGCACTAGGAATAATTCATGTGTCGCGGGGGACTTTACAGACGTTCAAACAACGGACACAAAGAACATCCAGACTCGGAACAACCATTTGTGGATCACACAAAGTTTTGTCCCGTGTGGGATTCGAACCCACAACACTCGGAGAAGTGGCAGTGGCGAGGCGACCTCTTAAACCTCAACGTCATCCATGCAGTAAATTTTCAGGACGTATGAAGTTTTTTTGAGCTTTTCAGTCAAGAAATACTTATATAATTTAAGATTAGCAAGAAGTTTGAATGTTAGTGGAATCGTCTTTTATGTATGACTTTAAAGCTAAATGTGGATTTATTACACCTCTGTCTATCCTTTCAGAATTCCTAACTAATATTATAAATATAAATAAATAAATATATAATAATATTCTATCACATACATACAACACCATCTAGCCCAAACTAAGCAGAGCTTGTACACACACTGACTTTAAACTATTAGAAGTTGAACGCTGCGAATCGTGCGAGAGATCTACCCTTACCATTACATCGACACCACTATGCACTGTCCCTTTCCGACAATTCCCTATTTTGTATGTAGCGTAGTTATGCGTATATAGAGTGACTAACCTGAAGTGTAGCCGTGTGTGCTATGTGTACTAGACAATGGATAAATAAATAAATACATACATATTATACATAGAAACACCCAGACTAACACACATCAATTTTTTTTTTTTTATTTGGTTCACCAACAATTGATTACACTGTTACAAGATGTGATACATTCATAAAACTCATTTACTAGCTTAACAATCTCTTACAGGTAAACACAGCATGCATAATTTTTATATCAATAGTTTACAATTACCAGTTCAAAGACAATACAAACAATACAAGAAAAAAAATGTAGACAAAATTAAAAATAAATAAATACACAAACAAACAAACCAATACAAATACAGAGAGAGCATTAGGTGTTTTGATAGGTAGACATAATTTTTTTGATCCTATTAAGTGAGTCAGAGTGAGATGTTCATACACACAAATGTTTGACTTGTGCGGGAATCTAACCCATCGAAATGCGAATGTGTGTTTGTTTGTTACACTCCCACGCCTTAACTACTCGACCTATCATCATGAAATTTCGCATACACGTTGTCAGGAGAATAGAAAAGGACATAGGGTACCTTTACCCAGTAAAAGTACTGTAACTAACCTAACCTAAATTTATGGGAGCGAAGCCGGGGGCATAATATTATAGTATATATCATAAGTCAATATCTAAGTCACAAATCATTTATTCATTTAGGTCACAAAGTAACACTTATGAACGTCAAAGTTTGAGTAGCTTACTAAAGCTACATTTATGTCAGTTGCTAGATTCAGACAAAAGGTTGAGCCTATGAGAAGATAACTGCAAGAAAGTCATGTCCATTTTTTTAAATCGCCATTGAATTATAATTTCTGTATTTTTCAACTCATTTGTATATATAGCCAACATACCATTTATTACTGACTATTACAATCTGAAATAAAATAATAAATAATAGTAAATACTTAATAATATTAAGAAATTCAGGAACTCTAGGAATGGTAGTAATTTATAATAGACTTTAGCATAATATGAGGGCGCATACACTTACACTTTGTGAGAAATGCAAAGGTAATTTGTGACTGAAATGACAAAATGTACTGTACTAGGCCATAAAGATAAACCTACTACTAAATGTACTAGGCCATAAAGATAAACCTCTACTTATATTCGACCTACTAAATACTCAACCAGCAAAAAATTAAAAACATCTTCATCCATAAATAAACCGCAACATTTTTAATAAAAACAACCAAAGACAACAACTTTACATTACAACATTAATTATAAATCACCAAAGAGTCCAAAAACCTGTTCGGAAAACTTGCCAAGTAATAAATGGTATACATTTTTCAGGGTGGGCATTCATTGAGCGCGCCGCAGTGCGGGCGGGAATTGGGTCAAAGCCTTGAAACTGTTATGTGGAGCAGGGTAGCGGTAACCATATTCCCGGTAATTATTGTGAGATTACCCGGGTATGGGATGCGGTATTCAATGATAATATACCGCATAGCAAAGAGGCGTGGTCTTATTACAAAGACTTAAAGACAAAACGAAAACGAACTGTTTTGTTTTTAGACTATAAAGAAAACGCCAAGTTGGAATCTATTTTATTTTCTTTTTATCATTGTCTACCGAGTACTAGTAACACGTTTCTAAAAATTTGCGAAAACATGTAAACCGACTAAACCTACCACGGTGTTCCTCGACAAAACCACTATCGACGGGGCCGCGCGAATCGCTTTCGCATGCGGTCGCGACCCCGCCGAGGTTACGGCCCGCCGTATGAAACGGCAGGCCACTACACGAAAGACCTACCCAAAATAGCCTCTACTTCACATAAAACCCTACTGTCTCCCCTAGAGGGGAGACGGACTCGACACAGAGGCGCGCGTGGGAACACGCACGCCGCCTCTCGGACCTGGTGCTGAACGGATGGCGGGCAGGCCCACAAAGCCCGCCACCCCCAGGTCAAACCTCAGGGTGGCTGGAGGTCGTCTCGCGCCCTCCGGCGCCCGGCTCTGCGGTTGGGGAGAGGGTTTAAACGCTCCCTCTCCCGCTCCGCCGCCTCCTTGATGGAAATTACTTCCTCACAGAAGGAGGCGACGGCGTTCCACGACCTCTCACTCCGGACCATAGACTGGACTACGGCCGGGAGCGAGAGGGCAACCGATCCGACTGCCGCGATCAACTCACGGCGCTGCGATGCCCAGGCGGGGCAAACCGCCAAAGTGTGCAACGCCGTGTCCTCAACAACGTCGCGGCAGTCGCCGCAGTGATGACAACCGGGCGTCTCTTGCCGGCGTATACGACACAGGAACTGGCCAAAACAACCGTGGCCAGTCAGAACCTGTGTCAGCCGGAAGGTGAGGGCGCCATGCCGCCTCTCCAGCCACTCCTCAAAAACGGGACTTACCGCCACGATCGTGGCGTGCCCGACAATTAATTTATCTGTAAGATCTTCGTGTAAAACAAAAAGGCGTGGTTTTACTACAAAGCCTGAAAGAGATCACGTGGCGATTTTTTTATTATAGAATCTTAGAGGAACGGCTAGCTACATACTACAAACTCTAAAATTTCAGAACCGATTTAAACATAACGTTATATAATTCCATTCAAATATTTCGAAAAGGAAACATTTAATTTTAATCATAGAGCATGATTAAAAATAAATGTCAATCATAGAGCATGATTAAAAATAAATGTCAATCATAGAGCATGATTAAAAATAAACTATAGAACCGATTTCAATAATTCTTTCATCATTAGAAAGCTATTTTATCCTGATATAACATAGGCTGTAAAACATCACGCTTTGAGCCATGTGAGCTGAGTCGTGAACATAAATGTGATTAAAACCGAGGACCGTTTCCATTATGATAATACAATTTTAAAAACAGTTCATTATTTGAATGTCGATATTAGACATTTCCTTTTTATTTTCTTGGATATTTTCGGACAAATCCGGACATGATATCAACAGCTTTAGTAGCAAACTTAATAAATGTATAATAAGCTCCTTTTTACTTGAGACATAACCCTTCGGGGGTACAGACATCAGTCTATTATACAGATCCCGGGCTAACACTGCAGACCCCGGGCTAACCCCGGATACGATGTCCTGGTTCCAACGCCCTATTTATCGAATACCCCGGCCCATGGATGACCTAGAAACTACTACACAGCTCCAAACCTACGGCCATTCGAGTGACCTGATTTACGAGTATATAACGTTAATTATTATAATCTATATTAATTACTAAATGGCTTCGTTCGCGTAAAAGAAGGTTAAATTATGTTAGTAACATTAATTTTTTAAAATTAAATGTATCCTATGTTACTCAGTGATAATGTAGCTTTCTATTTGTGAAAGATTTTTAATATCGGTTCAGTAGTTTTTGAGTTAAATTCTTACAAACAAACTAAACAAATCTGTCCTCTTTTTAATATTACTTACTAGCTTTTGCTCGCGGCTTCGCTCGCATAAAAGTAAATTAGATTATGTTAGTAATAGTACTTTTTTCTAAATAAAATGTGGCCTATGTTACTCGGTGATAATTTAGCTATATAATGGTGAACGAAAATCGGTTCAGTAGATTTTGAGTTAAATCGTTAGATACAAACAAAAATTTAGAAAATCAAATCTTTCCTCTTTATGATATTAGTAGGTATAGACTAGATTTTACGCGTGGCGTCATTCGCGTTAATGTAGGCTATGTCAATAAATTTCTATGCCTTGGTGGCAATACTTTTTCTACATGAAAGGTACCCTATTTCCTTTTCTGTAACCTTGACAATGTGTATGCGAAATTTCATAATGGTAAGTCGAGTAGTTAAGGCCTGAAAGCGTAACAAACAAACAAACTCACATTCGTTACCTTACGTTTTCAGTAGCCATGGCACGAACATGGCTACTGAAAAGCATCTGAAACGTTCGGGGATAATAATCAATAGAATAATTTCAAATAGATAAAATAGTAGATTCAGAGGCAGTGTAACATTTTTATAATTATGTAATAAAAGTGTTGAATGAAATGAACAACGCGATAAAATCCGTATAAAACAGTTTAATTTCAAATATATTTGTAGTGAGCAATATAATTTAACCTTCTGCATTGATATTTCCTCACTAATAATATTCATCTTTACTTCTTATGTCATATTATATTTAAAATGTAATGCATGCTGAATTTACCTAATTAGTTTTACAATTGGTTAAACACAAAATGTTTATCACATGTCTATGTGATATTGTAGTAAGTATTGGTAAAATTAATAAATAAATAAATATCTAGAGCTGTTGGATGTATTTAATCGAAGTAGGCGTTACTTGGCGGAAGTTCATTGTAATAATATTATTGGGACGAGAGGAACCCGCCATGCACCACCGGATTGTACACCACAACTATTGCAATAGAAAATGGTTGATTTTGACCTCGACGCGGAATACTGCAAGTCGTAATACGCCCGTATTCCACGTCGTGGCTGTCCCTATCCTGAGAAGTTCAGTATTGTCAAACCTTTTTCTATTGCAATAATTGAGGTGGGCAATCCGAGGGTGCGTGGCGGGTTCCTCTCATCCCAATAATATTATTAGAGCAGTTGGATGTTCAAGCATCCAAAACAACATTTTTGAATCAGTATTGCGCATAATACGCGCATATTTTTGATGTTGTCGCAACACATCCGTTAAGATGCATAACACTTTTGTGGAACAATGTGGGCAGAGCATCAGGTTTCGTGTGTGTAGAGCGAAAAACTTACGTGTTGTGTAAACTGCATTGAACCAACTGAGTATTCTTGCTGCGAAAATTTACTTACAATTCTTATTTACACCGCTACCCTTAAAGAACAGTAGAGTTCCTGGATGAAAGGTATCCTATGTCCTTGCCTGTACCCTTGACAGTGTATGCAAAATTTCATGATAATCGGTAGATTAGTTGAGGAGTGAAAACGCAACCTGATCTGGTAAGAGTCGCGGGTAACGGTTGGATGTGGATGGCCCAAGATCGTTCCATGTGGAAAACCTTAGAGGAGGCCTATGTCCAACAGTGGACGTCATACGGCTGAGATAAAAATGATAATAAAGCTGTAGAGTTTTCTTGTTTCAACACGCTAATCTCTTAAACTACCAGTTGGATTTGAAAAATCTTTTTGTAATTGATAGCCCAATTCTTGAGGAAGGCTATATAACATCACGCAGCAAGCCACGAGAGCGGAGCAGTAATCATAAACCAGAACGAAACTCTACCCCTTTTAAGATTGAATAAAAAAGTGTCCACACTAAAAAGAGTGCATTCACACATTTGATAGAGAACGATAGAGTAGAATTTACATTACAAGGTAGCGTCTACTATATCTATAATTCAGATGTCATTGTGTGTCGGATGACAAGTTAACGTGCAGAAAGGTGACCATATTTAAACGTAGTTCTTTCGTAGTCGATAGAGTGCGTACCAACAAGTTTGGATCCTCATACCTCAGCCGAACGAACAAGGCATGGAATTCTCTGCCAAAGCACCTGTTTCCTTCTTCCGTCAATCCTGGGTCCTTCAAGCGGGACGTGAAAATCACCTTCTCAGGCCGTCAAAGTAGACACCTCAACATCGCCTCGGCTGCTATGAGGACGATGTGGAGGCCACTGCTCTTAGACCACACGACTGATTACCATCAGGCGAAGTGTGGTCATTTCGACGAAAGAAATAAAAAAATAAAAAAGTCTTTAATCTCTGATTCCAAGTTCAATCTCAATCTAAACAGTCGATCCCTACTCCTTTGGAGAAGACTTCATTATTTAACAACGTTTGCCCGCGGCCTCGCTCGCGTAAAACTACGTTAGGTTATGTTAGTAACAGTTATATATGTTACTCGGTGATGAAAACCTTTCTAATGGTAGAAGAATTTTTAACTGCTTAAATAGTTTTAAGTTCAATATAATCTAAAAACCAAATCTTTTCTCTTCATAATATTAATATAGATGACCTGTTATGCTGCGGTATTAGGAACTACGCAGGTATACCCGCACTGCAGATGTTATGCGGCTTCTAACACTACACCCTTCTAATATTATAAATGTGAAAGTTTGTGAGGATGGATGGATGAATATTTGTTACTCTTTCATGCAAACACTACTGAACCGATTGCAATGAAACTTGGTATGTAGATAGCTGAAGACATGGGTTAACACATAGGCTACTTTTATCCCGATATTCTTATGGCATCGGGAATTATGCAGGTGTAACAGCGGGACGTAGCTAGTATTGAATAACAAAATTGGCCACTGGTCTTATATAGGTCTCGCACTTCTCGCAGTCCCCAACGGTTACATCCGCGTTTATAATTACTGCTCTTATGGCTTGTAACGTGATGTTATAAAGCCCATATATTTCCTCAAGAATTAGCTATCAAATGCAAAAATATTTTTTCATATCCGATCGGCAGTGCCAAGGATAAGCGCGTTTTAACAAAAAAACTCTTCAACGTTTTTCTGTTACTAGCTGTCCCGTTTAACCTACGTTTGTGATGACTGCTCCGCTCCCGTAGTTCGTAGCGTGATGTTATAAAGCCTATGGTACTGCCGTATAAAGCAACTTTCTAATGGTGGAAGAATGATTAAAATCGGATCAGTAGTTTCTGAGTTAGTTTAAAAAAAATTATAAATCTTTCTTCGTTATAATATTAGATCTTTAACTATGAAACTGTCGTTTATGTTTTACATCTAGTCAAGCCACCCGTTCAGCATCAGCACCAATACCTAATACTTACCTATTTTGTATGAAATACATACGTACTAAAAGATTTGCACAGACTTCCATATTGGGATCTTTTGTTTTCTTCCTAGATAATAATAATAATATTCTATCACATATCGACTAAAGTTACCACGGTGTTTATCGACAAAACCGCAATCAGCGGGGCCGCGCGAATCATTTTCACATGCAATCGCGACCCCACCGAGGTTTTGGCTCGCCGTATCAAACGGCAGGCCACTACATGATAAGACCTACACTGGGTCACCACCACTTTTAAAATCCCTACTGTCCCATCTAGAACGGAGACGGACACGACACAGAGAAGCGCGTGGAAACACGCACGCCGCCTCTCGGACCTGGTGCTGATCGGATGGCGGGCAGGCTCACGAAGCCCGCCACCCTCAGGTCAAGTCATATACACACAACACCATCTAGCCCAAACTAAGCAGAGCTTGTACTATGGGTACTAGACAATGGATAAACGTACATATATACTTTTTTTGTAAATACATACTTATTATACATAGAAACACCCAGACCAAGACAAACATCCATATTCATGCACACAAATGTTTGACTTGTGCGGAAATCGAACCCACGACCTCAGGCGTGGCAGTCGGTTACACTAACCACTACACCATCATGCCCTCAAATTTGCTATGGTTGTAAAAGACCGCTAAGTTTCAAGCAACTATTGTAAAATATGTATTTAAGACCTAATGTATGTACACTTAATTTGCAAATAAATGATTTGAATTTGAATTCGGCTTGGTTATATGGTCTTGTTGAAACCATTAGGTACAAAACACTAAAAATATTAATAAAATAGTTTAAATTAAAACACAACACTGCCGTTTCTTGATATAAAACGACAATTTTATAAATAAAGACTAAATATAAAAATAAATCTTCAGGTACGTACAAAATTTCAAAACACTTTCTATTTCAAGCCATAGCCATTAACATTTTAGATCTTTAAAACTCCTATGTATAGATACTATAGAGTAATTAAACCGAAATATGTAGGTTTTATTCAGGTAAACTATTTATTGAAATTAAACAAACTTTATACGGATTTTATCGCTTTGTTTATTTTTTATAAAACACTATTATTACATAATATTGAATCTTTAAACTACAATTGTTAAATACTTTTACTAGTTACTGATTACTTCTATTTAAGCTATTTACATTATAGTTGAGTTGAGACAACTACCTTCTTAGTCTCCCCATGACCATGGCTGCTGAAAAACAACAGAAACGTCGGGGAAAGTGTAAAACTAAATCTAAATAACTTAAATTAAAGAAATAATAGTGTTTTATAAAAAATAAAGAATGTTATAAAATCCGTATAAAGTTTGTTTAATTTCAATGTATAACATTTGCGTAAATATAAGAGAATATTATGCACTTCAATAACAAAAAAGAAAACGACTTCAATTTGACAAGTAATAAAATTAGAACATCACCTCTCAAACCCCGTTGACGCCTCACGCATAAATGAAATAAAAAGAAAAAGCGCGAAAAGGGAGTCCAATTACAATTACAATTACAATTACAATTACCGTTGACGCCGATCGACGTCTTCAGATTTGTACTCATCAAACCCCGGTGACGCGATAGGGCGTCGAGCACACTCGATTGTTTATGGTTTATGTTTTCAATGGCGGATTTTGAGAGGTTAATGTAGTCGAAGTCAATAAAATACGTGTTATTAAGTATAACTGAATAACTACCGGTCAGATCTTGATTAAATTGGGCTGCCTCGATGGCGTAGTGGTTAGTGTAACCGACTACCACGTCTTAGGTCGCAGGTTCGATTCCCGCACAAGTCAAACATTTGTGTGCATGGACATAGATGTTTGACTTGGTCTGGGTGTTTCTAGGTAAAATATGTAAGGATTTACAAAAAATAAGCATGTATGTATGTTTATCCATTGTCTAGTACCCATAGTACAAGCTCTGCTTAGTTTGGACTAGATGGTGTTGTGTGTATGTGATAAAATAGAATATTACTAATTTAAATGGGACCACATAGGAAGGAAGGAATTATTTGCCATAAACATATACAGAGGTTTCCTTAAACAATAGACCTCATAATGCACTTATAATATTAAAATTACCAAAACATAATTTGTAATTATAGGGAAAATTGCTCATGAACTCCACACTAGGCCAGGCCTGTCTCGTGGAGTCCTAGAGCGGTTCCAGTGATAAGTTAAAAACAAAAATACTGTTTTAGTAAGTTAGTATTAGGTAAGAAGGCATAGAAAAATGTTTGTCTTCATACAACTCAGTTGGCGAACAAGCATACGGTTCACCTAATGGTAAGTAGTCACCATAGCCTATGGACGCCTGCAACACCAGAGGCATCACTTGCGCGTTGCCGACCCATTAGGATAGGAAGTGGGAAGGAGATGGAGCGGGAAGGGGGGTAAAGGGTGATTGGTGTTCCAGTGTGTGGCCGCCACTCCAGAACCTTTCTGCCCCAACAGCCATCGGTTCTGCGCGCTGTGTGCCCTGACCACTGCCACTTCAGCTTAGGTATCCGGAGAGCTATGTCGGCAACTTTAGTTTTGCTGCTGATCTCCTCATTTCTGATTCGATTCCGCAGGGAATCCCCGAGCATAGCTCTCTCCATCGCCCTCTGAGTGACTTTGAGCCTTCTGGTAAGGGCCATAGTAAGCGACCACGTCTCAGATCCGTATGTCAACACTGACAACACACACTGGTCAAAGACTTCTTGAGACACGGCGGTATATTGGACGCAATGATATGTCGTAGCTTCCCGAACGCTGCCCAGCCGAGCTGGATTCGACGATTGACCTCTTAAGTAACACTTATGAACGTCAAAACATATACAACCTATGTTGAGTTTACTAAATTACTGAATCTACGTTTATGTTAGTTGATAGGTTTAGGCAAAGGGTTGAGCCTATGAGAAGAAACCTGTATATATTATCTGACTCTGTGCTGCTACTCAGAATTTTTTAAGTCTTTCCTTTTCTTTTTTCGTGTTTGGTGGCCAACCTGTTGTCAAGAGTTGTTCAAACCGCCCGTAGGCTTCTGACATGGCTTAACGACTGCTGTTAATTTGACAACGACCGGGACCGACTTTTTACGTGCCCTCCGAAGCATGGAGACGCTCAGATGAAATACCACTAAGCGGTCACCCATCTATAGACTGACCGCGCCCAACGTTGCTTAACCTCGCTAATCGTTTACCGATCAGTAAGTGCAACTGGCTATGACCGCCTCTATTGACAGTAAAACTTCATAACACTTTGTCTTAAACGAGAATCGAATCTGGAGACCTCTTATACAGCTGTCGCAATGACTACTGTTGTATTATCAAGGCCAAAGATAAACAATCAAAAGAATGATAACTCTTTAAAGATAAGGATGCTTCTTATTATAGTCAAAGCAATGAAAATAAGGTAACAACATTGAAATTAAAGTAAAATACTTTTTAAAACACAAGGAACCAATTATGTATCTCTTGTTCAAAAAATGTTTGTAAAGTCAACGACACAAGAATTGTTCCCAATCTCAAAAAATAAAAATATTTTACTTGATATAGAACTGGCTAAAATAAACAAAATAAACTCAAAACCATAACTTAAGATTTGACAGACCACAGATACTCGCACAATAATACCAATTCTTGCCAAGGATGCTTCGCGAGGCTATTGAACTCAAAAAACATCCTAATTTGATGAAGATGGTTGGAATGTACCACCAGCTTGAAATCCAGTAATTCAGATAATCAAACACAAGAAGAAGCAAAACAGCAAGACCTCATGATCTCATTTTTTTGAGCTCATTCCACGTAAATTAGAACACCAATTATTAAACTACGAATATGTTCGGTTACTTTGAAATAACTACACTTCAAGACAATGAGACGACCCGCCATCTTAGTTTTCCCGTGAAAATGGCTACTGAAAAGCAACCGATATTGTTAATTAAAATAATGAATATTATAAAATAGATTTTATAAAATAATTTGCATTAAAATCGTCCGTATAAAGTAGTTTAGTTTTGATGTATAACATTCGCGTAAACGTAGACAGTATTTATATACAAAAAATCAACTTGCAAATGTTTGTGGCAATAAATCTCAAAAAGTAGTTGATGGATCGACTTGATATTTTTACACAAATTTGCAATTTTATATAAAGTGTTTTTATATACTTTTTATTACAGTTTCTACGAGACCAGATTATGAAAAAAATAAAACTTAAAAAAAACTAATCCATAATCAACCATTACTTTAGCTACGTTTAGCTAGATTTTATAATTTTTATTTTTTATATATAATCTTTTTATTATTGCAATGCTTCGCATCAAAAACTTTTGCATTGCCGGTTTTAGCTAATTTTATATAAATTTATTTTGTTTATATATATAATCTTTCTACGTTCACACGAATATTATACATTGAAATTAAACTATTTTATACGAAATTTATCGCAGCTTAATAAAAAATCACTACTTTAAAATATTTTATTAATATAAAAAATTTAATATTCGTATACGAAACGAATATTTTGCAATACACAAAAATACTCAGCACAGGGTTCAAACAATGACCTTTTTAATTCCACCACCCCATTGCGCCATCACATCGCTATCCTTATATTGATTTCAGAGTTAGAAAGAGACGTGCGTATCAGCTGTTTCCTCTACATAGATAAACACGAAATTTGGGGTAACAGGTTATAAAGGGAGAGCACAATTGACTGGTCATAGTCACCTTAATGGGTTAACATATGGTATAAAATAATATCAGCCATGTATACAGCGTGTAACAAAAAGGTGTGGTCATATTTAAGTATCACATAATATAGCCCCTGTACAATGGAAAACCGCGACAAACAAATTCATAAATGTTATTTTTACTAAGATACAGCATATTTTTTTTATCGATTTGTCACCATCACATATTCTAGTCGATACTTAAACAACACAAACAGCTGACTCGGCTAATCACTTTGAAACCGAAAATGATCAGACTCTATTTGGGTTTTAGTGATTTAGTGTGTTTGTTTCAATGTTTTAATAAAAAAATATATAAAACGTAGAAAATTTTATTACATTTTTGTTTATCTCGGTTTAGGGCAAATAGGTTATTTATCAGATATACATCACGGCCGTAAAATATGACCACACCTTTCTGCTACACGCTGTATAAACTGGTCTACTACAAGGCCTTTTCTCAGTTTAAGAAGGGTTACGCCATAGTCCACCAATAAAGTTTCTATATACATTCTTTAATTAAAATGTTATTTTCTTGAAAAACACTAAAGTCTGAAATACAGATATTTTTATATCTAGTTCAGACAGAAGTTTTGCATCCCTGTATTAACCTGCTCTACTGCAAGGCCTCTTCTCAATGCAAGAAGGGTTACGCTATAAGTCCCTCACGCTGGCCCAGTATGGATTGGCAGATTTCACATATCTTCGAGAACATTATGTAGAACTCTCAGACATGTAGGTTTCCCCACGATGTTTTCCTACACCGTTAAAGCGACCGATAATTAACTATTTAATACAAACATAACTTCGTAAAGTCAGAGGTGCGTGCCTTAGGATTGAAGTAGAGATCTCTTCGTAGTAGTTCAACGGTCTCCCACTAGACTATCGCTACTATCAAATATAATTAGTAAATAGAAGATACATAAAGATGCAAATCATAGATGCCTTTCTGTACGTTAAGTTGTCATCCGACACACAATGTCAACATGACATCTGAATTATAAATATTGTAATAACACTCTTAAATTGAAAAATTGTACACTATCGATCCCTATCATGTAATGTGTGAGCTCGCTCTTCTTAGGGTAGACACTTTTACATGCGATCTTTTTATATCCAATACTTTATTTTTATATTGTTGATGCTGTAGCTTATAGTATTTGTGGCGTTGCAGAGGTTTTAAATTCGATTTCTGGGTAGAGAAAACTGTTCCTCGATTGTTCAAATGGCCAAAAAGATTTTACCCATGGTCACGCAATCTGGGATCTGCCGTATACACAACCGTAAACTTAGGCCACTGCACCAATAAATTTATCATTTTATCAACGTATTGATGTCAGACAGCAAGAAAATACAAAAAAAAGTCTGTCATGAATTGTCACTAAGGTCGAAAATGTTTTTTGTAAGCACTATCGACGGCTGATCACTTTCTGATAGTCATTTGTTTTGTAGACATTCATTTGTTTTGTAGACACGTTCATTTGTTTAACAATATTTTTATTTTCTGGTTTAGTTTACTTATGCTTCTTGTTTCAATAAAATTATTTTATTTGAAGAAACCGTAATTTATTTGATTTCGATAAAGCAATCGGTGTCGATAAAATCGAAATAAATCCCCAGGGATCCTAATGAAAAGTGGGATCCATATAGATCCACCAGGGGATCACACTTGATAAAGGGATCTATGTGGAAAAAAAATCCACATAAATCCCCCAAGGGATCGAAGCAGGGGATCCTACTGGACGGAGGCGAAATTTTCAGTAACATCACGAAATCCCGACCAGTAAACGTTAAAAACTCTTAATTATTACTTGAGACCTTAATACAGCTTGCCAGACGTGAGTGTAAAGCACTTCTTTCTACCCCTTCGGGGCAATACATCCGTGAGTTACCGTTTATAAACACGTGGTCACCAGTGACGTTTTATTTAGGTCACGTTACACGCGCTTAACGACAATCGATCGACTTTGTCTATGGAAAATAAAATGGCCCAGCACTACGCAGTTGATCGATTCTAATGTTTTGTGTTTTGTAACTTGGTACAAATAAATAATTAGTGTCTGTTACTAATGTCAAAATGACAGTTTTAACTAATTCTTATAAAAGTATATACGGTATGTTCCAATATCAAAAATATAAAACTATGATTTTAAAATTTTGTCTTTGTGTGTCACTGTTTGTGCCGACTAATCTCTGAACTTACTGGCAGATAGCTGATGTTATAAGGAATAAATTAGTCTACTTTTATTTTAGAAAATAGGGACCCGCAATGATAAAAATGTCCACGCGGCTGGACGAAGTCGCGTGTAACAATTAATCTATTCTAATCACTACATATTATAAAATAAAGGCCCCGCCGTGTCTGCCTGTCTGTTTGTTCGTGATAAACTCAAAAACTACTGAATGAATTTTCAGTTTTCGCCAATAGATAGTATTGATTCATGAGGAAGGTTTTGGTGTATAATTTGTTAAGGTTGTACTATCCGTGCAAAGCCGGGCCGGATCGCTGGTCTATTATAAAAAGTAAATATTTTTATTTTGTTTGTAATGAACAAACTCAGAAACTACTAAAATGATTTTAATAATTTTTCACCATTAGAAAGCTACTTTATTCGGCAGTAACATAAGCTATATAATATCACGCTACAAACCATGGGAGCGGAGCAGTCATCATAAACGTGGGTGAAGCGCGGCGGAAAGCTAGTCACTAAAAAGAAAATGGTGGAAAATGTTAGATTACTAATATTATCAATGTGACTGTTAGTTTGTTACCATTTCACGCCTTAACTACTCTACTGCTGAAAAACAGCCGTGACTTCGCTGAATGTGTAATGTAATAATTATAAAAATAATCTAAATTAACTGCAATGATATTTGTAAAAATAATAGTTTTTCAATGATAAGTTTTTCCGACTTCTAGGCAGAAAAGACACACTAGATATGAAGTTAGACCGCCAGCTACACAACTGCGAAATCTGCATTAAATTTTGTGCAGAAGTTTTTGCGTGATGCGCGCACAAATATACAGATGGACACATAT